>CM069860.1:76581848-77781848 GCA_036172795.1 Pelodytes ibericus | reverse complement strand
TCGACACTGTACTTATTGCCAAGTATACTAACAGAACCCATCTAGATACATTTGAACTGTTCAAATGTTGATTAGCTCTAATTCTGAGAAGAAATTAAGTTGAACCAACATGTTTAGCAAACAAAACCCTTCACTAAAAATAACTTGTTTACCGTCTAAATCAGAGAGTAATGTCTCAGATTCACAATGTAAGATAAATAAGAAGAATGTTTCCAAAGGACAGCCCGCACAGGACTGCATCCAATCACTGTGAGCAAATACATGTAGTTACACAGCAAATAACTAATACATTTAGGACAATAGTTAAAATATGCATTTTCCCAAAAATATTATGAGACAAAGTAGCCAACGGTATTATGCCTTTGTCATCAGCATCTGTTGTTTTTTAATAGCAGATTTGTCTATGATAAGAATAAAAGAATGGAACAGCATATTTGCTTTCCCCTCAACTGCAACTGTAAGCAAATACAGGTATACCTTATTAGTAAGAACTCCTATAGTAAGCACACGTTAGAGGAATTAATCATTCATTCCCTGAAGACTGCTTATGTATTTCATCGGGCCATTATCTGATCTGAATAACAAGAACAATTGCATAATAAAACACATAACTGCTGATACAAGCAACTTTTTTTCTGGTTTACAAGGCAACTTCCCTTGATTATAAAAGACAAATGTAGTTTTTAAATATTTCCTATAAAGTGGATATATTCCAAATTAGTCTATTTTTATATTCAGAAAAGACTGTTGTTGGCCCAAGAGTTAGCAACTTGCTTTAGGGTACAGTTATCTAGGTCATCTTTACTCAATTCAGAGATAGGTGTCATTACATTAACAGAATATATTATAATGATTGTACAAAGAGATTTATTCACACAAAAAAAATATATATATAATATGAAACGGGAAAAAGGACAATTTAATTATTCATCTACTTTTTAAAAACATTTCAGAAATTTGCTAGCCATCAATTGGAAAGTAGCGCTCTTTCGCAAAGGGTAATATAATCATTTATACTATAAAAGGCACCAGGCCAATATGGGTTAAGAAATGTTTTAGGAAACTATGATATAATCAACTAAAGTCTCATAGAGCTTTCTTTCTTTTTTTCCCTTTTGCCCTACCAACTATTGTTCATATGTAGCTCATCTCAAATTAAATATAAAAAAATAAATACAAATTTAATGAAGAGTTTTAAAGCACTTGAATAGAAAATCCTCTTTGCTGTCAAATTCTGTTACTTCTAGTTGAAGAGTTGAACTAGACATGTTTCTAATGCTACATTTTAACATATAAAATATTGAAAGAATTACTATACTGAACATATTTTTTACCAACCTCATACTGTTAACCCTATACAATGTCCTATTACTGACATGGTTTTTGTTTTTACTTTTTTTAATGGGCTCATTAATTAAATATGTGAATCTGTTTTCATTATAGAATACCAAGCTTGAATATGTGATTAAACCTGATGGGTTTTATTAAGTTTACAAGGAAAATGTGTATTCAACATAATGGATTAAGCACTTTTAATACAAAGTAACAGACCATTTGTTTTAATTGGATTACAGCACATACGTGGATTATTATCCGCTATAATCATTTAGAGGAAAAACTTTAACACTTTCCACTGATGAAAAATAAATAAGGAAATTATCTATTTATCTGAGATTACAAGGAAACAAGGACATCTAGTTTACTCAACTAGCTGTACCAGCAAGTAATCAACACTGCTAATGAAGCATGGATAAAACAGGAAAGCAAGACTTATATAGTTAATACACTGCATTCAGTTATGTCCCTCTTTCAACCCCAGGTGTAAGCACCATATGGCTGTAATATCTCTGGATACAATAACTCAGAAAAACATTTCAATGGATTAATATCAGCCTCATGCTATTAAAGCCTTAAAAAGAGAGACAATTCCAGATAAATGTCTAGTGTTCTAGTGTGCTCCACAACAGTAATATTAAATGCTGCTGAACTTGCAGTATCCTGGTCTCAAATGGGAAAAGGCTTGCAAAGTTTAATATAAAGACACTATGTAACGTTTGACAAGTAAAGGCTGCCACTGGCCAGTCACTGCATTTGCTTCCCTGTTCTCTGCACACCACTTATCAAACATTGCTTCCTTGCATTAGCACAATATACAGTAAGTGCCAAACTTACATGACTTGCACAGCCTATAAAAATACACTAAGCCTCAGTCAATAGATTAAGCTGTGGAAAACGAAGCTCTGCTAACCGATCCAATAAACAAAGGAAGTGATTGATATCACAAGACACTGTTTAGTTAGTTACAAAATCCTTACAACAGTGATCGCTAACCCTTGCCATCTCAGCTGTTGTGGACTACATCTCCCATGATTCTCAGCCAGACAAACGGCTGGCCGAGCATCATGGCGAAAGCAGTACGGATAATTACAGCACAGCACAGCACAGCAGTCCTAATATGCATAAGCAATATATAACAGTGCAGCTAACAAGATCATATTCAGAAATATGTAAGATACTTTGCAGGCTTAAGCTATGTCTCTAATACAGTCCTGATTACCGAACTACTCCATCCAAGTTCACAGAGAGTCATTATTATCAACATTTACGTTCTTGCCTTGTGCATCACATATATGCAGAAATGAAATATAGAACTCTTTTCTACTTACTAGGGCAGCCAGTTTCTTGCTCTTGGAAACCCAGAGGAGTCTTTTCGTCTCTTCCTCCCAGACAAATAGAGAAAGGTGTTTTATTCCAAACAAAGACAAGCAAAGTATAAACTGAAAGAGAGGAGAGAACACATGGGTATCAGCCTCCTGAAAACGGGCTGTATATGTTTCTTCCCACCTTTATTGTTCTCTTGATCCTGTGGGCAAATATTTTTTATTATCAGTATTTCCCCTTTTTTAAGCCTTTTTGATTGTGCCCCAATAGAAAATAAAGTGCTTTTCTAAGAAGGCAAGGTACAGTACCTGCACTCTCCCCTGCTGATGCTGGTAGCCAGGGAAAAAAAGAGAGTGGAGGAGGAGTGAAGGAGACTGAGTGAAAGAGCAAGGGGGTGGAGGGAAGAAGGAAGAGGATGAGTTTGGAAGGGTATTCACAAAAAAGTGAGAGGATCCTCAGTGATGAGCTAGTGAAGGAGTGAAGAGAGATGGGAGGATGGAGCCAGTGCTGCTGTCAGAGTGAAGCACACATGCTGCTGCTGATCCTGCTGGTTGTGTGTTAAGGGAGGGAGAGAGAAAGCGTCCCTATCTTACACATTCATCAGCACTGCTGTGTCGGATTTGGTTTCCCATCAGAATCTGTTCCAGTCTGCACGGGAGCGTGCATGGCAGCTGTCCAGGGTTCTGAAATGCTCCTGTCAATAAACTCCATATAGGCTTATCTGTTTGGATCCTAAGATTCTCTGGATACACTTACTAACTACCTCACATTACAAGTAAACATAGGGAAATACTTCTTATGTGCATTTTAAAAGTCTGTGTATGTAAATTGATAGGGATCTGTATACTCAGAAGGAAACTGATTAAGTACTATAATAAACTACATTGGCTGCCTGTTTGTATACATACACACTAAATTGAACTGATCATTGACTGGTGATAATTACTACCTACCTATGTATACAATACATACAGGACTATGACCAAAAGCAGAAGAAAATTACAGCATCCCCCACATATATATTTTTAATGCAGAAAAAACACTTTTACCAGTTAATAAAGACAACATAAAATTGAAGATGTAATCACATTATTCGGACACATCACCACTTAGTAATAGGCTCCAATATTGGCAAATCCTAACTCAAGTTTACACATGGATAAGATGGATCTAGTCAATGAGTTATCTATACTTTTACCCTGTGTTTATTTTCCCCAATTTGGATGCAATCCATATTTAATAAATATGTATTCTAGAGTTTTGGGGTCTTTAGTGAGAGATATTGCAATTTATGAAATTAAATATGAACTATTTTCACAATGGTGTACTATTACTCTGATTATATATTTGATTGTCTGTCTATCCAATCAATCTTCTGTGCAGCACTATAAATCTAGCAATAAGGCACCAAGGATTTTATGCAGTGTCTGCCCAAGGAATAAAATGTAAATAGCTACATTGAATTTTGCCTGATTTATTTTGTTTATGCTAAACATTATGTAGCATTGCATTATATTTATATAGAGAGACAGACAGACAGAGTGACAGAGATAGATGGAGCAAGAGAGAGAGAGAGAGAGAGAACATTCATCCACAAATTATAGTTAAGCCTTAGGTATTTTATAATATTTCAATGCAGAGAGACCACAAATGTTTGGCGCTGCTCTTGCAGACTCAGACACACTTAAACACAGTCAGAGGGTGAGGAATGTGGTTTGGAAAACAATATCCATGGCCAGCCTTTTTTAATTAACTAACCAGCGTCTAATAGCCCACAATTGCTTTTATGGTACAAAAACAAAATTCAAGGCATTCATGTGCAGAAATGTCAGTGAAGAACTTTGTTTTTTGTGCATAAAACATATATTTATTCCCAAACAATATGTTTACTTTGAGCTGTATGATTGAAATGAATCTGTTTTCCTTTCTAGCAGGTTTTATAATCACTATCTATCACCAATCAAAACTGGTAAACTCAGGCACTGCATCTGCTCCTTCAACCCTTTTCTATCCCTAGCATCCCCTTTCCAGAGGATGCTGAAATGTCTATAAATCATGAGCCTATTTCTGTCTCTCAGATGGACTCACTGGGGACAGACTTGGATAGGTTGCCTCTGGTGGCTATCCCTGGAAGTCAGAAACACATCTTTTGCAAAGCTGTGACTTTTCCCATTTTCAGCTGCAGATGCTAATAAGGCATGTGAATGTACTTTAAACAATCTGTTTTGTCCTACAGACAATAGTTCACGCATAAAGTAATAAGTATATATAGGTCACAAGCAAAATATTCCTGTCTGAGTGTAATGCATTACATCCCAGTGCTGATGTAAATACATTTTTATCCTAGAGAAATGATTGGGAAAAGAGTCTCTGTTCTCATACCTACATTTTAAGCCCCAACCCCGAAAACCTTTCAAAGCACACATTGCAGCTAATAACCAGTACTGAGATGTCTGAGTTTAGTGATCCAATATAGTGGTCAGATGCCAATATTAAACAGTGCAATGCTCATGCTTGGTATTTCTAATTCATTATTGTTAATGTAAGGTTACAAATGCCTACACAATCTTTTGTAGATAGCTTACTTTTTATACAACTATCCATACTGCCTCATTGCCTCTCTTCCACCTTGGTTATTACACACTGCATATTGCCTCTATTGCTTCACTACATCACTTGTCAAATGTACTATTTGTCTGCCTCTCTCTAAAACAAGTCAAGCTGCAGAATGCAGGTGCTGTGGGAAGTTAGCGGATGGCCATCTAGATAGGACAAAATATTACTCAGAAGGATGCAAAGATTCAATGTCTCACTAACAGTTTTTGGAGGATAGCTACCTCTGTGCAGTATGTACCTATGGCAGCAATGTCCAAGTCTCTTCCACATGATCAGAAATGCATGTGCATATGACTCGATTTTTTAATTTCTTTTATTTATGATAGCCGTGAATATACATTTTAACACAAAATGTAGAATGAAGCCATCTAGGCCCACACTGGGAAGAAATCTTGCTTGCATCAAATTAATTGCTAAATATGTAGGGGTGGTTATCTCTAAATGCAAGATAACTATGTAACTTGAAATATACAGGCTGTTGATTTTTAGAAGGATGTCTAAATATGAAATGTCCAACAATGGATTTTAGCACATAGATTTACTGGTACTGACCTCTGTGCCCACTCCATTTCCAGTTTACCAGCTGAGTTATTGCACACTTACCAGATGTTTCTCAGCATTTTATGATTATATAACATTAACCTTTCAATTCAGCATCAATGGATGAGTTAATTTGAAAGACTTAAGAACTATAGTTTATCAACCATTGTAGCTGTGATGGGGTTAAGGTGAGTTAAAGATCATTGGACAATGTTACACAAAAGTGGTAAAATCAACAGAGAGGTTTAACACAAGCTTTAATGACTATTCTGAGTCGAAAAATTAGAAGTTATTCAATTTGACATTCAAAAGTAAATATGCACACAATACTTTATTTCTTGCTTATCTTGGAAATGTAAGTCTTTATCCTGGAGATTTATCCACATAGGATGACTGCCCCTATTATCTCTTGGGAGAAAATCAGAGGGCTCCCACAGAAAAACATGGGTCTGCATTAGGAGAGGCATTAAGAATCGTTGTGCATATGCACATGTGCATGATTTTACAGTCACACAAGATCAGTGGTTCACCCATCGGACCTTACCTGGTATGGTAAACATAACATGCCTTTGACTATATGCTCAATGCACATATGGAAATAGAGCAAGAAAATATCTTACATAAATGTCCGTTTCAAGCCATACACATGGATTAAGTATTATTTGTATGTACATTTACAATACATAGATATTTAAAAGGCATATAATTAAACTGTCCTTTGGATTGTGATCTATAGAATCATTAACTGGAGCCACCTGCTGGTCAGCAATGGTACTGCAGCAGCTCTACTCACTGATATGAACAGCCCAAGCAAAGCATGTATGCTATACAATACAAAGTAGTTAGCAAGCTAAGAAGTTACTTGGCATAATATTATGTCAGTCGTTCTTGATCAGAGAAGTACCAACCTATTTTAAATATGTAATGCCCAAGCACTGAAATAAACACAGCTTTGTCAATTAACTGACCCTAACTGAAAGTAAGCTAGATGTTGTCACAACCTTACATGTTTCCCAAGCATCTTCATCTTCTTCCTATCCTTGTGGTGTCCTCTATCACCCCTGCTTCATAGACAATAGGTTTTGTAGAAAACTCCTGCACATTCTATGCTGCTACATGCACATTTGACGTTAGCATCATTTTGGTTCCTATAATCTTGCTTCCTTATGAATTATGGCATGTCTCTTGATTCATGCATTAATTCCCTAACTTTTTAAGCATAATTTGTTCAGACCTTCACTGCCTATTAACTGAGCCAGTTCTACTGTGCTAGGATCCATTTAATAACGTTTGAATCCTTTCAGTGTACACGTCTGTGGGTAGTTTTCTAAAAGTATTTACTGTTTGCCAGTCCTGACTTTGACATGTCCCATTATTTATGCTAGAACTCAGCATGTTTTGACCTCTGATTTTCCTTCAGTTTACTCTGCCTGCCCCAAATCTCTACCTGTCTGATTATGCTACTTCTCTTTCGTCAAGTCCTTGGTGCCTTAGACTCCAGCTTACTTCTGTGTGCTTCTTTCCAGAACCTAAATGATCACCTTATTCAGCATTCTCATTGGTTCTATGATACTTTCCAGCTATCAATCCATGAAAAACAGTACTTTGGTATCAATTCCTTACTGGGTCCCAACACAACATAAATTGAATTTTGTATTTAATAAGACTCAAAATATTAATCACCGATATTAGTACCCGGACATTTAGCTAGTAATAGTTATAGTAATAATAACAGTAATGATATCCCTTTCCTCACATATTGCTAAAAATGTATGTGTATTATAAAAAATAAATAAAATCAATGTAGTAACACTTTAATGATATCCACCAAAATGCTTAAAGGAAAAGGTACTTATATTGCAAAGATTCTTCTTGAAACAGACTGCATTGTGTCCAAAATAAACAATATATTCTGATTCACAGGTTTTCGGACCTGGTTTACCAATGATGGAGAGAAAAGGACCAATTGCATATACTGTTGACCATTAAATGTCCCATGCCAGCTTTGAATCACACTTACATCCTTTAGAGCTGAATATCATTGCTCATTATTTACACATTTTTCCTCCATTGGATGAGATCTGTACTCTTGTGCCCCCTGAGCTGATTTCCAGTACACAGCTGGAGTCTGACTGATGTCCCGCTCAGAACTGATAAACATTAATTACCTTCCCCATATATGAATGAAAATAGAGGGAAAAGCAAAAATCAAGCCTTATAACGAGGAAAACTCGCAAGACTCTCAAAGCACAGTGATACCACAGTATCAATTAAGAGATGATTTAGTCTTTGGTGTCCAACCCACCTCCAGAAACTTGCCACCTCTAGAGAAAAAAGTTTAAAAAAAAAAAAACCTTCCTGTGTAAACCGGGACTGAGGGCTCCCGAAATTACCCGGGCTTCCCTGACACATTTGTTTGTGCCTGAGTAACTTGACCTGGCACTCCCTATAATAAAAATGGTGGTAGAAACTTCCTGACACTGATCTGGATCCCTGACCACTATTGACTAATTACCAAAATTGCCACAGGCACCATAACCATTTTATAACCCCATCCCAATATATTAATAATACAGTGGCTTGCTCAAGGCTCTCAGAACCACAATAATAAATACCACCAACAATGCCCTTACCCCCATCTTGGGGATGCCCCAAGGCTCCCAGAATAAATAATTAAATAAATTAATAAAAAACGAATACCCCAATAAAATAAATAATTAAACTTACCTACCCCCCTACTTCTACCTTTCCCAAGTAGGGGGAGATGATTCTAATTAAAATCGCAGCCCCACCACCTGGCATGCAAAAGGTTCCCTGTAAATAAAATCAGTGATGCCTTTGCTCCTCATCTAAGCCCAAGTAAAGGGGTCATCCAAAAATAAAAATGAATCCAGCATATTGCCACCTCCAAGCCTTGGGGGCTGTATTTAATGGTAATCCGTTCATGTTCCCTACAGCACTGACATGGTTCAAATGTGCAAATAGCACATGTGTTAGGCCAGGTAGTAATCACAACATGTCACAACATTTCTCCTCCCTCTTCATGGGTGTGCCTCACTGCATTACTCCCAAACCACTCAACTAACCATCCACTAACAACCCACTGCCACTCCATGTACGCTCTCTGGTGTGTACCTACTAAAAGTCAAGATTGGAGGTAGAGATTAATACTCATCTCAACATCTGCATCATCTTGACCACTTGGCAGCATAAGGTCAAACTCGACCTCCGAAATCAAAGGCCAAGTTTGAAAAATAAATGCTACTTTCAATTTGCCTCCCATTATAGCCTATTGAAAAAAACATCCTAATCATGTCGAATTTGACATAAAAAAGGTAGAGTTTCTCCCCCAACAAAACCTAACATCGATGGGGGACCAGAGCAAATCACCTTTTATTTATTATAGGGATGGGAGTCAAATTTCAAGCTCCACCTTTTCATTTTATCGGGGCTGGGAGCCTGCTTGCGGACTCCCAGCCTCTCCAATAATATGATTGGGCCCAGGAGCCTGCTTATTGGCTCCATTTTCCCTGCCCCCCAGTAATATTATCAGGACTGGGGTACTGCCAAAGTCCCACCCCTGGCAAATAAAGTGTGCCCTGTAAATAAAAATGTATTTGAATTAAATGCCATGTTCAGCAATTCCCTCGCTCCTTCATCTGATGTCCAGAGAAATGGGCCAGCAAAACTAAATAGAGACCAGAGAGAAAACCAGAATAAAAACTTAGTCTGGTAGGGCTGAGCTTTCAAAAGAGCATTTGTTTGACTGACTCTATCAGCCAGTTAGAAGCTACACTGTCTCAGCCCTACTATTGATTGGTTTTCTAAGCAGCCTACTATTGGCTGGTTTGAAAATACTGGGGGAGGGCAGGTAGGGTTCATTATATTTCATTTTTTTTAATATCATTTTTTTTTTATTGGGGAGCCTTGGGGCAGGCCTTGAATAAGGGGGAAATATGTTATATTGTGTCCTTTGGGGACTTAAGGTGTGGGGGGGGGGGGGGGAGGACAGGCCTTTATTATTTAGAGGTAAAGAATAATTATTTATTAAGATAACACGTGTCTTGAGAAAGACCACAGATTATGTTTTAATAATGTATGGGAGGTTGGATTAAACCCCAATCTCTGTGGGTGGTTATTTAATCTCAGGCCAGGGAGCTTTGACAAGTCCATGGTACATTATTAAGCCCCACATTGATGGGGGATGTAATCAACTCCCCCAAAGTGATAGCACTAGAGGCTGGCCATAGTCCCCTAGTGTCATTAATTCCCCCATTCCACCTAATAACCCCCAGGCACCTTGGACAACATAAATAAATAACACTACCCACTTCCCCACATGACCTTGATCAGGTAGCAGAGCAGAGACCGACTACTTAAGATCACCCTGTAAAAAGAATCCACCACTCAGTACCATGAGGATGGGCAGTGAACATCACCATTGGTTGCTTTTTAAAATCCTGCCTTGAGTCAGTTAGAAGTCATCTTTTCCCAGTATGAAACCCTAGGCCAACTGGGATATATCCCAATGTGTGATCACAGAATCTACCCCAATGTGTGATCTCATGTACATGTATTTTAATCTTAAATGTTTTAAAGTGTAATATTATACTGCATTCTGTCACCAGGAAATAATTGGGTATATGTGTTATGCATTGTTCTGATATTTTAATTTGTTAAATTGTATTGTACATGATCCCAAGGGCATGCTTGAAAAGAAACACACTTTATTCTTCTTTGTTGTAACACTTAAAATAAATATGCTCTTCATCCTTTTTTAGTACAATAAAAAAATTGTCCAATGGAGTGGACAATTTAATTTAAAAAACCCCACATAAAAACTATTGCTACTAAAAAAAATAATTAAAACACATGTACACAGTATATATATATTTTGCATAAATGTACTACTCTTACATTAAATTTAAAGGAACTAGCTTCAAGTTTTGATGTAATTATGCTATTAAACAGTCTGGTTCCATTCAACAAATGTAGGGTATGGCTTGTCTATTCTCAGTCGTCCTCTGTTGACCAGATTCCAGTGCCCCAAGCCATCAGCTCTCTTTCAGTTTCACACTACACAAGCCAAAGCACCACTGCTCAGGGCTCAGAAGGTACAAATCAATACATGCATGTTTGACACCTTAATACTATTCAATTAGTAAAAAAAAATCCATGTTAACATTCAGCTAAAGGCAAACTATTGATTCCATCAGGCAAAGTAGTCAAGGAAAAAGTGTCTGGTTAGCCACCAATACAGACAAATTGATTACAGAATGTGACATACAGTCAGTCCCAGGTCTCCAAATCATATAAAAAGCATTATGGGAAGAAACCATCTAAAACAGAATGGCCCACATTTCCCCTAACTAGATATCATTATGTACTATACATAAATAATAGCAAATTACTAATAATAGATTTTTCAAACCCCAAAAAACTGTAATTTTATGGGTACAAGCTGCTTATTATCTCCCAAATGTTAATTCTACACACCAATGCAACTAGCAAACAAAGTTTTACTGGGCACTGTAGAAAATAATTTTTCAGAGTGAACATTAAAACAAACTTTGAGTATGCTTTAGGAACAAACAAAGAAGCTACAGTAACTCTCACACTATAGAAACACTACATACTTTGTGTCATACCTTCGTATAAGCATATATCACATCACAACAATGTTATATCTCAGTGAAAGCATATCACACCATATGACACAGAGGTCCTGGCTCCCAGCCCTGTATTCTGGAGTAGCTGGGTTTACTACATTTTTTTCTTTTGAACATGGGCAATATCAAGACAGTCAGGTGTTTTATGGGCCTTTTCTGAAAAATCTAGGTCTGTTAGCATGTATAGAAAGGGGGTAAAATCTTAAAAATGAATGTAAAGAAGGGGCTATGTAGTGAAGAGGCCTGTTTACTTTGATTGCCCAAACAATAGCTAGTTTAAGCCATCTAGTTTAATAGCCTTAAGAAGGAGAACATGGCAGTCCAATGCTGGGTCAGCATGCAGAAAGTTGGACAATAGCACTGCAGAGGGTCTGTTTACACCCTGCAATGCTGTATTGCCTTATGCACCCAACTGCAGATACACACACATACAATTGTTACTTACAGGGAGAGCCCATAGCAGCAGGACCTGAGCAGGTCTGATGTTAGTTCACTGGAAGAAAATGCTTAGATACTCCTTCTAAGAGTCAGTAAGAGTGCAGATTTACCCTGCCTTGTGTGTTTGTGGAGATGGAGGGGTTTTTGACCCTCCTGCTCTGGCCTATGCTTGTGGTGATGTCAGATATGAGAGGACTGATGGAGCTTGAGAGATGACATATACAATCCCGGGTGAAAATCAAACAGACGACTGGTTTTGCAAAAAAAATAACAAAGGCAAGTTGCTTAAAAACAAGCATAAGGTAATTTCACAAAAAGTACTACACATTGATATATGTAGTTAAAAGTGGAACAGCACCTACAAATGGTCTTCTTTGAATCCTTCCCTGCTGTCTATCAAGGACTCTTTCACATCAGTTTTGTTAACTCAGGTATCTCCTACTGGTCTGTTCAAGCTCAGGTGGGGTGATGATCTTATCTTTGGTGTACCACATGCCTGGCTACTCCCTTGTGGCTTGTTTAACAAGGGTGCCCTAAATTAAAATAACATATTCTTGTAGCTACCTAAAGAAATTATAAGGGAAATTTACCCTATTTTATAGGGTGGCTACAAGTGTACTTTTTGATTGTTTATGGACTTACTAAGAAAAGAAATGCATATATATTTTACTGTGTACACACCATTTTATAAAGTGTATCATGAATGACAGCTATCTTTTCAGAACAAAAGGATTTTGGTGGAAAAATTGTGCACACTATCTATTCTCAGTATTATTATTCAAAATTCAACAATAGATTTATCTTTATTCTGACCTATACCACTTTTCCTGAATCTGTAACATTGCAAATACATTGCCATTGTCATGTACAAAGGATGAACTCAATTAATAGGGATGTTACTACAAAGGTTTCACTTGCTTATAATGTACTAGCAATTTAAAAGATTTACAATACTGTTCAAGGCTGCTTTCAAATTTATCTTTTATGAAATCCACTACATACATATTTATGCATATTCCTAAAAAAAATACATGCTCATCTATATAGATACAGTCTAAGATAATGATATTTTGCTTTAGTTTACAAATTGAGAATTATTTTATGTATTCTATTTTTCCAAGGCTATTGTATTTTTAATAAATAAAAAAAACCTAAACATTTGGTAGTGGAATGCATGAATACAACCTATGTTCATGAACTACAATGTCCATCACAAAATATAAAGGTTGCAAGAAAATAATATTGGATATTTCATTTTGACATACTATTCCATGGTGAGTAATATAAGAACTTTGCTTTACATTTGTGTTCGCAGATAGTGTAACTTGATACTACTGTTTATTCTGTATACTGTCTTTTATGTTTAACCTCTTTAAACAAGTATATTATTTAAAACAAAATAACCATTATGCTTTGTGGCTATAGTGTAAATGTTAATATTTAGCAGCAGAGCATTTTTGCCACTATACTGCCTTTTATTTTGATGTGATTACGCTACAAATTGCTGTAAGATAACTTCTTAAGGCTAATTTGAGGGGCAGAAAAGGAAGCCAAAACTGTGTCCAATCAAACCCCCCTCTGCTACTGCTGGTACAGTCTTAATTAATTCAACGTAGTTATAGGTATATGTAGCAATGGTTTATATATACATATTTATATGGCTATGGATCTTCCCCATCCCCTCCCTATTCAGGGAGAGGAGCAGAACCAACCGTAGGGTTAGCGGTACCAGATTTCCCTGTCTTCAGTCCTGATAATCTTAGGTTATATGTCCTTGATTTTTTTTTGTATATAATCATTTTTGCTATACTTTCAGTGAAAATTGTGGTAAGAAATTCATTATTTTATAGGTTCAAAGCCAATGCTAAATGAGTTTGACTTGTAATCACACTGACATTCAGTCTGATTATATGGCTAGGATCCAGATCCCATGCAGAGTGCTTGTGTATCTGCAAGAGGCAAGGTGTGGTATGACCTACCAGTGCTCTGACTCATTTGAAAGAATGGTGTGCTCTCTTTTATAATTCTATTTGACACTCTGTTCACTTTAGCTGACTCCTTTAATAATAGAACAAACTGTAATACATGTGACATTATTAAACCGAAGTTAACTGTTGTAATAAAACATGAAATCGCCATTATTCCACTTGCTGTGAAAGTTTTGAAGTAAAATCAAAATACATTTATTGACTACAAACATGACTGTTGACAACTACAAAATGTGTATCTCAGAATGATAGCTATTAATCCATCCCAGACCGTAAGGGAAACCACAATGCCACCTCCTGTTTAAAAACATCAAATTAAATGACAAAACTATTTTTGATTTGAAACAACTGTGTTTTGGAAACGGAATTTCACTTAAAAATCAACTTTCAACTTTAATAATCACTCATGGACATTTAACAGAAATATTTCATTTGAAAGCTTCATTTCAGCTCTTCTATTTTCATGCCAGAAAGGTTAATATATTATTAGTGTACATACATGTTAAAGTAACTCTGTCATCAGAAATAAATGAACTATCTTTATCATTTATTGACTAATGTTTGGAATTTTATTTAACATGCAATGGAAGATTTTAACAGACCCATATTACTTCTCATTTTCTGTGGACACAATGGGCATGTGACATCTGCCCTCCCTCCTGCACAGTGGAATCCTAACAGCATTTAGCTCAATTTAGGAAATCTCAGAGGTTGATTGAAATCATACCTTGAAATGGCATTTACAATTAAATTGGAGCTATTGGAACTTCGTCTATTTCAGTTCCAGTCAACTCCCGTTGTCTTGCCTGTTTCACAATAATCTGTTATAATTCCCAATTGGTATTTACAGTTAACATCTGTTGTCTCCCCATCTTGGTTGTGAGCAGCTGTTAATTAAAACCACAAGTTAACTTTTCTTCCAGAAAGATAGATCGGTTAGATTTTTTTCAGTGGTAAGCATGGCAATCTTGTGAAGTTGGTGGAAGATCCTGCATGGGTGAGTGTGGTGTATTAACAAATTTATATATATACATATATATATATATATATATATATATATATATGTATATATATATATATATATATATATATATATATATATATATATCACAAAGGTTAATCTACATTAAAAGGTATTTATTGGAAGGCAACAACACAGAACTAATATGTATCAATCTCTATGTCTAAGGCATCTTACCTAGGTCTGGCTACTTTGTTTAGGGAGATCATGAAAGGAGAACAAGTACCACAGGGAGTATAAGATAAAGCTATGTAAACTGGAGTGGTACTAAAGAAAGTGAGAGTATATATGGAAAATGTATTAAGGTCATGGATGGCTCTCCTCTTTCATTGGCTGCAGGAAGTCAGTTTCCCGGAGAGCCTTTGACTGCTTCCTGGTCACTCACTAAGTGACATATAACTTGTAATATGAAAATAAGACTAGGCTTTACTCAAAGCAAATGTTCTGAAAAAGACCCCTCGTCTTATATTCAAGGACGTCTCATAATGAAACCTAAATGGAGGTTTAACTATAAAACTAGGATCCAGGTCCTCCACAGTGCTGTATGGGACCTGGATCCTCCTCCCAGGCAGCTGTTGGATGCCCTGAATTTTTTTTTAAATTATAATTGTTATTCATTATGAAAAAACAGTTTACTTGTGATCTGAAATTTAGAAGTACAACCTTTTATCCTATAGGGTCGTCTTATATTTAGGCCTTTTCTTTTTTTCCTAAATTAATATACAAAGTTTATTTTTTTTGGGGGGGGGGTCGTCTTAAATCTGAGCAAATATGGTAGTAATAATATACATACCTATGCATAAAAAAAAGTTGTTTTAACTTCTCTTTTAATCTATATCCCTTTACATAAATTAACACATATATGCATGTCTACATTAAAAGATTTTTTTACAAATTAATTTTATAATTAAAGTTTCTATGCAATGCAACTGGCTTGCAGTATTGTAATTGCAAAATATGCAATTTGTTAAAGTAGAGAACAAATGTACTGTAGGATAAGTTTAATGTGCTCACATAAATGAAATGTTATAATTAAATAGAATTTAAGTCTTCTCTAATTTGCAGTATAACCAATGAATGCTTCCTCTATTAATAGTATGAATAGTTTTAGTGATTAGTTAACTTTAACCCAAGACAATTAATTAAATAGATTTGCCTTTAAAAGTATATGGACTCCATATCATGCATTCCTCAATACGCATGACTGGTACCTCTTGTCAGCTACTGTTGGGTGAGGAAACCATAGACCATGGAGTTGGTGATCTGCTGGTATGGATGTCCATACCCTTCCATGGACAGAGAATAAGGCAAGCCAAATTAGTTGGAATAGAAACCAGAGGGGTAGCAGAGAAGAGAAAAAGGTTGTAACATAAACACAATAGTTGACATCAAAGAGAGTGTGGAGTTTACAGAGTTTAGAGAATAACTGATCAATAGCATGATGCATGTGGCAGCTTTTAGAGGGGTGATGATGGCATATCTTCACTCTTGGGATTAAGCTATGTTCCTTCCTTGTCTCCACCAAGATGCCATATTTTTGATTTTCTGAGAAGGTTGAACTTATATACAGTATTTGCTCTAACATAAGACAAGGTTTTTTTTCAGAATCGGGCAGCCGGGGGATGTCTGCACGTATCGACAAACATTTTTTCGGCCTTAGCCTGAAAGGTTATCTGAGTCTTAATCTCAGGCCAAGCAGGAATTTCCAGTCTCCTTTAAGATCGCATCATACATATTTTAAAGGGTGACAATATATTAAAATAAATAAGACACAAGAAGAAGTAAAAAATACTCTCCTTTTACAATACCCGCAAGGATATCCTCAGATCCCAAAAAGTCAAACAGGTATACAAATCGGGTATGGTAGAACTGGTCGCACTTAATCACTGGACATCTCCATGGAGACACGGGTGGACATATGGGAAAGCATGGAAGGAAGGGGAAAAAAAAATAGAAAATAGCGTAGCACTGTATGACAATATAAACAAATATAAATTTATTAAGAGGGCACTCACAAAAATGTATGCACTGAGAACCAGCTCAAGTGCAAAACAGGCATGAAATGTATTACGAGTCACTCAGATAACTCCAGCGATGATAAAATCTCTTGTGCAAGATTCACCAGGCAAATCCAAAATAAAAGCAGTCCAAGTGAAGTATAAAATATAAATCAGAACACAATACCCTTGGCTCGACGCGTTTCATCTGACTTGTCAGACTTCTTCAGGAGCTGGGCAAAAAGTGAATGAAGAAACAGTGCTACATACAGAACATATAAACCCCCTCCTCCCTCCCACTGTCCAATCCCATCCAGTCTGATTGATTGCAGTGAATGATTTCATATGTGTTCGTTTTTGTAGTTAACTCAATGTATTCCTTTTTCTGGTGAAGTCTTTATTTACTTGTGCACATGTGTAGAAGTTTTGTCTTAACAGAGCTGTGAATGAGATTCGTATTACAGAGCTGTGAATGAGATTCGTATTACAGAGCGTTTGTCCATTCATATTAAAAGGTTCATCTGAAATGATCAGCTTAAATGGACTGCCGAGAGAAAGGAATAATCCCTCTCTCCTGGATGGTGCACCCTCCAAACATCATAAAAGTTTTGTTGAAAAAAGGCAGGCAGAAAAGGCTTCTGTTCTAGTGCTATTACGTGCGTCCTGTCTTCTCATCCTATCCAATTGTCTATCAAGATCGAAGTTGGCTATTGCATTCAGGTCCCCCACAATTATCTGGAACCCTCTAGAGACATTTTCAATACTTTCCATTGATGAATTCCCAAACCCTATTGTTCCTTCCGATGGAGCGTACAAGTTAACCAACGTATATAAAATGTAATTGATCTTACACACCAGTATTAGTCACCAGTATTAGTCTCCGAGCCTCTGAGTTTGTTTCTTGATATATACATTTGAATTTATTTCTGGGCGAGACAATTATTGCCACTCTCCAATTTTTTTTAGTCGATAGTACATAGAAGACGATTATATGTATGGGTACCTAGAATACTTCCACATGTTTCTCTGGTCCTGCCTCCAATGGGTCTCCTGTACAAATGCAATATCAATGTTGTCCCTCACTAGTGAGTCATATAAATAAGATCTCTTATATGGGGAATTTAAACCCAACAGGTTGACTGTCATAAATGTAATGGGCATCATAGCACTGATCACCGGGATTTACTCCCCCGCCACATCCCCCCCCGTCCCACCCCAGCTTCCTCAGAAATATCAACGCAGACCCAATTTCATACATACTCACACACACACAGAATGTATTCACTCCTATCAGAGATCTTATCTCCGACAAGTGTCAATCAAAAAGCTCCCTTAAACCACCAGGGAGCACGGGGGAGCGTGAGTCATCTGCTTGAGACATATTTCTTAAACTTTACATATAAGTAAGTTGCTATTCATACCATTATACAGCACCTTGTAGCGAACATTTTGAGAAAAATTTGAAGAGATGCAAAGAAATGCGAAGAGGGAGGAGAAAAAAAAAGCAAAAAGGGGGAAAAAAAGGGGGGGGACAGAGAGCACACATGTGATTAACCATCTATTCAATTCAGGTTCAACCATATCCTTCCACTAACATCAAGTTGCTGCATAGTGCAGATATTTTCTAAATATTAAGTAATATTCTGTCACCTTTTAAGGAAAATACAAAAAGAGGAGAAGAAAAATGGCAGACCGAAGGTTAAACTGTCAATTCATTCAGGTTCAGCCAATAAGTAAGAGCATGTTGCTACATAATGCAAATATTTTTCTCAATATTCAGTAATATTTTGTGATAAATTTACGTTACAAAACCACATACCGCATACTGCCTACTACTATTATCACAGTAACCGTGCCTGTTACGTCATTATAAACTACCAAAACCTATATCTACCTTGCCTATCGGCCACTTATAAAAATAAAACAAAACATTGTTTTCCTTTTACTCCTTTCTCTCTTCTCTTTCCTTTCTTCTTTCTTTCCCCATTTACCAGGTGTCATTTACAATTTTGTCATCCACTATATTGTGATATAAATCAAGATCCTAAGTTCAAAAAGTAAAAGTGCTCCGTACAGCTTATACTCTAATACAAGTCAAAATAGTACAGCTTTCCGATTCTAGGTCCTAAAATTAGGGTCAGTTGGATATTACTAGTGGTCTCACCAAAAGTGCCCAAGTTGATACTGAGCTCCAAACAATTCCCCAATCTCAATGTGGTAAGTTGAATCTATTCCTTATATATAAATTTTTTAAAAACCAAGCCAGGTGCTAGCTGAGTGACCGTTACTTTAGTAAAAATAAAAGGTGTGTCCTTTCAGATTTTGTCATCCTCTATTTTATGATACAAATCGGGACCATAAACTCCAATTATTCTCTGCTCTGTTTATTCTCTACTACAAGTGCACATAGTTTCAGAACAGAACAATTTTCCAAGTCTAGGTCCTGCGTTTTAGGGCTAACTATATTAGTAATAATCTCACTAAAGGTGCCTATAATATCTAAATGAATTCACACAAAACTGTTATAAAACAATTCACCCCAATCAACTTTATAAATTAAGTCTATTCCCAAAAAGAAAAAGAACCCCCCCCAAAGGACACTATAAAATTACTCAACTCTGCCACATATTCCATAAAACCCTAGCTACTTTTACCTCTTTTCTATCTTCCTCTCTAAATCCTATTAGTTCAATATTTTTACCTCCATGTTTAACGTCCCCATTTACGCTTCTCCGCCCCCTCCCCCCTCACTACCCTCCGTAAAACAAATCACATTTTTAACAGGCCTCATAGGTTGAACTTATCCTTAGCCTGTTGTACACCAAAACACAAATGTTTTTTATCCCAATATGATATTCATAGTTTGGTGGGGAATCCCCAAGAATATCGGATATTATGGTCTCTCAGGGGAAAGGGAAAGGTCCACATAGAAGGCAAGATGGGAAAATTTTGCTGATTTTGACGGGTTTTTCCTGTGTTCTCTCACCAATTCTTCTTCAGTTTAATAGCTATTGAAGCATACAATTACATCCCAGGAGACAATTCCCTTGACCAAGTTGGTTGGCTTTGGTAAGCGATGAGCTCTTTCAATAGGGGCCGCTCCCAGGACTTTAGGCTCTATATAGGTTGATAACAAATCTAGTAGGTAAGTGTCAAGATATATTATATCCTCCTCTTATTTTCAGATTTGCTCTTCTGGAGCGATCCTCCAGCTCAGCCACTTTAAGATCCAGCCTGTAAATAGTTAATTTAGCAGATTCATTTTGTACTTGTAGGTCTAAAATCTTTAGGTGTATTCGATCCGGTGAACTTTTATCCGGGGCCACTGAGATATTTAAATGGCTCTTTGGGGAGTAGTAAGAGTCATTTGTCAATGGTTTAGTAGTCTTATTTGTGTTTTTCTGTTTCTCACCTTTGTCGTGTTTATCAGTTTTAGGTTCCATAATCACCAAGATGATAGTCTGTCCAGATTATAAATCTGTGTTAGAGTGTCGAAAAAGGGAGATGAGATAGTCCAAAAAGGCACACACTTTTGTTCAGTTTCCTCTAGGGGGAAAATATAATTACTCAACTAGTTCCTGAGTCTCACCAGCCTCCCTCTAGTAAAAAGAATCAGAACAACAGCTTAAATGCTAGATTATTTTTTCCAGTGTAGTAGGGAGGAGGGGTAATAATTTTGGGTCCAACAGAGATCTGTGGGTATTCAAGAAGTCCCCACTTCTCTGTCACACCAGTGGATTCAAATACGCTGAGTCTATGCCTCCTGGTTGAGAAACGAGGCAAAATGAGTTCAAGACAGCCACTTGCACTCTAATTTCAAATACTGCGCAATAATGTAGACACCCCTAGGGTCTGCCGTCGCACCTCTGCATCTTCACCTGTCACTGCACAGTCTCCCTGCTCACCTTCACTGTTTCCAAGGTGAGTGGTTTAATAAGATTCTTTATTTTAATGAACAGTCTCGGGGTTCAGCATTCCCACCTCACCACCAAGTCTGTGCCTCCAGATCGGGAGAAAAAGTGGAAATAATTCAATCTTATTCCATATATTGCAAGGCAGTATGGACAACCAGAGGGGCCACCACCTCTTCTTCACGTCATCACTTCTCACTGCGTAGTCTCCCTGTTTGTGTTCACTGCTTGAGCTGGACGGTTTAATAAAGAATGTACTTTTAATGAACAGTCTCGGAGTTCAGCATTTATTTACCACATCACCAATCTTAGGCACAAGTTGAGGATTAGGGTTATTCGCTCTCTGAACTTTCTTCAGCATTGTTCGCATCTCTCATGTCTCTCCCTCATCCAATAACATGCCCTCCACACACCACGCACTACGTAGTATGTGCTACGTCATCATACCACTAGTCTGCCCAATTTTATCGCTAGCGTGTATAATTATGTGACGTTGCTGACCGTCTTTGTGTTTTATGTGTTTATAAAATATCACGAGGTAAGTAGTGGCTATTTGCTGCAATTATAAGTATTGAGTCAAAGTGAGTGGCCATGTTAGTTTTAACGGACATATGGGCATTATGGAAATGTAGTAATATGGTCTACTTAATATAGACAGATCTGGTCTGACATGGAATTTGGGATTCTTATGAAATTCGGCTACTCAATATAGCTGATTTCAGCCCAAAATCTGCAATTTACACTTTGAATTTGCCGGGTTACATTTTTTGGGATATATGTATTTTTATGTTTGGAAGGCCCCATTCCATGGGCTGAAGTGCAAGATTGAGGGCATAATGGACATTATGGGACATTTAAAAAGGTATACTTTTTTTTGTAGGGCACCCTTTGGATTATTATTTTATTTATAATTATTATGACTTTGGCTATTTTTGCAGTAGCCAACATCCTCCAGACATGAATCTCTATCCTTTCAATAGAAGCATGTAGCGAGGATAGATGCAGGGCCGCCCTTGGGGCTCTGTGACCTGTGCGATAGCACAGGGCGCCACACCCCAGAGGGCGCCGCACTGCCGCCTCCTACAACGCAGCATGTGCTGGTGGGGAGATCTTAGAGGCGCTAGTCAGGGAAATCTCCCTGCCCCAACCATCTCGATGTGAATACAGGTAGCAATCCGCCACCACTGCCGACTCCTCCATCGCCGGATGCCCGGTTCTCAATAAAGTATAAGTGACGTCGTCCAGCATCATGACATCATGTCACGCATCACGACGCTGGACAGGTCATGTGACACGTCTCTCTGTGAGTGGAGACCTGCCCAGGCTGTGGGAAAAAGTGTGACATCTGGATCTGGGGGAGCAAACTTAGCAGCAAAAAGTAGGTGCTGCTCCCAGTGCTGTATTTACCGCGAGGCATCCTAGGCGGATGCCTATGGCGGCAAATTTTGGGGGGCGGCAGCGCCCCCCAGCACTGGAAAAAAAAAAATAAAAAAATTAAAAATAAAAAAAAATTAAAAAGAAAAATAAATCCGGCCCTTTAAAAAAAAAAAAAAAACCCCACCGCGCTTGCAGGCAGAGACGGAGGTGATAGGGGATCGGAAGATCCCCCCCTCACCAACGCTCTGCCTGCCAGGCTGCACGGGGAGTCGAACAGGCAGCACAGAGAAACCTCCGTGCTGCCTGTTCGGCTCCCCGTGCAGTGTGCCGACACGGAAGTGCCGACAGTCACGTGACGGGCGCGCTGACGTCATACGCACGCCCGGTCACGTGACCTGTCGGCACAATCGCCGGGAAGCCGAACAGGCAGCATGGAGGGACCATGCTGCCTGCCTGCCAGGGAAAGGTAAGTGCTGATGGGAGACTGTGTGTGTGTGTGAGTGACTGAGTGTGATGGGAGTCAGAGTGTGTGTGATGGGAGACAGTGTGTGTGACTGAGTGTGATGGGAGTCAGAGTGTGTGTGATGGGAGACAGTGTGTGTGGCTGAGTGTGATGGGAGTCAGAGTGTGTGTGTGATGGGAGACAGTGTGTGTGACTGAGTATGATGGGAGTCAGAGTGTGTGTGATGGGAGACAGTGTGTGTGACTGAGTGTGATGGGAGTCAGAGTGTGTGTGATGGGAGACAGTGTGTGTGACTGAGTGTGATGGGAGTCAGAGTGTGCGTGATGGGAGTAGGCGTGTGTGACTGAGTGTGATGGGAGTCAGAGTGTGTGTGATGGGAGACAGTGTGTGTGGCTGAGTGTGATGGGAGTCAGAGTGTGTGTGATGGGAGACAGTGTGTGTGACTGAGTGTGATGGGAGTCAGAGTGTGTGTGATGGGAGACAGTGTGTGTGGCTGAGTGTGATGGGAGTCAGAGTGTGTGTGTGATGGGAGACAGTGTGTGTGACTGAGTATGATGGGAGTCAGAGTGTGTGTGATGGGAGACAGTGTGTGTGACTGAGTGTGATGGGAGTCAGAGTGTGTGTGATGGGAGACAGTGTGTGTGGCTGAGTGTGATGGGAGTCAGAGTGTGTGTGTGATGGGAGACAGTGTGTGTGACTGAGTATGATGGGAGTCAGAGTGTGTGTGATGGGAGACAGTGTGTGTGACTGAGTCTGATGGGAGTCAGAGTGTGTGTGATGGGAGACAGTGTGTGTGACTGAGTGTGATGGGAGTCAGAGTGTGCGTGATGGGAGTAGGCGTGTGTGACTGAGTGTGATGGGAGTAGGAGTGTGTGACTGAGTGTGATGGGAGTGTGAGCTTGATGTGAGTCTGAATGATGGGGCATGTCTTAGGTGTGTAACGTGGGTGTGCAGCTTGGGTAGGGGGGTGCCCGGATTTTGTCTGCCTAGGGCAGCACAAAATCAAGATACACCACTGGCTGCTCCATATAATAATAAAATAAATAAAAACGTTATTACATAAACAGCTACTGTATATCTATATACAGTTTCATAACTGTATTTAGATGGAGTAAAAATCATGGTTAGTGTGTGTCAGTGTGTCTAAAAAAAATAAATTCAACTGTCTCTCGATTTTATTTATTTTTTGAGACACACTGACCATGATTTTTGCTTAGTGTAGTATTTTGACTATCTTTATAATAGTCACTTATTATTGAGCAAGGATACACAATTTACAGTAAACTTGCACTAACTTCTTGTGGTTATCAGTACAATTTGTATCTGTATATTTATTAAAAAACAAAATCGATATCGATCTCCTTTAGGGTATCATAAATCTATTGACATTTGAAAAGGTCTTAGTCTTTTTTTTTTTTTTTGATGTTTAGGTAAGGGGGGGGGGGGGGATGCACCAAGATAGTGGCCCGCACAGGGCTCCTGAGCGCCTAAGGCCGGCCCTGGATAGATGCTATTATGTTAGTCAGCTGATCTCCCACATCGGTGGTCCTTGAGTACCCAAATTGAAGGGCTATTTGAATCACCAATGTAATCCGAAGTAGTACAAAACTTAGAGCTATTATTTTCTTCCTGAAAATTAGAGCTAACGGTTTTTTTCCAGTATTTTGTACTGTTAAATTTGCTGGGTTGTTCCTTCATGTTTAAACAAATGGCTAACTGCTTATTCAGACAAGAATTATTAAGATCTTAGAACAGTCATAACTTTTAAAATAAAAAAATGGAATGGGCAGAGTTTAGTTTATGTGATTTTAGGAAACAACTGAGTTATGATCATACTTGGTATATTTCACATGTCAGCTCCAGGAGCAATATTTATTTCTACTACTAAAACTGATGTGAGAATTTAGCCCAAGCTATTCGATTGGTAACAACTGATTGTTTGTCATTGTTGGTTTTCAAAGTTTGATCCAGTATGCAGAAAAATATAATTTCTTCAGGTGGTTCAGGAAAGATTTTCCTTTGATGAACACAACCTTTCCTAAACACAACCTTACTGACTTATCATTTATATTATACAAGCAGGGCCGGCGCTACCATAAGGCAGCACAGGCAGCTGCCTTAGGGCGCACCAAGGGGGGGGCGGGAAAATGGCCCGCTCCCCCAGGCCCGTTTACTTACCTTCTTCCTGCTCTGTGTCCCTGTGCAGGTCCGTGGCTGTGAGGGAAGCGTTGTGGGCTCCCCTCCAGCCACGCGGATAAATAAAGCTTTTTTTTAAAAATAGTGTGTCTCAGGTTATGTGTGTATTGGTGTCACTGTGTGTGTGTAAGTGGTAAGGGTGTGTGTAAGTGTGTCACTTTCTGTGTAAGGATGTGTGTGTAAGTGTGTCACTTTCTGTGTGTGTCACTATGTCTGTGTAAGGGTGTGTGTAATTGTGTCACTGTGTCTGTGTAAGGGTGTGTGTGTAAGTGGTGTGTCTCTGTGTGTAACTGCAAGGGTGTCTTTGTGTTTAAGGGTTTCAATGTGTGACACATATAGAGCATGCGAGTTGAATATTTAGATGTATTTATTTTTTACATTATATATATATATATATATATATATATATATATATATATATATATATATATATATATAAAATGTATGTAGGGTTAATGGTGTGGGAGGCGTGGCGGGTCAGAGGAGGGGGGCACCAAAATGCACCTTCGCCTGTGTAGATAAACATCCTTGCACCGGCCCTGCATACAAGTGTGATTTTTTTTAAAAAAAAAATTCTCTTTGCATTTTCATTGTTTTACTTGCTTCAATAGGGGGAATTTATAAAGGGAGCCACGCTCATAAGTTAGGAGTGTGAAAAAGGGTGCAATCAATGTTATAATATTCATTATTTTAAACATCTTGGAACTTTTTTGCGCCTTAAATTGTGTCTCTGGTTGGCAGGGATATTTTAGCACAATTTTAGGCAAAATGTTTGTAATGTTTGTAAATTGAGTAATAGAGTAATCTGCAGCAACAATTACCTGCTTATGCATTGTTACATTTCCATAGCATGCGTATGTGATTTAAACTAACACAGCTGTTCACTTTGATGCAATATTAGTGCCAACGATGACTGAATTGAACTCATCAGTTAAGTCACCATGACACTGGTCAATATACTGATTTATCTCTATTTTACCCTCCTTTTTAAAAGAAACAATGTACTTTGCATGTAAAATTAGAACGTTAGTAATGCCTGAGGAAATACCTATAAACTGGTAGTAAAATCCTGGAAAACAATTCTTAACTAGCCATGGGTATGATATTAACAGTAATGTAGAAGTAATCATTTCTCCAAATCAGTGTATAAAGTCTATGTAAAACTCTATTTAGCCGTGTTTCCCTCTGACATTATGAGAGCGCTCTATGATTGTCATTTATAGAAAAAAGGTTCTAACACCAAAGCATTAACTTGTTTGGTTTTGTACTAAAAACTCGGTTTGAAAAGAATAAGCTAGATTTCTGCTAAAATACATGGAAACATTTTTAAGACGTTTGTTATATTGCTGCAATATGTCTTACTGTTGAAAAACAAATGGTGGCAATTTATGTATTTATTTTTGTTATATTTATTCTGTAGCATATCCTTTTTTTGATTCCCAATTTGTGTTACTTTTGTGGAAAAAAAAACCTTTCAAATAATTTGTTTGACAACATAGTGCAAGATGAAAACAAGAGTTGTGAGGTCAGTCACGATAAAGCAGTAAGGAGGCCCCATCTAATATTTTAATGAAAACACAAATTGCTTGCAACCTAACCATTGTTGCATGTGTAAAATCCTCACTTGTACTTTCTCTTACAATTAAAAATGGCACTTAAAGAGAAAATATCAAAATTGATTGCGACAGATTTTCACAATACCAGTGAGAGCCTCAAACAAAACACATAACAAACAACAACACCCAAAAGCACCCCCTTTAATGGGATGGAGGATAGCTTCTGATAATGTACCCAGCAGGGATGAATTAAAGAAAAAATGCTCATTTAATTTGTTCGGGATTGTGGGTAATTTCAGATAATGAATCTAAGGATAAGGGATACTCAACTCATAGTTACATTTTAATGAAGATGAGCAATACAATCTCAGCAGAAGATGAACCTTTGTCTTTATTATACCTGACTTAAAATACCAGTTCTATTTTGTAAATGACAACACCTGTTTTAAAATGGGTACTTTATTTGAACATTATGAATATTATGAAGCATTATTTAGCCCTATGGAGTAAGGCAACATTGCTTCTAGATTCACCGAAAAATGCGGTGGATGATATTGATAGAAAGTGATATGTAAAGTATTGTGCCTGTCCATTCCTCTCTTCAGTCACTTGCTAAATGCTTCCAAAATAAATTATTATGTTGAACAAGCTTTTCTGAAATGTCCTCAATACTATGCTCTGAACACAATAAAATCTTTAAAACAAGTGGGTTGAATGGATTTACCAACAGACCATATTATGCAGCTTTCAAAGATGAATACATAAAAACAATGAACATATTTTATCAGTCTAAAATAGAAATGGCGAAAAAAAAAAAACTGCATTCACTTGTTTATCTAATCAGGCATTCCATTTTCTTGGCAGAAAGGGATCTGCCCATTAGAGATTATTGCCTAGGTAAAATACCATAAAAATTTGAGAATATTTTAATAAAATTATTGGATAACAAGGCATGTTGCCAAGTTGGTTTCAGGATTAAAATTTTGTCACAAAACCAAAGATTCTGCAGAAATATATTCAGACATACTTGGCCTGACTGCGTATTCCCTATCAATAATTCATACCCTTTGAGAGCAGCTGCCAAATGCTGTGTCTTTAACATAAAATGTACAGCTCAATTGATTTAAAAAAAATACTTAGTGAGTATCAAGAAGCATTACTGTAGGTTTTTTTTTTCTTGCAGCCTCTTCAAAATTTCACAGAAAGATGATAATTTATATAGGGTTTCATGACATGTAAAATTAAGCTTGGCATTTAAAAACTGTTTGGAAAGGAGCTTTGAATATACTAATTATGCAAATGATAAAAGATGCGTCTGGTTATCCCTTGCATTGGTATTTAATTTCAGAGAAACATCTAACCCTAAGAAAAGCAACAACAATAGCATTTAGTCTACTATGTATTTAATTGGTTGGAATAAGTTATTGAGCCAACAATTTTTTTTATGTGTGTGCTTGTTTTTTATATTTACAGTGTACATGTGTGAACGTCTCCATCTATCTATCTATCTATCTATCTATCTATCCATCCATCTATCTATTTTTCACTCCCCATTCTCCTTTCTTTCTAACTTTTTTTCTCTCCCTCTCTCTCTCTTTATCGATTACTTTTTTTCCCATTACAATCTTATTAAATTTTTTTATGTTGATTTCAAAATGTAACTGGTACAAAAATAGTTATTCTATTTTGCATTTTTGTACTACTAATTCTACTCTGCATCATATCTATGGTGACCTCTATAGTTAGTGGTACTTATAAAAGATGCATCCTGCTTGACTTTAAGGCACTGCTGCCATATTAATTATCTAAAGGTTTGTCTAAAAAAGGACAGAATCATTGCTCTCTAGTGCTCTCTATTCAACTACAGCCCAGCAATATTATAAAGTTATTTGGACATTTTTCTGGCCCAAAGTCAGGGGTTTGTTGTGTTCAATGAAGAAAATAGTGACTTAATTTCAGAAAGCTTTTGATCATCAAATCGAAGGGTTGATTCAATATGCCCCAATCTGGCCAGAAATCTGGCAAGATTGAGGCATCAAGCTGAATTACGGAGAGAAATCCACAATTCAGCTAACCAATATGGCTGATTTTGTACCATATTGCAGCCACATTTGGTTTGGGGACTGTGGGGTGGATAGTGAAATCCTATGGATTTTGCTTACTCTAAAATGACTGAACCCCTCCAAGTTGGCCTGAAATTTTCAAAAATTGCCAAATTTTGAGCAGTTCAGATAATAAATAGCATAGTAAATAAAAATATATTTTTTAACAATGACTAAAAATTTTAAAACACTACATATAAAAGCATTAACATAAATTTATAATATAAAAAATGAATGCTATATATTTTATATAGATATAGATAGATAGATAGATAGATAGATAGATAGATAGATAGATAGATATAGATATAATATAACATTACTAATCAATGTTTCATTGTCATAGTAATAGGTAATATACCATGATAGCATATTTATTACTAAAAAAAAGAATAATCATAGTGTATTATTAAAAGATGCTGTTCTGGCATACATAATTCAATTACCACATCGGAAATCACATTGTATAATATAAAATTAATATCACATATGGAATAGCCACGTATCCATATATACGTATATTCATAAGGTTCACAAGGCTTCATAATAATTTATATAACATGAAATGAGTCCCTTAATGGCAGAAATAAAATGAGGTCATCCTATTCACAAGTAAATAAAAAATCAAAAGGTGTTGTGCAAAAAGAATGTGGAAAATACAGACGTTAAATAGACATGTGCAAAACTAACATTTTATTTTCGTTTTCGTCCATTCGGACGAAAATTGTATTTATTTCGTCTAAAACGAATTTCATTCATTACTGCATTCGTTTCAGACGAAATTCGTTCATTATTTTCGTTTCGTTTCGTTTTATTCGTTCGTTTTGATAGAATACGTGTAATACTATTGGCTTTCTATAAACCGAACGAGAGCCCCATTCATAAGAAATTCTTATGAATGGGGCTCTCGTTCGGTTCATAGAAAGGCAATAGTACTACAAGTTTTCCATAAGCCGAAAGTCTATAAACCGAATGTCGTTCGGTTTATAGATTTTTGGTTTATAGAATACATAGAATTACATGTAATTCTATGTATTCTATAAACCGAAAGTCTATAAACGTAATGACCTTCGGTTTATAGACTTTCGGCTTATAGAAAATGTATAGTAGTATTGCCTTTCTATGAACCCAATCATAATTCTTATAGAATGAAGTGAAGTCGCTTCATGCAGCCATGATGAACTGTCCCATCCCCTCTTAACAGTGCAGTACACTGCTTTATGACATCACTAGAGAGAAAGGAAATTATTCTCATTGGTTCATGCAGCAAAAAAAAAATACTTTTACTCAGCTAGTGTAGGCAGTCCTGGTTTCTTGCAAACTGTTGTAATTTCACAATTTCATCTACCTGTAAGTATTTTATATTTTAAGCAATGAAAAATGTAATGTATGGATGTTAAAGTACAGTGAAAGCACATTAATATGCATTAACATTTGGAAGATGCATTTTGACTTCTAGACAGTCACTTCTGTAGCATTTTGGGGAATAAGTGAAACGCTTCAAGTGTGTTTCTGTTTTCCCCCACTTGCTGTTGATTTTTCAAAATAAAATACATTATTTACCACTTGGAAGCCTGAAGTCCCACACATGAATAGACTTTTTGCCTAAATGAATAGACCTTTAGTGTCTCATATAAGTGTCTTTATTTCTTTTAAGTTTTTGAGCTAACCAAAGCCCAGTATGTGGATATTAATGTATAATTTGTTTTGTGGAGGCATTTTCTGTTTAGGTGCTGTTTTCTTTTTTATAGCCACCAGCATATAGGTTTCCATATATTTATAGTTTTCAGTAGAGTCAGCCAATCAGATGATTCCTGCTGTTACTTTTCAGAACATATTTTTTTTTATTTGTTTTTAGAATAGGGGATTTAACATTTTTGGATGGCGCCAACAGTCATATTTGAAATTCCATGTCCACCCTCATGGCACTCAAAGGGTCTCCTTTTCATGTAAATTTAAATAAAAATGCCTCCAACACCCCTCCCCACCCTCTTAATCTTATTTTAAACAAAAATACAGTTTGCTTACAAACTTTTGAAAGGAAGGACCTATTAAATCTCTCTTAGATTAAAATGTAACCCTTTATTAACAAATAAACCATAAAAATGTTTACACTAACTCCACAACCTACTAAGACCAACAATTTATTATTGGGGAGCAGTCAGAATTCCATACAAAAAATAGAACTTGAAGAGAATGCAAAAGACCTAAGAAAAAGATTTTAAAAAAAGGTGTTACTCCAATAGAGTGCTGAAAATGGCATATCAACGTGCCAAAGCACTGAAAGGAACACTATCCTAACAGACACCAAATGTTAAACAAATGGCTCTCTGTTTCATTGCATAGGAATCTATGATAAAGCCTGGTCTCAAGTTAAATCCATTTTGAAATGTTTCTGGTCAATTGTTCTCTCAGATCACAATCTGGCACCACTTTTAGGGCAACATTTTGTTTATTTTTTTATAATTATTTATGCTGTCCGAGAGCCTTACTTTTAACCCCTGGATGCAGGGGCAGCATGCCGATGCTCCCGATGGAAGCAGTCAGAGTTATTATTAGGGCTATAATTATGGAAGCAATCAGGTCTATTTTTCCTTACCCATTGAAATGTATGGGAACAAGTTTCATCTCGCTCCCATTCATATTAGCATGCTTCACCACCTTTTAGTAAAATGGCTAATGAATACCATTCTGCAAGCTCGAGACAAGGCATTCGTGGGTGGTCGAGTCTATCCGAGGTTTAAGTCTTGTGCCTATCCCACGCATGCTTAAATTCCTTCATTGTGTTTACCTCTACCACTTCCGCTGAAAGGCCATTCCATACATCCACTACCCTCTCAGTAAAGTAATACATCCTGATATTAATTTAAACCTTTGCCCCCTCCTAATATGCAAGTTTCTGTAGAATAAATTTAGATTTACAACCCTCATCTTTATAATGATATCAGTCAGGCTGATCAGTCAGGCCAGGGAAAATGTTGATCAACCTAATTAATACATTTGTGGTTTTCTTACACCAATAAAAGTGCTGTGACAGTGCTTGACCTTCCCCCCCCCCCCCCCCCTTAGTTTATAGCCAAGTTTAAGATCAAAAAAATAATTTGAAGACATGCTTGCCTCAAAATCTATGTAGCTAAAGCAAAAAAAAGTCGCTAGTATGATTATACTGTTACAATAATTTTTTTGCTGAAGGTCAAGAAGCAAAATCCCACCTTTTAGTCACTTTTGGCAAGTGAAGCCAATTTTAACTTTTTATCAACCTGTAAAAACCTTTACATCCATTGGCTAAAATTTACCGCTGTTTACCATTTTCACAATTGAGAGAAAGCAAATGAATGCAAAGAAAAATCCTGCCTTAATTGCAATAATTGTTTGGCACTAATTTACAGCAGACAAATTAACTGAACAACACAATTTGAATAAAATTAATTTATTAGAGAGATTAAGGGGACATACGTCTAAATAGCAATTTTGGGAAAACCACATTAAGTGCATACTTTGAATTTTTTTCTTTTATATTCCATTGTTTTTGAAATATGTTTTAAAGGAACACAAATATTTGTACATTTTGTGGGATATATTAAACAACTGTATTTTTCCTTTACAAACTCCAGTATTTGAATAGTTGTTTCATTGAAAATAATTTCACCCAGGTTGCTAGATTCAGTCACAGTGATTATTCACACATGTCCATAAGGACATCAGTGCAGGGGATTAAGCAGAGGTGGTTTCAGCTAGCTCTTTGCACTGTGATGTAATACAGGAAGGAGGGCTTGAGAACACAGACATGACAAACTTCACAGGAAGAGTTTAAGAAGAATGATGTCCATGAAACTGCAATACAGTGTAATGGGCCTTGACAGGGTGAGGAGGTGGGGCCCAGGAAAGGGTTAATGCTTAAGTGGTGATGTCAGAGCTGTAGGAGGGGTCACATTTTAGAAATCATCAGATTTTAATTTACAGACAAAGTGACATTTGTGGGTAGTACTTACTGCTGTCAGTTTGGCTGTTCTTTTTTGTCTTTCAGGATGGAAGCTGCTCTGGATGCCATGCTGGAGGGGATCCATGCCACGGCAAGGGTATGGAGGCCACTGAGCCCAGAAGACATCTCCGGAGGTGGGAGAAGGCGGAGGCAATTGCTGGTGGGGGCACGAGGCACCAAGTAGGCCCGTGGACCACCGCAGACATCATCTGACAGCCTGGATGTGGACCATCGCAAACAGATGGCCCCAGAGATTGGCCGGGGGGGTGCTTCCGGGGCAGCCCCCTGGTTCCCACATCATATATGCCCAACCCCCAGGGTTCATGGATGCAGGGGGCCGGATTTCATGGTGCTGTGGGCATACAATGGAAACTGGGGTCCTGGTCATCGGGAGGGAGCGAGCAGTTACAGTGTACACAGTGCGCAGTACCCACAGCACTGTGGTCTCCCGACAGTCTTGGAATGGGAGCACTAGGCACCCACATACTTCGCATCTGCAATGTAGACACGGTTATGCATCTGGCGGGGACCAGGTTACCAGGATGGAGGTGGACAGTGGGTTGTTCAGCATCATGGGTCTCCAAGGTGGTGTGTTTCTTCTTCCAGAATTGGGAGCCCGGTCTTGGATAGTCAAAGTCGCCATTCTCTCAGGGATGCAAGTGGCAGGACGTCGATTTTTGCAGCCTCCATACCGATGGAAATGGCTGGCTCAGGCGGTGAGTTTACTGTTGCACCATGCAACAGAGAATTACTTCACAATCTTACGTCTTTAGTGGATTCATTGGGGGAGGGGTGTTAGCCAAGCTAATGGGCATGAGTATAGGGACTTGGGGGCAGGACATGGAAGGTAGTGACAAAGGGGGTGGCGCGGCGCCTTCATCAGTGGTTTCAGATATAGACGAGGCGAGGTAGAATGGGTATGTGTCCTTCTCGGGTCCCTTAGATGTGCACTTGAAATCAGATATCAAAGAGAAGGTTTGTAAAGGGGAGTTTGTGGAGAAATTGTCTCTCCTCCCTCTTGAGGAATATATTATCCTCAAGGAGAAAGACAAGAAAGATGCTAAAAAGGCAGAGGAGGAAAAGAAGAAACGTAAAATAGCGGGTCCCTTCCAGACCCCCCCCCCCCCCCCCCCCATTGACAACCGAAAGATTTCACTCTAGAGTTTAGAGTGGTTCCTAAGAAGGAGGAAGGAAAGTATAGGTTGATTCAGAATTTGTCGTACCCAGCTGGGGAGTCATTCAATGATGACATTGACAAGGACCTTTGCTCGTTCTCCGATGCATCATTCGACCAAGCGGTTGAGTTGGTTAAGAAGGCCGTGCCTGGGGTCCTTATGGCTAAATCTGACATTGAGTCAGCCTTTTGGCTTCTCCTGATTCCCCTGGTTGTCCCCATCTGTTGGGATGTTTCTTTGAGTGACAGTTCTTTGGTCAGGTGCTGTATGCTTAGTGCAAAAGTCCTGGGGGAAAGAAGCCTGCGGCTCAACCATAGGGTGGATTTCCTTCAGTCAGAATAATTCTGTTCTTTTACCTGGGTTTGTTGCAATAACCTATACCTATTTCTGCATAGTGGTTCCAACTTCATACCAGATCCTTACAGTTATTACAGGGCCGTGTCCGGCTTTGAGAGCTTCCAGTCCATTCTCTGCATTATTTTCTCAGTTGCCTGTCCTGTTTCAGCTGCCAGTCTCCACTACCAGTCATGCCAGAGAATTCTGTCCAGTTCATAGTTAGTTGCCCTGCAACGAGTCTCCTCCCTGGTCTGTTATCCCAGGTTGTGACACCTGGCCTTCCTAGAGCCTTGTGGTGTCACTGATGCTCACGGGGGAACAGCTGAAGAATAGAAAGGTGATATTTTTCACAGACAACATGGCTGTGGTTCAGTCAGTAAACAACCTGTTGGATTTCTCCATGCCGGTGGTTTGCCTGTTACGCAGGTTTGTACTCTTGTTTATGTAACACAACATCGTTTCCTGTGTGTGGCATGTTCCAGGGTTCCTTTATGGGATTGCTGGCTCTTTGTCTCATTTCTAGTTTGCTCGGTTTTGGATGCTGGCACCGGACGCGGATGTGGAGGAAATGTGGCATCTCTGGACCTCCTGTTTTGGTGGTGTGTGAAAGCTTCCTTGGCCCCAGGCATGTGCTCTGCCTACTCTAAGGTTTAGGCCAAATGAGAGGACATGGTGGGGAGGGTGGGGTAGGTGGACATGTCCCCCAAATGGCTTGATGCTTTTCTTTCGTTTCTCACTAATTTGTTTATGGCGAGATATTCGCCAGCAGTTCTGGATTAGACTATGGCAGTTATGGCATTTTGGTTTAAAGTCAGGGGTTGGAAAGATATGACTAAACATTTTCTGGTTAACCAGACAGTGAAGGGTTTTTGGACGGGTAAGCGTCTGTCTGATACGAGGCAGCTGTTGTCTATCCACATGCTGCAACCTCTTCTCGGGGTTTTACCTGAGAAATGTTATTCTCCATATGAATCTCTCCTGTTTTCGGTGACATTCATCTTTTCACATTTGGGAAGTGGTATGTGGTAGTAAGGCTGGTCAGAGCGGGCTTCGTTTTGGGGACATGCTGTTACATGAAGGTTCAATTAGCATTTGGCTCGCTGAAGTATAAAACTGATCAGTTAGTAAAAGGGTGTGAAGTATTTTACTTTGGGTTGTGGGGACTTTATAATGTCATTTATACAGTTTTAATGACAAACATTTTTATATTAAACAGCTGTGGCCTTATTTTCCCACTTACATTCAGTCCGAGTTTTATTAGAAAAGGGTATAAATGGTTTTTCATTGAAGGGGGCCCCGAGAATCTGACTATGCCAGTGTCAAGAAAAAAAAAGGTCTGTTGTTTTTTTCAATTTTTATTTACTTTACAGGATGCGACACTTATCTTTTAATATTTTTGGGACAGTGTAGGCAGTACTGGATCATTAATAGTACCTTTCCCCAAGATAAATCAATGTCATAATGTAGTTGCCATTCAGATTATTTATCAATTATTATAAATTAGAGACATTTTTGACTCCTTACTGTTGCGGGATAAACTCAGTCTTTCTTTCTTATAGGAGTAATTATCAGCAGGAGTCATTGCGGGATATTAAATAATACAAAATACCCTCTCTCTCTACTTAATAATTATATCCCAAAAATTCAACTTTCAGAAGTTTCATATACAACTATTATTTTACATCACAAGATCCAGTATAAATATATTTGCACAGTCGATGTCCTTTGCAGATTGATATGAAAATGTATTGTATAATTGATACTTAAAACCCGCCACATTAATCTAAACATAAAATAATACCATTTTTAATATGGTAGTGATGTAATGATGCAGACAGTGTGCTATGGGTTCAGTTCACAGGCTATTTTTTATATGCAGCAATATAAATCTCATAGCATCCTGCACCTTGATTTATGTTTGTCTGACCCTGCCCTCTTGTGTTTATGATTAATCATGATGTTATATTTGATATTGGAGAGAATGTTTAAAATTGTTGTGTATATTTTTAAGAAAATGTTACGTCTATTTCATTTTAATTCATTAATATAGATATTTCATAACTGTAGATTATAATCTTATTATAATATGTAATATTGTCATATGTTATTTTATTAAGATCTTGGGCACATTCTAAAAATACAATCCATGTTGTTTCTAGTGCTAGTATTTTATGCTAGCAAATACTGTGAGTATTGTAAAATTTACATTAAATAATATAGTTTAATAGAACTATAGTTTTATAGAAATAACACTATGCATATGTGACACTTAACAAGAGATGCCACAAAAGTGTCAGAGGGCTTGTGGCCACACTGGCTACCACTGATCAGTCCCAGTAAAAGGACAATTGCTTATTTTGTCCTTTCAGCAACAGACTGCAACCTTAATTTAATATTATTTAACATTCTTAAATAGAGAATAGTGTCCATCAGCCTTTGTAACCTGTGGTTGACTGTTTAGGCTTCATAGTTCATAATTGTGTGATAACTAGTGTTGAGCGAACCTGAACCGCACTGTTCGGGTTCGTACCGAACATTACGGTTTTTGGACCCCGGACCCGAACACGGACATTCCACTGTATGTTCGTGTTGGAGTTTGGGGTTCGGCAGGGCCGGCGCCACCTGTAAGGCAACCTAGGCAGCCGCCTAGGGCACAACTTAGCAGGGGGCGCCATAACCGTGGCTGTGAGGAAAGTGTTGTGCGCTCCCCTCCAGCCGATGCGGATTCAATAAAGTTTGTTTAAACTTTTTTTTTTGAACAAACTTTATTGAATGCACATTGGCTGGACGGGAACGCACAACGCTTCCCTCACACCCACGGACCTGCAGCACCGGGAGACAGAGCAGCAGCGAGGAGGTAAGTAAGGGGGAAGGGGGGAGGAAGAGGGTGGCTTAATTCTGGCACATTGAGAGGCATAATCCTGGCATATTGAGGGGCATACTCCTGGCATATTGTGTGGGAAAATCCTGGCCTATTGAGTGGCATAATAATCCTGGCATATTGGGTGGCTAAGTCCTGGCATATTGAGGGGCATAATCCTGGCATATTGAGGGGCAAAATCCTGGGATATTGAGGAGCATAATCCTGGCATATTGAGTGGCATAATAATCCTGGCATATTGGGTGGCTAAGTCCTGGCATATTGAGAGGCATAATCCTGGCATTTTGAGGGGCATAATCCTTGCATATTGTGTGGGAAAATCCTGGCACATTGAGTGGCATAATAATCCTGGCACATTGAGAGGCATAATGCTGGCATATTGAGGGGCATAATCCTGGCACATTGAGGGGCATAATCCTACAGCGATTATTCAAATTACAGTGATTATTTTAGTGGGTGCTATACTACATATTTGTACCCTGCCCTGAGCCCAGTGCCACAGAGAGTGCAGTGCACTTGCAACTGCATGTGTGCCAGGCACATGACTTTAATCCTGTTCTGTTAGCTCAGTGGGCAACATCTAGGCATTTTTAAAAACTGCAATTTGTTGGTGTTAAATATTACATTTGCGTCCTGCACTTCATATCTGATAGTCAAATAGAACCGTCAAATACTGTGCTTACAGCGCACTTTGAAAAATTCGAATAGTTTTGGGTGGTAAATAGTACATTTGCGTCTTGCGGTGCACTTCATATCTGAGAGTCAAATAGAACAGTCCAATACTGTGCTTACAGCGCACTTTGAAAAATTATAATTGTTTTGGGTGCTAAATAGTACATTTGCGTCTTGCGGTGCACTTCATATCTGAGAGTCAAATAGAACAGTCAAATACTGTGCTTACAGCGCACTTTGAAAAATTATAATTGTTTTGGGTGCTAAATAGTACATTTGCGTCTTGCGGTGCACTTCATATCTGAGAGTCAAATAGAACAGTCCAATTACAGCACACTTTGAAAAATTCTGGCTACCTCCTCCTGTTCTTCCTCCTCCTCCAGCGCCGCTTCCACCTACACCTCCACGGTCACCGCCTCCTCAACCTATGGGTCACTTAGTATAAACTGAAAGAGAATACCCTGCACTCCAACCCTCTCTCAAATGGATAATTCTGTTGATCCTCCTGGCAGCCATGCTTTAGATTTATGTTCTTCCAAAGCTAAAATCAAAGATTCCATCTAGTGCTATTTTATGGCTCAGCTGTATTTGTAATTTGTATGTATTTTATGTTATTTTAAGTTATTTCCCTATCCACATTTGCTTGCAGGGCACTTGTCCTAATCTTACCCACATTTTACTTCATTTTGCAGCCCTCTAGCCCTTTCCAGGACTTTTTTAGAGGCATTTTAGTGGCCAAAAGTTCATGTCCCCATTGACTTCAATAGGGTTCGGGTTCAGGGTCAAGTTTGGGGTCAAGTTCGAGCACGGACCCGGACATTTTTTCGAAGTTCGGCCGAACCTGCCGAACCCAAACATCCAGGTGTCCACTCAACTCTAGTGATAACCATAAAAAGTTTGGTCATTTTTAAAATTGTAGGTAAGGCTGATGTGGGTGATGGTTCATAGAGAAAGAGGTTTTAAAGAACCTGGTTGTAAAACACAATTACTGAAAATAAACATTTTAATAAATAAAAAGTGCATGTACAGAGGAAACAAAATATAAATCATATTACCTTTTTAAAGACGTTTGTGTTGAAAAACCTGACATGTTTCACCCAGAAATGGGCTTTTTGGTGTTAAAAAAGCACTGTCATGTGCATACAAAATTGATGCATTTATTTGTAGATCTTGGATGTGAAAAACAACAGAATGACTTTATAGCCCATGGATGAGTGTGTGAGTGAATGTTCTCTGCATTTATTTGACAGCGTAAAAAGTTTAGTAGAGTGAATTTCTTTTTATTATGTTTCATATTTTTTAAGGCAACAATGGGGATTTTGAGACTACCACTTTTTGGTACAGTTTGACTGCATTCTGGACATGTTTTGACTGCATTCGGTTTCGAAAGATATTGGGGTCTAATGTCCAAATTATGAACTTATTGTCACGATATGATCCAAATTTGTCAACAAATTAGGAGGCACCATTTCGATGCCTAAAATTCATGTAACCGGCATTCACAAAGCAGGCAGAGTCCCAATTCCACCTCATAACACTTCTCAATGTGGATGTGAAATTATTTGTTAACAATATTTACAACAGATTGAAGTCCACTTTACCTGTGAGGAAAACCTACTATTTGCCTACTATATTCTAACTTGAAAACCCCACCTGGTGGGGACAGGGAGGCTTCTGATCTGTTGACGGATTATTATTATTTTTTTTGTGCCTAAGCTCCAACTGTTTCCTAAAAATACCTTCATTTTTACAGATCAAAAAAAGGAACAGATCAATTTTAACACCAAACGATTCAATGACATTGTAGGGACAAAATAAAAGTTCTTTAGATAGAACCTTTACCTCATCTGGTTCCAAGGGACACTCAGAGATGTTTGTAATTAATGTCTCTTGAACTGTGACTTCCTCTTCATGATTGTTTTACTGGGAAGGGGGACTCTGCCGTTCACTTTAAAAAATATGCAGTTGAAGACAAGACCTCAGATGCTTCAAATCCAGTTTTGTCTCCTCTGATTTCTGTTTGGTAGATTGTGTGTGTATACAATTGTAGACTTAGCCTTTGCTGTAATCATCAATATATTTCCAGTATGTTATATTATAAGTTTAGTTTATTATACAGGAACAGCTAGTCTACTTGACCAATACAAATGACATAGAGATAATATGTATATGTTATGAATAAGAATGTGACCATTGTTTATTTTTGCAGACACCGACAAGGATGGTCAAACGTCACACAAAAATGCACTGTGCTCCAACTGGGTTCCACCAGGTTCCTAATACACAATAACAAATGAAGTGCCCAGTACTCGATAAAAGTGAGGTCAAATTTATATTGTAACCATGAGTCGCAGCGTTTCGACCAAAAATGTCTTTGTCAAAAAACATGTGCAAACAAAAGGGTACCTATACAAACTTGTGAAAAGTCAAAATAATTAATCATGTGGATCAATTAACAATTTAAAGACTCAGTGCTAAAAACTGCAACATATAAGCATGTTAAACATAGAGCACGTAACGACAAAGCATTGCCATAAAGTTTTAGATTCAAAACTCTGCATACAAAAACATGGGTCTAACAATAAAGAAAATGAAAAATTAATTTTAATATGATAAATATGATTACAAAATATCTCACATTTTAAAACTATGCCCTCAAGGTCAGAACCTGAAACATGAATTTGTAAATATACCATAGATCTCATTACATGTATTGGCTGCTGGTTCTGAAAGGAATAGCAGAACTCCTGGTGTAAAATATAACTAATGCATTTCAATCATGGATCTGTAGATGGAAAAGAACAGGATAAACTGATTATCCATAAGGTAAAAGAATGTAGCCAATCAAAATGTTTATACTGAGTAACAAATTGTTGCTGCTAAAGCAGGACATACACATAGTGATACAACTGACAGGGATATTATAGTTCACAAAAAGTGTGTCAGATCAAAGTCCCTATTAAGGCCTTTCAGTGTCAAGTTGTATAATTCATGAATCCACCAGGCTTCATGTTGTTTTAATGATTGTTCTCTATCACTCCGTCTTTTAGGCTTCACTGTTTGTTCTATCATAAGGAACTAAAGATCTGTCAATTTATATTTTATTTCATAAACATGTGCTGGAACAGGTTTCTCAATTTTCTTGGTATTGAGGGGGTTTCCCTAATATACAATAACCTACATAGACAGGTCAGGAGACAAGAAATACAGGGTACAGGGCTTAAGACAAAGCAGGAATACAAGACCGATAGACAAGGCCGAGACATAAGGCATGTTTACAGAACTAAAGGAGAAATACAAAACCATAGGATTAGCCACGCACTTTAAGATGGTAAATTATGAGTATTTAATTAAACCATATGGCCATGAGATGATAAGCTTACCACCATCATCAAGGAACCTCATATCAGCAAGTTCCTAGTGCTATCCTTACCTATACTTAATAACTAATAACAAAGAAACTAAATAAAAAACAAATCTCAAAATAAAGGACATGGCTGTAGCAGGACTGAGTGGGGAATGGAACAAACAGAACAAATGGGTGGGGCACATTTATGTATTCATGGAAAACCATGAATAGAGCAGAACAATCTGTCTCCCCTGCAATCTATCCAAAACGCAGCTGCCAGACTCATCTTTCTTGCACGTCATTCTTATTCGGCGGCTCCGCTCTGCAATGCCCTCCACTGGCTCCCCATCTGGAGGATAAAATTAAAAATTATGTCTTTAACCTACAAAGCCCTCCACTCCTCTGCCCCTCTGTACATTGCCTCCCTTGTTAAGTGCTTCTCACTGGGACTAAAACTCTTCTCCAACCTCATCACCACTTCTCACTTAGAACTGCAAGATTTTGCCCGAGCTGCCCCCTCTCTCTGGAACTCTCTTCCACAGAGCATCCAGCTCTCCCCCTCCTTTTCAAATTTTAAAAAGTCCCTCAAAACCCACCTCTTTAAAGAAGGTTACTACCCAACCCACTAGAACACCTATCACTTTACCTCTAGCAGTTCCCACCTAGCTGAAACACACACTATTCATCTTTGGCCTATCCCACCTAGTGCCACCCATCCATACTACTGTTATTACAACTTAAATCCCTCTGGCCTCTTCAACCCCTTATGTGTCATATGGACTCCATTCCCTCTAGATTGTAAGCGTGCGAGCAGGGTTCTCTACCTCATGTACCAGTCTGTTTCTAGTTTGTCTAACTTAGTATGTAGTTCCCCTCAATGCTCTGTACAAGCGTTATGTAAATTGTTGACGCCATATAAATAAATGGTGATGTAATGTAATGTAACAAGAGAATAAAGGAAGACACAAAAAAATACAAATAATGGAAACAAGGCAACACAGAAGTTCATCTGGCAGGGCGCATGAAGCTCTTCTGACAAGGCACAGGACAGGGAAGCCTTTATAATAGAGCATAGAACAGATACGTTCTTCTAAAGGGGCACAGGACAGAACAGCTCTCTAATAGGACACACAAGAGAGATACAAGAAAGGGGCAAGATCAGGTATAAAGCATGACAAAAAAAGAAAGAAAGGAAACAGAAATTACTTGATAAAGCCCAAATGAACCTGCACACCGGTTGACACATATAGTGTAGCTGGCAGGGTCAATATTGTAATTTGTGCATGAGGAAGCATTTTATATTTGAATTGTGTAGTGCAAGTGTTATTAAGTATATGTTAACATGCACTTTATTAACTTTTAATAAATATGATATTATGTTTTATTCTTGCCTGGCATGTACCTGCACTGCACTGGAAGTGAGATGATACGTGAGATGGTTTAAAGCACCATAAAGCTACCACTTAATTATGAGTAATCATATTTTCTTGTATTCAGAAAATGTATATTCTTCTTCTTGGCAATACTGGACTGTGTGTGCTGGAGAAGAAATTAACATATACCTGTCCACACCTGATGACATTACCTTAATCACATAGCACCTCTTTCTGTTTTAAAAGTTGTGTAGACATCAAGGAATTTTTTTTTTTACATTTTTATGATAAGCATCCTGAATCTGAGCGTCATGTCTTTTATACATATACTAATAGAGGAATATTCTATAGAATACTCCCACTCTTTGTGTGTGCTGGCTTCCAGAAGACTCCAGAAGCACTGTGTTGAAATTACCCAAAGGAACTGGCCAGGCTCCCAAGGTTATCCAAGACAGAACAACTCAAAATCTAACATATCTTTGTACTAGTAAAAATGAAGATACAAAATTGAGTCAGTTTTTATGTATTTAAACTAGCATTCCATAAATACCAGCATAGCCCATGGATAAAGAGACAGGCGCTCTAAGAAAAGAAGAGGACACCCTTCGTCAAATTGTTTTTTTAAGGTGCAATTCCTGTAGATAAGTGGTGGGATGTTTAAAAACCATCCCCCCTGCTTTTTTAGCAAGCCCGGTAGGCCACAGTATTATGATTGTTATTTTAAAAAAATGGGCAGTGTCACCTTACCCTGGTCTGTGTCCCTAAGTAGATGGACTCTGCTTCGTGCATCAAATGGGTCAAAATATTTTTAACTGCTGAAATGTAATATGTTTTATAATATTATTTTGTTTATATATTACAGTATACAATAAACAATATATTTTTTTAACAATGCAAGTTGTTTATTAAAACAATTATTAAAATTGGCAATTTTGTTTGGTTACATCTGCAAATTTAGTTTGTAATAAATAGAGCCTTCAGAACCGCAATGTGCAACATGCATCAGTAGAAGACATATTTTCTGCAATCCAGTATTCTTGTTCTAATTATGTACTCCAATTTATGATCTAACAAAAAAAAAAAAAAGCAACCTCCAAGTTAATAGAGCGTTAGCTTTTTTTAAAGTTCCATAAAACACAGTTGAATTTACTGAAACGTAAACTATTTGTTTTCAACCTATTATACAATATGCTTATCATGAAAAGGGTCATTTTGCATTATAGCATCTAAACTATAGATTACTTCTTTAAATGTGATGTGCCTTCTTCTGTTAGAACTGCTGACATGAAGTGGCGATATTATGTTAAGAAAAGTAGGATATATTTTAAAATAAGAGGAAGTAACTAATTACACATGCAGTGATAAAAATGACCTCTAGCATTGCCACTTCACTAGTCATACAGTTATATGTCAGAGCAAGTGTCGTTTATAATGATTTACAATTAACACACAATTTTACCACTTTCCAACTTGTTATTTCCCATTTTAATTGTGCAGCTGTAAGGTCTTGGCTAAGGTGGAATAGAAAAAAACAAGTTCAGTTTAAACACAACAGGAATTCATTTATAATCCCAATTAACATTGTACATGTGGACACAGTTGCAATAGTCTTTAAATTGCCAGTATGTGAACATTTACCATTCCATTTAACATCTTTTTACGTAACTGTGACACTTTTATCTGAGCCTCACATGGTCTTCTGATGTCATTGAATGTCTATAATATTATCAATGATACAATTTATATAAAAGAAGAATGAAAAAGTTATTTGAACAGGGACAACAAATGCTTTCCTTTTTTCCCCCCTACATATTTTCAAAACTTAAAAACAGCATTGTGTGAAGTAATTTAAGGTCATCAACTACTGCATCAACTGAGAATGGAAAAGGGAATTACAACATTTCAATCAGTCTCCCCGGAAAAGAATGAAGATTGGTATCGATGGATTCAGTTAATTGCCCCTGGTGAGCATTATTGCATGTCTTAATATAAACAGAGCTCTTGGACAATTCTGTCCTTTGCAGCTCCAAGACTAGAACCCCTCTCAAAAGATTGCTCCTCTGACCACTGTCCGTTATGTTGTATCTATGATGGACATTTTCTAATTTACAATTAGAACATGGATTATCCCTTAAAATAACAAATTAAAAAAAAAACAAAGTTATGATTTATGGCCCTCAGCAAGCGGTTTATGTTGTCATGTATGTTTTAAATGTTGTATATAGGGGAGAAAAAAAGAAAAAATGTATCAAGAATGTATTGATGCAAGTAATGTAATTTTGGATATTCTATGTGTTGGATGTACTTTTCTTATGTTTTGTATTCATATTAAACTGATACAAAAAAAAATGTAAGGTCAGTTTAACAGAAAAGGTGAAACGTGGTCCCACTGTGAAAACGACATTCCTTTAACTAGCTAAAAGGGATATATATATATATATATATATATATATATATATATATATATATATATATATATATATATATATATCTTATATTCATTTAACTTTCTAAAAGGGATTATATAATGGAAAATTGTTTCATACTTACCGATATTTTCCTTTCCCCGTAATGGGCCATGGCAGCACTACTCTTGGGTTAGCTCCTCCCCTCACTACCATTGGACAGGACAACATTTTTAGCCTATAAGAAGCCACATGACCATAATACCCCAGTTCGACAAACCAACGACCAGGGAGGGTGCCCAGTGCTGCCATGGTCCATTACCGGGAAAGGAAAATATCGGTAAGTATGAAACAATTTTCCATTTTTCCGGCCATGGCCATGGCAGCAATACTCTAGGGCAATGCCCAAGCAATAAAACTCTGGGGGGGGGGGGGGGGGAGGATACAGAACACACTATGATGCTGAAATTTATTAAGTGACCATAAAAGGTCAAGAAGTTGATAAAACGGCAGAACCAAATTGTGCCTCTCTAGAGGATCTCACGTCCAGTAGATAATGCCGGATAAAGGTATTCTGAGATGACCACGTCGCTGCTCTGCAAATCTGATCAGAAGACACATGTGCAACAGCTGCCCAGGAAGTGGACAGAGCTTGGGTTGAATGGGCTCGTAGACCAAGAGGAACTGGAACCTGTTTAGACTCATAAGCCTTAGTAATGGCCGAGACCAGCCACCTAGAGATGGTCTTAGGAGATGCTTGTAGGCCCTTATTATGCCCTTGAGGGACGATAAAAAGCCTAGGGGATCTCCTCCAGCTGCCCGTCCTGTTGAGGTAAACCGATAAACAGTGAACCACATCCAAGGTGTGAGACAATCTTTCCTCCTCAGAAGAAGGAGATGGGAAGAAAGCAGGCAAAATAATCTCTTGGTTCATATGAAATGGTGAAACTACTTTAGGCCTGAACTCCGGGACTGTTCTCAGAACCACCTTATCCTGTTGGAAAGAGATGAAAGGTTCATCTGATGAGAGAGCTACCAATTCAGAGACTCTTCTACCTGAAGTCAAGGCGACCAGAAGAGAAGTTTTAAGCGTAAGGAGCATAACTGGAATCTCAGTAATGGGTTCAAATGGGGAACCCTGTAATGCTGACAGGACAAGTGGCAAATCCCAAGGAGGAGAAAAGGATTTGATAGGAGGTCTGATCCGCATGACAGCCTTCATAAAACGAGATACACCGGAGTCTAAAGCCCATCTCACACCAGATAAAGCTGAAAGGGCTGAAATGTGAACTTTCAGAGTATTCAGGCTGAGACCTGAGGCCGTCTAGCAGATAACCCAGGAGATCTACAGCAGAGAAGGACCCCGGTAAAACACCTTTGTTAGACGCCCAGTCCGAGAAGACGTCCCAAATACGGTAATAGGCAGCCGAAGTATTCCTTTTCCTTGCCTGAAGCATAGTAGAAATCACCACATCTGAGAACCCTTTGTCTTGTAATCGCCTCCTTTCAGTCTCCATGACATCAGCTGAAGGGATTGAGGAGCAGGATGGAACAGAGGACCCTGCGACAGCAAGTCTTCTCTCACAGGAAGATGAAGAGGGTCCTCCATGGAAAGGCTCAACAACAATGGGAACCAGGGTCTCGTGGCCAATACGGGAGCACTGCAATCACCACCACACGTTCTCTCTGAATTCTCTGCAGGAGGGTGAAGATAAGGGGAATTGGGGGAAACACATACACCATCCGGAAGTTCCAGGAACAGCTGAGGGCATCCTAACCTTCTGCTAGATGATGATGCTCCCTGGAGAAGAACCTCTGAACCTGTCTGTTCTGGAAGTTTGCCATCATGTCGATCTCCGGAAGACCCCATCTGTGAACCAACCTCTGGAAGGCCCATTCCGCTAAACACCATTCTCCCGGAAAGACCTTGTGTCTGCTCAGGAAATCCGCCTTGATGTTCATTGAACCTGGAAGATAAATTGCACATATCCCCAGAAGGTGTTTTTGAGCCCATTTCATGAGAGGAAACAGGATACTCATCATCCTTGGGCTGCGAGTACCTCCTTGGTGGTTTACGTATGCCACCACTGCAGTGTTGTCCACTTGTAGCTTCACCCAATGGTGTCGGATTCTTGACTTTAGGTGACGCAAGGCCTCGAAAACTGCCCTCAGTTCCAGGTAGTTGGAAGACTCTCCTCGAAGGGACATGACCATTCCCCCTGAAGGGATATCTGGTTCATATGGGCGCCCCATCCTGTTTGGCATGCATCCGTGGTGACCACCAACCAAGGTATCTCTCCCAGGGGAAAACCTTTGGTCAGGTTTGCCTTTGAGAGCCACCATCTGAGAGCTTCCTTGACTTTGGATGTAAGAAGAATGGGCTGGCTCAAATCCCGATGCCTGAACTGGGTCAGGAAGGATCTCTGAGGCATTCGGATATGCCATTGAGCCCATCGGGTAAGGCCTATGGTAGATGAAAGGGAACCCAGGATGCTCATGTAAGCTCTCGCCGTGATCTTGAGAAGATGAAGAATTTTTTTCAACTTCTCTCTCAGTCGGTATATTCGGTCCTCTGATAGATGGACAACCCCCAGACTTTTATCGAACCAGGCTACCAGATAAATCATCTGTTGACTGGGTTGGAGTTGACTTTTCTGGAAATTCAGAACCCAACCATGTTCCTCCAACATTGATCTGGCGATGTTTCAATGGGCAATCAAACATGGGTCAGTCTTTGCCAGTATCAAGATGTCGTCCAAGTAGTGGAAAATGAAGACCCCCTTCTTCCTGATTTCTGCAATCAGGGAAATCAGGACTTTGGAGAACAACCTGGGTGCGGAGCTGAGGCCAAATGGAAGAGCCCTGAACAGCCAGTGTTTGTTGTGCAGGCAGAACCTCAGGAACCTCTGATATACTTTGGCGATTGGGATGTGGAAATAAGCATCCTTGAGATCGATGGAAATAAGCCAATCTCCGGGAGATACTGCCTGGACAATGGAGGCTAAGGATTCCATCCTGAATCGTCTGGCACACAGAAAGGTATTGAGAATGGACACATCCAGGATTGGCCTCCATGCATCCTCGCCTTTTGGAGCAAGAAAAAGCCTGGAGTAGAATCCCTGAAATTGTTCTTCTCTGGGAACCTGGCAGATCACCAATTGTTGGGACAGAGAATCTACGAATTCCAGAAGTGCCTTTCTTTTTCTTAAATTTTCTGGAAATGAGGACCTGAAGAATTTTCCAAAAGGAGGGGTCCCCACAAATTCTAGACGATAACCTTGGGAGACCACGTTGTGGACCCACCGATCCTTGATGGAGAGGTTCCAAGTCTCCGAAAAAGACTGAGCCTGGAAGCAGTCAGAATCTTTTATTCTGGTGGGCAGACGCCCCTCTGCCCCTGCCACCTCTATGGGAGGATTGACCGGCCTTCCATGGCTGGCTCCGAAAGGACTGTCTGTATTGCCTCGAGTCTCGGAAAGACCTCCTGTCAGGATTAGAGGATCTCCTGGTGTTCCTGTTGCATGGCAATAAGGCTTTACTGCCTTCTGCGGCTCTCTTGATGCACTCATCCAGCTGACGTCCAAAAAGCATGACTCCCTGAAAAGGTAGTGAGCAGAGACTATTCTTGGAAGCGGTGTCTGCATCCCATGCCTTGAGCCAAAGAGCTCTACGGCCAGCAATGTTCAGGGCCATGGACCTAGCTACAGAGTGAACAAGGTCCACAGAGGCATCGGAGCAAAAATCGGCAGCAAGACTAATGTCTTCCACAGCTCTGCTGAGACGTGATCTACTCACTCCATCCTTTATGTCAGCTTCTAGATCCTCCGACCATTGTTTAAGGGCCCTGGAGACAGAAGTTAAGGCGGCTGCTGGGTGCAGACTGGCTCCTGCTGCCACCTATGCCTTGCAAAGATTAGTATCAATCCTCTTCTCCATAGGTTCTCTCAAATAGCCAGAGGCAAGGTGGTCTTCTTGGCCAGTCTGACTACTGCCGCGTCCACCTTGGGAGCTGAGATCTAAGAGGCAGAGTCATCTTTCTTGAATGGGTATAGCTTGGACCACTTACCCTGAAAACTGACCCGTTTTCCAGACTTACCCCATTCATCATGAATAAGGGTCTTTATGGTCTCATGAAGGGGAAAAGCAGTTTCTTTCTTTTCGAGACTAGCAAAGTGCTTGCTACTAGAGAGTATTTCAACAGAGGATTCTTCCAAACTTAGAGTCTTTCTGACTGCCTCAATGAGAGCTTCGGTTTTCCTCTCATCAAACCCCCCTGAATATGGGAACTCATCATCCTCTGATGACTCTGGGTATTCGGCAGGAAATTGACTCTTCTCGTAGGAGTCCACCATAGAGCTCTCACTGTCAGAGACCTCTCTCCTCGTAGGCCTAGAACACCTGGTAGACTGAGTGGCTTCCTTAATACCTTCATCCACTGCCTGTTTGATGATGAAAATCACATCAGCTTGGTTAGCCACTGCAGGATGAGCTACTGGCGGGCCAGCTACCAGTGTCATGCAGGTTATGCAAAGCCTTTTCCCCTCTGCCGCCACTTCGTCACATGCATTGCACTTATTCAGTCTTGGTCTCCTGTCCGCAGGTGAAACTGGGGATCTCCTCGGAGACTTGAGGGAACTGACATAATAATATAATGACAGAAGGCACTCTTTTGATTCCAATTGAGGTAAGATATATATATCCATTGAGAGGGAGAAAAAAAAAAAAGACATTTAAATAGGGAAAAAATTTTTTCCCAATCAGCCAAAAACAAAGGTCACATCCTGGCAAAGGCTGCCTGACCCGGAAGTACTCACTGTTTAGGCGCCAAAAAATGCAATACACCTCTTTCCAGCTCTGTAAGAGCCCCTCAGCTGCCAGGAAGCCTGGAACCTGTTCCCATCAGCATAAATACGGCACCAACAAGGATTTATCCGACTTTGCAAGGTTCCCAGCTGCTACCCCAGGGTCACTGCAGCATGCACCCCCGGTCACTAAGGGGGTTTCTGCAGGGGTCGCCCTTGGTGAGGCGCTGTGTACTGCAGCTTCTGGGAGAAGAGAGGCTGAACTCATCCCAGGAAAAGGAACTAACAAGTCCCAGGTATGTCAAAAAAGAAAAATCTTGGATAATGAAATATCACACGGAGAAAAACCAAGGGAGTGTGGACAGGAAAAGAACTGGGGTATTATGGTCATGTGGCCTCTTATAGGCTAAAAATGTTGTCCTGTCCAATGGGAGTGAGGGGAGGAGCTAACCCAAGAGTAGTGCTGCCATGGCCATGGCCGGGAAATATATATATATATATATATATATATATATATATATATATATATATATAGTGAGCGAAAATGTGGAATAGTGGTTGAAGGATGATATATCAGGCCTGCTTTGCTAAACAGCAGCCAGAGATTTTTCAGTTAAATTTTCCAGGGAGAGATGTTACAAAATACATTGCTGATACTCTGCAAAACACGGTATGGGTCCCTGGGGTGGAGCACTTGGAGAGCAGGGTGGGCCAGTGCTCCAACAGCACTAGTTGCTCTGTAACAGACCACAACTTGGATTCGACTTTAGAGTTCCAGAGATGTGAACTAATTGACACTCACCTGTAGCTGGTCAATTAGCAGGCAGGTCTTTAAAGGAAGAAATCAGCCTGCTGCAGGGAGAGAGAAGAAGCCAGCTAGGAGAGTTGAAGGAGAGAGCACAATTCTGATTATTGCAAATTATTTTGTTTTCTTGGTAAGTGGGAAAGCCACCCAATTACAGATAGTTATTTCTGTCTAGTAAGAGCAAGGAATTTTGTTTTGTTTATTTTTATTTAAAGCACCTGTTTGCTCATCAAATAAAAAGGAAAACTGAACTGGATGTGTCCTGGACTGTGTATACCCTAGAAGGCTGTGTTATCTGTGATGAAATCCTACCTGTGTGAGAGGTGGTTTGTTACAATATATATATTGTATATATAATATATATATATATATATATAATAGTTTTTTTTTTTTTATTTATTTATTTATTTTTTTTACTGGCACATCGAACTTTGGTTTTTTTTGCACAGATTCCTGTGGGTTTTATTGGTGATTTTAGAAGTCAAAACTTGTTGTCCTCTTGCTTGCATGCTGAACTAACAACTATTATTTCCTGATGTCACACATTTATTTACAGTTAAAGCCATAGCCAGTATTGTATAACATAATACACAAATACACAAGGCTGGGGCAGTTGTCAGAACTACCTTTAATATAAACATACTTGATATGACCAGAACTTCCGGAGGCAGACCTAACTTAGATGGCCGCTTTTTGATCGAGCTCCTGCTTCTTTGGACTTTCTGAGGCTGAGATTCTCATTATCATGGGGAGTTTCACCTCTCGATTTTCCCAGTTACAGCAAGGATAAGACGGTGGACAAGAGGTACTCTTACTTGGGGAACATTCATAATGACTCCTACTCCTTCCTACAGATGGGGAAGAGGGTCAAACATCCATTGAAAGGGTTGACTCATGTTTTTCGGAATGATTAGAGGAATGCCTGTCCACGGAAGTGGCAGTACAGGTTACTGGTTAATGTTATATTTCACTGTTGTAATTGTTATGTTTATTTGGTTTGCCATTTCATACTTTACTGCATCCTCTGACACCAAAGCGGGACCTCCCGCCAAGCGCTGGGACATGGGTGAACCCTAATTTTGACTATAATATCTCTAATTGATTCCAGAAAACAGGGAATTGGATAGGGTACCCAGCAATATACTAAATAGCTCTATGACAATTACCAAACCATTCATATTATGTATGAAAATATGCTCTTGGAATATAGATGGATTAAACTCCCCAGTAAAACGTAAACTAGTTCTCAACCACCTTAACAGATTATCACCACAAATTGCCTTCTTACAGGAAACCAAAGAACAGAGATGACCCTCTCCTATTTTGGGAAGCGGCAAAAGCAGTTATGAGAGGGCACATAATATCATCCGTGGCTAAATCCCCAAAAAATTGAACGCAACATTTAATCAACTACATACAGAGATGTGCAAAGCATACCAAGCAGGGCCGATCCTAGGGTCAGGGCCGATCCTAGGGTCACGGGCGCCTGGGTGCAGGTTTTCCTTTGGCGCCCAAGGGTGGGCGTGGCTATATTATGAACTCCTCCCCTTTAGACATTTTTGTTCCAGACATGCCCATTTCAATATTGGGGAGAGGGGGAGGGAGAAAACTTTATTTTAATGTAAAGGACCAACTTTTATTTTAAATAAAGATATATATTTTGCCATAATACTGTGTATTAGTTTTATTTATTTCTATGATGCTCAGCCAGCAACATGGGAGACTTTTTGCTGGCTGGCAGAATGAGATTTTACTACCATACTACCCATGATTCCCAACCAGCCAAAGTCTCTCATTAGTCTGGCTGAGCATCATTAGAAAAGAAGTACACAATGAGTGATAAATAATATTCCACCAAGTCAGTCACTCACGTGTCTCTCTCTCTCCCCATACCCTCATGTCTGTCTGTCTCTCCCCGCACCCTCATGTTTGTCTGTCTCTCCCCGTACCCTCATGTCTGTCTCTCTCTCCCCATACCCTCATGTCTGTCTCTCTCTCCCCATTCCCTCATGTCTGTCTCTCTCTCCACTCATGCTCCATGTCTCTCTCTCTCTCTCTCCACTCATGCTCCATGTTTGTCTCTCTCTCTCCACTCATACTCCATGTCTGTCTGTCTCTCTCCACTCATACTCCATGTCTGTCTGTCTCTCACTCTGCACTCATTCCCCATGTCTGTCTCTCACTCTGCACTCATTCCACATGTCTGTCTCTCACTCTGCACTCATTCCACATGTCTGTCTCTCACTCTGCACTCATTGCCCATGTCTGTCTCTCTCTCCACTCATGCCCCATGTTTGTCTCTCTCCACTCATACCCCATGTCTGTCTGTCACACCCCATATCTTTCTCCTATACCTCCTACCTACCATGTATTTGTCTCTTCCCATGTCCCTTTTTCATGCACCCTACTGACCTCATCTCAGAACTCAATTAGCACTGCCTTGATTTCCCCGCACATAGTGATGACTCTGACCGTTATGTTCCGACGCTCTGTCATCACTGTGCACTGAAAGAGCAGAAAGCGCTGACTGAGGTCTAAGGGGAAACATGGCGCCGATCTGCAGAGCTGGCTCTGAGAGGCAGCAAAGCAGCACATGGGCAGCCCATTTACAGAGGTGTACTAAGGGTACACTTAGGCAAACTGGCTGTTGCTTATGTTAATGGCAATTAAAAATGCTACAGTTTGCCCAATAAAAATGTCAGTTCGTCCTCAAAATACACCAGTTTCCCCAGTAATATGCCAATTATTTTGCCCATATGCCACAGCCAGTTTGTCCATTAATATACAACAGCCAATTTGCCCACTGATATGTCACAGACAGTTTTTCCATTTATATACCTATGCTAGTTTGCCAATAAATAGGCTACAGCCAATATGCCACAGTTAGTTTACCCAATAAAAGCATAATCTCCTCTCCTGCCTTCCCCAGTACTCACCCTGCTGCTGCTCTCGTGTCCCCGGCCGTCTCCTCCGCACAGTCTTCCCTCTACGCACGCTGAGTGCAGGAGGCGGGAAATAGACGCCAGTTGGTTGGGGGCTGGTGCCCTCCATGTGATAAATTGATGAGCGCAGTGAGGGCCCCGGGCAAGAACACACTTACACACAGCCACACATAAATACACACAGTCATACATAAATACACACAGTCACACATAAATACACACAGTCACACATAAATACACACAGTCACACGTAAATACACAGTCACACATAAATACACACAGTCATACATAAATACTCACAGTCATACATAAATACACACAGTCACATGTAAATACACACAGTCACACATAAATACACACAGTGACACATAAATACAGTCACACATAAATACACAGTCATACATAAATACATACAGTCACACAAACACAGTTAAACACTTAGTCACCCTCACAGACATACATTTACACAGACACCCTTATACACACTGTCACACATACATAAATACACACACAGCCACCTTTACACAGACACAGGATACACTTGCACAGACACTCATGTACACATACTTACACAGCCAGTAACACACACATAGTTATACACATTGACACACACATACACACTTATACACATACACTTAGACAGTAACACACACATAGTTATACACATTGACACACACATACACACTTATACACATTCACACACACTTACACAGACAGTAACACACATAATTATACACATTCACACACACACATACACACTTATACACATTCACACACACTTACACACACAGTAACACACATAGTTATACACATTGACACACACATACACACTTATACACATACACAGACAGTAACACACACATTGTTATACACATTGACACACACATACACACTTATACACATACACAGACAGTAACACACACATAGTTATACACATTGACACACACATACAAATACACATACACAGACAGTAACACACACATAGTTATACACATTGACACACACATACACACTTATACACATACATTCACACACACTTACACAGACAGTAACACACATAGTTATACACATTGACACACACATACACACTTATACACATTCACATACACAGACAGTAACACACACATAGTTAAACACATTGACACACACATACACACTTATACATTCACATACACTTACACAGACAGTAACACACATAGTTATACACATTGACACACACATACACACTTATACACATTCACATACACAGACAGTAACACACACATAGTTAAACACATTGATACACACATACACACTTATACATTCACATACACTTACACAGACAGTAACACACACATAGTTAAACACATTGACACACACACATACACATTCACAGACACTTCCACACTTTTTTTAATTTTTTATATATTTTAACAATACCCCCCCCCCCCCCCCCCCATCACCTCCTCCTCCTCCTTCTTCTTGGTAATCCAAGCACAGAGCAACGGGGGAAAGCTCCGCCCCCGTCGCGTTCTGTGATTGGCTGCAGGGAGGAGGATGTTCTCTATGGTGTCTTGGCAGAGAACGTCCTCCTCCCGGCAGCAGCCAATCACAGAACGCGACGGGGCGGAGCTTGCACCCGTCGCGTGGCTTGCTTTAACAAGGAGGAGGACGGCAGGGAGAGAGCTCCCTGCTTCAGCGCCTCTCCTCCCGTGCGCCTGGGCGCGGTGCACCCCGTGCACCCGCCCAGGATCGGCCCTGCCTAGGGTCACGGGCGCCTGGGTGCAGGTTTTCCTTTGGCGCCCAAGGGTGGGCGTGGCTATATTATGGACTCCTCCCCTTTAGACATTTCTGTTCCAGACATGCCCATATCAATATTGGGGAGAGGGGGAGGGAGAAAACTTTATTTTAATGTAAAGGACCAACGTTTATTTTAAATAAAGATATATATTTTGCCATACTACTGTGTAGTGGTTTTATTTATTTCTATGATGCTCAGCCAGCAACATGGGAGACTTTTTGCTGGCTAGCAGAATGAGTTTTTACTACTGTTTTACTACCATACTACCCATGATTCCCAACCAGCCAAAGTCTCTCATTAGTCTGACTGAGCATCATTGGAAAAGAAGTACGCAATGAGTGATAAATAATATTCCACCAAGTCAGTCACACATGTGTCTCTCTCTCTCCCAGTACCCTCATGTCTGTCTGTCTCTCCCCGTACCCTCATGTCTGTCTGTCTCTCCCCGTACCCTCATGTCTGTCTCTCTCTCCCCGTACCCTCATGTCTGTCTCTCTCTCCCCGTACCCTCATGTCTGTCTCTCTCTCCACTCATGCTCCATGTCTCTCTCTCTCTCCATTCATGCTCCATGTCTGTCTCTCTCTCTCTCCACTCATACTCCATGTCTGTCTGTCTCTCACTCTGCACTCATTCCCCATGTCTGTCTCTCACTCTGCACTCATTCCACATGTCTGTCTCTCGCTCTGCACTCATTCCACATGTCTGTCTCTCACTCTGCACTCATTCCCCATGTCTGTATCTCACTCTCCACTCATTGCCCATGTCTGTCTCTCTCTCCACTCATGCCCCATGTTTGTCTCTCTCCACTCATACCCCATGTCTGTCTGTCACAGCCCATATCTTTCTTCTATACCTCCTACCTACCATGTATTTGTCTCTTCCCATGTCCCTTTTTTATGCCCCCTACTGACCTCATCTCAGAACTCAATTAGCGCTGCCTTGATCTCCCCGCACATAGTGATGACTCTGACCGTTATGTTCCGACGCTCTAAGTCATCACTGTGCACGGAAAGAGCAGAAAGCGCTGAGGTCTAAGGGGAAAGCGCTGAGGTCTAAGGGGAAACATGGCACCGATCTGCAGAGTTGGCTCTGAGAGGCAGAAAAGCAGCACATGAGCAGCCCATTTGCAGAGGTGTACTTAGGGTACACTTTTCCATTAACATAAGCAACAGCCAGTTTGCCTATTAAAAATGCTATAGTTTGCCCAATAAAAATGCCAGTTTGTCCATTAAAATACACCAGTTTCCCAAGTAATATGCCAATTATTTTGCCCATTAGTATGCCACAGCCAGTTTGTCCATTAATATACAACAGCCAATTTGCCCACTGATATGTCACAGACAGTTTTCCCATTTATATACCAATGCTAGTTTGCCAATTAATAGGCTACAGCCAATATGCCATAGTTAGTTTACCCAATAAAAGCACAATCTCCTCTCCTGCCTTCCCCAGTACTCACCTTGCGGCTGCTCTCGCGTCCCCGGCCGTCTCCTCCGCACAGTCTTCCCTCTACGCACGCTGAGTTTAGGAGGCGGGAAATAGATGCCAGCTAGTTGGGGACTGGTGCCCGCCATGTGATAAATTGATGAGCGCAGTGAGGGCCCCGGGCAAGAACACACTTACACACAGCCACACATAAATACACACAGCCACACATAAATACACACAGTCACACATAAATACACACAGTCACACATAAATACACAGTCACATATAAATACACAGTCATACATAAATACACACAGTCACACAAACACAGTTACACACTTAGTCACCCTCACAGACATACATTTACACAGACACCCTTATACACACTGTCACACATACATAAATACACACACAGCCACCTTTACACACTTAGACACAGGATACACTTGCACAGACACTCATGTACACACACTTACACAGACAGTAACACACACATAGTTATACACATTGACACACACATACACATTCACACACACACAGACAGTAACACACACATAGTTATACACATTGACACACACATACACACGTATACACATACACACACTTACACAGACAGTAACACACACATAGTTATACACATTGACACACACATACACACTTATACACATACACACACACTTACACAGATAGTAACACACACATGGTTATACACATTGACACACACACACACACTTATACACATACACACTCACTTAGACAGTAACACACACATAGTTATACACATTGACACACTTATACACATACACACACACTTACACAGACAGTAACACACACATAGTTATACACATTGACACACACATACACACTTATACACGTACACTTACACAGACAGTAACACTCACAGTTATACACATTGACACACACATACACACTTATACACGTACACTTACACAGACAGTAACACACACAGTTATACACATTGACACACACATAGTTATACACATTCACACACACTTACATAGACATTAACACACACATAGTTAAACACATTGACACACACATACACACATACACATTCACATACACTTCCACACTTTCTTTTTTTATTTTATATTTTTTTTTTACAGGATACACTTGCACAGACACTCATGTACACACACATAGTTATACACATTGACACACACATACACACTTATACACATACACACACTTACACAGACAGTAACACACACATAGTTATACACATTGACACACACATACACACTTATACACATACACACACACTTACACAGATAGTAACACACACATGGTTATACACATTGACACACACACACACACACTTATACACATACACACTCACTTAGACAGTAACACACACATAGTTATACACATTGACACACACATACACACTTATACACATACACACACACTTACACAGACAGTAACACACACATAGTTATACACATTGACACACACATACACACTTATACACGTACACTTACACAGACAGTAACACACACAGTTATACACATTGACACACACATACACACTTATACACGTACACTTACACAGACAGTAACACACACAGTTATACACATTGACACACACATACACACTTATACACGTACACTTACACAGACAGTAACACACACAGTTATACACATTGACACACACATAGTTATACACATTCACACACACTTACACAGACATTAACACACACATAGTTAAACACATTGACACACACATACACACATACACATTCACACACACTTCCACACTTTCTTTTTTTATTTTATATTTTAACAATACCCCCCCCCCCCCCAACTGTTATCACCTCCTCCTCCTTGGTAATCCAAGCACAGAGCAACGGGGAAAGCTCCGCCCCCATCGCATTCTGTGATTGGCTGCAGGGAGGAGGATGTTCTCTATGGTGTCTTGGCAGATACTCTAGAGAACGTCCTCCTCCCGGCAGCAGCCAATCACAGAACGCGACGGGGGCGGAGCTTACACCCGTCGCGCTGTGCTTGCTTTAACAAGAAGGAGGACGGCAGGGAGAGCGCTCCCTGCTTCAGCGCCTCTCCTCCCGTGCGCCTGGGCGCGGTGCACCCCGTGCACCCGCCCAGGATCGGCCCTGATACCAAGTATATCTCCAAACTCTAACAGATATAACAAAAGACCACTACCTCACATCTAAAAAATTACTGGACACACTCCTATTAAATAAAGCACAAATGCAATTAGACTATTCATGGTCTCGGTTCTTCCGCTGGGGCAATAGATCAGGCAGAATCCTGGCAACATTAGCAAAACTAAAATCTTGCTTACACAATATTACTCGTATATCTACCCCAAATAAGGAAATCATAACATCCCCCAACTGTATAAACGAGATATTTCATGAATATTACACTCATCACCTATATCGAGATAGACCAGATGATTTTGACCTGGGGCTGGACCTTTTAAATAAGGCAAAACTACCCAAACTGACACCTAGATACAGAACCATACTGGCAAACAAAATAATGGAATTAGAGCTTAGACAAACAATCTCTTCACTACATAATAACAAGACTCCTGGTCCAGATGGTTATCCAGCAGATATTTATCATTATCTAAACATCAAGGGAGGGGGGAAGTTGGGGTGACATGTTGGGGAATGCTTGATTGATCTTTATCATATATTTAAACCCGTAAAACTGAAAAAAAAAAAAAAAATCAAGCAAAGCAGAGATACAGACAGGGGGGGGGGGGGGAGTACTCTGGCGTACTCCCCCCTGTCTGTATCTCTGCTTTGCTTTTTTTTTACGGATCCGATGCAATAAATCCATCATCAGTGCTAGCGTCTTTCTTCTCCGGTGTACTTCATTCAGCTGCCTTCACAGCGTGACCCAGCACCGGTAGAATTTATATATGAGAGGTTAATTTTCATTCCTGAGTAGAGCCGGCTTGTCCCCTGGGATATTGCTTTCTTTACTATCTGAGAGTGAGAGATAGACATGCAGGTATGGGGAGAGTGAGAGACAGACATGAGGGTAAGGGGAAAGTGAGAGACAGACATAAAGGTATGATAACATACAGATTGTGAAACTAACGTGGCGCTACAAAAATATATAATCCAAATAAATCAGCAGCTCACAGTAAAGAAAAGTGCAACCCCATCCACAATTCTAAAATAATACAAAAAAACACAGATAACTGGAGTGCTTCACATTATTAAATAAATATTAAAACGTACAAATAAGTGATATTAATGTAGAAAGGATAAAAAATACTTATAAGTTGTTTAAAATCTTGATAGTCGAGGTTTCTCTTAAACGAGGACAGGATCCAAATTAACGCAGAGAGAACATGCAAAAGATATAAAGGGTACAGCACTTTGTATTATCTATATAGATGTATACTGTAGCAAAAGGATACAGTCCACATATGTATATTTTTAATGTCTAAATAAATTAATATATTATATATATATTATTATTTATAATTTATTCATATTCTGGGCAATAGTACTATTTCTTTCATTTAATACGTTTACATATGTGGACTGTATCCTTTTGGTACAGTATACATCTATATAGATAATACAAAGTGCTGTACCCTTTATATCTTTTGCATGTTCTCTCTGCGTTAATTTGGATCCTGTCCTCGTTTAAGAGAAACCTCGACTATCAAGATTTTAAACAACTTATAAGTATTTTTTATCCTTTCTACATTAATATCACTTATTTGCACGTTTTAATATTTATTTAATATTATGAAGAGCTACAGTTATCTGTGTTTTTTTAGACATAAAGGTATGGGAAGAGTGAGAGAGAGACATTAGGGTATGGGGAGTGTGAGCGAGAGAGCTGCATCAGTGACTGACGTGATGAGCATGGGGGAATATTATTTATTGCGTACTACCTTTCTAATGATGCTCAGCCAGGCTAATAAAATACAGGCTGGTTGGACATCATGGAAATAGTAGTTTAAGCTCACTCTGCTAGCCAGCCAAAAGAATCAAATGTTGCTGGTTGAGCATCATAGAAGTAGTAGTATACTGCAGAAATAAATAAAAACACTACACAGTATTATGGACAAATATATATCTTTATTTAAAATAAATGTTTTTGTCGGCCCTTTGCATCAAAATAAAGTTTGTGCTGCCCCCAGGGCTCGAGTCCTGCACGAACGCATGGGAACGCCGTTCCTGCACTTTTTTCATGGCAGGAACGCCGTTCCCTTTGCTCCTGCAGGACTTCCTGTCACTGCCACCAGATTTGACAACAAGTCATATCCGGAGGGAAGAAGACTGCACGGAGGAGCTGGATGGAGACAGGGAGCACCAAGGAGATGGTGAGTACTTACCTCCTTGTTGCTCTCTGTCTCTGGTCGCTCGACTTCATTAAAGTAAAAAAAAAAAAAAAAAACGTGACGACCGGAGCTTCCTTCCTCCGTGCAGGGGGGAAGATGCACGGAGGAGAAGACCGGAGGTAAGTACTGTCTGGGGAAGGGGGAGGAGGGTGGATTAAAAGAGCAAATCCTGGCATAGAGGGGCAGAATCCTGGCATATAGAGGCAAAATCCTAGCATATAGAGGGGCAGAATCCTGGCATATAGAGGCAAAATCCTGGCATAGAGGGGCAAAATCCTGACATAGAGGGGCAAAATCCTGGCAAATAGAGGGGCAGAGTCCTGTCATATAGAGGGGCAAAATCCTGGCATAGAGGGGCAAAATCATGGCATATAGAGGGGGAAAATCCTGGCATAGAGGGGCAAAATCCTGGAATAGAGACGCAAAATCCTATCATATAGAGGGGCAAAATCCTGGAATAGAGGGGCAAAATACTGGCACATAGAGGGGCAAAATCCTGGAATAGAGGGGCAAAATCCTGGCATATAGTTGGGCAAAATCCTGGCATAGAGGGGCAAAATCCTGGCATATAGAGGGGCAAAATCCTGGAATAGAGGGGCAGAATCCTGGCATAGAGGGGCAAAATCCTGGCATATAGAGGGACAGAATCCTGGAATAGAGGGGCAAAATCTTGACATAGAGGGGCAAAATCCTGGCATATAGAGGGGCAAAATCCTGGAATAGAGGGGCAGAATCCTGGCATAGAGGGGCAAAATCCTGGCATATAGAGGGACAGAATCCTGGAATAGAGGGGCAAAATCCTGACATAGAGGGGCAAAATCCTGACATAGAGGGGCAAAATCCTGGCACATAGAGGGGCAAAATCCTGAAATAGAGGAGCAAAATCCTGGAATAGAGGGGCAAAATCCTGGCATAGAGGGGCAAAATCCTGACATAGAGGGGCAAAATCCTGGCACATAGCGGGGCAAAATCCTGGAATAGAGGGACAAAATCCTGGCATATAGAGGGGCAGAATCCTGGCATAGAGGGGCAAAATTGACATAATTTTCGGTGAAATATATATTTGGGGGGGGGGGGGGGTCGCAGTGGATTTTGTGTGAGTTCCCACACTTTCTTTCCCAGGACTTGACCCCTGGCTGCCCCCAACACTATTAATAAAGTTTGTGTTGGCCCTTTATGTCAAAATAAAATTTGTCCTGCCCCCCACACCCCCCCCCCCCCACACCTCCAAAGATAAAGCAGCAATGTCTGGAATGGAGAGACATTACGTTAGTAATATAGCTACCCCAACTAATGGCACAAAAAAAAAATGTCTGTGAACCTTGGATCGGCCCTGCTTGCAAAAAACATTTTTTCACATGCAGTTGCGTGCCTGCAGAATTTGTAATATTTACCTGTTGCTGCACCCACACCATTATTAGTTGGATAACGTATGTACAGTTAAAGGCATAGCTACTCTGAGTTATCTGCGATAGTGGGATCCCAAAGATTGACAGAATGATGAGCAAATATATTATATACTTTTCATTTTAAAGCAATGATTACAGAGAGAACAAAGTTGCAATGCCTCTTTAAAAATCATTGAGATAAGAATGGTAATTTAAATAAAGACATTTACCCAAAGCAGGTACAGGGTACAAAGTAAATTTTGAAAACATTTTCCATATTATGCTCTTATCACGTTCATGCTTCAATTTAACTGAAAGGTAGTGTGACAGATACTTGGAGGGAAATTAAAGTATTGTAGGTAGAATGCATGCAATGTCTGTTTTCCCAAGCACAGTTGTTTAGCACACAACTAATGTTCTCAAAGACTGCTGACAAGAATATTTTCAGGCCAATATGCTCTTAAACATTCTGTTTAGTGATATAGAGAACAAGGTTAATTGGCTAATGAAGTATTTGCTAATTAGAAACATCCCAAATCTCTGGCCTGTCAGCAACCCCTGAGGGCTACACTGTACAGACTGATGTCGTAGATATTTTCCCTTACCACAAATTATTACGCATTACTTAAAATGAATAGGAAAAGCCCATTAATCATAGTTTTATGGTGCAAAATGCCCATTAATCGCTTAGACTTTTGATGGAAGCTGACCCCTAGATGTAATTGTCTCTGATATTTTGGCATACAGTAATTTCTATTTCCTGTTAAGAATAATTTATAAGTACTGTAAAAAGGTATATATTTTTTAATTTGTATTATCTTTCTTTCCAGGTCAGCATTGAAAGCTAAATGAAATCTTTAGTTGATTAATAAGCAATGGTTATTTTTCCATTATAAATTCTCTGTCGCAATGCTTGAGTGCCATTCAAGGTGAGCGCATTAGACCAATGAATGCATTCAATAGAAGTATCTCGTCTTGAGTTTGTATTATTCAGTTCAAACTATGACATAACATAATTACAGCAGGAAAGCTCTCACTGTAGGGAAAATTGTTGTTATTTCATTTGACAATTAAGTAATTAGCTTCTCCTCTGCATGCTTTACTGTGTATTGCTAATTAAGCTATCCTCTAGAATTTAATTAAAAACATTGGGAGCTTTTTCCCCCCTTCTTTAAAAAATTAAGCAACGTTTCAGAAAGTGATTGGAAATAAAGAAGTCGCAGAGCTGAAGCAATTCAGAAAACAAATATCTACGCATTTAATTGTTCAGAAAGAAATGGATGTGTGCCTGTTCATTAATACACATTACCAAATATTTAAAAGAAGAATTGATCAGTAAACAAATCAAAAATATCAGTGTAATCTAAGTTTATTTGGTTGAACATGCTGTACGGATATCAGACTATGGTTATACATGTAATGCATCAAAAAATATTTTAGAAAATGAGATGAAAAGAAAAAAAATAGTTGAAAAACTATAGGCTCGGACTCTATAAAAAAAACCAAAAGAATTATCTATATGTAACAAATAATTTGTAAGTGTTTCTAAGTAGTTTCTAAGTCTGACCATGCTTAGCATTCCTCTCCATCACAGGTGCTCTAGAGAGCAGGTATGTCTCTGAATATGTAAAATAGCAAAGGCTTTGGTCACTGGTCAGTAATATAATTAAAGACATCCTGCTTATGACATCACATGTTGTGATCTAGCCACAAGAGGATGCCATAAGCAGGAGACACCACGGATACATTTAAAGTAAATAATTCTCTTATTGTATGCATTTACTTGCAATTCTGCTAACCCAATGTATTGATAATTTTTCATCATTGTTTATTCCCTACAGTTGTAATAAAAGCAATGTTTAGGCAGAGCCCCCTTATTGAAAAGTATAGCTAATCCTTGTGGAATCAAATAGAACTATTTGGTCATCTCAGCCTTACCCTTATAATCAATGCTGGTTCAGGTGGGACATATACAGAGAAAATCCTGAAATATATAGGTTTCTCTGGACCCATTTTTTGGAGCACCTGTGATGGATAGGGGTGCAAAACCCAAAGCCTCATCAGTGCTTCCAATTTGAATTTTGTTTGTATATTTGAAGCTCTATGTCCCAGTTCATAGTTTTCTGGTGGGTGAGAGTTTAGATACTCTGCAAATAAGGCCTCCTGACTGCATGATGAAATCCCTCAGGGATCAGACTGCAGGATACTTTTGTGGGGTGTGCAGCATTGGTGGGGTGCAGTAAGCTTCTCCAAGTGGTGGGTCTGCTGGTGTAGTGTCCCTCCGTGTCTTTTTCACAGCGATATATGGTAAGGTTGTAACTGTAGACTGGATGGCTGTGGATTGCAGATCTGGATGAATTTCTGCTCTTTCATTTGAATTCCCCAACCTTATACTAGTATACATACATATACAACAACTATAGTCGAAATAAGAAGAGTTGAGCGAACCCAAACCACAAAGTTCGGGTTCGTACCGAACAATACGTTTTTTGGACCCCGGACCCGAACACGGACATTCCACTGTTTGTCTGGGTTGGAGTTCGGGGTTCGGCGATTTAATGGCGCGTTTTGAAACTCTGCAGGGCAGCCATTCAACAAGCGTCATTAATAAATGAGAGGCTAAATTCTCCTGAATGCCCCTACTCGCGGCATTGCAGCGAGTAGGGGCATATCGCCTAAACAAATTTAAAATTACAAGTGACTGGACAGCTATTGCTGTATGACCCCAGGTCATAAAAAACTTTTGTATTAAGTATGTTATAGTGTTTTCTCACTGTAAATTGATGGAAAGAACCAGTCACTTATTTAACTATAAAGGACAAACATAATTACATAATACATTGCTGTACGTTTTTTGTCCCAATGCAAGTGGTGCTGTCTCTGTCCCTTTGCGCTTTGCACTTTTATTTATTTTTTATTAAAGTGTGTGCACTAAATGTCAGGTTACATCCTGCACTCCAGTTCTAATTTAAAACAAAGGTACTGAGCTCTATGGTCAGAGCCTTCACCCCTTTCAGTGAATTTCAGTGATGCTCTGACCCATTCCTAAAAGTTATGTTTTAATGGACAATTGAGTGTGCCTTTAGCTGATGATAAAATCTTTACTTAGTATTTTGGGTTACCCCATAGTTTCTTCTTGGTTTAAAAAATGTGACATGAGTTTAGATAAAACTCCATTTTGTAGTTAAATTGTAGGTGCAGAGAATCGTCATTGTTTCATAAGAAATTAAGACAAACTGAAGGACGGGTCTCTAGTGCTGTTCCTAGACTAGAAGATGAGGGGGGGGGGGGGCTCTTTCTATCCTTCAAGGGTCCCCATCCAGGTTTTTAGTTTGCAGAACTCATCTTAAAAGAGGTTACTAAACTACAGGGTACCATGTGGGTCCAAAGGAAGCCTCTCAATTGTCCCACTTGTCTGTGATACCAGTGAATGCCTACTATGTAAATGTAGCATTGTGCACATATGTAGTAGCACTGTCTGCTTCAGACAGAGTTACCATGCATGCACCGCAGTTCTGACTTTGATCCCTCCTAGCTCTGCCGCCGGTGTCCTGATGCAGCTGCATAGTGATTTCCTTAACATTTAAAACTGCAATACGTCCATATATTCCATGGGGGTTGCCAAAAAGAATATGTGTATTATTCCACCTTATTTCAGAAACAGGCAACATCCAGATCACATGTTATCATTTGTTAAGTGTAAGCATACTATTTTATTATAAAGTATAATTTAATTATATTTATTTAAAAAAAACAAAAAACTTTCTCAACCACGCTGCAAAGACAGAACGGTTGTTTGGAAAAAAGTTACACAAAAGGATGCAGCATAAAAAGAAAACATGATAGTGAACTACAAAAACATCTGAACTAAATAACATTCACAGCCTCAATCTTGTTTTTCAATAATTCAACCTTATAGACATATAAAAAAAAGTTTGACATGCCAATTGTTCAAGGCTAAAATACTTTTTTACTTTTGAATAGACTGGATAAAACCAACATTTTTTTTTTTTTTTACTCTTTATTTGGAAAACCTTTTCATTTTTATAGCAGTTTAAATAGTGATTCAAAATTACAAATTATAAAAAGGTCATCTTAAATAAGCCCTTGAAATATAATGACTGAGAAAAGTCATATTTAGAACATAGAGTCTGTCTCATTCATATCACTCACACCACATGTTCACATCCCGATTCATTCTGGTTATCATGGTGGTATTTGAAAAAGTACCAAAGTTTATACGCCGGGCAGGGGATCTTTATTCTTGCCAATTCCCCCATTCTTCATTATGTGTTAAGGGTTGTGTTTTTTTAGATGGAATCTGACATGCATTTCTGCCATGGGGCTAAGGTTTCATTATTCCTTTTTGTCAGAGTGACCCCCATATTGGTTTATAATTAGTGTTTAATGACAGTGAGCAGCCACTGGCTGCTAGCTGTTTAGGTGACATGCCCCTAATCGCGGCAATGCCTTCTAAGGGCAAACGAGTCAAACACTTGTTGATTGGCTGCCCTGCAGCCTTTAAAAACGCGCCATTAAATCGCCGAAGCCCGAACTCCAACCCGGGCGTACAGTGGAACTTTGCGGTTCGGGTTAGCTCAACTCTACTTATAAGCTGCTCCTATGATTAGAAGTAATTGAAGATGTGCTTTTTTTTTACTGAGGCTTCTATACGGAACAAGAAGATATGAGGGGCAGGAGTCCAGTCTGATCTGACGAGAGCATGACATAGTTTTTCGAGTTCTCTCATTAGGGTTTTCAGTTTAAATGACAGGGTTCCCGGCATTTCCATACAGCTCCAACAAAACATTATTTTCTAAAGATAAACTAAATTGAGACTTCAGTTAGCAGACTAAAACAACAAGTTAACATTGCCTTCCAAAATATAATTTAGTATATTATTAGTGCAAAGTTCGGGTTCGTACCGAACACTACAATTTTTGGACCCCGGACCCGAACACGGACATTCCACTGTATATCCGTGTTGGAGTTCGCGGTTCGGCAATTAATATCGCCTTAAATTTAAAATTACTAGTGACTGGTCAGCTATTGCTGCCCAGTCACTAGTAAAACACCCCCCCCCCCCGCCCCCGCCCTGGTCCCTACCCATTGCCGGTGGGTGGGGACCCTAAAAAGAATGAGGGGGACCACAAATAAAGTGACTAGGGGTGCCCAGCCCCTAGTCACTTACCCCCCCACTAAAAGAAAAAATTCCTACCTACCCTATCCAACCAATCAGAGTGCTCTGTGTAATTTACACAGCGTGGGAAAGTTCTTTTGAATTTGGGTGGGGACTGGGGGGGGACACTAGGTCTCCCCCTCATTCTTATTAGGGTCCCCACCCGCCAGCCATGGGTGGGGACCGGGGGGGGACACTAGGTCGCCCCCCTCATTCTTTTTAGGGTCACTGGCCATGGATGAGGACCAGGGGGGGACACTAGGTCCCCTCCTCATTATTATTAGGGTCCCCACCCTATCCACATTTGCTTGCAGGGCACTTGTCCTACTCTTACTCACATTTTACTTCCTTTTGCAGCCCTCTAGCCCTTTCCTTGACTTTTTTAGAGGCATTTTAGTGGCCAAAAGTTTGTGTCCCCATTGACTTCAATGGGGTTCGGGGTCAAGTTCGAGCACGGACCCGGACATTTTTTTCGAAGTTCGGCCGAACCCGCCGAACCCGAACATCCAGGTGTCCGCTCAACTCTATATATTATGCAATTTCTTATAATGTAAGATAATGCATAATAATAATATAACATCTCTCAATTTCCTTATAGTTATTTTGAAATGTACTCTCGTCTCCTATTTTTTATACTTTTTTTTTTTTTCTCTAAAGTTGCTGCTCCACAAAGATTTTTATATACATGGATATCAGTGTGCAGTGCTCTTGAATGTCTGGGAAATGACATTATTCTTGATTAATAAAAAAAAACAAACTTGCTTATGGTGTAATTTGCAAAAACTTCTCTGTTTGTCCTCCCATATCTGACATCACCACAAGCACAGCTGTGGTCTCTTACTGAGATTGCTATTGCTTAGGAAGAAACATGTTGGCTGAAAACCCAGAAGTTATAATCTTGTGTATCTCAGCAAGTTTCAGAACATATATACAATGGGCCCCATTACGGGACCATGTATTAGTATAACTCTCATTTCTTTGTGTTGCTGTAAGTTTTGTTTCTTTGTTCTGATTAACTGCCTACTACTGTGTATGCAAATGATGACATCTTATCCCACTGTATAAATATGAGTGATTAATAAACGCAGCTCAGAGCTGAGGACAGAGAAACATTTGTCATTTAATTGTATCCTCCGTTCTCCAGGCCTGAGTGCTGAGCCATAAAATAGGTGGGATTCCTGCAAGGGTGGTCATAGCAGAGATATTGTTGAGTGATTGATTAGCTCAATCCATTGAGGCCCATGTGAATTACAGTGCACTCTACCCAAGTGCCAATGTAAAAAAGAAAGGAAAAATAGTGTAGTGAACACAGCAACTCTAGAATAGGGGTCAGGAAGTGTGATATGCTTTCACTGAGATCAAATTCCAACTCGCCTCTCATTTCGAATTATCTTTGGTTTTAATGAATAACACTTTTTATTGATTTTCACTGAAGGGAGTTTGATATGGAAGATCGAGATGGACTTTGGCGAGGTAGAGGGAGATTGCATTTAATTTTGAAAATAGGGCGAGAAAGGCTAACCTTTGAGGTGAAAGTCAACTCCTTTCACTAAACTCAACCTTTAGTGTATATGCCACAGAAAGGTGGATAGTCTCTATCCTAGCTCAGGTTTACTTTCACCGTCCTCGACAGTATGTTTGTACCCCTTTTATTATAGCTGAATACAGCAATGCGTGGAGCTAACCCTGCAACCAATTAAAATAAATTTCAGGTGAAATATTCTTCCATAAATAAGAAGCATCACGTACAGATTGCTAATATATGCTTTAAAGTATATTTGCTGCCTTGAGAGTCATTTTATGACTTTATTTATATCAGCTAAAAGCCTGGAATGGCCATTCATATATTCTAGATTGATAAACAAACATTAAACAGTAGCTATGATTTTGCTCGAAATGGATTCGGATAGTCTACGCAATATCCCTGAATTCAGCTTCAGATCAGCTGTTGTTTGGAAACCCAAGCAACAGAAGCATTCAGATTGGGACATTTTCTTCTATGAAAACCATAGATTTTTTTGGCTACCCAATATGCGCTGATCACCCCTGAACATGCTCCAAGTTCGGAAAACATACACGAAATTCACCCATTTCAGTTCTCCAGATTTTAGTTGGAGAATTGAATACAGATGTGTAGAATAATTAAAGTAAATATATATATTTTTAAAAATATACTTTTCATAGTATTTCGTCTGTTTTCTGTGTCTGGAGTTATTGGTGTAAAATTGGCTTTGATGTCTGAAATATATGCAAAATTGTATCCACATAATAACAATGATAATTAATTAATCACTTTGACTGAATGATGCTTTTTTTGCCAGTATACAAGAGAGACTCTTGACATAACCGAGTTACCTTCTTGAAGCCGACAGTAGTGGGAGAAAAGTGCTATTTCGCCTATTTTCCCGATTGATGTCAGATGGAGGAGGAGGAGTCTCTAATCCGTTTCTCCAGCCAGTAGTCTGACTGCAGCCTTTTGAAGTAGATTCATTGCTCAGGGCAGAGAAACCATGGATCCAACCTCCACTGCCGCAGAACTGCCATCAAACAGTGAATTGTCTCCTGAGGGCCAGATGGTACATAGTTGTATGTAGGGGACTGGCACCTAAAGTGTTTGTGCTAACATACAGCACCAAACTTGTTTGTTGGGACTGTGATTGTTACTCATCATAAGATCACATAAGCCTCCTGTGTGGTGGCAGTTTATACATCATGGAAGAAATTTTGTATTTTCTTAAATTTGTCTGCTGCTAATTTATGCAGCGTTTTGAGTATAATAATTTAAGCAGGCAACAGTGTTGCCAATTATTTTAATTATGATTAGATACAATGTTATGAAAGCACTGGTGGGCTTGTTAAACAGTGCAACACACCCCTGTTAAATACCTGCAGTTTATTGCAAATAGGGCTTTTGCATTGAAGTTGAATGACTGACTTATGAGAGCTATTTCTTCTGTTCCTGATCCATGGCTAAAGCACATTTTGAATTTCTACCCTGTCCAGGAACTGTAAAACTGAACCTGAACAGCTCAACCATCTTGGGATGTTTTTCAACATCTACTGAGAACCTTTGGTTATAGCAATATTACTTCAGCTAAGTTGCTCCCTTAAAGGGCCTCCTCCACTTCAGTCACCCTCTCTAGGGCATTCCTGCTTCAGTCACCCTCTCTAGGGCGTTCCTGCTTCAGTCACCCTCTCTAGGGCATTCCTGCTTCAGTCACCCTCTCTAGGGCGTTCCTGCTTCAGTCACCCTCTCTAGGGCGTTCCTGCTTCAGTCACCCTCTCTAGGGCGTTCCTGCTTCAATCACCCTCTCGAGGGCGTTCCTGCTTCAGTCACCCTCTCTAGGGCGTTCCTGCTTCAGTCACCCTCTCTAGGGCATTGCTGCTTCAGTCACCCTCTCAAGGGCATTCCTGCTTTAGTCACCCACTCTAGGGTGTTCCTGATTAGTTACACTTATCTAAGGACTCCCCACTGTTTAACTCTCTCTCAACCCCTACCTCTGCATTTTTTACAATGCCTGATAAAGCTCTTTGTTTATACTGCAGTTCCTCCTCAAACCTTTTTCCTATTCTACAGTTCCTTGCTAAAGTCCCCTTTTGTCACTGCTTCGGTCCTTATTCCATTCCTTTTTTTTTTTGTTTCTATATCTGTTCTCGCCCTGCACTATGAATAACAACATGCAACCAGACACCACCTCAATTCCTGCGCTGAAACTACTTGACCTGGTAAAAGCCCTGACACAACCTTTAACCCCTTGGCGACACAGGACGGACTAGGTCCGTCCTGAGTGCCGAGGCGTTAGTGACACAGGACGGACCTAGTCCGTCCTGTGTCAAAACGAGCACTGAAAGCGGAGTTTTTCCACTTTCAGTGCTCAAGCGGCATTGTAACGATGCTTCCGTGTGGAAGCATCGTACAATACTAAAATAAATGCCGGTCGGCATTTCGATCGCTCCGGAGAGCGATAGAAATGCCGGTTTTAAAGGCACAGAGCCTTTAAAACACGTGCATTAAAAAAAACGAGCATAGGAAGCAAATTTTTCGGAAAAAAAATGCACGATCTTGTTCACTGAGTGACCAAGATGGCGCTGCCCTTCTAAGGGCAAGAGCACAGGAGGCAGGAAGTACCTGCTTCCTGTGCTCTCTGGCTGTCACACGATTGCCTCTTCACAGAGGCAATCAGTGACTGCCAGGCACACTGACAGGCAGTGGGGATGTTCTGCTGAACATCCCCACTGACTGGTCAGATCAATATTAACCCTATATTGATCTGACCAGTTATGATCTGTCTCCCTCTCCTCACATTTTTTTTAGTGAGGGAGAGAGACAGATCAAAGTAAGTAAAAGTAAAAAAAAAAAACAATAAACACACAACACACAAATAATAAAACAATAAAAAAAAAATTATTAAAGCAATTCCCTGCGTTTAACCCCTTCCCTGCCACTGATCTTGCGTAAGCAGCGATCGTGCACATCAGCGCATTTATTTTTGCTGTTTGTGCATTTTTTAAGGGGTTAATTTTTTTTGTACTGTGATTTATTATAGTACTACAAAGGCTCTTCTAAGAGTTATTAACCCCTTATTTGCTGTCGATCACTGCTTACGCAATGATATTGACGCCAAAGCAATTTTTATCTGTCTGCATATTTTGTTTTATTTTATTTTTTTACACATACCCGCTAGGGGATTACATGTAAAGTAAAAGTATTTGAGTTTTTTTTTTTAAGCTGTCTGAGTGCATAGCGATCAGTAACAGCGAATTAGTGGCAAAGGCGGTTTGGTGATTTCTAAATTAAGTTCACCATTCGCCCTGGTCAGATCAAAATTGGTCGGATCAATATTCACAAATATTGATCTGCCTCCCTCTCCTCACTTACATTTTTGTGACGGAAAGAGACAGATCAGTATTAGTGATATAAAATAACATTTTATAAAATTGGCAGGTTTTATGAAAGTCTTTCACTGTGTATTAACCCCTTCCCTGCCATGCATCACTGTATAAGCAGTAATCTTGCACAGCAACAGTATGTTTTGCTGTCTGCACTGTTTTATGGATTAATTACTTTGTACTGTAATGTATTACAGTACTAGATAGGCTCTTCTAAGAGCTATTAACCCCTTCTTTGCTCGAGATCACTGCTTACGCACTGATTCTGAGGCCGCGGACTCAGGGTTCGATTTTGACCCTGGTCAGCTTTCTGATACATCATCTAGTGATGTATCGGTGGCTGCTGAGCCCTTGCCACAAGGAGTGATGGGTGTCTACTGTTAAAAAAATATATGGTTTGGTGGGGGTAAATTACATTGGCTGGCTTCAAAGATATATCCCATATAGGACACGGACGCAGGTTGACTACATGTCAAAATTCCAAGTTGGAATTTTGAGATGCGCATCTCACAAATGTTGCCTTCTAGCCAAAAAACAAACCAACAAACCTATGCATGGGTGCTATCCCTGCACTCGGGAGATGTTGCTGAACACATTTTGGCAGTGACATATACCAAAATCTGTGAATTCATGCCTGAAGTACAATGCATGTGGAAAAAAAACTCCCAAAAAAGTACTACCACAAACTTTTACAAAGGCTGGTGGTAGAATTAGTACATATACAGTATTAAAATACCACCATTTGAAATACCTTAGGATGTCTATTTTCCAAAAATATATGGTTTGATGGGGTAAAATTCATTGGACGGCTCCAAAAATGTTCTAAATGGAACATGGGCGCATGCTGACTACATTCCAGGCTGGAATTGCGCCCCCCCCTAAATGTGGGCTTTTAACCCCAAAACAAACCAACAAACCTATGCATGGGGGCTATCCCTGTACTCAGGAGATGTTGTTGAACACATATTGAGGTGTTGGTTGGCAGTGGCAAATACCAGAATCTGAAAATTCCTGCCTGAACTACAATGTGTGTGGGGAAAAAATGACATCCCAACCCTTTGACATAGGTTGGTGGTAGAATTAGTACTTGGAAAGTATTAAAATACCACAATTTTAAATACCCTATGATGTCTAGTTTTCCAAAATATATGGTTTGATGGGGTAAAATACTTTGACAGGCTTCAAAAGTGACCAAAATGGAACATGGACGCAGGCTGACTACATGTCAAAATTCCAAGTTGGAAATGCAACCCCCCTAAACGTGGCCTTTTAGCCCCCAAACAACCCAACAAATCTATGCATGGGGGGTATCCCTGTACTCATGAGATGTTACTGAACACATATTGTGGTGTTGTTTTGCACTGACACATAACAGGATCTGTGAATTCATGCTCAAAGTACAATGTATGTGGAAACAAAACATTAAAAAATTACTAACCTAAAATTTGACAAAGTCTGATAATAGAATTAGTGCATGGAAAGTGTTAAAATACTATCATTTGAAATACCCTAGGGTGTGTAGTTTGCTAAAATGTATGGTTTTGTTGGGTAAAATACACATTCTGGCTTCACAAATGTCCCAAATGGAACATGGGCGCAGGTTTTCTGTATGTCAGAATTCCAAGTTGAAAAACCAAAAAGCGCACCTCTCAAATGTGGCCTTTTAACCCCCAAATAATCTAACTAACCTACACATGGGTGGTATCCCTGTACTCAGGAGATGTTGCTGAACACATATTGAGGTGTTGTTTGGCACTGACACATAATAGGATCTGTGAATTCATGCCCGAAGTACAATGTATGTGAAAAAAAATTACTATCCATAACATTGACATAGGCTGGTAGTATATTTAGTGCATTGAAAGTTTTAAAATACTACCATTTGAAAAACCCTAGGGTGTCTAGTTTTCAAAAATATATGGCTTTGTGGGGTAGAATACACTTGTTGGCTTTAAAAATGTCCCAAATGGGACATGGGCGTAGATTTTCTGCACATCAGAATTCCAAGTTGGAAAACCAAAAAGCGCACCTCTCAAATGTGGCCTTTTAACCCCCAAATAACCTAACCAACCTATACATGGGTGGTATCCCTGTACTCAGGAGATGTTGCTGAACACATATTGAGGTGTTGTTTGGCACTGACCTATAACAGGATCTGTGAATTCATGCCCAAAGTACAATGTAAGTGAAAAAAAATTACTACCGAAAACATTGACATAGGCTGGTAGTATAATTAGTGCATTGAAAGTGTTAAAATACTACCATTTGAAATACCCTAGGGTGTCTAGTTTTAAAATATATATGGCTTTGTGGGGTAGAATACACTTTCTGGCTTCAAAAATGTCCCAAATGGTACATGGGCGCATGTTTTCTGCATGTCAGAATTCCAAGTTGGAAAACCAAAATGCGCACCCCCTAAATGTGGCCTTTTAGCCCCAAAACAAACCAACAAACCTATGCATGGGTGGTATGCCTGTACTGAGGAGATGTTGCTGAACACATATTGAGGTGTTATTTGGAAATACCCCTTCACATTTTAAGGTAATGTTTACCTAAATTGCAATCTATGTGAAAAATTAAAAAAAAAAGATTTTTTGCTGCAAACTTTGGCAAATATTGGTGGTAAAATGGCTACATGAAATGTGTCAAAATACCCCAAGTTAAATGCCCTGAGTGGTCTAGTTTTCAAAAATATGTACATGTTGGGGGTCATTCATGGATTTAGTACAGACATCAGTGTTACAATGTCACTATCGCTAATTTTGAAAAAAAGGATTTTAAAATAGCTTTGCACTACTTATAGTTCTGGCCCTGTAACATGAATAAAAAAGCACAAAAACATAAAACATGGGCTATTTCTGAACTCAGGACATATATTAGAAACTATTTAGCAGTGTTTTTTTGTTGTCTCTTGTACATGAGTATACGATTTTTTAAATAAAAGTCATAAAAAAATTTTTTTTCATTTTTTTGCCATATTATATTATTTTTTTTACATCAAATGATATGCTATTATCAAAATAATGGTATCAAAAGAAAGCCCTTCTTATAACGATAAAAACGATATATAGTTTGTGTGGGTACACTAAATGAGACAGAAATAAATTACAGTAAAACACCCCATGTCACCAAGCGTCGGACAAGCCAAAAAAGTCATGTCACTAAGGGGTTAAAGCATAACCTCAAAAGAAACAAAAACAAATTAACAAAGTTAAAATTGGATTAGAATCAAAAGCATACAAAGTAAGATACGCTTATCAAGAAAAAATAGGCTCCCTTAAAGGGCCTCCTCCACTTCAGTCATCCTCCCTACGGCATTCCTGCTTCAGTCACCCTCTCTAGGGCATTCCTGCTTCAGTCACCCTCTCTAGGACATTCCTGCTTCACTCACCCTCTCTAGGGCATTCCTGCTTCAGTCACCCTCTCTAGGGAGTTCCTGCTTCAGTCACCCTCTCTAGGGAGTTCACGCTTCAGTCACCCTGTCTAGGGCATTCCTGCTTCAGTCACCCTCTCAAGGGCATTCTTGCTTTAGTCACCCACTCTAGGGTGTTCCTGATTAGTTACAAAAACAAATTAACAAATTTAAACTTGGATTAGAATCAAAAGCATACAAAGTAAGATACGCTTATCAAGAAAAAATAGATGAGTATTCTGCAGAATTTGTAAAAAAAAAAAAAAAAAATTGTATAAGAAGTCTATTATAGTAAACAGCATTATTGGGCCAATCTGTTTCTAATCTCTTTTATAACATATTTGCCATTGGCAGAGCAGATTTCTTCGTTATATCATGATTGTATTCCTCAATAAAAATTAATGAGATCAGACGCTAAGGGAAGGCATATAATATGTGTAAATTATTAATAAGAAACTATACAAGTAGAATAATTAATTTGCATCATTCGCATGCTTAACAATTTAACCTTAAACATGAAAATATCAGAAGATTATAGAACCTTAAAAAGTAAAATTAAATAGATTCATGAAAGAATGTTTTATGTTGAAGAATATCTAGTTTATAAATTTAGATTAAAATTAAAGCAACAAAAATACTTCCAACAAAGTTAACCTAAACATTGCTTTTACTGTAATTGTAGAGAATTAAAAATGATGAGAAATGATATATATAGTGTGCATTTTTATGTAAATGCATAAAATAAGAGAATTATTTTTTTTTTTAATGTGTCTGTGCATGGGCATCCGCAGAATTTTTTTCAGGGGGGGGGGGGCTTACTTTTACCATCGTCCATGCTGCGCCGCAAAATTTTTTGACAATGTTATGAAGTAGAGGAGCTTAGTCATTATCAATGCAGCATGCAAACGGTTGATAAATGGTGATGCCACAGCATCACTTTGCCAATTAAAATCAGCCACTGTCAGGTACCAATTAACATGCCACAGTCACTTTGCCATTTAAATATGTAATTGTCAGTTTGCCTATTAAAATATGCCACTGTATAGAAAAAAAATCCTAGTCACTATAGTGACCTTGCGCCCGTGGTTTGTCGAGCCCTGCATTAAATGATTATTTTGCCATTAATATGCCACAGCCAATTTTCCCATTAGTATGCCAGTATTATTTTGCCCTTAATATGCCTGTGTTATTTTATTAAGCCACAACTAATTTGCTCAATAATATGCCAGTATTATTTTGCCCAATAATATGCCAGTATTTTTTTGCCATTAATAAGCCACAGACAATTTGCCCAATAATGTGCCAGTATTATTTTGCCATTTAATATGCCAATATAATTTTGCCAATTAATATGCAAGTATAATTTTGCCAATTAATATCCCACGGCCAATTTGCCATTTAATATGCCAGGAATATTTTTCCAATTAATATGCCAGTATTATTTAGCCATTTAATATGCCAGTATGATGTAGTCAATTAATATGCCAGTATGATGTAGCCAATTAATATGCCATTATGATTTAGCCAATTAATATGCCAGTATGATTTAGCCAATTAATATGTCATTATGATTTAGCCAGTCAATATGCCAGTATAATTTTACCATGCAGGATGCCAGGATTTAGCCACTCAATATGCCAGAATTTAGCCACTTAATATGCCAGTATTTTGCCCCTCAATATGCCAGGATTTAGCCACTCAATATGCCAGGATTTAGCCACTAAATATGCCAGTATTTTGCCCCTCAATATGCCAGGATTTAGCCACTCAATATGCCAGAATTTTGCCACTCAATATGCCAGGATTTAGCCTTTTAATATGCCAGGATTTAGCCTTTTAATATGCCAGGATTTAGCCACTCAGTATGCCAGGATTTAGCCACTCAATATTCCAGTAAATTATCACTCAGTATGCCAGGATTTAGCCTTTTAACATGCAAGGATTTCGCCATTTAACATACCAGGATTTAGCCACTCAATATGTAAGGATTTTGCCACTCAATATGCCAGGATTTAGCCATTTAATAAGCCAGCGTTATGCTTGTTATATTCCCCCCTCCTCTCCTCTCCCCTTCCCCAGTACTTATCTCCTGGATTCTCCATATAGATGATGCTAGTCTCCTCCGTGCAGTCTTCCCTCCTGAACGGAGGAGGGAAGCACAGCCACTGGGTATGACGTAACGTCACATTTGGTGTCAATGATTTTTTTTTTTTCACTTACTTTTTTTCAGCAGCCACATCCAGCGGTCTCTGTGTGAGAAAATCATTTGGGCAGCGGCAGGGGGGAACATTTTTTTTTTAAATCCAGGGGGGGGGGGGCAACCCCCCTTTGCCCCCACCTGCGGACGCCCATGTGTCTGTGGTGTATCCTTCTTATGACAGCACCTTGTTGCTTGATATACAAATTACAAATTTTTATTTGGACATTAGTTCATCAAGTCACAGATGATGTCATAAAAAGGAGACACCACAGATATTATTAAAACATGTTTTATGCATTGGCATGCAACCTTCCTAACACATTGGATAGATCATTTTTTTAATCAAACATATAAAAAGGAGTCATTATATAGATCATGTTTTATTCAAACATATCATGTTTTTATTCTCTGCAATCACAGCAATGTTTAGGACCTTTGCCGCCTCTAAAATACATGGTTTCAAACTTAACCAAATCAACAGATAGGGTTGCCACCTGGCCGGTATTTTACAGGCAGGCCGGTAAAAAATTGGCATCAGGCCAATGTTAAGTCTATGGAGACAGTACCAAGGCCGGTATTTTTTAGAGGAAAAGGTGGCAACCCTATCAACAGCTGACAATAGACTATAATATGTACCTCAGTAGGCTGGTCTGACTCTGCCAGAAACCAAACCCATGACCAAATCGGTGACGATCGGTTTGAACTGAGGCTGCAGTTAGTTCTTAGAAAATGCTGAATAATTTCTACAGTGATTTATTTCTTCCTACTCTCATTTTGTTCTGTATACTATTGAATAAAGGCACTAGATATGCAAAAAGCCATCCATCACATAGACATGTAGAGTGAGGGAACAGGGCTAAGAGATGTGTTGTAGACCACAAGGAACAGGTGGGTCATTGGGCTTTTTTGGAATACCAGACACAGTTGCAACTGCACCACTTCCACTGTCATGTCTCTTAAATAAACAAGTGTTTATTTTGCATTTTTAGATGTGTTTGATCTGCTGTTTTGTTCCACAAATCTATTGTATTTTGTTGTTTGTCCCTTCTGGTTTTATTCAACCAGACCCTCCTGTCCTGTTCATTCTATTGCTGTAAATTATTATGTCATGTAGCAGCCATTTTGTCTAATGTGTTAGCAAGAACTACTGTCTCTTCACCTGCATTTCTATACATATTTACAAGGAATGTCATCCTGAAGATTAAAACTGAGATTCCCTTCTGCATGTCAGTTTTGCTGAGCTGACACTGTCTGCTGAACCTTTTTTGTGTGAGTCCTGGTCAATACATACTTAGCAGTTAGTCTCAGAACCCATTCTCACAGCTTTGTTAGGGAGGTAGAATATCCACTGTAATTTATACTTCTAACTGCCAGTTTACCAAGCTATTAAATGCTCAACTTTTCATTTCCAAACATTGTAATTAAATTCATTATTTTTATTTTACTTTGTATTTATATGGGTATGCCTTTTAATTAATAAAAACAGAGCATAAACAACACATGCAATTAATAAACTGAGGTAAAACATTAATACTAGTAAGAGGGTTAATTTCCTTCAAATATGTAAAATAAGCCTCTAAAAAAAACTACCATTCAAATAAAATGAAAACACACAAAATATGCTTTAACCACATTCATAAGTAAAACACTTTGACAGGTAAAGCATTAGGCAATTGACCTACTTTCACTTTGCTCACTGTTGCATTTAAAAGCACCTTATGGTTCCTTAACATTACATTATGGGGAATTCTGGCTCTCACAAAGGATTTTTTTATTTAGCTGTTATTAAAAACTAGTTAATATTATCAGTATTTATACTACATAACTATGAACATGTTCTATTATGGTTTTATTCTAAGATGCAAAGATATTTCAAGAAACATTGTTTCAGGCCTAATTACTGTTGCTTTACCTACTCTATTCATTCTCATAATTGTGTTCTCGATACACTACATTGTGTCCTCCAAGAGCAATTAGTTAGACTTGCTAATTTTAAAGAAAATGTTTTACTGTTGACTTTTTAATTTATGTAATCAAGCATATCCACAGAACAAATGACTACATTTTGCATTGCCTTTACTCTATAATGTGGGATAAGATAATAAGCACAAAACAATTTATTAATGCCAGAACTGATCTATTATTCCTTTTAAGGGCTTTCAGAATCAGTTGTACATAAGGCAAATAGCTCTGCAGCAGTCACATAGTTACTGAACCGGTATCTGATGCAGAATTATCAAGGCAATGTCTTTTCAGTTATGATTCAGTAGGACAGTACTCCAAAATAGGTTTGTCATGGGACACTGGGGCCCAAGATTTGCAAAAGTCAAAAAGAATATTTTAGTTTCAACAATTCTCCAACTTCCCTATGTGTTCGAGTATTTCTTTTTTTATTATGTTGCCAATTAACTATAGGTCATTATTTAGTGAATAGTCCCCTTTAGTTGGTCTATGAGAAGGATGTGGCATTGTCATTGCTCCTGGACTTCTGTCTCAGTCAGCATCCAGCTCATAAAAGTCACAGCACCATCTCAATACCTCACCATAAATAATAATTAAAAATCACACTCTACTACAATTAAATTAGATGACTCATTGCTGTGATATGATAAAAATAAAATGGCTGGTACTCCAGGTACACTCTTAACCTTAATTGACTTGTTCATAACTACTTCTCTGGGAAACTTTTGAAATAAATTGGTCTAGATTCAGAACGTATCATTCCACACTATAAAAGGATGGTCTTAAAAACTGCCTCCAATGTGAAAAAGCCATCCATAAACTGTCAAATCGTATGCTGAAATCCAAATATAACAGCAACATGTACCCACTAATGTGTAACATATATATATATATATATATATATATATATATATCCAAAAATGGAGCACTCAGCATATCAAGATAGAAAACAATCACTTTGCCTGGGTGCTGTGTCGCCAATAGATAGATATCCAAACCCACAAATGTGAAAGAACCATGCACTCATATGACTTTAAATAGATGCAAATGTTGTGGTTATTAAATAATGTAGCTGCAAAGCATTTACATCTATCTATGTGTATATAAATATATATATATTCTACAATGATTATACACTGTGCCTATATGTGATGGAGTGAGCAGCACCAAAACACAGCTAGTGTTCCACTCCTAGCAAAAAAGTGCAAAGATACCAAAATAAATGCATTTTTATATATTTTTTAAACTGATTCACGCTATGTTTCAATTCCCTTCTCTCCATATGTCCATCTGTCTCTCTGACACGATACTGCAACATTCTGTTATTTTGCATCTGCATCGCTGTTCTACCTTCTCATTACCAAATAGATAAACACTGTTGTACTTCCATGTTGTGTTTGCATGGGCATGGTGCATATATGTGGCTGTGCATGCAGTCAATAAGCTGCATTGCATGGCACGTGGAAGCACAAATGCGTAAATTTACAAAAGCAAAAATTAGTATGAATTCTGTGTTTTTATCGATAAGAGTTGATTAGCTATTTTCCTTTACCACCATCAATAGCTGCAAAGGATAATATGCTCAAATAGATATGTTTAGGCCTAGTAAGGATCACAGTGGGCCTAGTGTAACAGGTCTCAGGCAAAGAAGGTCCTCTGTCATAACAAATATTTTGGGTAAAATATTTTTAAAGCAACATCCACAAGATGGCAATAGAGCAGTTAATAAATATCATTTTAAATTTTTTTCCCATTTAACTTACCTAATTTTTATAACACATATTGTTTTTGTAGTATTTCTTTAAACTGTTCTTTGGAAAATGTATTACAAACAAATGTAATTATAATCTTCTTTGCGAAGCTGTAAAATATTAAAAATAAAATTGTTTAATTTGAAAGTACATTTGTTTTGCCTGGCCACTATTTTAAAATTCAGTGATATATACAGATTAAAACTAGTGAATAATATCTATAACAACAGAATGTGTAAGGCTTGTTGCAGTTAAGCCTTGCCTTTCATGGTATTTCATGTTAAATGGTACATGATCCTTCACTTTTAGCATAAACATGTTTTATCCTTTTAGGAGGTTTATAGAATTTTTCATAATGCCAATAAATGGCAGGCTGTAAATAGCAAAATAACCTTTCATATTGATTTTTTATGCAAATCTAGTTGATTCAGATATAAAATCCCTAACAGCTTAATCTCATTTAGACCGCTGCATGCCTTATGATGCTGTCTTATTTAGCTTGTTGCCAGGATTTCAATAGCCTTTCTAATGACTTGCTTGCTTTCCAGTTAAGCAAGTCATGAAGTATCCCTCTACCCTCTTTATAAGTCAGTTATTATGGTTCTTCTGAAATGGTTTAAGATGCAGTGAAGAATTTTATGTTCACTTGTGTGCTTTTATGATCCGGTAATAGCAAAAAGTCAAGTTTTTATAATTACCTTCTGAAAGTGGTCTGCTGTTATAATGCAAAGTTGTCCAAATATTTAATCTGGAGGCCTACATGCAATGCAGAAACCTAAATTTAAGGCCAGACATTATTCAGTAGAAATATATGAGCTTTTCAGTCAGGTTAGCAGCCACAAAAAAAACTGATGAGGGCCACAGGTCTCCAGTCTGTCTCCAAAGTAGAATTGATGGAGGAAGGGAATACCAGTGTCACTTTCCTTGTAATAAAGATTATCTGCCTCTTTTCCTTGTGACATTTTTTTTTTTGTGGGAAGGCAGTTGAAGATGAGCAAAAGACCCTGAGGGAAGGATGGGTGGTTAACATCTCCGTTACATGTAACTAGCTACACTTGTGACAAATACATTTTGAAAAAATAAGTGTATAGAATACTATGAACCAATATGCTTTTAAGATAAGAAGGTAGATTACCCCTACATTTTTAACTGATCTATATTCATCTCAATGCATTTGGCTTTCTATTTAGAAAATGGTTTCATTCTCATTTAGTTTACCAATATCAGATCCAAATAATATTACCCCATCTGGACTTGCTTGTTATGATGGCCATTACAGGATCTTCTGAAATGCTACGTATCACAAATATACATCAGAAGACCTTCCCTCACCAGCCCTCTACATGATGTATCCGGGGGAGGGGGCAGACTGCACTCCCTCTGCGTAGTGATAATGCAGGGCATCGGAAATGCAGCACACTGCTCCCAGTCAAGTAAGAAGGAGGGGAGGAAGAGAGAGAATGTATGGGGGGACAGAACTAGTAGGGGAGACATATCTGATGGAGGGAGAAAGAACTGATAGGGGGAAGGAGGAAAGAACTGAGGGGGTGAAGGGGGAGAAAGAAATGATAGGGGAGAAGGGGGAAATGACTGATAGGGGGAGAAGGGGAGAAAGAACTGATATCGGGAGGAAGAAACAGAACAAGTATGGTGAGAGAAGGGGGAGAGAGAAAAGATATGGGGGGGAGATAACCAATATGGAGGGAGGAGAGACATAAATGGGATTGGAGAGGATAAAGAGACATGGAAGAGAGAGGAAAGAGACATACACAAGAAGACAGTTATTGTAAAGGAGAGGAAAGACATACATGGGAAGGAAGAGAAAAGACATCCATAAAGATTGTCTGCCTCTTTTCCTTGTGACATGTTTTTTTGTGTGTGAAGGCAGTTGAGGATGTGCAAAAGACCCTGATGGGGGCGTGAGAGGAAAGGGACATACATGGGAAGGGAGAGGAAAGAGACAGACATGGGAAGGAAGAGGAAAGAGACAGACATGGGAAGGAAGAGGAAAGAGACAGACATGGGAATGGAGAGGAACTGGACAGACATGGGAAGGGGGTGGCCGCACAGGGCACCTGAACTCTTAACCCCTTAATGCATTTGGACATATCTATACGTCCTGAAAAGCATGGTCCTTAAGGACCATGAGGACGTATATATACGTCCTCTGTTTACATGTAGTGATGCGCTTCTTAGCGCAACACTACATGCCTGTAGCTATTCCCAGAGGCTGCTTTGGATCCGAACCTAGATCTAGGGTTAGGGTCATTAATAGACATGTGCATTCGTTTTCGGACGAATGCATTTTCGGACGAAAATAGCATTTTCGTCCATTCGTCCGAAAAACGAATAACGAAATTTTTAACTAACAAAATCCGAATGAACGAATGGTTAATAAACGAAAATCATTCGTTCATTCGTCCATTCGTCCATTCGTGCTATTGGCATTCTAAACCGAAATAGAGTAGGTTTATACAATACCAATAGCATTGTACTACATTCCATAAATAGACATGAATGACTTTCGGTTTATGGAATGCATGTAATGCTATTGGCTTCCTATAAACCGAAATTGAGTTCCCATTCATACGAATAGGTCAATTGACCTATTCGTATGAATGGGGACTCTTTCGGTTTATAGAAAGCCAATAGCATTGCATGTATTCTATAAGCCGAAAGTCTTTAAAACGAACAACGTTCGGTTTATAGAATACATGTAATGCTAACCTAACGTCGTTCGGTTTATAGACTTTCGGCTTATAGAACAGCAATAGCATTACATGTATTCTATAAACCGAACGTCGTTCGTTTTAAAGACTTTCGGCTTATAGAATACTATTGGCATTCTATAAACCTAACTAGAGTCCCTCCTCATTCATAAGAATTTCTTGTGAATGGGGACTCGACTCTAGTTCGGTTTATAGAAAGCCAATAGTATTCTATAAGCCGAAAGTCTATAAACCGAACGACGTTCGGATTATAGAATACATGTAATGCTATTGCTGTTCTATAAGCCGAAAGTCTATAAACCGAACGACATTCGGTTTATAGACTTTCGGTTTATGGAATGTATAATGTAATGCTATTTGCAATGGCATTACTATAAACCGAAATAGAGTCGGTTTATAGAATGCCATTGCCAATCCCATAAACCGAAATTCGTTCATTATGTCGGTTTATGTAATGGCTATTTTGCTATTGGTATTCCATAAACCGACTCTATTTTGGTTTATAGAATTGCCAATAGCATGAAATGATTTGAATTTAGTATTAAAAAATAAATTGAAAAAAGTGGAGAGTTTTAACCCCTTTGTGACGCATGGTGCTTGCGTCCCAAATGACGTAAGCACCAAAACGTCACGATTTGTTCCTGGCCACTGATCACAAGGTGATCGTTAGCCAGGAACACTATGGCAGAGACCCAATCAGGGTCTTAATAGACCCTGTGGGTCCCTGCCCAAAAATTGCAAGCCCTTCGGACGTCACGCACGATTTAGAGAAATGTAGCTGGTGCTCGTTTTGAGCACCAGCTAAATTTCCCCTGTCAGACTGAGGCCATTTAAAATGGCCTCATCTGACAGGTGGGATCCCGCTGCAAGTGCCTGCAGCATGATACGAGTCGTTTAACATGAGCTGTTTAACACAGGACGTACTATGCCGTCCTAACGACTTTAAGGGACTTAAAATCAGGACGGCATAGAACGTCCCAACGTCACGAATGGGTTAACGTTTGCTCTGGTCATAATCACAGCACAGGCTTGTAGGAGTTAACTGTAATTACATTAATACATGAAAAGTAATATAGTAAAAATGTAAAAAATTTAATTTATTTTGAAAAAACTAAATGAGGTCCATAAACTTGGAAGGAAACGGATCACAGTAAAAAGAAACTGTGATCAGCAAGGGAAGTGTTAATACCCCTTTTATAATCGAGGTCGTCTTATAATCTGACCTCAAATTGAGGTCAGACTATAAGACTGGGATCCAGGTCCCCAGCAGAGGATATTTTTAAGAATGGAGACTCTGTCTCTGTATAGTTAAATGCCGACAGCCTATAAACCGAACGACTTTCGGTTTATAGACTTTCGGCTTATGTAATACATGTAATCCTATGGCTATTCTATAAACCGAAAGTCGTTCGGTTTATAGAATAGCAATAGGATTACATGTATTCCATAAGCCGAAATCTATAAACCGAAAGTCGTTCGGTATATAGACTTTCGGCTTATAGAATACAAGTAATACTATTGCCTTTCTATGAACCGAACGAGAGCCCCATTCATAAGAATTTCTTATGAATGGGGCTCTCGTACGGTTTATAGAAAGCCAATAGTATTACATTGTATTCTATAAAACGAACGAATAATAATGAACGAAACGAAAATAATGAACAAATTTCGTCTGAAACGAATGCATTAATGAACGAAATTCGTTTTAGACAAAATAAATAACATTTTCGTCTGAATGGACGAAAACGAAACGAAAATTTTAGTTTTGCACATGTCTAGTCATTAATATGGTTATAATTGTTACAGGGGGGTTCGGCTGAGTACAAGGGTTAGATTAAGGGGTTCGGGTTGATTTAGGGTTAGGGTGAATTTAGAGTTGGGGTAAATTTAGGGTTGGGGTTAAAAGATCACTGTAGAAGAAAATGGTTAGAAAACAAAAAAAAACACTAATATTGTTTATTGCCCTATTAGTTGAAATAAAACATAGACAAACATGGAAACATTGGTATTTCTAAACTCAGGACAAATAGTAGAATTATATAGACGGGGTCTTTTTTACCATTTGTAATTGTTTACAAAAAAAATCAGGTCAAAGTTAGAAGACGTTTTTTTTATGGCATATTTTCATCATATTTTATAATTTTTTTAATAGTAAATTATATCATATGATGAAAATAATAGTATCAAATTAAAGCCCTATCCGTCTTTTAAAAAATGATATATAATTTGTTTGGGTGGACTGAACACAAAGAAAGAAATTCACAGTTCAGTAAACATATGACAAACATAATGGAATTCTGGTCTTCAAGGTACATCAAATGCAGCATAGCACTCTATAGTCACTAAGGGGTTAAGGACGGCCCTGATTACACCAACAAGATGTATGACATCACTGGAATGATTGCCTAAAATGTCTTGGTATGCTGAAGCATTAAGATTTCACTTCACTGGAAGTAAGGGGCCTAGCCCAACTCCTGAAAAACAGCCCCATACCATTATCACTCCTCCACCAAACTTTACAAGGAAATGCGGTTAGCCAGGTAACATTTCCCAGGCATCCGTCAAACCCAGACAAGCCCATAAGACTACCAAACCGGGAAGTGTGTGTTGTTTTGATGTTTTGGAGAAAATACAGGAATCATTTTCTGTGCACAGAGATTTATCTACCAGACTGCCTATCACTCCAGTCCTTCAGGATTTATTTTATGAATGTGATTTTGATATTATATATTGTAGTATTTTTGGATGTATTGCCTGTATCATAGATGCTACTATGTGTGTTGAGGGCAGGATGTGCTTTCACATTTTCCATGGTCTCCACGTAAAGGAACTTTTGAATAAATTATATACTTTTTTATAATCTGTATTGTTCAGTATAGTCCTTCAGTATATGTGTGGAGTGCCTTTTAAACAGACCCCCGTTCTGACCTGTAGCCCCCTTTAGATGTCAGTTCAGCTGTTTTCTTCTGAGATCAATTTTACCTCTTTTCTTCTCCACTTTAACTTTTATCCAGGCCTCCTACTCACTGTATCTTCCCTCCTTTAACAGGACGTTTATAACCATGAATTATGGTGGTAAAACACAAATATAAATTACTCATTTTTAATGTCCATAACAGTGTGATTCATCACTCCACAGCACACGTTTCCACTGCTCCATAGCCCAGTGGTAGCATGCTTTACACCACTTGATCTAACTCTTTTCATGGAAACCCATTCCATGAAGCTCCTGCCACACAGTATTTGTGGTGATAATAATGCCAATGGAAGTTTGGAACTCTTTAGCTATGGTCAGCATGGAATATCTATCAAGGATGAAATTTAATGAACTGACGTATTACAAAGGTGGCATATTATCACAGTACCACACTTAAATTCACTGATCACCCATTTTTTCAAAAATGTTTGTAAATGCAAACTGCATGGCTAAGTGCTTCATTTTATATAATAGCAATCGGTATGACATTCCTTTACTTTGGGTAACTGTTGTATTTACATTTAAAATGTAAGTTGTTTTTTTATCACAATTCACTAGTAACCAGTGAAGTTTTGTGAACTGTGGTGAATATGCCAGTGAACTGCCAGAATAAAACTTTAATTGCTGAGTTTGAAACATCATCTTAATTGCCTGTGTGTCATTCTCAACTAGTCTGAATTTACAGTTCAGTTTTCAGTTTTCCACCAGTTACTTTTTAATAAATAGTCCCATGAGTATTTATAGAAAGGTTTATCTTACAGGTACAGTCACAGCTAAATAACATTTGCTTGTTAATGTCCAGCAATCAAATTTAGCTTTCTGCATTGCATACAACTATCCACTTTAAACAGATTCACAACAAAACATTTTACCAGCAGGCCACTTTATGAAGGCTTATTTTAAAAATGTGACATATCATATTGCAAAAGCACACAACCGCATCTTAATCTATTCTTGATGAATTTTTTGGAACAATTATGCACTGTTGTACTGTATATCACAACATATACATTGTGCTCATTTTATGTATAGTTTTCACTATACCCGTCGATCTTTCAGTTCTTTAATTTTTTAACATTATTTAAAAAATGGATGAAGAATGTTTATAAATAACATAAACAATGTAAGAATTTAACATCCAGTGATGTATACCACAATACTGATGGTATACAACACATTTTGTATGCCCAAAATGTGTATGGCAAGCAAATTAAACTAGAAATATGTTCCTCAGGAGTGAAAAAGGTTAGTGTTTCAATGTATTGCTTTGTTTATGTTTTTGTGACACCTATTTGCTTTTTGTATTTCCTTGTCTGTGTTATGTCTGCTGTGGAAGCTGTGGTTTATTCATTTAAATTAGTCAAACGTCCTCAGGAAGATGAAACATTTCTCCATCATATATTGAGCAATAATCCAGTGCTTCAAGGTCAGACATGACAAAACTCAGAGGTATTGCACGATTATCTTCCCTATTGATCTTGTATTTCAGAAACAACCCTGACCTTACAGCATTTCTTCCCAGCACACCAAAAAAAAGTAACATATTTCTCAAAGGCAGACACAAATTTAAACATCCATCAAAAGAATAAAATTAAAGATGACTCTATAACTTACTGTGATTATTCTTATAAGGGCATGCCCTAATATGTTTCTGCTCGAAATGCATTAGGTATTAACATTGTACACACCAGGATTTGTCACATATATAATTTATTATTTTACACAGATAATTTATAGCTCGGAATTAATTCAAAAACACATGATGATACAGTCATGCTTTAAGGTATTTATTGATATTAGTTTTTTTCTGTTGGCATTTAACAAGTGACACATTTAAAAGTGAATTATGGTCCATAAATTTAGCTTTATTATGTATAAACTACAGTGTCCTACAAATAATTTTTCAACAGTGTTATAAAGAGTTTCATTCCATATACAAAAGCCTTATCAATACAAGGATGAGAGGAGAGCCAGATCCATTAAATATGGCTTAACTGTATCATGACTTCTGATCCAGGTACTGTCATCTGCATTACTGATGATTTTGAAAGATGTCTAACTGGACATTAAGTGCGCTTGATGTTATTTTCAATCATAATGAGCAATATTTTAAGCTGTTCATAACAGATGACTGTCCTGCACCATCATGGCAAAAACTCCCTTTGTAACTCAATCGCGGTAAAGTTGACGTGTACAGAGGCACTCCAGTCATATCTGCTGAGCTCCATACCCCTCTGCCCCGGAAATTTTTGGTAACTGTTAGAGTAAATCCCAGTGATTGGATATTAATAGCTGTCAAAGCAAGTGCCTTATTTGACAGCTATAGTTTCTCCCCACTTTACAGCAATCGTGGGGCAAGGAGAGCCCAAATATATGGGCAGCAGTCTGTTCATATCCCCCCAAGCATCCCCAACTTCGCACCCAGGATTTATTCATAATGCCTTTTTTGTGTTAACCCTAACTGTAAGGTTATTTGACATATGCAACGATCTTTGTCTTTGATATTATGTATTATTGTTTGCTTCGACTCACCAAAGTTGGACATTTTGGTAAAGGTTATTATTTAATAGACATGTGCATTCGTTTTCGGACGAATGCATTTTCGGACGAAAATAGCATTTTCGTCCATTCGTCCGAAAAACGAATAACGAAAATTTTAACTAACAAAATCCGAATGAACGAATGGTTAATAAACGAAAATCATTCGTTCATTCGTCCATTCGTCCATTCGTGCTATTGACATTCTAAACCGAAATAGAGTCGGTTTATACAATACCAATAGCATTGTACAACATTCCATAAACCGACATGAATGACTTTCGGTTTATGGAATGCATGTAATGCTATTAGCTTCCTATAAACCGAAATTGAGTTCCCATTCATACGAATCGGTCAATTGATTCGTATGAATGGGGACTCTTTCGGTTTATAGAAAGCCAATAGCAGCATGTATTCTATAAGCCGAAAGTCTTTAAAACAAACGACGTTCGGTTTATAGAATACATGTAATGCTATTGCTGTTCTATAAGCCGAAAGACTTTCGGCTTATAGAACAGCAATAGCATTACATGTATTCTATAAACCGAAAGTCGTTCGTTTTAAAGACTTTCGGCTTATAGAATACTATTGGCATTCTATAAACCTAACTAGAGTCCCTCCTCATTCATAAGAATTTCTTATGAATGGGGACTCGACTCTAGTTCGGTTTATAGAAAGCCAATAGTATTCTATAAGCCGAAAGTCTTTAAAACAAACGACGTTCGGTTTATAGAATACATGTAATGCTATTGCTATTCTATAAACCGAACGACTTTCGGTTTATAGAATAGCCATAGGATTACATGTATTACATAAGCCGAAAGTCTTAGAGACAGACACAAGGGGAGCGAGGGGGGAGCCAAAGGGAGGGTGAGAGAGAGACAACACTAAGGGGGGGAGAGCGACAAATCTGGGGGCAAGGGAAAGAGAGAGGCAGCATTGTCACATAAAAGGAAATAAAAACAAGATTTTTTTTATATCATAATTTTTTATTAAAAAAACAATTTACATGTGAATATATACTAGACATGTGCATTCGTGTTCGGACGAATGCATTTTCGTCCGAAAATTGCATTTTCGTCCATTCGCCCTAAAAACGAAAATGCTAAGCTAACTAAAGCCGAATGAACGAATGGTTAATAAACGAAAATCATTCGTTCATTGGTCCATTCGTAGTACTATTGCATTCTATAAGCCGAAATATAGTCGGTTTATAGAATACAATAGCATTAAACTATACGGAGACAGAGTCTCCATTCATAAAATTATGAATGGAGACAAACGTATAGTTAAAAGCCGACAGCCTATAAACCGAACGTTCGGTTTATAGGCTGTGGGCATTTAACTATACGGAGACAGAGTCTCCATTCATAAAATTATGAATGGGGACTTTGTCTCCGTATAGTTAAAAGCCGACAGCCTATAAACCGAATGTTATGAATGGAGACTTTGTCTCCGTGTAGTAAAATGCCCACAGCCTATAAACCGAACGTTCGGTTTATAGGCTGTCGGCATTTTACTACACGGAGACAAAGTCTCCATTCATAATTTTATGAATGGAGACTCTGTCTCTTATTAGTTAAATGCCGACAGCCTATAAACCAAACGACTTTCGGTTTATAGACTTTCGGCTTATGTAATACATGTAAACCTATGGCTATTCTATAAACCGAAAGTCGTTCGGTTTATAGAATAGCAATAGGATTACATGTATTCCATAAGCCGAAAGTCTATAAACCGAAAGTCGTTCGGTTTATAGACTTTCGGCTTATAGAATACAAGTAATACTATTGCCTTTCTATGAACCGAACGAGAGCTCCATTCATAAGAATTTCTTATGAATGGGGCTCTCGTTCGGTTTATAGAAAGCCAATAGTATTACATTGTATTCTATAAAACGAACGAATAAAACAAAACGAAACGAAAATAATGAACGAATTTCGTCTGAAACAAATGCACTAATGAACGAAATTCGTTTTAGACTAAATAAATAACATTTTCGTCCGAATGGACCATCACCAGGTGTGTTAATTGTGTATGTATTATTTAAATTCCATACATTTTATATTGGAAAATTAGTTCACTAAAACCAACATTTATTGGCAAATCTGGTAATCCTGGTATGTGGGTCATCTTGTTGTTCAGTCATGTGAAGTTTAAAAATGTACTCCCACTCAAAGCGTTTACAAATTATAAGTGTCCTAACTATTTTAGTTTCTGATCCTTGACCCTGTTTTTGTTTCTTCAGCTTGTGAATGGTTTGTGTCCTTTTATAGTTTCCCTGTATTTTCAGATGTCTGTGTCTTGCTCTATGGACACAAGAAAAATTGAACTAGTGGACACCGGTGGAACAAATGAAGATCTCCACGCATTTTGTGCACTGGGTGCCTTCTCATAAGCAGACTCAGAGACTACAATATATAATTTCACAGCGCTATATACACAGAGTAAAATAAATGTTAAAAAAGTACAGACAAATAAATACAAAAAATGTTTTAATGAATTAGGACAAGTATAAAAATATATATAGCAGAAACCAACAATTGACACTGATTATATAGACAAATCGTTATGTACTGAGGTGTTGGTGTAACTCCCCTAGATTTCCTCCAATACCATTCCCAACAGATTCCTTAGTAATGGAAGTCAGATGGCCCATTAAATATGCCATACAGGAGCCCTAAAAAATATGCCACATACAGGAGCCCATTAACTATGCCACACACAGGAGCCCCATAACTATGCCACACAAAAGAGACCCTTAATTATGCCACACATAGGGACCCAATAAATATGCCACACATGGGACCCCTATTCAGATTGTGACACACGGGACAACTGACAATTGTACAATTCTAAAACAATAAATATCTATACACAGACATCTCCCCCATAAAATATGCCACACCAGAGCCCCATTAATTATGCCTCACCTTGGAGTCCAATTATTATGCCTCACACAGGAGCTCTATAAATCATTCCACACACACAAAGGACCCCCTTAATTATGCCACACACATGAACCCCATAGTTATGCCACACACATGAACCCCATAGTTATGCCACACACAAGCGCCCCATAATTATGCCACACAAAAGAGACCCTTAATTATGCCACACATGGGGACCCAATAAATATGCCACACATGGGACCCCATTTAATTATGCAACACAAGGGACAATTGTACAATTCTAAAACAAATATCTATGCACACATACATCTCTATCTCTCTCTATATATAACTAGTTGCATTTATACTTATTTGAACTTTTTTTATATTATATTATATATTTTCATATGTAATAAAAATGTTATTGAAAAATTGCATGCTTGTTTTTATTCCCTTCCTCTGAACCAACATTGCACCTAAAGGACTTTACACAGCACCATAAAGTACCCACAGCACTTGCTATGTACCTATATTGCACCCACAGCACTTGGCTTCCACTTCACAACTTGGCATGCCACAGTGTAAATGCCCCACAGAATATACTACAGTGTCACTTTGCCCCACAGAACTGCCCCTACAGAACAACCAGTGTCACTTTCCCCATAATACCCTATTTGCTCAAATATAGGATAGGGTTTTTTTAAGAGCAAATGATCTTATAGTCTGACCTCAAATCGAGGTCAGGCTATAAGACTGGGATCCAGGTCCCCCGCAGAGCTTCGGGGGACCTGCTTCCCCCTTGCTAACAGACGGTGGACATCCTCCGCTGTTGCCCGGCATGTCAGTCGGGACTTCTATGATGAATCCGGACTTGGATCTCCCTTGCTAACAGCTGGTGGATGTCTGCGTGTATTGTGCAGACATCCTCCGGCTGCCCCCACTAGCCACCAGGGATATTTGGCCAGCCAGGGGATGTCTGCACGACATGGGGACTCTATTTCGGTTTGAGTTATGAATGGGGACTCTATTTCGGTTTATAGAAAGCCAATAGCATTACATGTATTCCATAAACCGAAAGTCTATAAACCGAATGTCTTTCGGTTTATGGAATACATGTAATGCTATTGCTATTCTATAAACCGAAATAGAGTGCCCATTCATACGAATAGGTCAATTTACCTATTCATTTGAAAGGGGACTCTATTTGATCTGAGAGTCAAATAGAACAGTCAAATACTGTGCTTACAGCGCACTTTGAAAAATTCTAATAGTTTTGGGTGCTAAATAGTATATTAGCGTCTTGTGGTGCACTTCATATCAGAGAGTCCAATAGAACAATCCAATACTGTGCTTACAGCGCACTTTGAAAAATTCTGGATACCTCCTACTCCTCCTCCAGCGCCGCTTCCACCTACACCGTCACGGTCACCGCCTCCTCAACCTATGGGTCACTTAGTATAAACTGAAAGAGAATACCCTGCACTCCAACCCTCTCTCAAATGGATAATTCTGTTGATCCTCCTGGCAGCCATGCTTTAGATTTATGTTCTTCCAAAACTAAAATCAAAGATTCCATCTAGTGCTATTTTATGGCTCAGCTGTATTTTTAATTTGTATGTATTTTATGTTATTTGAAGTTATTTCCCTATCCATATTTGTTTGCAGGGCACTTGTCCTACTCTTATCTCCATTTTCATTCCTTTTGAAGCCCTCTAGCCCTTTCCAGGACTTTTTTAGAGGCATTTTAGTGGCCAAAAGTTCTTGTCCCCATTGACTTCCATGGGGTTCGGGGTCAAGTTCGAGCTTTTTTCCGAAGTACGGTCGAACCCGCCGAAACCGAACATCCAGGTGTCCGCTCAACTCTATATACTATGTAACAGACAAACACTATATCCACTTTTATAGGACCTTAGCCAAAGAGCTGACCATATGAGGGTAACTACACAGTAGCATAAAACTGCAACAGAATCAATTTGCATTCAATTCATAAAATACATTTAAAAGATACGCACATAAGGAATATAAATATGGGAAATGAAGTAGGGGGAGGGACACCAAAATATACACACACCTTTATTCTCTTACCTGCAGGGGTAGGCAGTATAAGAAGAAAACCTTGCCAGGTTTTGAGCAACCATGAACATGTTTTTGAAAGTTCCTCAGCCCAAGAATTACAGCGTCTCCCTATTTATATTTGTTCTTCTGGTGTCTGCTCGTGCAATTTCTTGTGTTTGTCTATTAAAGGTGGGAGTTGGAGTCCTACTGCATTACAGCACCTGGTAATTACCGTATTTTCTCGATTATAAGACAAGTTTTTTTTCAGAAAACAATTTCTGAAAAATACCCCTCGTCTTATAATCGAGTCTTATAAACCGCAGTGCTGCAGGGGACCTGGATCCCCCTCTCTAACAGCAGGGGAATGTCTTTGTGATGAGCAGACTCAACCTTCTGCCGCCCGTAATGGGCTGTCCGTCATAATAGATGGAGGTGTCGGGCAGCATGGAGGATGTCCGCACGTATCGTGCAGACATCCCCCGGCTGCCCCCACTAGCCACCAGGGAGCAAGAAACAGGTGAGGGGGAGGGAGGGAGGGGGGGACAGAGTAACAATGGGGGGGCAGAGAAATGAGGGGGGGGGAAAGAGCAACAAAAGGAGGGAGGGGGGAAGAGACAGAGACAAGGGGAGGGAGGGGGGCACAGAGAGTAACAAGGGGAGGGGGGGCAGAGAGAAACAAGGGGAGGGAAGGAGGGAAGAGACAGAGACAAGGGGAGCGAGGGGGGAGACAAAGGGAGGGGGAGAGAGAGACAACACTAAGGGGGGGAGAGAGAGAAAGCTGCAGGGAAGGGAAAGAGAGGCAGCATTGGCACATAAAAGGAAATAAAAACAAGAAATGCATTTTTTGATATCATAATTTTTTATTGAAAAAGCAATTTACATGTGAATATATACAAGTTGAACTTTTTTCCTATAGGGTAGTCTTATATTCAGGCTTTTAGTTTTTTTCCTAATGGAATATCCAAAGTTTGGGGGGTCGTCTTATAATCAGGGTCGTCTTATAATCGAGCAAATACGGTATAAGGTGGACATTGAGCTGGAAATTTGAACTGTCTCTTAGTTGTGCACTATCTAGTGCTTTACTCTTATGTTTCCTATTCACTGTCATGTTTTTCTTGATATCTAATTTCCCCCTCTTTGTTCTGTAAGTCTCTTGTTCTCTCTTTCATGTCCACTGCTCACTGTTACCTACTGAATTTACATTTTCATTGTCCTGTCGTCTTGTCCTTGATGCAGTCAAGCATATAATGTCACTTGTCTACCAAAGATGGTTACCTCACAGAGAGCAACATATTCCTATACGTTTCCAGCTCAAGGCAAACAATTATAATGAAGCTTTCCACTGTTGCCTATATGTACTGTAATGACCGCCAATGTGTGTGTTGGATTTTATAGTATGAATATGTAATGTGTAAAATGTCTCTTACAATGAACAAAAAAATGATAATAGATATGATAATAGACCCAGCCTTTCCATGCATTCTCAGATTACCCCATGCCCACACAGGGTAATTCAATGGCATGTGTATAGGCCTGAGGAGCCAGTGGCAGGTTCCCAATGATGCCTCACACTACAGCTACATCGCAATAAAAGTGATGTATTTGCTCTATACATTTCTTGCATTGATATTATGGTATTTCATGAGTGCTGAGAGGTTATAATATAGCTTGAAAGTGATCTGTTATTTGAAATTAACGGTTATCCAAAATACAACTGGTCCCAAACATTTTGGATGAGAGATACTCAACCTATACTTGCATTTCATTTGCATTCATAAATGTGGGATTAATTATTTAAAACAATTACAACAGATATAGACAAATAAACATACATGTATACAGTGCCTCAATTCTGGGTCTTGTTTTTCAAAACACAGAAGCAAGAAAAACAAAACAAAATATGAACAATCTGATGGAGCGAATTACATTATTTGCATTGTTCAACTCTTTTTCTCACATTCAAAAAACAAGCTGCTGCACAAGATGTTACGGAAGACAGTTTTGAGGGGAATAAAAAAACACATTGATTAATTAAGGGATAAAATACGGCATCAGTGTAATATGCACTGGAAATGTTGTTCTAAAATAATTGCTTAATTTAAAATATTGGCAGGACATTTGATATCACTCACAACATTCATCTACCTATCCAACAGAAAATATCTATATCTATATCTATAGTAAGCTTTTGCCATCTGAAGCGTGGGGCTTCAAATTCATGGAAAACATTGTAATAAGGAGCCATTGTAGTACCATGCTCTATTAGTAACTGCTTTATAATGCATGGCATTAAAACAGAATTCACATGTATTTATATGTGTGCTAACAGTATTATCACAGTTATAGAGCAGAATAGTGTAAGAAAATATATACGTTGTAATAAAGTTCTACGCATATTTATTCCAAAAATAATTGACTGAATAGAAAATTATATATATATATATATATATATATATATATATATATATATATATATATATATATATATATATATATATATGTATATTTACCTATATATGTACCTAATATTACCTACATTTGCAAAACAGTGGTAAATCATATAAATATTAACTACATTCATAAATTATTACTTGTCAGTACCATCTTATTAGAGTTCATCAGTGCTACATACTGGATGCTTTTTAGCAGTAACTGTTAACTGCAGCATTTTAAATAACCATAAACTATGAGACATTTTGATTCAATGAGAGTTGAATTGCAAAATCTAGACCAAAAGAAGCATAGTATTGGAAAATGTGACTGTCTTTGCTACTTTGGATTTAATTGTGCTTATGTTATCAATAGAGCACAATTCCGATTTTAATTAATAAACCCATTTATGATTCAGGAGCAGGCATGCACTAGTTTAATGCTACCAACTTCACTCTTCTTGCAGCATTTCATATATCTGCCAGTAGATGCCACAAATGTAGTTTGTATCCATTCCTATTTCTTTTCTTTTTGTATTTATTTGCAGCTTGTCTAAGCTGCTCTTTGATTCCATATTTCTCTTAAACGGATGATAACACTTTGTTACGCCTCTTCCAAGCACATTAAACATATTACTAGAGTTAAGGTTAAGAACACCGCCACTGAAGAGACTGGGTTCTCGAATTACAGCTGGAGCCAAACAAAAATTCCTGGTTGGAACCTACCCTACCACTAACACCTCACATGCCTACCTCAATTTTAGCTACAGGGGACGATTGTGAGGGGCATGTTAGGAGTGGAGTCATGTGCTCTGCTCCTGCTGATGCACCCCTACCAATGTTCCCCCGCCATGTTCTCCAAAGAACCATCCAAGGTGTACTCTTAACTGCAGCGCAACGTTACTGTAACAGCAGAGAAACCAGCAACAGAAACTTAACAATACTGGAAGAACATATGGGAGAAAGAAGAGATACATAATACCAGAGCAAAGTGGCTGCAGGACCTGGGAACAGACCCTAGCAGTCTCCCAGACCAGAACAGACATCTAATAGTGGCTCAAGAACATGAAGAACTGGACAGCACTTGGCCACAACATGATCCAAACCTACTGGTTAAATAAACTAACAGCGGTACATGAATGCCTGGTATAACATATATCCCACCTAATAGTAGCTGGTTCCCACCCAGCTACTAGAAGGTGGTAACACAAGAACGGACAGGGCTGATTATGAAAGACCACCAAATTTTCCTATACACAACATGGGAAGTACTATCAGGCATCATAACCGCCAAGTTACAGGACCATATGGGCCAGTACATGAGCATAGCTTGAAGGGGCATTGGAAACCACACACACACACACACACACACACACACAGAGGTTAGAATCACCAGTTGCTCATAGAAGTAGTCCAAGACTCAATATCTAGACAGACATACCTGAGAACAGGATGGTTTGACTACAGGAAAACCTGTGACTCAATGCCTCACACATGGATCTGTGGCTGGTGGTATACAAAATCAACAGGACAGACAGAACCTTCCTCAATAAATCAATCTGGCTCTGGAAAATGACATTGGAAGCACAAGTGACCATCAAGTGTGGCATTTAGAAAAGTGATGCACTGTCCCCACTACTTTTCGGCATAGGCTTGAACACCCTCAGCCAGCTATTCACATGGACTGGATACAGATACAAGTTCATGAATGGAACCACCATCTGCCACCTGAACCGGATTTGCGGTGACGATAGTGCACTGTCATTGGGACTGGAGAAGTGTGGCCAGATGGTAGTAAAAATAAGAAAGGCACTTAAAGGCTGATGGGGTGGACCTGCCAACAGGCACATAACATACATACAGACCAGCTACCGTCACATGGGAACTATTATGAGGAGGCAAAGAAGACGGCAACATCCAAGTACAACCAAAGGATAAGACAGGTCCTAAAGAGCCAGCTCAGTGTAAGAAACACTATCACTTAACCTGCTGGTGTTATGAACTGGCCAATGGAAGACCTAAAAGCTGCATATGTCTAGACCCAAAAGTTCCTCACAATGTACAATGTACCCAGTCATATGGCAATACATAAGTAAGATAGCACCCAAAGATGAGCTGCTGAGAGAATATCTGAAGCATCAACAGACATTGAAGTAAAATTAAGAACAAATGTCATGGCAAACCCTGCATGGGATTTACCATCGACAAATAGCTGAATTTGGAAAATAATAACCAGTGGCTGGAGAGGGCTAGACACAAGACAGCACTGAGCATAGCAGCACAAGAGCAAGCACTGAGCTCTAGATCTACTTTACCAGACAGGATACAAGGTGGAAACTGTGTAAACAGGTTCTGGCAAATCAACCTGACCTCATGGAGTATACAAGGACCAGAAGACAGTGATGGTGATAGATTTAGCGTGTGACAAGTGATGGCAACATCAAAAAGAAGGGTGACAACCTGGAGAAGTGCCAGGGCTTGTAAGAGGAACTAGATGATATGTAGAAAGTGAAGGCTAAAGTGGTCCAAGTAGTGATAGGTGCAGCTAGAACTGTGACCCCTGAGCTGAGAGAGTGGCTCCTGCATATTCCAGGAACAACATCAAAGAACTCTGTCCAGAAGAGTACACTGCTAGGAACAGCTAAGACACAGTGTAGAATCCTCAAACTCCCAGGCCTCTGGTAGTGGACCCGGGGTTGAGGAGTACACATATCGAGAGTGGTTAGAATTTGTCTAATTTGTATAATTTTTTTTTATAGTTTTTTTTTCTGCGCAGAGGGTGTTCTCATTGTTTTATTTATGTAGAGCTCTCAATTAACTAAGAATGTATTCATCTCTCTGAACCTGAAGAAAGGAAGTGGCTGCCACATGGACTCAAGATAAGCAAGTCATATTTTCTCAATCCAAATAGAAGAAATCCTACAGTAATTTTTCTTGTCTAGAACATTATTATATACTACAGTGTTTCTGTTCTTGTTACAGTTCCAACATTCAGATTTAATCTTGTGCTGCATTGATATTAAGTTATTTTCAGATATGTTGTGAGAACAACATCAAGCTGTACATCTGTATGTACATATAACTACTGAAGAAAGAAATTCTGAAAAGTATGACAAATTGACTTATAAAAAAAAAGTGACACACTATAACCTCTTTTTACAGAGATAAAGCAGGGCCAAAATATGTTCTTACCTAAGTTTCTCATTGAATTGAAAAGTATTTTTAAAGGGATTTATCCTTGTAGTTGTCACATTACAAATAATACAAAGTAGGCACTGCAGTTCAATGATTTTAAGGTATAGATGTGATATATTTCTAAATAAATTAAACAAAATATCCTTCAAAGTTAATTTAGCATAGTAAATAACAGCAGTCTACTAGATATAAAAATCAATAGTACAGTATATGAAAAGTATTTTCAATAGTCCAAATTCAAGTACATTGTGCACAACCACCAAAAACAAGACAAAGGACAAATAAGGAATACACACACACACACACACACACACACACACATACACACACACACATACACACACACACATACAATACAGGGTTATATTTCCTAAAGGTATTTGATTACTAATACATCTGTAAACTTATATTCCAAGGTTTCATGAATGAATAAGGAAAATCTTAATGCATAAAATACAGATTTGAAATACTAGAGCACATTTTATATGTAGGGCTGTAGATGCACTCAAATGTAAACCATTTAGACGACAAAATGGCACAAATCAGGCCAAGTTAGCTAATTTGGAAACATAAGCAAGTTGTAGAACTTTTCTAACTTTGCTTTTTTTCCCCTGGAATTTGCATTTTCGTTCTTACTTCACCAATATCCACTATTTATATTGTTTCAACAAAGTTTAGTTATACGAGTTGCAATGGAACATTCCATCACTGGGGATCCTGGATGGGTCTGAGGCACAGCCTCCTCCCCACAAACTATGGGTTCCAGCCTTAGTACTATATGCCAAATGTGAAGTACAATATTGCAAAGAAAATGTGTAAAAATTTTGGGATGTGCTTATTCATGGACTGTTTAAGACCGCACTCAGATCCCCTACTCCATTGCCTAATGGGAGTCTGACTAATGACACTCTGTAACCCTGCTGCCATTTCCATAGCCTCACCAGGATATAAAGACTCTCGGGGCGTATTAAGAATATGTTGCAGTCCCCTGAAACTTCCAATAACTGTTGATCCTTCCCTGATATGATCAAGTCAGTATTTGGGGTGGATGTAGGCAATTATGAGAGGTATCCAGGGGTATTGTAGTTGGTACTGACCCATTGGGGAGAACTGGGGCACCCTGTACCTTGTATCAGCACTGTCACCATTCATGTGGTGAGACTGGAAGTAAATCCAGGGAGGGCCAAGATTCTGTAATGTGTTGGATGAAGGACTTGTGTCGTATTGTATGCTAATGTGTTGTGTGCAGGACTTGTAGCTCATTTCATTCTAAATGTTTTAAAAAGAAACATGTTGGTGCGCTAAGCTTGTTACAGTCTCAAATAATATAAATAAATAAAAAGAAGACTACTAAACAGGTGTAAACATGCTGCAAATACAGTGTAATTGGCTGTACAATTAATGTAAAAAGATAACTGGCCAAACTTCTCACCCTAATAAAGTCAGTAGGGTGTTGCCAACTATTAGGGGGAAAAGCGCAGACATTTTTTTTTTGTATACATTGTGCAGCCAGTCACACTGTATTTGCAGCATACTCATGCCTTGTTGTTTCTACTCTAAATAGTTTTCACTACACATTACAAATCCATTGTGGTCACGTATGAGGGCAACAGTATTACTAAATCCACCATCCAAAAATGATGTGTTATGTGACAATTGGGGATTATTCTAGCCTTGGTGAAGAAATAATCTTAATTTTTATTAAAGACAGGAGGCGAATATTTGCATAATCCTTCTTTACTGAAACCTCCAGCAGCAAAAGAGTTAACAGAGTTGTAAAGATTCAACCAATAGAAACAAACACAGGATGCATATATTAAACCCCCTCAGACACTTCCTCTTTCTTTGAACAGCCGAACAGGGCATGAACAACTTAATTCTCAAAAATAACAGATCACCACAAAAAGTTGGAGCACTGGAACCGGACAGATGCCAACTCAGAACACCATGCTGGAAGGCAAAGAGAAAGAGAACATTGTGAAAGTAAACTGGTCTACTAAACAGATTCATAATAAGACTGCAAACAATAAACAGAAAGACAGTCGTAATATATAATACAAAATTGGTCTAATAAACAGATTCTTAATAAGACTTCAAACAATAAAAGTTATATACACAATCATAATATATAATAATACCCACAGATGTAATAAGGGTTCGGGAAAATAAATAAACTAGGGGGGGGGTGGGAATATTTGCCTCCTGTCTTTAATAAAATTAAGATTATTTCTTCACCAAGGCTAGAATAATCCCCAATTTTATGGCAAGACAGGAGGCTTCATATTTGCATTTTTATCACTCATTAATAAGAGAACGATCCCATGCACCAAATGAGCAAGATGGAGAACTACATTTATCAACTGTAGGAAAACAGGTTTTAACAGATTGATGTAAGAGATCAGAAGCGGCCTGTCAGGCACTGCAGGAAAAATGGACTTGGCTGACAAATACCTATGGACACAGCTAGTCCTGAAAAACACCCCTTTTTTCCGGGTAGAAGGAAAAATAATCCATAGAAAATCCAGAAATAAAAAAACCGGCACAATTACACCAAATAGAGCAAAAGCGAAGGAGGAGAGCAACGTTATCAGCCCATTCCTCAACACAATGAAGGACCCTAGACATCCGAAATGAATTGTGCCACGACAATGAAGGTCAAGCCAAGCGGATGCCACATTAAAAAAGGCAAAGAACCATTGGACCATAGCTGAAAACAATTCCTAGAAGGGAAAGTGTACCACCGAGAAAGTGAACCAGAGGATGTTCATAATACTAAAGTACAGAATAGACAGTATAGGGCCAGACAGGGAGAGAGCCAAAGGGTCAGCACATTATAGTACAAGAAGGAGAGATAACCATAGATGTGATCTCCACAGCAGGGTGATTAATAAGCCCATTACTCACTGGGGAGTGATTAGATAGGGAGACCAGAGAACCGTGGGAAGGCATAGGCTCCCTGGAGAGGCCATGACTGGAGAAACACATCCACCGCCATAGAGAGAGGTCCGGCATACATCTGAAGAGGGCTGGTGTCTGACAGTTTGCTCTGGATACAAACAGATCAAGGTTGAAGGGACCCTTGAGATTCAGGGCAAGAATGACCAATGGGGACACATGCCAATGTGTGGGGCTAATGAACAGTGAGTTCTGTCTTAGAGGAAACTGGGAATCACAAAGGGACACCTGATGATATCCAGTAAGTTGATATGGAATCAGTGTTCTTCAGTGGGCCACAGGCCTCCACATGAGACACACCCCATCTGAGGGAGCTGGCTTCCGAATCTACGATGCATCATTCCAGAGTGGAGACAATCCAGTCATAGGAACCTAAAGATGATGAGCCTTCAAACATTGCATTACGAGATAGTGCAAGGGCCCTGGAAAAAATGGCCTGTATAGAGGCAGAGAGCAGCATGCTACTCAAGAGCAACCAAGAAGGCTGTGGAGATCTTGGACTGAGAAAGTTTGAGGACAACCGACAATGAGTATCATAAAACCCAGGAATTGTATGGATTGAATGGATTTTAATTCCAATTTGCCTTGTTGATCATAAAGCCAAAATTCTATAAGAGATGGCCAATCTTGCACCATCAGCAAGATGTTGTCCATATAAATGATAGTGGATTCAGTGAGCACGAAGGCACTCCATAACCGGCTTGGGCAGTTTTGTGAAGCACCAAGGTGCAGAGCTCAAATGGCCACAGGTGATCTTGTCAGAAAAACCGGAGTATGTGTGGGAGAACGCGACATACCTCTTACTAGATATGAATCTGGCCTGGAAGGAGGATGATGCATCCTGATAGGACAGTGAACAGTAGGATAATGTGCAGCTCTGAAAACTGGTAGAACATCAGATTCTGAGCAGAGGGGCCTGAAGCCTTAAAAGGCGTTCTGCTGGTGGAACGACCCTCTGCCAACCAGCCCTGAATTAAAACGATCCCCATGGAAGACCTGCTTCATTGATGTCTGAGCTTTGTTTAGCTAGGTAAATATGTTGACCTGTTGATTTATTTAGTTGATAAACCTATCCCAGGTCCCAGGATATGTCCCGCCTCTGGGCTGAGATCCTTGGGGGCCAGTTCATGTCAGCTTGACATCCAATTTGTAAAGGGTGGCTTTGTGCTGTTCTGCTAACATAGCCACATAAGCATTGCCTAAGAGACACATGGCTTGTTGCGCCCATCCCCGGGACAGCCGTGTATCCAGTGGGGTGTCCTCTGTCAAAGCTTTATCTGCAATGAGGAACAATTGTGATGGTGGCCAAGACATAAAGCAGTTTGTCTTGCTAGATGCTAAGGCCCTGTTCCAGCCCTTTGCAAGGACTTTGACATTCTTGGGCATGAAAATTACAAAGGTCAGGTCAAACTGAGGTGTTAGCCACTTTGTACAGTATAGTAGGACAAGGACACTCCACCTTGAGCTTCTGGCGTACCTCCTTTTCCAGGGGATGCTAGGTTGAACACCACTCTGAGGACCTGGGATGGTGAAGGATCGAAAAGAGGGAGACCCATGGAATCTAGAATCTCCAAGGGTGTGCTAGTTTAAGAGGAGTCTATGAGGGAGTCATGGAGCAGGGCAAGGGTCCTGATAGATCAGCAAGAAGTGGAATCCTAGGGGATACTGGTCTATAGATCCCTGCTTAGTACTCCTTTACCACAACTTATGAACCCCTTGTTGAGGTGGGGTCATGAGGGACCACCAGTGGGCCACTCTTGGCCTTTTTTTTACATGCATCCTGCCCTTGGAGTTGGCATTTAGTGAATATCGGGGTCTAAAGGATCAGTGAGAGCCCTGGATTCAGAAGCATCACTGCCATCAGAGAGTATGGGGATGAGAATGCCTGGGATTGATGTAGAGCAGCCAGTGCATAGGTGAGGGTGTCAGGCAGAACAGAGCGCAGCCAAGAGTAAAGCCCTGTGGGCACATAAGTCTCTTCTGTCAAACTGTCTCAGTGCCGTGTCATTTCTTCAAGGCACAAGAGAAGTATATGTTGTGGTGCCTGTATATATCGGGGGTTACCCGAGGTGTCAGTGGGGGTTACCCACAGCACTGGTATAAAGGCTGCTAAGCCAATCCCTTTAATCAGAGGGGGAACACCCCTGACCTTGTTGTGAGAGGCACATGTTGTGGTGCCTGTACATATCGTGGGTAACCCGAGGTATCAGTTGGGGTTACCCACCGCACTGGGATAAAGGCTGTTAGGCCAATACAATTAATCATAGGGGGGGGGGGGGGTCACCTCTGGCCTTATTGTGAGAGGCATATGTTGGGGTGCCTGTACATCCTGGAATGATTCCCTTATATATTGTGAGCTGGGTAGTTCTGTAGATGGGTGTCTCATAGGAGAGCGCTACTTAGAGGAACGAGCCAGATATTCATCAAGGGTTTTAAATTTCTCTTCCCCAGAAGGCACATCTGCCTGTTCAGATGTCACATAGTAACATAGTAATTTAGGTTGAAAAAAGACACAAGTCCATCAAGTTCAACCCTTCTACCCATCATTACAGCTTTTGATCCAAAAGAAGGCAAAAACCCCTAAGGAAGCTATTTCGAATTTTTCCTCCTGGGGGAAAAAAAATCCTTCTTGACTCCAAGAGGCAATCCGATTTCTCCTTGGATCAATAAGCTCTTTTATTAATGCATATTCTATTATTAAAACCTTGCCGTCAAAGGACGTGCCAGGCACATCCTGGGAGAAACTCTCTTAACGACAAAGGACGTGCCTGGCACGTCCTGCAGTCAATGAAGCGGTTTTCGCGATCAACGATCGCGAAAACCGCTTTAACAGTGCTGGTCTATTGCCTCGACATCGAGGCAATAGCCAGCACCGAAATTTCTATTTTGGATCCCCCACGATCACCCCACGATCACCCCACCCAACATGCTGCTCCGTCAATATGGCTAAGCCCTCTGCCGGTCTGAGCTTCGGAAGTGAAAGTAACTTCACTTCCGTCGCTCTGAATATGCTACTTGACTACCCCTAGTGGTAGTTTAGTAGCATTGCAATGGAAAACATTTAAAAAACATATTTAATTAATTAAAAACAGGTTATTTAGCTATATTAGCCTATAGGGTTAAAATTAAATATTTTTTTAGCATAAGGGATAGGGTTAAAATTAAATTAAAGTTAAAAAATATTAAGGGATATAATAAGGATTAGAGTTGGGGTTAAATTTAGTGTTAGGGTTAAATTTTGAGTTCGGGTTGGGGTCAAAAGATCAATATAGGAAAAAACCAAAAAACAATATTTTTGTTTTTTGCCCCATAACTCGCAAAAAAATACCGAAAATGGAAACATGCATATTTTTGAACTCGGGAGAACATTTAGAAACTATTTAGTCGGGGTCTTTTTTAATGATTTTATTTGTGTAAATTATATTTTAGGTCAAAGTTAGAAAAAGTGGGTTTTTTTAAATTTTTCATCATATTTTATGATTTTTTTTGTAGTAAATTATAAGATATGATGAACATAATGGTATCTAATGAAAGCCCTTTTTATGACGATAAAAACAACATATAATTTGTGTGGGTACTGTATGTGAGAAAGAAAAAAATTACAGCTAAACACAAACACCCCTGAAATGTCAAAACAGCCATTGTCACCAAGGGAAAGTCAAGGTGAAAATGTCTTGTCACTAAGGGGTTAATAGCCCTGTATGTTCTGCTTTCCTAAAAAAAAATCCAAACTATTTTTAAATGCATCTATTGTGGTTGATAGCACTACCTCTCTTGGCAGGGAGTTCCATAACTGTATTGTCCTAACCGTAAAGAATCCCTTCCTTTGCTGTTTATGAAATCTATTCTCTTCCAGTCTGAGGGGGTGACCTCTTGTTCTTTGTACCTTTCTGTTAATGAACAGGTCACTGGAGAGCTCCTTATATTGGCCCTGCACAAATTTATATAATGTTATCATATCCACTCTGAGACGCCTTTTTTCTGCAATTTTTTAAGTCTCTCTTCATTACTAAGATCCTCCAATCCCCTTATTAATTTTGTAACTCTCCTTTGCACTTTTTCTAGTTCCTTAATATCCTTTTTAAGGACTGGTGCCCAGAACTGTACTGCATATTCAAGGTGAGGTCTTACCATTGAATTGTAAAGAGGCAAGATGATATCCTCCTCCCGTGAATCTATACCTCGTTTTATATATGCCAATATCTTATTGGCCCTTGCAGCTGCTGACTGGCATTGGGCACTGTTGCCAAGTTTGTTATCTACAATTATTCCTAAATCCTTTTCATTAGTAGTTTTTCCCAGGAAAAAAACATTTAAATTATATGTTGCTTTGTTATTATTTTTCCCATAATGCATAACTTTACATTTGTCTATATTGAACCTCATTTTCCACTTTACTGCCCAGTCCCCCACTCTGTCCAAATCTTCCTGCAAAGAAAAAACATCAAGATTAGTCTTTATTGCCTTACCTAATTTAGTGTCGTCCGCAAACACGGAGACATGGCTCTCAGCACAATGTGGCAGATCATTAATAAACAAATTAAAAAGAAGAGGGCCCAAAACAGACCCCTGAGGTACTCCGCTCAATACCCTTGTCCAATTTGAGGATTTTCCATTTACAACAACCCTTTGTGTTCTATCTTTTAGCCAATTTTCAATCCAAATACATACATTTGCCCCCAAACCTATTTCTCTCAATTTGTAGTGTAACCTTTTGTGTGGAACTGTATCAAATGCTTTCGCAAAATCCAAATAGATCACATCAACTTAAAGTGAAAAATTAGCTAAAGTGCGCTTAAACAAACTGTAAGGTGAAAAAAACAGTGCATATGCAAATGTATACACCTTATTAGGTAAAAAATGGTATCCGTGAGAAAATTCGTGCAAAACAAAAATCTGTGGTTGAGGGGGACTCTGTCTCCCCTCTAATATCTCACTCACAGACTTCCAGGAAATAAGTTGCACTTCATAAGCCTGTATTCGTCAGTGGGGACGTGGTGTAGACCTCCTCCGTAGGTTACAGCTCCAGAAAAGTACAATAGTACACAGTAGGTTAATATATGAATATTCAAGTATTTAATAGAACAAAAGTAGCAGCTTACACTTAGGGTTGTCTTTATCCTGTGTGATGGGCGCCTCAAACACTATTGGATTAGACGTCCTCACAAGATGCAGCTGAATTTAAAATAACATAATAACTTAATAATAAAGTTAAATGCAATAAAATCAAATAAAAAAAGTCCAGAAGATGAAAAAGTAATAGTGCAGGTGAGTCCAGTCAGCTACGCGTTTCGCCTGAGGGCTTCAACTTGGCGTCTGGACTCCCTTTTATATCTGTGATATCTCCCTTTTATTGCTGTTGGGCGTTAGTCTTAATTGTTTACTTCCGCATTCTTCCCTCTAATGCGAGCCTCTTATTCGATAATTGCCTTCGGTTTATAGATGATTGTTCGTCTTATGCCGTCCAGCCTCGTATATCATGTCGGTTTACGAATGCATCTTCGGTTTATCTGTGCTTGTTCGTATTATACTTCTTATTTATGTCGGATTACCAGGATAGTCCTCAGTTGTTCGCATTATACCTCGTATTTCATGTCGGGTTTAGAAGGCATGTCCTCGGTTAAAGAGTATCTATTCTCCTTGTGCATTCGGTTTAATATACATTCGTATTTATGGTATAAAAGGGAGAGGGAAAGATAAAAAACAAGTGTTTTATCCCAAACAAGATAGATAATTAGAAGACTTGGAATAATAAAATATACATGTAAATATATAATATATATAAGAATATTAATGGAATAAATAGAATAACGAATATGAATATATTAATATACTTAATCCAAAAATACCAGTTATTTATTTTCTACCAAAAATACACAAACATCCTACCAACCCCCCAGGAAGACCTATAGTATCTGGTATTGATTCTATGTTTTCTAATCTTTCAGAATATTTAGACTTCATACTTCAACCATATTTAAGGAGATGAAGTCATATCTGAAAGATACTATAAGTATACTGAAAATATTGGAAACATGTTCTTGGAAAGAAGATTATTTCTTAGTTTCTAGCGATGTCACTTCATTATATACCATCATAGACCACAAACAAGGGTGTGATGCTATTAGAAGCATTTTAAAAGAAAAAAATTTCCTAAATGAAGACCAAATTAATTTTATAATAGAAGGAATAGACATCATTCTCAACCACAATTTTTTCTGGTTTTTGGAGCATTTTTATCTTCAGACTACAGGGACAGCTATGGGAAGCAAATTTGCCCCAAGCTATGCTAATTTATTTATGTCACAATGGGAAAATACCTATATTTGGGGGAAGCATAATTGGAAAGAAAATCTGGTTCTCTACTATAGGTACATTGACGACCTTGTTTTTGTGTGGAAGGGCAGTGAAAATGATTTGAATTCATTTTTGAAATACATTAATGAGAACAATAACAATATCACCCTTAACACAACCTATAGTAAAAAATGTATACAATTTTTGGATTTAGAGATTTATATAGAAAATGACCGGATTAAAACTAAGAATTTTTTTTAAAAAAGTAGACGCTAATAATTTTATTGATACATCCAGCTGTCACTATCCCCCCTGGTTAAAGGGAATACCAAAAAGTCAATGTACAAGAATAAGAAGGAACTGTACAGATTTAATTGATTATAATGAACAAACAGAAGTTCTAAGAACAAAGTTTAAAGAAAAGGGATATGATGATAATATGGTCAATAAAGCAATTCTAGATACTGCAAACATTAATAGAGCCCAACTTTGAACTTACAAAGAAAAAGAGATCAATAATAAATTTCAAAGTAAGATACCTCTTATTTTCAATTATAACAATAAATCAAAGCGCATAAAAAAGATCATCAAAAAACACTGGACAATATTACAAAAGGATGATATTTTGAAAGACCTTTTACCTAATGAGCCCGTAGTAGTTTTTCGGGGAGCCCCAAACTTAAAGCAAAAGCTTACTACAAATTATACTAAGGCAGTAAAAACAAAAATTAATGCACCGAATCACTTTCTCACAAGGAAACCCGGCTTTTATGGATGCCTAAATTGCATAGGATGCAAATCTACTATGCATCAAAAATATCCTGTTACAAATTTTAGTTCCATAAAAAATGGCCAGAAATATAATATAAAAACGTTTATGACATGTTCCACATCTAATGTAGTGTACTTAGCAGAATGTTCCTGCGGCCTACAATATGTCGGCAGAACCACAAGACAATTCAAAAAAAGAATGGAAGAACATGTCAGAAACATAAAAAATGGTCTAACTACACATAGCCTATCTAAACATTTTTTAGACCATCACCAAAAAAATCCTAAAGAACTGAAATTTTGTGCGATTGAAAAAATCGAAAAAGATTGGAGAGGAGGTGACAATATAAAGAATATAGGAAAAAAAGAAATGAGATGGGTTTTTAACCTTGCCACTTTAAAACCACAAGGTTTAAATGCAGAGTTTGATTTGTATAATTTTATGTGATAATTTTGTCTTTTTGTAAAGAGGGCTTGGCATATAAAATATAAAGTATCCCTTTTTAATAAAATAATTTTAAGAAATAATTTTATAAGATATTTTTGTGAAATATTTCTGTAAATGTTTACATTCTATTTATTAAATGTTTATTCTATTTATTCCATTAATATTCTTATATATATTATATATTTACATGTATATTTTATTATTCCAAGTCTTCTAATTATCTATCTTGTTTGGGATAAAACAATTGTTTTTTATCTTTCCCTCTCCCTTTTATACCATAAATACGAATGTATATTAAACCGAATGCACAAGGAGAATAGATACTCTTTAACCGAGGACATGCCTTCTAAACCCGACATGAAATACGAGGTATAATGCGAACAACTGAGGACATGCCTGGTAATCCGACATAAATACGAAGTATAATACGAACAAGCACAGATAAACCGAAGATGCATTCGTAAACCGACATGATATACGAGGCTGGACGGCATAAGACGAACAATCATCTATAAACCGAAGGCAATTATCGAATAAGAGGCTCGCATTAGAGGGAAGAATGCGGAAGTAAACAATTAAGACTAACGCCCAACAGCAATAAAAGGGAGATATCACAGATATAAAAGGGAGTCCAGACGCCAAGTTGAAGCCCTCAGGCGAAACGCGTAGCGGACTGGACTCACCTGCACTATTACTTTTTCTTCTTCTGGACTTTTTTTATTTGATTTTATTGCATTTAACTTTATTATTAAGTTATTATGTTATTTTAAATTCAGCTGCATCTTCTGAGGACGTCTAATCCAATAGTGTTTGAGGCGCCCATCACACAGGATAAAGACAACCCTAAGTGTAAGCTGCTACTTTTGTTCTATTAAATACTTGAATATTCATATATTAACCTACTGTGTACTATTGTACTTTTCTGGAGCTGTAACCTACGGAGGAGGTCTACACCACGTCCCCACTGACGAATACAGGCTTATGAAGTGCAACTTATTTCCTGGAAGTCTGTGAGTGAGATATTAGAGGGGAGACAGAGTCCCCCTCAACCACAGATTTTTGTTTTGCATGAATTTTCTCACGGATACCATTTTTTACCTAATAAGGTGTATACATTTGCATATGCACTGTTTTTTTCACCTTACAGTTTGTTTAAGCGCACTTTAGCTAATTTTTCACTTTATGTTTATGTTATTGTGTGTGGTTTAGGGACACACTGCCTCAGTGCTGCTATAACTAAGATTAGAGCGCTGGGTATACCTTTGTATTTAGATCACATCAACTGCCACACCTAGATCTATATTTTTACTGACTTCTTCATAGAATGTTATTAAGTTTGTTTGACAAGACCTGTCTTTCACAAAACCATGTTGACTTTTACTAATTATATTCTGGTTCAAGATGTATTCTTGAGTGTATACCTTTAGCAATCCTTCAAATAGTTTCCCCACTACAGATGTCAAACTCACTGGCCTATAATTACCTGGCAGAGATTTTGATCCCTTTTTAAATATTGGAATGACATCCGCCTTTTGCCAGTCTGTTTGCACTGTACCTGAACTGAAAGAATCCCTAAAGATCATAAAGAGTGGTCTGGCTAAAATTATGCTTAACTCTCTAAGTACCCTTGGGTGTATACCATCTGGCCCTGGGGCCTTGTCTATCTTAACAGAGTTTAATTGCTTAAGCACTTTTTCCTGTGTCAGCCAATCCCATGTTTGCGGCGAATGTCCCATAACTTCCTGCAGCAGGGGCTCTTCCATCTGCTCTTCCTTAGTATAAACAGAAGAAAAAAAAGTATTTAAAATGTCTGCTTTCTCTCTGTCCTCACTTACCAAATTTCCCATTTGGGATAACAAGGGCCCAACATTTTCCCTCTTTAGCTTTTTTCCATTTATATATTAATAAAACATTTTGGGGTTAGTTTTACTCTCCTTGGCAACCCTTTTCTCATTTTCCAATTTAGCCATTTTAATTGCCTTTTTGCAGGCTTTGTTGGCCTCTTTGTACTCTATAAATGATAATGCTGATCCCATGTTTTTATAATGTTTGAATGCCATTTTCTTGTTTTGTATCTCCTGTTTCACGTTACCGGTAAGCCACATTGGTTTTGATTTGTGTCTTTTGCATTTGTTTCCCAAAGGTATATATTGGAATGTGTACTTTTGTAATGTGTGTTTAAATGAATTCCACTTGTCTTCTGTGTTTAGTCCAGAAAACAATCGTTCACAGTCTAAATGTTCAATCCAGTCCATCAAAGTTAGCCCTTCTAAAAATTAAGTGTTTTGGTGGCGTAGTTACCAATTTGCTTTTTTGCATTAATCTCAAATGAGACCATAATATGGTCACTATTCCCCAAGTGTTATCTTATTTGGATGTTTGAGATAAGCTCCCCATTGTTTGTTATTACCAAATCCAGACAGGCATCCATTCTAGTTGGGGTGTCTAATAATTGTGCCATAAATTTGTTATTAAGCAGGTTCAGAAACTTGCTGCGCCTAGCCGAACTAGTTGTGCCACACTTCCAATCTATATCTGGGTAATTAAAATCTCCCATGATTAGAACTTGATTCATATTTGCAGCCTTTTCAATTTGTAATAAAAGCTGATCTTCTCCATCAATGCTAATATTTGGTGGCTTGTAGCATACACCTACAAGTAATGTGCGATTCTTTTTAGTGTCTATGCTAATCTCCACCCACAGTGTCTCCACATCAGTTCCAGTTACATCATCCACACCTTCTTTAATACTGGGCTTTAATTTAGGATTTACATACAGACAACTCCCTCCCCCTTTTCTATTTACTCTGTCCTTTCTAAAAAGTGAGTAGCCTTGTAAATTAACTGACCAGTCGTGTGTCTCATCCCACCACGTTTCTGTGATTCCAGCTCACCCATTTTGTTTGTCAAGCTTCTTGCATTTGCTAAAAGACATTTAAGATTACTACCCATTTTCTGTTTAGTTGACAAACACTTAATGTGTGCAGGTTTAATTATATGGACCTCCATTTGGTCCATGTTAACCCCACCACTGCTTTCCTCCTCCTCTCCCATAGCTAGACCCACTTTCCAATCTACCATTGCTTCATTTTGATCTTTACCCTCCTCCCCCAGAGCTTAGTATAAAAGCTCATCTAATCCTCTAGCCAACCTCGCCCTCTCATCATTGAGGTGCAGCCCATCCCGTCCAGTCTGTAGCCGACTGCAAAGTCTGCCCAGTGCTCCAAGAATCCAAATCGCTCTTGCTTGCACCACCTTCGCAACCACGCATTAATCTCCCTAAGCTCCCGCTGCCTCCCTGACGTAGCGCGTGGTACTGGTAATATTTCCGAGAATATTACCTTGGAGGTCCTTTCCTTTAGCTTCTTTCCTAGTTCCCTAAAATCATTTTTAAGGACACCCCACTTACCATTGACTTTGTCATTAGTACCAATGTGTACTATGACCGCTGGATCATGCCCAGCCCCTCCCAACAATCTTCCTACCCGTTCCGCAATGTAGTAGTTCAGTGTAACCAAAAGTGGGGAGCACTTAACCATTTTCTTGAGGGGTACCTTGCCCTTTCATGGAGGAAGAGAGTCCAACCAGGACCTCTTATTAGAGGGGGTCAGATAATGACAATGGTACGAGTCCTCAGATCTGACCCATGCAAGTGAAGGAGCTTCAGGGGTGTCCTGAGTAATGTTGGGGGTTGGTTTGTTGCATAACGGCCAGGGCTGCTGGCAAAGATGCAGCCAAGGTCAACTGGAGCCATGCATGAGTTATCCATATCACTTTCTATGACAAGTGGTAACTCTTTCAGTAATGATATCTGAAAGATGTAATGGGGAGCTATATATAATAAAAGTGAAATTTAACAGGGTTCTCCCAATTGCCCAGTAGGGGGTCACCCACAGATGGGGTCAGCATCTTATAGAGAAAATAAACATGTCGGTGCGCTAAGCTAGTCACAGGATCAAATAATATAAATGTATAAAATGATGCTTACCATACAGGTGTGAGCATGCTGCAAATAAAGGGTGATTGGCTGTACAATGTATGCAAAAACCAAAAACTGCACTTCTCACTCTAATAAAGTTGGCGGCAATATTATGGCATATTATTTTATATATATTTGATGCCACCTTATAGAGAAGCCTACCTACACAGAGAGGGGGGGGGGTCACCCCAACATCAATATATTCATCTGGTGATACAGTTATAATGTGTAAAGTAAAGTGTTTTTTTTTTTTTTGTAAGCTGGTATGAAAACACCATTATCAGACACTAGGGGGTCACCCTATTGGAAAAAACCTGCACCCAGGCAGGTTAACACGAACCCCAGAGGTGGTTATATCACTTTAAACATGAAGCAGCATACATGCTGCTGCAGCAAGCAAAATAAACCTGGAGGGGTTTAACCCCTTAGTGACATGACTTTTTTGGCTTGTCCGACGCTTGGTGACATGGGCTGTTTTAATATTTCTGAGGTGTTTGTGTTTTGCTGTAATTTATTTCTGTCTCATTTAGTGTACCCGCACAAACTATATATCGTTTTTATCGTTATAAGAAGGGCTTTCTTTTGATACCATTATTTTGATAATAGCATATCATTTGATGTAAATTTTTTTTTTTTATGACTTTTATTTGAAAAATCGTATACTCATGTACAAGAGACAACAAAAAAACACTGCTAAATAGTTTCTAATATATTTCCTGAGTTCAGAAATAGCCCATGTTTTATGTTTTTGTGCTTTTTTATTCATGTTACAGGGCCAGAACTATAAGTAGTGCAAAGCTATTTTAAAATCCTTTTTTTCAAAATTAGCAATAGTGACATTGTAACACTGATTTCTGTACTAAATCCATGAATGACCCCCAACATGTACATATTTTTGAAAACTAGACCACTCAGGGCATTTAACTTGGGGTATTTTGACACATTTCATGTAGCCATTTTACCACCAATCTTTGCCAAAATTTGCAGCAAAAAATCTTTTGTTTTACATTTTTCACATAGATTGCAATTTAGGTAAACATTACCTTAAAATGTGAAGGGGTATTTCCAAATAACTCCTCAATATGTGTTCAGCAACATCTCCTGAGTACAGACATACCACCCATGCATAGGTTTGTTGGTTTGTTTTGGGGCTAAAAGACCACATTTAGGGGGTGCGCATTTTGGTTTTCCAACTTGGAATTCTGACATGCAGGAAACTTGCGCCCATGTCCCATTTGGGACATTTTTGAAGCCAGAAAGTGTATTCTACCCCACAAAGCCATATATTTTTTAAAACTAGACACCCTAGGCTATTTCAAATGGTAGTATTTTAACACTTTCCATGCACTAATTATACTACCAGCCTATGTCAATGTTTTGGGTAGTAATTTTTTTTCACATACATTGTACTTTGGGCATGAATTCACAGATGCTGTTATAGGTCAGTGCCAAACAACACCTCAATATGTGTTCAGCAACATCTCTTGAGTACAGTGATACCCCCCATGTATAGGTTGGTTAGGTTTTTTGGGGGTTAAAAGGCCACATTTGAGAGGTGCTCTTTTTGGTTTTCCAACTTGGAATTCTGACATACAGAAAACCTGCGCCCATGTTCCATTTGGGACATTTGTGAAGCCAGAATGTGTATTTTACCCCACAAAACCATACATTTTAGCAAACTAGACACCCTAGGGTATTTCAAATTATAGTATTTTAACACTTTCCATGCACTAATTCTACCACCAGCCTTTGTCAAATTTTAGGTTAGTAATTTTTAATGTTTTGTTTCCACATATATTGTACTTCGAGCATAAATTCACAGATCCTGTTATGTGTCAGTGCAAAACAACACCACAATATGTGTTCAGCAACATCTCCTGAGTACAGGGATACCCCCCATGCAAAGGTTTGTTGGTTTGTTTGGGGGCTAAAAGGCCACATTTAGGGGGGGCGCAATTCCAACCTGGAATTTTGACATGTAGTCAGCCTGCACCCATGTTCTATTTAGAACATTTTTGAAGCTGTCCAATTAATTTTACCCCATCAAACCATATATTTTTGGAAAATATACATCCTAAGGTATTTCAAATGGTGGTATTTTAATACTGTATATGTACTAATTCTACCACCAGCTTTTGTAAAAGTTTGTGGTAGTACTTTTTTGGGAGTTTTTTTCCACATAAATTGTACTTCAGGCATGAATTCACAGATTCTGGTATGTGTCACTGCCAAAAAACACCCAATATGTGTTCAGCAAAATCTCCCGAGTACAGGGATAGCACCCATGCATAGGTTTGCTGGTTTGGTTTTTGCCTAGAAGGCAAAATTTGTGAGATGCGCATCTCAAAATTCCAACTTGGAATTTTGACATGTAGTCAACCTGCGTCCGTGTCCTATATGGGATATATCTTTGAAGCCAGCCAATGTAATTTACCCCCACCAAATCATATAATTTTTAACGGTAGACACCCATCACTCCTTGTGGCAAGGGCTCAGCAGCCACCAATACATCACTAGATGATGTATCAGAAAGCTGACGGTGTAAAAATCGAACTCTGAGTCCACGGCCTCAGAATCAGTGCGTAAGCAGTGATCTCGAGCAAAGAAGGGGTTAATAGCTCTTAGAAGAGCCTATCTAGTACTGTAATACATTACAGTACAAAGTAATTAATCCATAAAACAGTGCAGACACCAAAACATACTGTTGCTGTGCAAGATTACTGCTTATACAGTGATGAATGGCAGGGAAGGGGTTAATACACAGTGAAAGACTTTCATAAAACCTGCCAATTTTATAAAATGTTATTTTATATCACTAATACTGATCTGTCTCTTTCCGTCACAAAAATGTAAGTGAGCAGAGGGAGGCAGATCAATATTTGTGAATATTGATCCGACCAATTTTGATCTGACCAGGGCGAATGGTGAACTTAATTGAGAAATCACCAAACCGTCTTTGCCACTTATTCACTGTTACTGATCGCTATGCTCTGAGACAGCTTTAAAAAAAAAAAAATCTCAAATACTTTTACTTTACATGTAATCCCCTAGCGGGTATGTGTAAAAAAAAAATAAAAAATATGCAGACAGATAAAAATTGCTTTGGCGTCAATATCATTGCGTAAGCAGTGATCGACAGCAAAGAAGGGGTTAATAACTCTTAGAACAGCCTTTGTAGTACTGTAATAAATTACAGTACAAAAAAAATGAACCTCTAAAAAATGCACAAACAGCGCTGATGTGCACGATCACTGCTTATGCAAGATCAGTGGCAGGGAAGGGGTTAAACGCAGGGAATTGCTTTAATACATTTTTTTTAATTGTTTTATCATTCTTGTGTTGTGTATTTATTGTTTTTTGTACTTTTACTTACTTTTCTTACTTTGATATGTCTCTCTCCCTCACTAAAAAAATGTGAGGAGAGGGAGGCAGATCATAACTGGTCAGAGCAATAAAGGGTTAATATTGATCTGACCAGTCAGTGGGGATGCTCAGCAGAGCATCCCCACTACTTGTCAGTGTGCCTGGCAGTCACTGATTGCCTCTGTGAAGAGGCAATCGTGTGACTGCCAGAGAGCACAGGAAGCAGGTACTTCCTGCCTCCTGTGCTCTTGCCCTTAGAAAGGCAGCGCCATCTTGGTCATTTTTTTTAGTATTGTACGATGCTTCCACACGGAAGCATCGTTACAATACCATTAGAGCACTGAAAGCGGAAAAACTCCTCTTTCAGTGCTTGTTTTGACACAGGACGGACTAGGTCCATTAGAGGTGTAAATCCCTAAAACTAAGCAATAACTTGTGAAGGAAAACACAATGAAGGGACAACAAAAAAAATCAATACACAGTAATAAAGCAATCTGAAGTATAGATTAAATAAACTGTATAGTAAGAAACACTCTAGTGTGGAAGGTGCTCACCTGGGGCAGCAGCAAAGAAAGAGGAAGTGTCTGAGGGGGTTTATATATGCATCCTGTGTTTGTTTCTATTGGTTGAATCTTTACAACTCTGTTAAATCTTTTGCTGCTGGAGGTTTCAGTAAAGAAGGATTATGCAAATATGAAGCCTCCTGTCTTGCCATAAAATTGTAAGTTATAGATGTTATATAAAACAATGCTATTACTACTACTACTTATATCAAATGTTGGTTCACTAGCATTTTCTCCATCAGAAAATTGAAGTAAATCTATTTGAATTGCATTAACAGGCAAAGTATATACCCACAAGTTGCATCATCATGTACTATACATGTTAAATGTTTTTTAAATCCAATTTATAATATCTACAAAGAGAATTATAAAACAGTTAGAAAGGGCACTAACTGGTAACAATGGGGAGGTGTATAAAGAAGGGGGACAGCTGGTAGTGGCGTTATCCCGTGTACAGCTGTTTTTAATGCAAACTTCCAACGCTGGTCCTGATTTTTGGTACAATCCATGTATAAACTGTCAGAAGCTTTTCAAGCATCTGACACACACACACACAAAAAAAGAGTGCAATGCTATTACAAATTACAAATGGCGATTGTTCATTTTTCTTCACTTCCGGACACTTACGTTCCAAGAGTATTTATACATAACCCCAATGTGGTTTATAGTGTTTTAGAACATCAGTGCTCTAATTTATAAGATATTAATATAATTTAAAAAAAATAAAAGATTTAAGAATTTATTCAGGAAATTGACAAGGGCATTTCAAACTTAAGCCCCAAATATCCAAGTTGGGAAAAAAAAACTCCAATTCAGCTGAATTAAGTTTGACATTCCCTTGTGAATTCCCTGCAATTCCCTCTTTCATGTATAAAAACCTATATTTACTGTAGTTAGCACGTATCCAGTTAGGATAAGTGGCAAAATTGTCCTAAAAATGTGTGCCGTGTTAATAAAGTTCTATTGAAAGTTATTTCAAAGAGAAAACACAATACTGTTGCTTTGAATTCCCCAACGTTCTCAGATCACTGAAGTTTATTTCTATAGTTTCAAATGAATCTTAAATTGTTAAGTCACTTTGTAAGTCACGAGTTCTTCTTGCATCATGGTACACTTATTCCCACTCACAGCAACCTTCGTTATTTCACATGTTGTAATGATGTGCACTGATAAATAATTAGAAGTAATTGGCATAACTGTTTTTGTCTTAAACAGGAGACTGAGCGTGTTTCATTTATATTTTTTCATGGAAACTAATAATGTCAACCAAAGTATTACAAATTGGACTACAAAATATTCATAATATCTGCATTAAGGAGAAAGAAAAGTAAAGAATTCAGTAATAATAGTTAATGACCAACAAATAATATGACTATTGCACCTTTTAAAGTACAAGGATTCGTTTGGGCAAGGACAAGGGCTGAAGAAATTGGTGAGAGGTTGAAAACCCTTTAGGATTGTTTAAATTATCAGATTATAATCTAAATCCTAATAATAGATAATGACAACCTCATTAAAGACATGAGGCAATGTGGTTCTCATTAATTGGTGCTGTATTAAAAATATAATTGTTTTTCTTTTTTTGCATGTTCTCTATTGTGTACAACTTTTTCATGGAATCAAATAACATGGCCTTCATTACTATGGGATCACTCTGGTTTCATTAATTTAAATAAATGAAAAATATACAATAAAATTGTAAAGGAACCCATATATAATAAATGAGCCCTGTGCAGCTTACTCCCGAATAAACAGCCGAAATATGATGCAAAGTGAATATAAAATCCCAGTTCCCCAAACATGAGCCGAGACTTCATGAAGGGGTAAAATCAGTGTGTGTTTATTCAGCTTTCAAATCATTATTTTTATGCTCTGCCAGAACTCCTCCCCACATCTGGAGAGATAAATGGATTACAGTATAATCCCACCCCAGCTTCCCCCAGCACACCAAATACAGTATCAACTCCCAATGAAAACAAACATTAGAATTATAATTACATTGAAATAGCCCTGACTGATAACCCTAATTAAGATCCCCTCCCTTGAACTCTTAAACCAATTACCCCTAATCCATAACTTGCCAGGATGTCTCAGGCTATAGCCCATTGTCCTATTGTCTCTGGGATACATCCTGAGACACACTGGAGCCATCTCAAAACCAGCAGGCCATTAGTAATGCAAAAACTCACAAATGGAGCTAAATTTGTATATACAACAAGTGGACATAACAGAACTTTCGCCACATATCTCCCCCTTAGTTCCATGGGACGGCATACCCGCCTAGACCCTAACGGGTTGGCTTGGGGATGTCCGCTGTTAAACTTTGTTTTTCCAGTTCTGTTTGCCGGGATAACCCATCTGCGTTGGCATTCTGCTTCCCTGGCCGGTACTGCATTGTAAAATTATAGGGTTGCAGTGCCAAGCTCCATCTTAGCAGTCTGGGGTTATCTCCGTCTACTCTGTTGAGCCAGATGAGGGGGTTATGATCCGTCATAACCGTGAAAGATTGTCCATATAAATAAGGCTGTAATTTCTTCAGGGCCCAGACTAATGCCAAACACTCCTTCTCAACGGTGGCATAACTGACCTCTCTGGGTATAAGTTTTCGGCTCAGATATGCTACCGGATGCTCCAGGCCATCGTCCCCCACTTGACTTAACACGGCTCCCAGTCCGAACATTGAGGCATCTGTGTGAACGGTGTGGTCAGGTGCCGCCAATACAGGGGTTTTACTTAACGCAAGCTTGAGTTTCTGGAAGGCCTCCTCACACTCCGGAGACCATACTACTTGCCTAGGTAACCACCTTTTTGTAAGATCGGTAAGGGGTTTGGCTGTGGCGCTATAATCTGACACAAATTTCCTATAATAGCCAGCTGTTCCCAGAAAGGCCATAACCTGTGTCTTGGTGCGTGGTTGGGGCCACTGCGTGATAGCCTCAATTTTAGCTGGCTCAGGCCTCTGCTTGCCTGACCCTACCGAATGGCCTAGGTATTGGACCTCGGCCATGCCTACATGACATTTTTCTGGTTTCAAGGTTAATCCTGCCTCTTGAATTCGCTTGAGTACTACAGAAATGTGCTCCAGGTGGGCCTCCCAAGTGCTGCTGTAAATAGCTATGTCATCTAGATAAGCACAGGCGAAGCCCTGAAATCCCTCTAAGAGCCGGTCTGCCATCCTTTGAAAAGTAGCTGGGGCATTCTTCATACCAAATGGCATGACCTTAAATTGGTACAAGCCAAATGGGGTGACGAATGCAGACTTAGGAATAGCATCAGGCTCCAAGGGGATTTGCCAATACCCCTTGCACAGGTCAATAGTGGTCAAGTAATTACCCCCGGCCATACGGTCTAATAACTCATCTACCCTGGGCATGGGGTAGGCATCCGTGACCGTACGGTCATTAAGCCTGCGGTAATCCAAACAAAACCGCGTGGTACCATCTTTCTTTGGTACTAATACCACTGGGGAGGCCCAAGGGCTCTGCGAGGGTTCTATAACCCTTAGGTCCAGCATCTCCTGAATCTCTTTTAACATACTATCTCTATCTGCCTCAGGAATTCTGTATGGTTGCTGTCTCAAAGGTACCTGACCTGGGGTCTCCACCCGGTGGACTGCCAGCGTCGTGTAGCCCGGGAGAGCAGAAAACGTATCCCGAAATTCCCGTAACAGCTGAGTAGCCTGTGCCCTTTCCTCTGGTTTCAACTCCGGTCCTAGTCCAACCTGCTCCACCCCGGTGGGTTCTTTGTGGAGCAAGTTGGGCAAGGGAATACCCTCACTATCTTCAAGCGCCGGAGCGCATACTGCAGAGACTTCCTCTGGCCTCTCAAAGTAGGGTTTCAACATATTAACATGAAAGGACCTGCGGATCCTTTCATTGTTACAATCTGTTACTATGTACGTAGTGTCGCTGACCCTGGCTAATACTTTGTAGGGCCCTTGCCAAGAGGCCTGTAACTTATCTGTTTTGGTCGGTTTGAGGACTAACACTTTTTGATCTATCTCTAGAATACGATCTCTAGCTCCCCTATCGTACCAGTGTTTCTGACGTTGTTGAGCCGCCTACAGGTTTTCCCTTACCGATTGAGTAAGCGCCTGCAGTCGGTCTCTCAACTCTAAAACAAATGGTACTATCGGCGTGCCTGATTCTCCCATATCCCCTTCCCAGTGCTCGCGGACCAGGTCCAGGGGTCCTCGGACTCTCCTTCCATATAACAGTTCGAAAGGAGAGAATCCGGTGGATGCCTGGGTACCTCCCGGTATGCGAACAGCAGGTGGGGAAGGAACTTTTCCCAGTTCCGCCAGGTCTCTGTGAACGTGATTAGCATCTGTTTTAGAGTGCCATTAAAACGTTCGCAGAGCCCGTTCGTCTGGGGATGATAGGGAGAACTCAGTATGGGTTTTACTCCGCAGCTCTGCCAGAGCTGCTGAGTAACTACCGCTGTGAATTGGGTCCCTTGGTCGGATACTATTTCCCTAGGGAACCCAACTCGAGTAAATACTTTGATGAGAGCTTCAGCTACGGTTTCAGCAGTGATATTAGGTAAGGCTATAGCTTCCGGGTAGCGTGTAGCATAGTCCACCACCGTAAGAATATATTTCTTACCCGATGGACTAGGCTTACTAAGGGGTCCTACCAAATCCACTGCCACTCTGAAAAAAGGTTCCTCTATTATGGGAAGAGGTCTTAATTTCGCTCGGGGGTGGTCACCCCTCTTTCCTACTTTTTGGCATACATCACAGGTTCTACAATAATTTTGTAAATCTTGGGTAACACCTGGCCAAAAAAATGTCTGAGTCAACCTATCTCGGGTTTTCTTAATCCCTAGATGTCCTGCTAAGGGTATATCGTGGCTAATCCGTAATAACTCTGACCTATATTTGCGGGGTACCACTAACTGTTTTTTCATCACCTGTCGGGTTCCTCCTCCCGCCCCCTCTGTTATCCGATATAGCAAACCTTTTTCCCACTGGAACCTTTCCTGTCCTACGTCTCCCTGGGGTTTATCTGCCTCCCTCCTGTACCCACTTAAAGTCCTATCCTCCCTCTGAGCCTGCCCAAAGTCGGTGGGAGTGCCCCAATACATGTTAGGACTAGAATCTACAGAAGCATTATTAGTGCCTACCGGGTCATCCGTGGAGTGTGAGGTGTCCATAGCTCGTGCCTGTTGTCTGGTTGTGACTGGGAGCGCTCCTGCTGTAGTCGGCTGTATAAATTGAGAAGTCAAGCACCCCAAATCGTTTCCCAGCAAAACCTCCGCCGGTAACTCTGGCATGATGCCCACCTCCACAGCCTTAGCCCCGGTGCCCCAGTCAACGTGTACCATGGCAGTGGGTAACTTGTGAATAGCCCCCCCGCCACCCTTACAGCCACGGAGCGTCCAGTATGTTGGGATGGTTTGACACGGTGTGGTTGTACCAGAGTTATGGTAGCTCCAGTGTCTCTCAGTCCTCTGGCTTCCTGCACATTAAGTCGCACGGTCTGTCGATGGTGCGCCCGATTGTCATCTGCTGCTTGAACTGGGTTGACCTCGTGTAGCATGGACCAATTCTCTGAATTAGTGTGGTCACCCCCTTGCGTAGAATAGTTGTAATCCTCTTGTACACAATGAGCAGCTGCTCTCGTTGGTGGGGCTGGTGCTCGCCCCCATCGATCAGTATTACGGTGTGGACAATTAGGTTTTATGTGTCCCACCTGCTTACACCCAAAACACATCGGTGCAGTTTTCTGAACCCCAGTGGAAGTAGGTTGACTCACCGGTGGTACTGGTTTCGGTTGCGGTGCTGGAGCTTGAGCGTGATACCGCGGTCGAAATCCTGAAGCTCCACAGTTGTGATCTATATGTCTGCTCTCATGAAATTCGTCTGCTAGACGTGCTGCCTCTTCTACTGACAGCGGCTTTCTGTCTCTGACCCAATCCCTGGTATCTGTAGGAGTGTGGTCAAAAAACTGTTCCAATAATAACAATTGTAATGCATCCTCCAGTGTAGTCGCCTGGCATCCCTGCATCCAGTTACTGGCAGCGCGGTGCATGCGGAATGCCCACTCTGTGTAAGAGTCTTTGCCCTGCTTGCGGAGCGACCGGAATTTTCTCCTGTGTGCCTCCGGTGTAACTGCATAACGGGCTAACAAAATCTCCTTCACTTTTTCATAATTTTGCATGTCCACATCAGGTACCGCTCTAAAGGCTTCTGTTGCTCTGCCTGATAGCTTGCTGCTCAATATTGCAGGCCAATTAGTTTTATCCACATCTTCTAATACACACTGTCTTTCAAAGTCCTGCAGATAATTATCAATATCCATTTCGCTTTCTATAAAATTTTTAAAAGCAGCATAATTTATCTTACGTGGCCGCCCCACAGATGATCCTGGTAGTGACAGTATATCCATTTGTGGTGATCTTTCTCTGGTCTCCCGTGCTTCCCGGCGACTCTCTGCTTCCGAAGCTTGTGCCATGATTTGTACCACAATCTCTGGTGCAGGATTCGGTCCTACCAAGCTGAGTCTCCATCTCACATCTTTCTGAAACTCTGTTTCTTCTGCGTTCGCCATTTGTACCTCGCTGGTTCGGTCGCTCTCCAGTAATTCGGCTATTATCGTGGCTTTCGTCTTGTTGCTCGCCACTATGCCTTGAGCTTCCAGCAGTTCTTTAAGTGTTGTTCGTTTCAGCCGTTCGTATCTATGCGCCATTCACTTCCTTTTCGGTTAAATGAAATACATCCATTCGGGAGAAATCCCGCCGCTTGCCACCAGTGTAAAGGAACCCATATATAATAAATGAGCCCTGTGCAGCTTACTCCCGAATAAACAGCCGAAATATGATGCAAAGTGAATATAAAATCCCAGTTCCCCAAACATGAGCCGAGACTTCATGAAGGGGTAAAATCAGTGTGTGTTTATTCAGCTTTCAAATCATTATTTTTATGCTCTGCCAGAACTCCTCCCCACATCTGGAGAGATAAATGGATTACAGTATAATCCCACCCCAGCTTCCCCCAGCACACCAAATACAGTATCAACTCCCAATGACAACAAACATTAGAATTATAATTACATTGAAATAGCCCTGACTGATAACCCTAATTAAGATCCCCTCCCTTGAACTCTTAAACCAATTACCCCTAATCCATAACTTGCCAGGATGTCTCAGGCTATAGCCCATTGTCCTATTGTCTCTGGGATACATCCTGAGACACACTGGAGCCATCTCAAAACCAGCAGGCCATTAGTAATGCAAAAACTCACAAATGGAGCTAAATTTGTATATACAACAAGTGGACATAACAGAACTTTCGCCACAAAAATGTATACTTATTTTTGCACCTTTGCACACACACATGTAAAGGTACCCTTCCAATTCCACAGTGGAGCATAGTACATTGTGAATCAATATTGGTAAACTCACTTTGTAAATGAAATGGTACTTTGATATAGGTTACATTATGGCAGGAGGGTGCAAATATCCTAATAGCTATTGATGAAGATCAATACCTAGTGATGTGATGCCAAGCTTGCAGACGTGAAATCACTGGTATTGTTTTTTCACAAGAGCTGTTTTATTGAGATTACTAATTAGTGTAACAGGCTGATTGATGAGGGGATTGCACCATCCAGACCAAATTAGAATATTTTGAAAACATATTTGAATCAATAATAATTACAAATATGCTATTTCAGCATGTATATAATAATTTCCTTGTCAGTTTGACACTTTAAAATATTTTAATGTTCTTTTGGCCCAAAAATGTGAAGTTCTCTAGATTATTTATGAAGAACTGTAATCCTTGAATTTCAAGTGGAATCCAATGAAATAAAGCGCTACCGGAATAGTATGATACTATGCCTTCCTAGTACAAGTTCCTTGCAATTTAACATGAATTGAACTGCCCCAAATTGACAGTGGGAATTTGGGTATAATCGACAAAGTGCACACAAAAATCTATACAGAATAACCGAATTACATCTTTTTTCACAATTTAGCTATTATAGATGAATTTCGTCAAATCGATAGGATTTCGGTGCTACATGAATAGACCCATAAAAACATTTTTTTGTTAACCAAGATGAGGGCTCATCTGACTACCATCACACTTTTATTAAATTATGATTTCATAATAATGTTAAATAAAGTGTACTTGATCATATAAAGCATTGTTATTATAGTGAGGGCTAGTCACATAAACTAGACTGAAAAGGACCCTGACAAACTCAGCAATTAGAGTTTGAAGGATAAGCAAGTGAGCTATTTATGTCTGAATTGTGCAGTTCACTTTCAGTGAATAGCCCCGAGGATTGCTAACTGCATGTATTGCAGTTGACATAAATTAGCAAATCTCTTTCAATTATAAACTTCTTTACTGGGAGTATAAAATCCAGGATAAAGCTTTTTGTGCTGTCTACATAAAGGTGATATAGTATGGGACACCTTATAAAAGAGCACACAGTGCATATGCAAGTGGTTCTAAGACAGATTGTTTCAAGTTTCTAAGATGAATGTCCTTATGTCAGCACTTCAATGAATCCACAGCTATATATATTTCCTTTATGAAAGTATGACCTATCTTCCCAGTCCTTAAACTACAGCTACCTGCACAAATTAGGGAGACAAAGTACTACATTTAATTTATAGACTTTTATATATTAAATTGTGAGCAAGTCACATAGATTACAAAGGATATCTAAAATAACCAGATCACTTTACTCCACTATGGCGTTTAATGTCAAAGTGTCAAGTTGTTCCTTCAACCTACACTTGCTGAAGATAAAATATTGCTAATAGAAAGCGCCAGTGCAGTTTATGAATAAGAAATGCATTTGAAAAGCATTACTACACAAAGGAGCTTCAGAACTCTCAAGAAAATTTATGATAGAAATAGTTTTTCATAGTTGTCTGCTAGAAAAGTTGATTTGTGGTTGCTTGATTTAATTTGCTAACCTCATCTATTTGCAGATCTAATCAAATTCCCGTTTGACATAGCCTTTTTTTTTTTTTTTTTTTTTTTACGTAATGTGTTCAGTTGCAAATTACATCTAAAACAAGAACTGGTTTGACCTTCTTGGTCCTCCTAAACCTTAACTTTTAAAATGCCTGGTAAGGGAGCAATACATTTAGCATGTGTTAAATGCTCACAGAGGATTACAGTTAGGATTACATGATGGCTCTGACATTTTTACTGGACTGCACTAAAAATACTGCACACAACAAAAACATAAAATGGTCAACTCAAAATACACCAATATGTCCTAAAATGGATTCAGGTTGAATTTCACACATCTCCAAATTGCGGCTACTCAATATCCCTGAATTCACCTAATTGGGATGTTAAAAACCAAAGGAGAGATTCGGATAAGGACATTTCCAGCCATTAAAAACATCGATTTTTAGCTACCCAAACCTGCTCTGAGTTCAGGTAACATAGGTGGAATTTGCCCATTGCAATTATCCTGATTTTTGTTGGAAAATTCAACTATAAAACACTTTAAAGTACACTACAAAATATTTCAAACTATTTTTTTCACATAGACATGCGTACATATATGCCCTAGTATACTATCTGATCTAAATATTTACCATGACAATATCTTATCAATAGATGATATTTGGACATATAATGAACTATGACCATGTTAACAAACACCTCAAAAAAATTTTATGCAGCAAAATCCATGTGCAACACAAATGCCAATGAGTAACCACTATGAAAGGGAAGGTGTGCCAATGTACTAAGATGTTTTTATATCAATCATTTCTATAAATATTGAGAAGTGAGAATAGCATATATTATATAGTAATGGACAAATTCATTACCATACCTTAACATGGGCCACAATGGCCTGAATGCTGCAATACACATCTCAATCTATCTGTGAGATCCCAGCAATCAAATGAAAAAACCCATAGATCACAGAACCCAATCAGGATCATTATAAAAAGTTGGGATATTCACAACCACACATATTGCTACAGATAGATGGAAGTTTGCTGGATAGAGAGATAATTATCCATTTCCTGATCATGGAGGTTTTGAGCTGGTTTGGGGCAAAGACCTCCTGTATGCTTTAGTGTACCAGATTTGATCCTTGCATAAGGATGCTACCTTGTCTTTGAAAAACTATTGACTTTGGTATTGCCTTCATAGACTTAACATTGCCTTGAAGCCAATTTGTTACTGGCCTGCTGGGAAAATAGTGGCAACTTTTATCCCTGCACTTGAATTTTATATTGAAACACAAACTTTTAATAGCAAAAACACTTAAATAAGCATAAAAACACATGTGTTCCCACCTCTATAACCCAGTTTCAATGTTAACTGAGTTAAAGTGCTCTGAACATATTACTCCGCGCTTACAAGTTGTACCCATTAATATAAATTGTAAAATAATGGATCTGTTACATATGTTTGCCCCAATTGTCCCACAAATACTAGCATGTCAGTGCAGCAAAAGGGTAGACAAATAGCACATTATTCTTTTTGCCAGAATGTTAAAATAAACCTCTTTAGTTACTGTAACAAGGGAACGTTTATGATCTGTTTCAAATTTATCGTATATATGTTATGTCAATGCGCCTAGTGACACTTACATGAATTGTGAATACTTTCACATGAATAAATGCATGATACTTACTATCATTTATTTCTGGACTTGGTCAATCCGATTTTCATGTAGATGAAATTTAAATGAATACAATAGAATATAGAGTACGTTTTTTGAGTGGATTTAAAATTAACAGATGCAATGACATTGAGCCTCTTATTTAGCTGATGTGGTTTACTTGAAATAAATTATTAGTACGTTTTATTTGCTGAGGGTGCAGAGAGCTCTAATTTTATAGAACTTTTTTTTTTTTTTTTAGTTAAATGTCTCTTTATTTGCATACTATAATTTTCTTCAGGCTGTTAAACCTTCATACGGAGTTGTTAAGAAATAAGTTTTATTTAGAAACCTATAAAATATAATGAGATTACTATGTTATTAACATAAATTTAGTATATGACTGTTTCATTTTGCAATCAGTAAGAATATCTGAAACTTGATAGCTGGCAGGAGAAGAGGCCGTAACTAAATCTGCATACTAATAGATTGCAGAAACCGAGAGTGATGCATATATGATTTTCAGACAATGAAATTAACACTAGTTAAAACATGTTTTTTGGGTTTCCTAAAAAGCTGATTTAAAATAACATTGTATCGCTAAAATGATTAAAACTGGGTATGCTCATTTGTTGGGGACTTCATGGAGGGTATGTGCTAAAAAAACATAAATCCCTTTTAAGTGCTCTTTGCTACTTTTGCAATATGCTAATCATTTAACTTGGTTAGTAAATATAAACAAACTGACAATTCACACATTTCCAAAAGTCTCCAGCAGTTGTACACTAGCAAACTGGTGACAAAGCATGATGTGATATGTAGTTTCCAAACATCTTACCCAACCATAAAAATGCACACTAAATAATGTGCCATGCTCAAAGTCACAAAAAAATTGTAACGCTCCCCTGGGGCCACAGGACAGAGCTATGCCCTGTGGCTCCAAATAAATATGTCCCTCCCCTTCTCCCCCAGTGACCTGGTGCTGCGCTATGCCCCACGTTCCCAATAATACAACAATATGGCCCCCAGGGACCCGATGGTAAAAACCCAACCAGAAAAAAAAACTGCCAAGGAGGGCTGGTATTTCAAAAGACTCAATACGGGTCTGATTGGCTGACTTTATGGGGGAGGGGGGGGGGGGGGTATGCTAGGGGACTTTTAATAGTACCAGTGCTTTAATTTATGGTATTTCTTCAGACCATGTTTCAGATGAATCAAGCGTTATTCTTTTAGGACTTAAGCACTTTAGCTTTTGCTGGCCTTAATCTACCCCATTGTGTGATGAATATAAAGTAAATGAATTAAAAAATATTCCAGGATATATCATCCAACTATCTGATTGCTGGTGAGATTAGCAATGCATATTGGCTTTTAAAGGAACACAAGCATAGAAATACACAAAGGAGAAGCAAGTTTGATGACTGCAAATAGAACAGTTACAAAACATACTAATTACTGGATCTGAGGTGTATTATTCCACTGCACCGTATGACCACGAAAAAATTAGAAATGGAAATAACCTATAAAACCACCAACATATTTGCTTTCAAGTTACTTCCATTAATCAGTACCAGTGACATAATATATTAGATCCTGCTCCAAATGCATTTTTTATAGTTAATTTATTTTACTAGTATCATGTAAATGAAGCAGCTTTGACAGGTAGTGTACCTGGAGTGTTAGAAACTTACTTCCTCCATTTATTTACCAGGGAAGTGCAATGCAGCTAGTGACAGTTCAAACTCAAATTCCCTCAACATATCCTGTCACTGTACCTTAACAAAGCAAGGGAAAGGACAAACTCCTGGGATAATATTGCAGTTCTGTTTAAAATCCTATTTAATCTGTGTCCTTCTGCATGATATTGCTTGTGTTCATGCTGTTTCACTGTCAAGCTTTAATTCCCAACAACTTTATTGTAAAGATGTGTAAGTCTACTGGGGATAATCTACTTTATAAACTACTTATTAATGTAATTGAATATAACTCTGACATTTATATAGACAACTCTGACATATTTAAGAGACATTACAAGACTCTTGACATAGTGCTTTATTAAGGTAGCTCTGAATTTCTTATCAAAGAATGGCCCTTTAAATTGGGTCATTAAGGGAGCACTAAAGTGAAAGGGCCTGAAATGTAGACGAATTTGAGGTTGAATTTGGCTGCTAAATTAAATCAAGATTTGTCAGAACCTAAATTGTAGCCTCAATATCACTATTATTTCCTTTGGAATGTTCGAGGCTACCAATTTGACTATTTTGTGAAGTGAAAAGATAACCTAGTACATACCATTATTTCCTAATTTTTCACATCACAAAATAGCCGATTTACAACTTAAAAAAAAGTTTTAAAAAAGCCATATTTAATTAAATAAGTATTTAACAAAGAGTTGCATCTATCTAAAAAATGTTTTAATGAATATACATATGTATGATATATATATATATATATATATGTGTGTGTATGTGTGAATATATATATATAAATATATAATACAATAATATAAAAAAATACATTACAAAATATATATATATATATATAGTGGATATAAAAAGTCTACACACCCCTGTTAAAATGTCAGGTTTCTGTGCTGTAAAAAAATTAGACAAAGATAAATCATTTCAGAACTTTTTCCACCTTTAATGTGACCTATAAACTGTACAACTCAATTGAAAAACAAACTGAAATCTTTTAGGTAGAGGGAAGAAAAAATATAAAAATAAAATAATGTGGTTGCATAAGTGTGCACACCCTTAAACTAATACTTTGTTGAAGCACCTTTTGATTTTATTACAGCACTCAGTCTTTTTGGGTATGAGTCTATCAGCATGGCACATTTTGACTTGGCAAGATTTGCCCACTCTTCTTTGCAAAAACACTCCAAATCTGTCAGATTGCGAGGGCATCTCCTGTGCACAGCCCTCTTCAGATCACCTCACAGATTTTCAATCGGATTCAGGTCTGGGCTCTGGCTGGGCCATTCCAAAACTTTAATCTTCTTCTGGTGAAGCCATTCCTTTGTTGATGTGGATGTATGCTTTGGGTCGTTGTCATGCTGAAAAATGAAGTTCCTCTTCATGTTCACCTTTCTAGCAGAAGCCTGAAGGTTTTGTGCCAATATTGACTGGTATTTGGAACTGTTCATAATTCCCTCTATCTTAACTAAGGCCCCAGTTCCAGCTGAAGAAAAACAGCCCCAAAGCATGATGCTGCCACCACCATGCTTCACTGTGGGTATGGTGTTATTTTGGTGATGTGCAGTGTTGTTTTTGCGCCAAACATATCTTTTGGAATTATGGCCAAAAAGTTTAACCTTGGTTTCATCAGACCATAACACCTTTTCCCACATGCTTTTGAGAGACTTCAGATGTGTTTTTGCAAAATGTAGCCTGGTTTGGATGTTTTTCTTCGTAAGAAAAGGCTTTCGTCTTGCCACTCTACCCCATAGCCCAGACATATTAAGAATACGGGAGATTGTTGTCACATGTACCACACAGCCAGTACTTGCCAGATATTCCTGCAGCTCCTTTAATGTTGCTGTAGGCCTCTTGGTAGCCTCCCAAACCAGTTTTCTTCTCGTCTTTTCATCAATTTTGGAGGGAGCTCCAGTTCTTGGTAATGTCACTGTTGTGCCATATTTTCTCCACTTGATGATGACTGTCTTCACTGTGTTCCATGGTATATCTCATGCCTTGGAAATTCTTTTGTACCCTTCTCCTGACTGATACCTTTTAACAATGAGATCCCTCTGATGCTTTGGAAGATCTCTGTGGACCTTGGCTTTTGCTGTGGGATGCGACTAAGACAATTTCAGGAAAGAACAACTAGAGCAGCTGAACTTTATTTGGGGTTAATCAGAGGCACTTTAAATGATGGCAGATGTATGCTGACTCTTATTTAACATGATTTGGAATGTGATTGCTTAATTCTGAACACAGCTACATCCCCAGTTAGAAGAGGGTGTGCACACTTATGCAACCACATTATTTTATTTTTATATTTTTTCTTTGACCTATCTACAAGATTTCAGTTTGTTTTTCAATTGAGTTGTACAGTTTATAGGTCACATTAAAGGTGGAAAAAGTTCTGAAATTATTTATCTTTGTCTCATTTTTTTACAGCACAGAAACCTGACATTTTAACAGGGGTATGTAGACTTTTTATATCCACTGTACTATCATTATAATAAAATACAAATAAAAATATATATTAATAATATTCATACTGTATGTAAATATATGTACATATGTATAATACTTATAACCGTTATAAATGGGTCGTTATTGAATTGGTCAAATTGGTCATCTTCACGTTTCCACTCTTCTCAGCTTGATATTGAACTCTGTTGGCTGAATGTTTACAGAAGATCCTGACAATTTAAATGGGGCTTTCAGGGCTTCGGTGTCTGGATCGACTTCCGCTGTTGTATTCTGCTACTACACCAGGACTCAACAGATGGGCAGGCTTCCAGGAAGCACAAATACATAAAATCTCCACAATATCTTCTTCTGTGACCCTCAAGTCATTCATTTGTGTGCCTTCTAAAGAGCTGAAAACAGGATATGTAGGTACTAGCCATGAGACAGTATTTCCTCTTTTGTTACCAAAGTTTGTTTGTTTGTTTTTTTGTGCAAATGAGAGTACCGTAACGACAGGCTGTGGGTTGAAAGGTAATGTGTATGAGTAATTTTGGTACTTTCATTTGTTTGGCAGGGAGATGAGAAGTTTCCATCTCTTCATCATGTTCATCCTCTTCAAGCAGACATGGGACCGAATTCAGAGACTGATGATTGGTCACATTTATTTGCATTCCTTTAACCATGTGAGCTAGACCTGGGGTGATGTCTGAAGCATCACACAGGCATATTGAACTTTATCCATGAGATAGAAACGAGAAGCTGGCAGGACATCACTGCTGTTATTATACCAAAAGAGGTGCTATGTTGGTGTATTATATAATATGAGTAACTGTACATACATATTTATATGTGGCAATTCCTCAACTTGTATTGCGGTTACTAAGTGGCATATGGGATACATGTGTGCTTTTATAAATTACATTATACATGACAGATTGAGTGGCATGATAACTGCACTATTTATGAGTAATAGTAGATTTAAAAAAAAAGGTTTTTCAAAATATGCTCAAACAGCATATATTTAGCAATTTTCATTTCAGTTAACCACTTACATTTCTTTTTTCCTTTACTGTTTGTCCCTCTAATATTCAATTCTGAAAATAATAATTTGGATAAATAAAATGCCCTTAATTCATGTAAAATCATCCAATCAAGCTCAATAAAAGCAGAACAGCAATACGTCAGACAGAAGGTGTTAGGGCTGTATGGAATCAATTGTTCATTCTTTAATTTACTGGATCACTCAGGAAGTTTTGGATCCAGTCAGATAACTTTGGTGATCTGAGTAGCCCTTAAATTCGGGCTAGTTAGAGAACAGCAAAGTGATCCCTTATCTTCCACAAAAATTGGCCATGTGACCAACTGAAGTCCTAGTCACCATAGAAGTCTATAGGGAGGACTTCAGCTTATTTTGGAGAATTTGGCCCAAATTCGGGGAATTCCATTCAAATGAATAGAATTCCTAAAATGAAATCAATGGATGAATTTCCTCTGAAAAGAACGCATCAATGGACAAAATCTGTTTTGGATAAAAACAAAACAAAAAAAAACAGAGGTGCCAAAGTCTACTAGTTTTATAAAAATATTTTCTACTATTATATTTATTGAGAATCGTCTGAGGTTTTATATGTATCTGTTTTTAATGTTGGTGCCAGACAAGGCAGCCTGTATCATAATTTATATACATTTTAATGATAAAAATTGGTATTTACAGAAGTTTTAGGTGGATAGGAATTGATTATGCCTAACACTCATTCTGGGGGTTTTAGGACGTGGTGAGATTCTAATATATTTAAAATAATAATTAACCCCATCCTCCTGAAAATTCGGTTTCTTAGCTGTGTCCATAAATTGTAGTGTAATAATATAATTTAGAGTGAAATAGTGTACAGTTGTATTCACATTATATTTATATTTACTTTTGCTGTTGTATAATAACTGTGTGTGATATTCACTTTACTTTCCATTCCTGCTGTATCAGAGATACTTGGGATATTGCTATCACACGATCGCAATATCTATGATCCGTTTAGATACACAGTAGTGACCTGGAGGATATAAACTGTGTAAACTGGGGCCAAGTGACTGCAACACCAGACAAACCCCCCTATTGGTTGAAACACATCATGCTTGTAAGGTCATTATGTTCAGGACCACCCATAAATGAAACACAATCAATTGCTGTGTATTTGGGACTGTTGCGTTCTAGGCTTTGGGAACTGACTGAAAGCAGTGCTTTTACCTGCTGTTTTTAGAGGATACTTAATACAAACCTTGAGGTAAGCAGATATTATGATGTTACTGTATTAAATGCACTTTAACTCTAATCTCTGCATTGTACCTATCTATTTATGAATGCACTTTGAATTCTGACCAAGAACTCTAATGGGATTATGATGGGCAGATGGACTGCTCAGTTAAAACTTGAGTCTCTCTTCAGGGAGCTGAGGAAAACATCCAAGTCAATTTTCATACTGTATTATACTATGTTTGTATAATAAAACCATAATGGTGATCTCAATGATATTTCTCAAAAGAGATCATCTGGGCTCCACTCTTAGGCTAATAGGAACATGGCCACTGGAGTGTCTCTCTCTAAACCACATTAGTTGCTGTTTATGCTTTTTTTTAGCACAATAAATCACCTTGTTTTTGAATGGATCTGGAGTGACAACTTTTCCTTTTTTCTATTGCAGGCCTGGTATGTACTCTAAGCACAAAAGGAAAAATTCACAGATGCAAGTAAGCTGTTTGTTACCCATGATACCTGGTTCATTACAATTGAAATTATCCAGATTTAATTTTTCTTCAGAATAGTGTTCATGTGTGAAAGCTCATGGGAGCACATACTTTATGAGTATTCTTTGAAAATATGCTGAATATCAGTAATTGTAAGTCTGTTAGCTATTTTTAGTGGTCCAAGTAATTAAACAGAAGTATACCATGGCTCTAGAGAACAATCTTAGGAAGTTGTTGGGTGACAGGATTTACACTTGTTTATCTTTTCAAGATATAAAAAAGAAATGCATATGTTCTGCTTGATACTAGTCATTACATATCTTGGATTCCTTACTGGGGTTGCAATCATGTTTTAATTATTTATACATTAACCTTTTTGTTAAATCAACAAGTATTCAAATGACATTTCTATCATCCTGCTTTTAGAAGATATCATTAGCTAAGTACACTATATGGTCAAAAGTATTGGGACACCTGATCTTTACATCAACAGGGACTTTTATAACATTAGTGAAAAACGGGGAGGGGGGGGGGGTTATGACACTTAACACTGGTGAAAAAACTGTGTATAATAGTGTAAACAATAAAAAAGAATAATAGTAATACAGAATACTCCTCCTCTAGTACTGCAGCTCTAAAACAAGTGCTCCTCTGGCACTTCAGACAACAAAAACCACCAAAATAGAGGCGCATGTACCGGAAGACAAAGAAAAAGAATAATTGTGCAACACAGTAAAACTGAATATATGGATTGATAGTGTTTAGCTGTTACACTCACAAATGGAAAAAAGGGTTCAGACTCATCAGAAAGTAATATCTTCTAGTTTATTCCATCATCTAAAAAAAGCATATAAAACCCATTGCACAGTATCACAAAACAAATGTCAATATTTAAAAACAAATACACGTACAAAAAAAAAAAAGCACATAAAGTGCAACTTGCGTATAATGTCCTGAAATAATGTTCAAAACTCCTTCCTGCTGCCACCAGGGTAGGGCAATCAGGTCCTGTGTCAGTTTCCTCAGGAGGAAATAAACAGCTGTATTCTTGCATTCTGACAGGTCTGTGTGGAATTTCCAACTTGTGGCAAAAATCTGAATTTCTTTTTGGATAATGGATCATTATGTATAATGGATTTCTATATAAGGTATACTCTACCTTTAATTTAAACACATTTGAAAATAGTGCAGCATTAAAAGAACAGACCAGAATAAAAGAACACAAATCTATATACATAAACGAGACATATTTCAACAGATATGTTAAAGAATCATTTCTTTAGACTGGTTCAGATTATCTCAAAAGCAAACATTTGAGGCATGGAGAACTGATTTATTTCAACCAATTAATAGTCTCCATATACTACCAACAGAGGCTCAAGCTAGTATCCAATACTCGTATTCAGTATTCCTCAAGTTTACAAAGCTATTTCCAAAATCACAGCCAAATTACTTGGAGTACAATAACTACTCCAGCTATTAAATGAATTAAATGCCATACTGTAACAAATCATCATTTTGAAACTGTGTGCAATTGTTTTGCATGTGTTACCCATGTGTAGAGAGCATACCTGATCATTAAATGGATTGGAAATTCCTCAGCATTACATTGCTACAATATGTCAAATTATTCTTTTCTTGTTTTAGCAAGTATTAACAATTATGTCTGCACAAAATTGTTGTATATATTTTAACATTTTATATTTTTATTTATTTTTTATTTTACTTATTGAAACAAATGTCTGTTTTTATTAGTTACTGAGAGGCTCATACTGTTTTTTAGACAGTATATTTGATGTTAATATCTACTTTTTCTCAGAGTGGAATAGGACCTGAATTTTGAACAAATGGTTGAGATTTTTCTCAAACACCTCAGAATTAGAGTTAAAACTTGACATTCTGTCAAAAATGTTTTAGCAAATTACTTGTTTTAATATGAATTGTATAGATCTTCTCAGCCTGAGGTTCTATAAATGTGTTAATAATTTATGTTTTGGGTATATGGTACCGTTTCGAAGATGGCTGAGGTAGGATTGCCAGAATAAATAAAAACTTTGTTAAACAAAATATAATAATCAGAGTTAACATTCTTAGCAAGTAGTAGTTGGTTAACCACAGAGGGATGATATTTACAAGTAGAGTTGTCACTTATTGCCTCTTGTTTTAGGTGAGGTAGAATGTTCTTCTTTCTGTCATAACCCCTCATCATGAATTGTTGTCCTATAACTTAAGATAGATTACAATGCAGCTGAGTAGACAGCTGATAGATAAGGCAGTTGAAATGGTTTCAGTAACATTATCTTAACCTTAACTTAACCCCTTAACGCAGTCATGTCCAAAGTCCGGCCCGCGGGCCAGTTGCGGCCCGTCCTTTACTTCCATACGGCCCCAGAGACACGGCTGATCAATGTCTCTTTTTTTTTCTAAGTCCAATTCTCGCGAGACGCGAGATTTCGGCCGTTTCGCGAGCTTTTCTCTGCAGGGAGGAGGTGTCCGTCCAGGGACACGGAGCAGCAGCTACCAGGTAAGTGATGGGGAGGAGGGTGGTTCCTGGGCATCTGAGAGGCATAATATTACTGGGCATCTGAGAGGCATAATATTACTGGGCATCTGAGAGACATAATATTACTGGGCATCTGAGAGGCATAATATTACTGGGCTCTGACTGGCATAATATTCCTGGGCATCTGACTGGCACACTATTCCTGGGCATCTGACTGGCATAATATTACTGGGCTCTGACTGGCATAATGTTCCTGGGCATCTGACTGGCATAATATTCCTGGGAATCTGACTGGCATAATATTACTGGGCTCTGACTGGCATAATATTACTGGGCTCCGAGTGGCATAATATTCCTGGGAATCTGACTGGCATAATATTACTGGGCATCTGACTGGCATAATATTCCTGGGCATCTGAATGGCATAATATTCCTGGGCATCTGAATGGCATAATATTCCTGGGCATCTGAATGGCATAATATTCCTGGGCATCTGAATGGCATAATATTCCTGGGAATCTGACTGGCATAATATTACTGGGCTCTGAATGGCATAATATTCCTGGGCATCTGAAAGGCATAATATTACTGGGCTCTGAATGGCATAATATTCCTGGGCATCTGAATGGCACAATATTACTGGGCTCTGAATGGCATAATATTACTGGGCATCTGAATGGAATAATATTACTGGGCATCTGACTGGCATAATATTCCTTGGCTTCTGAATGGCATAATTGTCCCTCCATGCTGCCTGTTCGGCTTCCCGGCGATTGTGCCGACAGGTCACGTGAACGGGCGCGCGTATGACGTATATTTCAGCATCCTGTGTTGTTTTTTTTTCATCTGGCCTTCAGATATGAAAGGCAGAGTGATTTTACTACTGTTTAGAATTGTCATTCAAATCGTTTGCAATAAAGTTTGCATAAAATAGTTCATTTGTACTTAATTTTAACTGTCAGGCAAAATGGTCGGCCCTCACGCATGTTCACTTCATCAAGTCTGGCCCTCTTTGAAAAAAGTTTGGACACCACTGCCTTAACACATTTGGACGTATATATACGTCCTGAAAAGCATGGACCTTGAGGACCATGAGGACGTATATATACGTCCTCCGTTTTCATGTAGTCCTTAGCGCAACACTACATGCCTGCAGCTACTCTCAGAGGCTGCTTCGGATCCGAAGCAGCCTCTGAGAGGGCTTTCAGCCCCCCCCCCCCGCGCGCGCATACGATCACCGCGAATGTGATCGTATGCGCATTACACACATAGGCAGTTAAAGCTGATCACTGCCTATGTGTGTTAAAGTGTTGCAATGATCAGGCATCATGCAACACATTCTGTGCCCCCCTGTGCACCGCGATCACCCGGTGATCGCGGGTGTGGGATGTATTGGAGGAGCATGCTCCTCCAATACAGCGTGCCCAGCACAGAGCGACGGAAGAGAGAGAAAAAAAATATCTTCCGTCGCTCTGAAACCGCTACTTGACTGCCCCTAGAGGCAGTTAAGTATATTACAGTTGGAAAGAAAAAATGAATTAAATAAATAAATAAAATAAATAAATAAATGGATAAAGCTAACCCTAGATCTACTAAACCTAGATCTAGGGTTTGGGTCATAATTAGGGTCATAATTAGGGTTACAGGGGGGTTTGGGTGAGTACAAGGGTTAGATTAAGGGGTGGGGGTAGATTTAGGGTTAGGGTAAATTTAGAGTTGGGGTGAATTTAGGGTTGGGGTAAAAAAGTCACTGTAGAAGAAAATGATTAGAAATATTGTTTATTGCCCTATTACTTGAAATAAAACATAGACAAACAAGGAAACATTGGTATTAATAAACTCAGGACAAATATTAGAAATATATAGATTACCATTTGTATTACCATTTGTAATTGTGTAAAAAAAAAAATAGGTCAAAGTTAGAAAAAGTGTTTTTTATGGCATATTTTCATCATATTTTATATATTTTTTATAGTAAATGATAACATATGATGAAAATAATAGTATCAAATGAAATCCCTCTCTGTCCTTTAAAAAATGATATGTAATTTGTGTGGGTGGACTGAACACAAAGAAAGAAATTCACATCAGTAAACGTATGACAAAAATAATGGAATTCTGGTCTTCAAGGCACATCAAATGCAACATAGCACTCGGTCACTAAGGGGTTAAAGCAAACATAAAGCAATTTAAAGTACTCTGTCTTTAGAGGTGTGCATAACTTTAATATTTTTCATTCTGAGCTAAAAATATAAGATAAAAAATGTCATAAAAATGCAGTATACTAGGATAATGTTTTTAAATGCAGCCTTTCGCAAAGTGGTAAATAAAGAATCACTAAGGAAACCAATGGTATAGGGGTGACAATCTGTTCCTGTTATTATTATTATTTTTTATTAAAGTATCAAAAAGTATCACAATAATATTACATAATGATAATTACTTTACATGCATACAATATAATAATTAATCCATATAATACTAACTCTTATATATACAAATATGCTATACATCAATGTTTAAAAGGACAGTATTTTTATCAAAATTAGAACCAGTTTTCCTCATCTATTGATATTCAGTATTGAAGTTTTTGGGGAAACAATTCTTATATCTAATCTTCCATTCACAATATTCACTGTAGGTTTAAAAATATATCTATATATCAAACTCATATATTGTAACTCATTCCTATATTGCTCTGATTTTAAGCCATGTGTCCAATAGAAAGCGATGTATCATCCATTTCCATATGAGTACAGGGTTGTACTTCATTTCCATTCATACTACAACATACTAACATTCATTCTATGTCACTGAGAGTTCCGTACCAAATAGATTTTAAACATTGGGGCCAAGTGTAACATGTGGGTCACAATATCTATACCATTTGGACCAAATTTTCCAGTATTTAGAGATATCATTAATCTTTACAAAATACCTGTTATTATTTTTTAAGTGGGGGCTGCATATAAATAATAATATTGCTCCTATGTCTAATCCTAATTTCTTTTGAAAGGTTTTTGCTACTGATATGTATAAAGCTTTCTGAATGGCCTTTGTACATAAGATGGGGGCAAAATTGCATTGGTTAAAATGATTTTACATTTTTATTTTGTGAATAACTGTTCACACTTTGTGATGTTTTGTGAAATATAAATAACACCAGCAAAGGACTGGTGCAGAATTGCACCATAATAAAGGCACTCCAACTTATCTCCAAGACATAGGTCAGTTGTTTACCACATCAAACAAATTGATGATTAAATTATTTAATTTATGGTGGGATATAGTGGAACAATACATTGCTAAAGGTTGGACTTTGATGACATTCTTTTCTGAGATGACATTTGGAAGTCTTGCTGCCCTCTGCAGTCTCCTGGTGTGTGGGTGTCTGTAGAGCAGGGCTTGACAAATTTTATTTTATTTTAGGAGCCAGAATTTTTTTTTAGGAGGTAGACAATCACGCAAACATAAACGCAATTCATAAACACACACGCCTACTTCACATATATACAAACACACGTACTTTACATATACACATATATCCAAACACATCACACACACACCTACTTTACATATACCCATATATCCAAACACCTCACACACACCTACTTTACATATACCCATATATCCAAACACCACACACACACACCTACTTTACATATACCCATATATCCAAACACCACACACACACACACACACACACACACACCTACTTTACATATACCCATATATCCAAACACCTCACACACACCTACTTTACATCTACACATATATCCAAACACCTCACACACACCTACTTTACATATACACATATATACAAACACCTCACACACACCTACTTTACATTTACACATATATACAAATCCCTCACACACACCTACTTTACATTTACACATATATACAAACACCTCACACACACCAACTTTACATATACACAAATATACAAACACCTCACACAAACCTACTTTACATATACACATATATACAAACACATCACACAAACCTTCTTTACATATACACAAATATACAAATCCCTCACACACACACCTACTTTACAATACATACAAACACACACCCACCTCACACAGTCTTTTCTTGGTTTCTTCTTGATGTGTCCCCCTCCCTGCTGCTTTACCTCAATGCAGGGGAGGGGGACATTCATGCTGCAGCTGAACTCCGTTGGTAGGCGTGCTGAGTGCCAGGATGTCACGTGACGATACCCGGCACTCAGACACGCATTGCGCGAATGGGCGGAGTTTGCAGTCTGTGCCATCTGCCATCAGCACAGACTTTACCCCCTCGCGCTGCGGAAAAATCAGATGGCAGCGGTAAGGGGACCATGAGGCCGACAGCACCCAGGCGCCAGGTCTAATTTCCTGTTCGCCATGGCGACCTGTCGCCTGGGGTTTGTCGAGCCCTGCTGTAGAGGATAGCAATTATTTGCCACATTACTATATTTCTGCATAACCCACATTATGTGGCTCTGAGTGTCTTATTCTGGTTCTGCTAGATACCATTCATTATTTACTTACCCGTGATTATATTTTGAATACTTTATTTACTTGACGTGTGATGGCCATGGGGACAATGTTTCTGATTGAAAATAGAGACCACATTGGTTTATACTCAAGGCATAAAGACAGCCTGCTTTTTGTTTGGGAGTGTCAGAAAAGCTTGGTCAGTGATGTTGTACATTATCTCAATGACAATGATATTAATTTAAAGTTTAGCTTAAAATGCAATCAAACCAGCATTAGTTTTCTTGATTTGACCTTACAAGCCACCATGATAGAACTGTGACAGATGTCTACAGCAAACCTTCTGGGAATAACATATTGCGTATAACATCATGTCCTCCTTCACATCTTCTAGTTGGGGTCCCAAAGGGCCAATTCATCCATCGATGCAGAAACTGTTTCTTTGCTAAATTTTATTGGAAACAGATCTACTAAAAAATCAGCCCCCGGCAAAAAAATTATGAATAAAACAAGTTAAGACAAAACCCAGGATCTGCAAGTTACATTTCCTGCCACCGTAACCTGTTTGCCTTTTATATATACCAACCTATTTTTACCCCCCATGGTAGATATAGGCTGCAGCTTTTCAACTCTTAGAGCCCCTATTTCAAGAAATATATACCCTAGTATGTTAAAAGAAAATGTGATCAGTTGTAATAATTGGATTAATATTCAAGGTAACTTTAAATGTGGCAACAATCAATGTATTTGCTGTCCAAGTACTAAAATAACAAATACATTTATAGGATTAACTTTTCCCATGAAAAATGTTATTATGCCTATTGCAGTACAAAGGTAGTCATTTTTCTTATTACCTGTATGTATTCTAATAAACAATATGTGGGTTGGACATGATGGCCTTTCAAATGCCATATAAGAGAGCACATTAGTGCCTCTAAACAAGAAAAATCTAAGTTGCCTACAGGCAAACACTTTCAATTACACAACGTTGCCTTGAAATATTTAAGTTGCCAAATTATTGAAAAGTTAAAGGTGCCTTCTTGAGGGGGGATTTACATAGGGTGATTTACCAGTGAGAATATATACTGGATCTTCACCTTAGAGACCAGGCAGCCAGCGAGTTTAAATTATGAATGAGATGTGGTTTATTTTTGTTAACACATGTTCCTAATTTACATATAAAATGTATCTATTGAGTTGTTATACGTATCCTATGAATTGCTACTTGTTTTGGTGTGTAAATCAATTTAAGGCATATTATATTCTTATAGTAAGTATTACTATGAGCTCTGATCGAGACCTGTTTCAAGTCCTGCTCATTAAGGTTTCGTCTTTTAAAGGGTGTATTCACAAATATACTGTAAATCTCTGACTAAGTCTCTATAGACTAAACATGTTAGGTGGTTGCTGTTGCTCTACTTAATCATTTCAGATCGATCTTGCTTCTACTATATCATTTTATTCATATAGAATGAAAGATTATTTTTTTTTAGAAAATATGATAATTGGGCACAAATGTTGCAATTACCACATGAACATTACCTATCATGTTATAAAGCAAACACGTATCTCTTATGCCATTTAATAACCCCAATAAAAGTTAGAGAATGGACACATAGTTGTACATACATTATTTATGTATTACTTTATATTGTTATATGTATGTTATTAGTATTTTATATATTTATTTACACATATAAATGTCTGTATGTATATTATCATTGCAATATATTTGGGAAATTAGACTATTTTCACAGTAGCAACATTTAATGGGAGGATTTCGACTATTTCCAAAATAGCAGAAATCCTCTCTGTTTCTCGCTGCCATTTTGGCCATAGATATGTTAACTTTGAAATTGGCCACAATGGCCAATTACTACTGAATTAGCTGAATTACTATGTGAATAAACCCTACCTATTTTGTTTAATGCCCCTGACCAGGGCTACTGTCCTTTTTAATTAAATCTGTATTCCTTTACTCATGTTTGCCTGGCATTTTAGAGTACTGTACTTGTCTGAATGCCATGGCTGCAGAGTAGTGAGTAAGCAATTTTTACAGAGAAAATTACATTTCTGAGAGATTCTTTCATAGTTTTCTTTTTAAACTACCGGTCTGTCCAAATATATACACATAAACTAAACACACGTGTGATGACCAGTTTTACAAAACTTAATTAAAAAAAAACCTTTTGCCCTACAATTTTTTACTACAAAACATTTTAAAAGAATTACAAAATCAATACATAATGATCAAAAGATTTGAAGTTGACATGATACTTAATTATAAATACACATTAATAGAGTCTGAGATTTGAAAGATTTTGTAATGTGTTAAAATGGTTTAAACTTCTACAACTTCCATACTTATGACCATATCAAGTGGTAAAAAAAAGAATTAAAAGGAACTGTGAAGTTGCACAGCTACAGCATTTTAAAAAAAATGTTCATACTGTACGCAGCCCACAATTGCACTCTCCCAAGTGCCAAAATATACAGATAAAACCAGGGAGGGGGATCAGGAAGGCGCAGTATCAAGTTGAACCTTAAAATATAAATGCAAAAGCACTAATAGTGTGATACAGTATAGACCCAAAGTAATATGAATAGGTAAGTACATTACATTCACAAACAGATGTATAGATGGAGCTTGTCCCAAATGGCTGGGTATAAAACTTGATTTAATATGCAAAAAAGTAAAGGAACACATATGTGCAGGACCAGATAGACGCACCACTTGGCCCCACTGGGATTCCACTTACATGATATTGGTCTCAAATTCGTATGTAGATATAGTCTGAGGTGTAAAACAGAGTCCAATTTAGTAGATAAAGGAAATGGCTACTGCTGGAGGATACAATGGAAACAAACAAAGAACTGCAGGAACTCAGTGTGTTTAATTGGAACAGCTGTCACAGCTTCATCAGGAGAAAATCATACACGTGAAAAGATGGGTAAAAATGGAAAAAACAAAGCACACTGTACAGTTGCTGGAAACTGAACTGGTCAGTAACCAGCAATTTTGTCATTTAGGACCTACCGTTAAGTTCAGTGCATTAGTGATGAAGGCAATTTCAACCGATAATTTGCATTGTTGCTTCCATTATAAATTGTGACAGTTTTGTTTACCTTTCTCTTTTGCATCACAATATAGCATGTATTCAGTGGTTGTCATAGGATTATGAGAAAAATGGGTTATTATGAAAACATTGGAATAAGGAATTCATACATGAAAACACTTTATGCTTCTATGTTGAAAATGTTCCATTACAATGTACTTACTGACATTAAAAGAGCAATTATAACAGTGCTTAAATTAACAACAATATTTCAGATATCTGTTGAAAGGTTAAAAGACACCCCTGATGAAGCTGCCACAGAGAAACGTGCGTTGGGCGTTTCAGATCCCCTGCTATTCGGAATATTGGTCTGTCTCTATGTTGTTATGTTATGTTACTCCTCCAGCCAGTATGTTAGATGAGGTAACTCAAAACCTTTCACAGTCGGCTGCTTGTTAGCCCCGGCCGATGTCTGGTTTATATTGAGCAGAGTTAGCTAGGCTTTCATTGGTAACTAATTGGTATTCTATCTATCTGTGTATTTTCACCTTACACTTGCCTCATCTATTTCTCTACTATACCTCCCTTCTCTCCATCTTGCCTACCATCCCATATATCTGGATTTACTTTAAACTATGTACCTCAAGGAACACCCCTGAACCGTTTGGCTGGATATACTAGAAACAGTATATTATATCATATACCTTATTTTTTAATATATTTACATATATTTCTATTTACTATTACAGACATGCTAGAAATTTTGGACAGGGCATCCTGAAATGTTTTTTTGCTTATTTATTTTATGTAATGACTTTATTACTATATGGTAACCAACCTGTATTTTTGCTATTAAGCAGTCATTTCTAAACACACTTTTCTTCAGTTGGCACCCTTTTTTGTTTTGTCTGTGTTATTTGTGTTTATATGTCCTAGTGTTTTAGTTGTGAGCTGGGTTATGAGATAATTCAATCACATTATGGTTCTTTTCAATTTTTATTGACATTGCCAATAAAATATTTATATATTTTATATTGTGTGTCATTATATATACACTTTCTTCACATACTTCTTATTTTTTGTCAGCTGTCAAATCCTCTGCTGCTCTTTGTTTAAACTATTTTGTATTCGGGTTAGCCCATTCCTCTCCTTGGTTATGTAACAACTCCTTGTGTTACTAATGTTAAAAGAAAGCATCAGCACAGCATGTGATAAAATATATAATTTAATAAATCCAATAAACACAGGAGAAAAAAAATCGATAAAATCAAGTATTATCCAATAAAGCATAACCTGATTGTACATATCATTCTTCATGTCTAAAAAAGGCTATAGTGATATGTTACAACAAATATTCCTTACATTACAACAAAACAATACAATGTATTTGAATCATGTAAGAGTCCAGAGTAACTTCCTCAAACTAAAAAAGAAAAAAGACTATAAATTAAAACTTACTTATAAAAATATAACTTAGCCGGTAACATCTCAAACACGACTGTTTGTATACTGTACTGTTGCCCAAAAAGCAACTTGTTTCAGTCTACTGTAAAACACCTTTTTTAAACCAGGAAGAAGTATTACCCTCACTCATTCAGAACTGACCTGTAGCTTATTTGATCTATTCATGGTCTGGGGGCCCTTGAAGGATAATTTGCTCATTTAATTGTACACTTCACCTGTTTTTTACGGGTTGGTAACGTTTTTGAATTTATCCTATTTATTTTATTATTGTGTTTATTTAGCAAGGTACACTGTGTATATTATTAACAGTCATGCCTTACAAAGTAAAAAATATTATTTATAGTCTTTTGCTTTTAACATAAAATTATGTCTTAAACTTCTGTACTTTTTACATTCCAGATGTTACAGTACGTGTCCTTACATTTCTTATTAGCTTTTTATAAAATTGTTTTCATTTTTTATTTTTGCTTGCAAGATTATTTTGGTCTTGTATACCTAATAGATACTCACTGTATTAAAAATAGTGAAATCCTCTCAAAAAAATTATGGTTGACTTATTGGAGTCTGAAGTATTCTGGAAGTAAAGACCAACTTTACAGAAAACAAAATGTTTATAAATTTTTTATAGTAAAAACATGTATACATGACACTGTATTTGGTATGTGACCTGCTCATTGTAAAGTTTGTTTGAGCAGTTAGCAGATTACTCCTGCACAAAAAATATTCTCTTCTTTTCTCAGTTTGTTTTTCTCTATTAAAATCCTGTGTATACTTAATATTTAGTTCTTAAAACTTCAATGGAGGCAAACAGCATTATTATGGTAACTTTAAAATAAAAGTTGCGTGTATTTAATAATCATACTGTTTCCATTAAATATGATATATTTCACAATTTCTTGCCTCTACTTAATCAGTGTGATAGAATTATAATTTTGTTTTCACTAACTGTGATTTACTTAGTGTATCTTGATTTATGGCATGAGGAATTTGTTTAGTTAATGGAACATTTTAATTTACTGTGCATGATAGAAGGCAGTATAAAATTACTTTGAATATCTGGATTGCATTACTGTTGACGACTGGCCAAACTATTAAATCAGGAAAGAATTAGCAGTGCAAGCACTTTTTATCTCAGGTACATCAAAGTATGCTACGGCTAACTGAAACTGGCTCTATGAATTAAAATTCAATCTTGATATGAGGTAATAAACACTACCACTTTTTTTTTATTATGTAGCATTTTTAAAGGATAACACAAAGGCAAAACTTTTATGTGCTTATCATTATATATGCCATGATGTATAAAAGAGCTAACCAAGTGGTTACAAGTTCACGCATGGAAAGAAGGTTTCAAAAATACCAAAAATCAGGCATGAATAAGCAAGTTGAAGAATTTTTCCAAGTCAGATAACAATGCCTGATTTTTACGTTTTCTGTAACCTTTTTTCCTTGTGTGAATTTTTTTTAACCCCTCGGTGAGATTAACTTCCAGTTCCCTCATAGTGAAATATTGTCTAACACCGCAATTATAATAATGTTTTTGTTAGTTTATTGTACTTTTCCTAACAAAGATTGTAATATGTCTCAGCTGAATGCTACTCTTATCCTGCCTCTGCTTTGGAACTTTTGTTGACTATATACTAATGTACTTGCACATGCTTGTTTCACAGGCAATATACTGTTTTATAATGTATTACTTTATTCTCTGTCAGACTCAAAGTGCCTGACTGATTGATAAAGCAGGGATGTTTTGAGTAGTCATACAATATATTTTGTTAAATAGAGCAGAGAGTTCAAAAGTATTGGAGTGGCATTTCAGGTAGTGTAAACTCTGATTGTTTAAGGATATGAAAGTCAGCAATCCTGTTATGAGATATTTTCTTGACATAATGATGAAGTAAAGAGTAGATACTAGGTGTTACTTGAGCAACACCTATACCTGACAGGACTATCCACATGGTATTACACATCAGGTGTACTGTATTCATTAGAAGGAAGCAATAAGCCTGTGTTGAGGTTTATTGACATATTTCTTCTCACATTTTCTTTTTCTTCTCTTATTTTCATTATTTCCTCTGTTTCATTTTGTGTGCAGTCAAGATCATTAAGAATATAAGGATTAACCTAAGTAAAGGTCTGTAAGAGCCCATGTACAGGAAAACCAATGCATATAGTACAATTTGACAGAACCTATACTAAATCTATTCTAGAGAAATAACAATCTGACATATAAAATATCTACTTCTGCCAAATGTTTAATAGAATATAGGCAATGACCAGTTTCTGACTACCTATAAATTAGATAAATGCACTAATTAGTAAGCTGCCTAACTGATGCATAGAAATACCAATCTGAGATATCATACAATGAAAGCCATACATTGAAGGACATGGTTATATCATGCATATATCAAAAGGGACCAGTACAAAGAAGCAGGATGTTGATGCCTTAACTCTGCATCGTTTTCAGTGGCTCAGTTATGCTTATGCTTTTTCTGTGGTAACTTAGCGTTTCTATCTTGTAGATACCTGGTGCGGACTCTTGCTTGTTTAGTTGTCTTAGGACTTTTTCTGCCTTCCCCTGTCCTCAACTGCAACTGTGCACAGGCTCATTGTCACCATCTCAGTCTGCCTGGTAGTGTCGTTATTGTATAGGTGTGCACTACATCCTTCACCTGGACTCTATATATCTCCTTCTTGGTGCCTTGCACATACCAATTAGTTAGAATAAAAACTGTACATATATCAGGAGATCAATTCCATGATAAGATGAGATATGTGCTTAATCATAAAGTGAACAATAGTCTGAATGACACCAGAAAAGTCTAAACAATGGACATTGTTTACTGGTTATTATGCCCAGTTGGTAACAATAACATACAGTATCATTGTTTCAAGTAGCAGTTCATCTATTTCAGTCCCAATAATACAAATAATAAATAATCCTCTCTCTGAACAGGTAGCATAATAATTTATCTATAAGTACATCACCTTACAAATAAATACAATTTTATAATTGGAGATATTTTTTCTGTATACACATGCAATGGTGTGCTTAGTTTTTGTACTGACATAGGCCTGGCTAAAAAGACACCACCAGCCATCATTAGTGGCGGACCTTCCTCTACAAACTGCATCGGATTCTTGCATAACCTTTCCACTACAACAGATCACAGCACACCTTATAACAGTGTTAGATTGCTCCCACATCTCTTTCCACTGCACCATATTGCTCAAATTGGTGATATGGTGGGGGTAGCTAGGATGTTAGTGAGGGGAGATGTACCACCAAAAATGATCAATTGGCCTTCCATAATGCATAGTTAAGTTGTAAAATATTTAATAAATCTCCTCTCAAGCCCTAATCTGCATCTAACTTGCAACTCAGTTTTAAGAAATCAGGATGAGCACAACATTATGCAATATATAAGTAGATAAATCATATCTGTGTACGTTTTGCTTGTGCATTCCTAAATTATTTCAAATAATTCAACCCATCATTTGTTACTGTATGGATATTAATCGGTGTTATCAGTTATAATATTTTGTCACATTTGCATACAGTATCTGATTAGTTGGAACCACACTGCATAACATAAATGATCTGCTTTTACAGTTGGGGGAGAACAGCAGAAAGCTCATATTCTGGTTGAAAAAACAGTGTCAGCTCACTATGACCTTGGGCAACTCATGTTATCTCCACCCGCCACAATTACAAAATTAGATTTGAAGCTCTGCAGGCCAGATTGTGATCAAGTAACTGTGCCTAAAAAATGTTTCAATAGAACTATTTCACAGATACAACTATAAGAAAAATAAATGTACCACATTTAATCTGCACATGCATAGACTGGTAAAAGAATATCCGTTATATGGTATTTTCAGCTATTCTTGATATGAAGAACGCTTTGACATGTTTGTTAACTTGCAGATTAACTGTACAGGTGTTTATATTTTGTGTGTCATCTTAGCTATATACTGTATGTGTGGCCTTCCCCACTTCAGCCACAGAGAGGCACCTGTCCAGTGTGGTACCTACCATGTTTGGTCACAGAGTGGCACCTGTCCAAGTCTAACCATACACTGGTACCTAACCAAGTCTTGCTATAGCCAGCACCTGCCCAAGTCTAGCTATAGCCTTGCACCTGCAATGTCCTGAGCCATGTAAAAGGGACTGCTCTGAGCCCTATAAAAGGGTCAGACCTGTCTTGCAGTCCATGTAATTTGGATGCCTTGTCTGAGAAATATTAGGGGATGCCCTGTTATGCTTTGATTCTTTGTTCATTTGTTCTTCTATTCCATTCCATTCCAGGTTTTATCTGTTCTCTTCTGCCTTGTTAATTTGTCTCTATTTAAATATGTTCTACTCATTTCTTCTGTTTTCTTCATCCCAGTCCAACAGTCTACAGGTATGTAATGTGTCTGTGTAGTTTTAGTTAATAGATTCAGTATATTGGTTTATTTTAAACATTTTTTAGTTTTATTGACTTGCCATTTGTGGGGTACCTTGGTGCTGGTTGGAAAGCTTAACATCTTATGACAATCAGGTGAACTAAATCCTCACCATTATTATCTCAGATGTGTAAGCTATTTCCTGTATTCATGCATGTGTCATTTTCATCATGTGTTTTTCATCCTAGATTATAATTTTTTTGGATGGGAGCTAGGTAAAGGTAAGCTAGTTCCATCATTTATATCTTGTTTTTTTTTTTTGTAAATATATTTGTATTGGTTTTTAAGGAACATAATGAAAAGACATGGAGGGACAAGGGAGGGATTACAGAAATAAGAAATAAAAATGGAAATGGAAAGGTGTAATAACATATCAAATCAATCCTTGCGCAGCGGGAAGCATATCAGAACATCATAGCCTTAACATCCATTAAATAAGAATAAGAAAAGAAAAATAAATAATAATTTGGTGGGGGGGGGGGGGTGTGAGGGTGAGGATATACAGCACTGAGGTAGGTAGCGAATCTCTAAGATTGTAGAAGTGTATGTGTCATAGGGTCTCCTAAGAATTCCAGCCAATAATACCAGATAAGTCTATATCTGCCGTGCTGGTCCTCTGAGCTTGCAATCAGCTCTTCCAATGTGCAGATTTTCTCCACCTGAAGGATCCACTCTCGAAAGGACGGCGGGATGGAATCCCTCCATTGGAGTGGGATTAGGGCCTTAGCAGCATTAAGCAAATGGCATATCACTGATATTTTGTACGTTGAAACCTGTTGAGTAGTTAGGTGCAAAACAGATAAGTGATTTGTGTAAAGTGAACCTTGTGCAAGAAATTTATAAAGTAATTAATACTTGCGATACCACACCCGCTGCAGCCTTCTGGAGCACTCCGAAATGCTCAAATACAATAACAAAGATAAAAAGCAGATGGGCGCGAAAGAGTGGGTACCTTTGAATAAAACAAAATACAATAGTGCAATAATGCCACACTGTTGCAGTGTAATAGAAAAGTAAAAATGGATGCACTCACAAACGTACGTGAGTGTCAATCACATCAAGTGAAACTTGTAGATCCGTCAAAACAGCTTTAATAGTATTAAGACAGTAGATGTAAAAGTCATAGAAATGCTCCTGAAGACATTAACATCAACGGAGCTTTCATCCAAAAGGGTGATGGGAAATGTAGCGCTGGAATGCGATCTGTTGTCACCTCTACGCGTTTCACCGTGCTCGACACGGCTTCATCAGGAGGAAAAAGAGAACTGCCGGCATCGGAGTAAAGGTCTCCTTACTAGATAGATCAACCTTATTACGAGATAGAGTTAAACCTCCGATTAATGATTTAACCAAGGATAATTTGTTCAGTTTCTCTTTCTCCACACAATACAACTCTCAGGCTAAGGCTATTACAAAGGCATTAGAAAAATTCTGGCCCATTTTAAAAGGTGATCAATATCTTAATGTAATACTTCCTGAGCGTCCTAAAGTCATTTTTAAAAAAGCTAGAAGTTTTAAACAAATTTTAGCTCCCAGTGCTCTACCAAGGATGAATAAAGAGGCTCCCCAACATTTTTTAAGCACCAAACCAAAGGTTTTTTTTAAATGTGGTATGTGCAAAATGTGTAAAGACCAACTGAGACACACGCAAACTTTTACCAGTCATGCTACTGGAAAAACTTATGAAATCAAAGATTTTATTAATTGCAATACAAGTAATGTTGTGTATCTACTACAATGTCCATGTGGCGCCCAATATGTGGGTAGGACTATTCGGGCACTAAAAGAGAGAGTCCTAGAGCATTTGGGAGGTATCCAGAGTGACAATCCTAGACTTACGAAATTTAATGTCCCTAGACACTGTAAACAATGCACACTTTTTACTTTTGATAAATTTTTATGTCTGGGTATTGATAAAATTATCCCACACTGGAGAGGTGGAAACACAACTCAAATTTTGTCACAAAAAGAAACCAGGTGGATCTATGAACTTAAAACTAGAGGTGGAAAGGGTTTAAATACTGATCTCGACATTATGTCCTTTTATGATGACTAGCGGGTTATATTATATTATATATTTTATATTTTATAGTATTTTATAATATTTTATAATGTTTAATAATCTCCACCATATTTGAATGATTTTTAATCATGATATCACCTGGTTTCTTATACCTACCTCTGCCTCTGTATGTTCCTTGTATTTATGCATAGTGAGGCCGTTTTAGATGTTCCTCTAGTCCCACTGAATAATATTACCAGTACAAACTGTCACGTTTTGGCTGTTAAGAATATTAAGAATACCATCATAAGAATATATATGGGAAATTTTCTCTTTTTTATCATTCTGTTTTTTATTCCCTGCATTTTGCTGTTTTAATGATATATTTATTTTTGATATTGCATGCTCGGTGGATGTGTTACTCCCCTAAAACGAATTTGCGGCTTTATTCTCCGTTTTTCGGAGTTACTGTGGACAAAAGGTTGCTCTGGCAACAGAGGACGCTTTACCTCGTCGCATCCGTTTACACGTCAGACAAGTAGGAGTGGCTACTACACGAAAGACACTTAAAGAAGGGGATTTACTCCGATGCCGGCAGTTCTCTTTTTCCTCCTGATGAAGCCGTGTCGAGCACGGTGAAACGCGTAGAGGTGACAACAGATCGCGTTCCAGCGCTACATTTCCCATCACCCTTTTGGATGAAAGCTCCGTTGATGTTAATGTCTTCAGGAGCATTTCTATGACTTTTACATCTACTGTCTTAATACTATTAAAGCTGTTTTTATGGATCTACAAGTTTCACTTGATGTGATTGACACTCACGTACGTTTGTGAGTGCATCCATTTTTACTTTTCTATTACACTGCAACAGTGTGGCATTATTGCACTATTGTATTTTGTTTTATTCAAAGGTACCCACTCTTTCGCGACCATCTGCTTTTTATCTTTGTTAGAGTAGTTAGGTGCAAAAGGTATGGGCCTGGGAGGAAATGTGGGGGATTGTCAGTAAATTTGGACATGATGTCATGAATCTGTGTCCAAAACGGAATGATTTTCGAGCACTCCCACCAAATATGCAACAAAGTCCCTGAAACAGTCCCACACCTCCAACAATGGTCGGACTGGTCAGGGAACGCCTTGTGCAAAGATGCTGGAGTCTGGTATGATTTAACGTAAAAAAAAAAAAATTCCCAGTTGATTTGTTCTAATTCAATATTTAAAGCCCGCTTCCAATGTCCCAGTAAACACAATGGGACCAGATATGGCTCCTGTAACAGTGTTTTATACCGTGAGCAGGGAGATGTGTTTTGGTACACAAGATTCCGAAATAGGTGAGGTCTCTAGACAAATTGTGTTTCCTCAGGATTATTTTAAAATAACTTTTGAATTTGTGAAAATGAAACTGATCTAGGAGTGATGGTGGTCAGTCAACGAGTATTGTTTCCAATGGTTTGAGTTCAGTATCCATAAACATAGAGATTGGGGCACGGTCTGTCAGGTGGGTCGTCAAATATACTCCAGTACTTTGTCCTGGTGGGAAATCCAGATTATTTCTTACAAGGGACCAAATGAGGTGATATAGTGAAGAACCGATCAAAGTTGATTCAACCTCTATCCACAACTTATGTGAGGGATTGTGGGCCCACTCCATGACCCTCAACAAATGGCAGGCTCTATAATAGGTGCGTGGGTCTGGTAAACCCGTACCCCCCTTTATCCTTAGAATTAGGGTTGCATATTTAATTCTGGGCCTCTTATGGGCCCACACAAATTTTGTGAAAAGAGCTTTCAATATGGTGAAAAATTGGGAATTTAATTGGAATCATTTGGAAAAGATACAGCAGCCTCGGCATAACAGTCATTTTAAGCGCGTTGATTCTCCCGAACCAGAAAATAAATGAGGAAGTCCAGCTATGTAGATCTTTGCGTAAGGAAGTGAGGAAGGGTGTAAAATTGTGTGTGTATAAATTGGACACCTCTCTGGATTACCATATCCCCAAGTACTTCATTTTATCCCTGCACAAACTGAAGGGAAAACTAAGTTTCAGTTGGTTCACTGTATTAAGGGGGAGATTGATATTAAGAATCTCAGACTTGGAATAGTTTATTTTCAGGTTGGCCAGTTCGCCGTATATGCTGAGCTCGTTCATCACATTCAGCACAGACGCCCTAGGGTTTGTGATGGGGAAGAGGAGGTCATCTGCATAACCCAAAACGTTATGGTGTGTAGTCCCTATGTGTAATCTCGCAATATCTGGATTCAATCTAATCGCCTCCAGAAATGGTTCGAGGGAGAGTATAGACAACAGCAGAGAAAGTGGACAGCCCTGCCTGGTCCCGTTGCATATGGCAAAGGGACCCGTCAGGGTGTCGTTAATTCTAAGTCTGGTGGAGGGGGCAGAGTACAGGGACATAACCCAGCTCAAAATATTAGGGCCAAACAATATGCGTTTAAGTACCTCTGATATGAAAGTCCAATCTACCCTGTCAAAAGCCTTTTTGGCATCAGTAGACAGGAGGATGGTTTCAGACTTAGTGTGATTCGCATAGTGGATGAGGTTCAGAGCTCTGATGGTATTGTCCCTGGACTCCCTCGCCGGTACAAAAACCGTTTGGTCAGAGTGTATGGGGTGGGGAAGATACGTTGGAAAAGAGCTTAAGGTCTACATTCAATAGGGATATTGGGCGGAAACTGCTGCACAATTCCAAATCCTTCCCCGCCTTAGGAAGCAGAGAAATATTTGCCATGAGAGAGTGGGGATGGAGAGAATATGCCTCCAGGATGGCGTTCAGGGATGCTACTAATTTTGGGCCAAGAGTGGGTAGAAATTTTTTGTAGTAGAGCAAAGAAAGTCTGTCAGGGCCCAGACACTTTCTTGGTTTAGACGTTTTAATACCGTTTACCAATTCCATCAAGGTGATTGGGGATTCGATCGCTTCCGCAGCTTTGGGGGGCAGCATCCTCTAGACATATTTGTCTAGATGGGTAGATATCTTGGCTGCCTTAGAGGCCTGCAGGGACCTGATTGGGTTTGGGGAGAGATTGTACAGCTGTGTGTAATAATTCACAAATTCTGTCCCTATTTCAGTAGGGAGTTGGGATGTGGTCCCAGAATGACCCTGAATTTTAGGTATGTAAAACTGACGTCTTTTTTTTGCGCAAGGCACGGGCTAGGTATTTCTTGGGTTTATCCCCGTGTTCATAATACAGAGCTCTTTAATTTTGTGAAAGATCTGCGGGCCATGGTATTAAGAATTGCTGATAGTTCTTTCCGAAGTGTCAGTAACCTGTTGAAATCAGACGGGTCACCCCCGTCCTTATGCACTTGTTCAGTTTTGGCAATGTCCAAATAAAGCGTTTTGAGGCAAAGTAAATCAAACTTTTTCCTTTCTGATCCTTCTTGAATCGAATGTCCCCTGATAACACATTTGTAGGCCTCACAAACCGTCAGGGGGGAAACGTCAGTAGTCATGTTTTCCAGAAAATAATGGAAAGAATGTCTGAGGTCTCTGATAAAAATGCTGGGTCTGACACCAGGGCATCCTTTATTCTCCAAGTCGTCATGGTCAGGCGGGTCAGAGTCGAGGTAATAGTCAGAAGCAAGAGCGCATGGTACGACCAGGTGATAGAACCAATTCGGGCCTCTAGTAATTTAGGTAGGTGACAAAAAAATAGTCTATGTGTGTATATACATCTTTAGGCATAGAGTAACAACTAAAATCCCTGTCTTGGGGATGCAGGGCTCTCCAATAATCCACTAGTTGGAAATCATTCAAGAGTATCTTTATCTTAAGAGAAACATGTGGAGGAGTGGAGGAACTCCAGAGCTATATTAAAGTTGCCTCCCAATACCAAAATACCTTCCTGGAAGGCTCAATGTAGTCAAAAACCGAGCGAGACTGCGCTGTTGTCCAGTATTGGGCAGGTAGACATTAGCAAAGGTGTAAGTCACCTCTGAGATAGTACCTTTCACCGCTATGTATCGCCCTTCATGGCCAGACACTCGGGCGGATTCTACGAATGGAGTGTATTTATCTAAAAGGATCACAGTACCCTTGGTTTCTTGGTTGTTTCCAAAAAAAAAACAAAGGGTAGTCTGTGGGAAGGAGTGAGGGGTGGTCAGTCAGAAATGGGTTTTGTGTAAGAAAGCCACAGAGGCCCTATGGTGTTTGAGATCTCTCATTAAATGGGACCTTTTTCAGGTATAATAAGGCCCTTAACATTATAGGAGACTATGGTGAGATTCCTCAGTGAATGGGGTGGGGTATGTGAGTGCTGCGACATTTTGATTATAGACAAACGGTAAGAAGGGTGGTGTTTTTGAAGAAGATTCTTGGAAAGAATATGGGCGGGAGTCAAACCAAAAGTATAAATAAAACAAAATAATAAAACTAAACAGAACCAAAAAGAATATACAATAAACGGGAGACCAGGAGGTGAGGGATGAAGGTATAACGAGTAGGTCTAAACTCAGAGGAGAGACTCAATAAACACTCTTGGCATCTACTGACCAACTGTTTAGACCCTTGTACAAATTACAAGGTGAGAAAACCTGATCAATATGTCTTGACGCCTTCAGTGAGGAGGAAATGGCAGACAGACCAAGACAGTCAGTCACTAAAACAAAACAATTTTGTGAGCGGAGGAAAAGAACATCTCCACCTGTAGTAGAAAGGTGGCCTTGTGGGGAGAGGATGAAGTGATGTGATACTGTAGGTTTCATTCCTCCACATCTACCTCCCGATTTATAATCCTGTCAGCAGGATGATGAGGATGGGGTGAACAATGCCTAGGAGTGCGTTGTGGACGTGGGGCTATGTTCCCAGATATAGGGCCTCAGTGGCATAGCAGTGGGCCAGCCTCCCCACCTGCATTGCATATTTCTGAAAGACTCCAGTCGGAGATAGATATAGATGGAAGTCCCAAGGCTTCTAACAATGACGACAACTCCTGGTGGTAACGAAGGACGGTCGTTCTGTCTCCTGACCGGACCATCAGGCTGAAAGGATGACCCCATCAATATCCAGTCCTCTGCCTCTGCAACTCAGTTTTAAGCATGCGTAATGCTCTTCTCGCCTGAGATCCGATAGATCTTGAAATAGGGCTATATGCAAACCCTCGTATTCCCAAGTCCTAGCTTCCCGAGCTTTTCTCATTATCAGCTCTTTAAGATGGAAGTCTGTAATGCGACATATTATGTCCTTAGGTGGGCCTGATGGAGGGCTGCATGGTCGAAGGGCTCTGTGGGCCCTAACAATAGAAATAGCAGTATCTCTAGGCCGGTTCAGGAGTGCGTTAAAGAGGTGTGTGGCCACCTGTGTAAGGTTCTCAGGGGATGTGCCCGCATACTCTTGTAGGTCTCAGATCATGACATTATGTCTGTGGCCTCTGTTGTCTAAATATTCTAGATGCCTTCTATAATCTGCAAAAATACAGCTCGTGTTGTGAGGTTATCTTGGATACCTAGGTAAATGTTTGGGCCTGTTGTGCGATGGCAGCATCATGGCCTTCTATTCTTTGCACAAGGGCAGCCTGATCCACCCTGAGTTCATCCACACACTCCTTCACCGTGGATTTAAGTAGCAATTTGCTGAAATCAGCCCACCATGGTGCTGACAAGAAAATATTCTGGATTGCTATTGCATCCAACGAGGCTAATGGATGGGCTTGTGTCAGGTCGGATCCCACCCCGTCAAGGCCCTCAGAGCTAGCTGGAGATAAGGCCTTATGGTCATCTGGCTATTACGATGCGAGGCCCACTAGGGTATGAAAATATTCCCTCAGCAAGGCAGAGATCAGCTTACTCCTGCCACTAGGTGTTAGGGGGTCAGGACCCGTCTTTTTATTGTGTCCCATGGTGCTAATTAGTGGTTGATTGAACTCAATTCACAGGTGGGAAGCGGAGCTCCAAGTTTAGGCAGCCATCTCTGTCGACGTCCAGCCATGCCCCATATCTTGTTTTTTTATACAAGCTATAGTGGGGTATCATTTTTTTCCTAAAACCACTGTTTCCCTGAGCCTTCCTTAAAAGGCAAAACTATTACATGTACTGTTTTATTTGTTAAAATGTTCACACTTTTTCAGTTCAAGTAATACTACATAGACAAATAATGCAAATATTACCTGGATTGGTTTGGGTTTTGTAGTACATCCTAATGGAGCCAAGTAGGTGAATTGCTCTCCTGTCATGCAATCATTGTGACACATCAGCTTCACATTTGAGCATTAATGAATTGTCTATACATATATATTTAGGAAATGTCCTGTTTTAAATAATATCTAGTGGAATACATTTATTCCATTCTATATCAAGTAAACCAAATTTCGAGTATGAAGCTTGCCTTTTGTGGCAAAAAAAAAGCTTCGCATTTTTAAGGAGTTCCTAGAATCCTGCCCACTAAAAATATGAGTAAGACATGGTAAGCTGAGTCTATTCCTCTCTCGTCCAGTGATTTATTCAATACAAGTGGGGTGTAGGTGAGATGAGGTGAGATGAACATTTCTTCAAAGATATAACAATGCATTGTGTTCAGCTAATATAGCTCTTCTAGTAGGAGAAGCTCAAAATATCCCTCCCTGGCTAAAGCATAGTTAAGTCAATTCACCTGCACCTCACTTTTTTTGTGAATAGCTCCCAAAGTGAAATAGATATTATAAAAGGATAAAATGTATTGAATTGCTATGTAACCAATTGCTATTGCTAAATAGGTTTTCTGGAGTGCAGCTACAAATTGCATTAAAAAGAGATTTTCATTTCAAATTCATTCATATTTTGTGAATCGTATTATTTAGGCACTATAGCTGTAAATGAGCAATATGGAAAAATAATATGTTGCAATAGAATATCAAACTGACTGATAGACATTGAAACATTTTGTTATATGATTGAATATTACATTAAATAGAATCAATCCTTTTGATCTAAAGGAAAAACTCCTGCTTCTCTCTAGCTTATATCCAAGGCTTGTTCTGATAGATACAGTCATTACCAGATAATTTAAGTCTCATAATATTTGTGCATAACCGACTGGCTCCATTCAGAATGGAAATGTCATTACATAGGGATTTACTTTCTTCTATGTACACACGTTGAACAACTTTGTAAATTCACAGTAGGTTTATATTCTGTTTTGGTATGCTATTTGATTAACAAAAGTCCCAGATCAGTCTTGCACAGTTTTGAGTATTGGAGAATGTGATGCATATTTGTAGAGTACGGAATTTTACATTATATTATTTTAAGATGTCTTGTAAAGTATATATATCACATATAACCTTTTTGTTTATGTTTTTAAGATTATCCTTGATCCTTCAGCCTATAAGAAGCCTACATAGTAGTTTAGGTTGAAAAAAGACTTGTGTTCATTACGTTCAAACCTTTTCCTATCCCATGTTAACTGATGTTGATCAAAAATAATGCAAATAAAAACGCGTTCAGCAATTTCAAATTCTGCTTTCAGTGGGGAAAACAATTCCTTCTTGGCTCCAAATGGCAATCAGATTTCTCCTTGAACCAACAAGCACTAAATAAATAAACTTTTCCAGCCTTTCTTCATAACTAAAATTTTATATTCCCCTGATTAGTTTTGTAGCTCTCCTCTGCCCTTCCTCTAGTTCCACAATGTCTTTTTTTTTTTTTAAAGGTGCCCAGAATTGAACCGCAAATTCAAGGTGAGGTTCTACCCTGGACCTATACAGAGGCAGAATAATATCTTCACCTCCTGTGAATCAATACCCCTTTTAATACACCCCAATATCTTATTGGCCTTTGAAGCTGCCAAGTGACACTGTGCACTACTGCTAAGTCTATTGTCTGCAGCTACTCCCAAATCTCTTTCATTAGTAGATTTCCCCAAGGAAACACATTTAAACAATATGCATTATTTTTTATTGTACCAACAATGCATAATTTTACACTTGCCTTGTATCGCAGTTGCCATTTATCTGCCCAATTACCCAATTTGTCCAAATCCTCATGCAGCGAAGATACATCTAGTTCAGACGATATTTCCCTACTTAATTTTGTGTCATCGGCAAAAAACGAGACATGGCTCCCTATGCCCTCTGGGAGATCATTAATAAACAAATGAAAAAAGAAGTGGAGCCAGAACAGAAGCCTGAGATACTCCACTTATCAAATGTGTCCAATTTTAGAACTTCCCATTTACCACCACCCTTTGCATTCAGTCTTTCAACCAATTGCCAATCCACAAACCTCTGGCCTTAAGCCTATTTCAGTCAATTTCTACAGAAACCTTTTATGTGAAACTGTATCAAATGCAAATTATTAATAGTTAAACTTGTTTTGGAAGTCTTTGGTCCATTTGGATTAGTGAGTAGTGATGTCGCGAACATAAAATTTTCCGTTCGCGAACGGTGAACGCCAATTTCCGCAAATGTTCGCGAATGTGCGAACCGCCATAGACTTCAATGGGCAGGCAAATTTTAAAACCCACAGGGACTCTTTCTGCGCACAATAGTGATGGAAAAGTTGTTTCAAGGGGACTAACACCTGGACTGTGGCATGCCGGAGGGGGATCCATGGCAAAACTCCCATGGAAAATGACATAGTTGATGCAGAGTGTGGTTTTAATCCATAAAGGGCATAAATCACCTAACATTTCTAAATTGTTTGGAATAACGTGCTTTAAAACATCAGGAATGATGTTGTATCGATCAGGTAGTGTAAGGGTTACGCCCGCTTCACACTGACAGACCAAACTCCCCGTTTAACGCACCGGAAACAACCACAAACAGTCCATTTGCACAACCGCAAACTCCCCATTTGCACAAGGTTGGATACCAAGCTAGCCATGTCCCGTTCCTTGTCCTCACTGTTATTATAAGGTATTTATGAATGGGAACTCTAGTTCGGTTTATAGAAAGCCCATAGTATTATATGTAATCCATAAGCCGAAAGTCTATAAACCGAACGTTCGGTTTATAGACTTTCGGCATTGTAATGAATGTAATAGTAGTACTATTGGCATTCACTACACGGAGACAGAGTCTCCATTCATAAATTTATGAATGGAGACTCTGTCTTCGTGTAGTCAAAGCCAATAGTAAACGTTCGGTTCAGGGTACAGGGTACAAGGACAGGGTCAAAGTTTACTCAATGATAACGAATAGGGGGCGGACCGAACATCGCAATTGTTCGCCCGCCGCGGCGAACGCGAACACGCTATATTCGCCGGGAACTATTCGCCGGCTAACTATTCGAGGACATCTCTATTAGTGAGTATTAAAAGAGCTAAACTGCCAGGATTCGAAGCCTGACTTCTGTGTTTGCTGCTGCATGCTCCTGTTCCAGGTGCCACCTGCTGGTTTTATTATCCTATGTAACAGTAGTGTTTATCTCTGCATTTATCCTCTGTCATTTGCCTACTGCTCAGGTGTTGGCTGTGGCAATGATGTACTTTGGGGCTATATAAACCCCATCCTCCCAGCAATCAGAGCTGACACATTTTGTTTGCTGGCTTGCATTTTGGATTCCTGTTCATATTGTTTCTGACCATTCTGCTTTCTCCAGTCTTTTGACCTTGGCTTGTTTTGTGGCTATTCTGCATCCCAGACCCTGCTTGCACCCATGCCTGACTATAACTCGTGGGAACCCTAACAAGGCCTCTGTTTGTGGGTGCTCAAAGCCAGGTGCTCCACCCCAGGTGGAGAGTGCTCACCCTGTGCAGAGCTTTGAAATGCCCATTACCCCTGCACCACAACTCCAATCCATCTCGGCACAGCCGTCCGTTACAGTATCCAATCTTTAAAAAGTAAATGTACATTAAAAACAAACAACATCAGGAGCGTGGCTTGCACATGAACAGCATGGATGCATGAGAATATAGCTTCCACTACACTCAGCTCACAAAATATTCCAAAGGTCACTTAGTGGCTGAGAAAGTCACTGCTGGTCCAGAAAACCTTCCAGGATGGCAGCTAGAGCAAAAGAGGATTCCCAGTTCCCAAAGTAGTTTTTTTAAGAACAAAAAGATTCCTTGGAAATTGTTAATTCATCTTTGACTCTAGAGAGTTCTGAGTTACCTTAAAATACTCATAATATCAATAAAAACACACTTACAAGCAGACCTTAAACAATGAGAAGAAACTATGAAATGTGCACCAGAATTCTGACCAATCTTTATGATGTATGGAGGGTGTTGCTCCTGGGAGAGAGAGACTACTCTTTCTTTTCAAGGGTTCACCGGACATACACAAGGATTGACTACTTCCTGGTTGAGGGTTCCATGCTTTGGAGATGCTCTGGGTCCAGCCTAGGGAATATTACTTGGTCAGACCATGCCCCAGTATACATGGAGGTGAAAGACAATCTAGATTATAAAACCCGTAACAACTGGAAATTAAATTAACAGCTACTGGGCAGGGATAAGACTAAAAAAGAATTAATAGATCAGGCCAAGGCCTTTTTCCAAATTAATGATAATGGGGATACGACTGAGCAGATTCTATGGTGCACCATGAAGTGTGTATTGAGGGGCCTCTTAATAAAGGAAGGTGTAATACAAAAAAAAATAAAGAGGAAAAGATTTGGCAGAACTCTATATAATGTTAGCGAGCCTGGAGATAAGGAATAAATTAGATCCTGTAGACCAAAGGGGGAAAGAAATTCAAGTGGTACAAGAGCAGATTAAGAAAGGCCTCCGGTTGAGAGCTGAAACTGCAATGCTGCGACTAAAAAGCACCTGGTACTACAGCAATAATAGAGAGGGGAAAGAGTTGACAAAGAAACTTAAGGTACAAAACTCACTCTTAAGAATTAAAAAGATAGTGAAAGATGCTAAGACTCTTCATTCCCCGGGAAAATTTTTTGGAGCTTTTAGAGATTACTATGAGCAACTATAAAACTTGCCTCATCCTGACCTAAGACATCCTCAACTGAGCTATTTTTAGGCTCTCTGGGCCTACCCAGTCTCTCGGAAGAAAGATTAGAATCCATCAATTGTCCGATAACATTGACTGTGTTGGTTAGATTGTACAATTCAATCGGGATAGGGGAGAGATTCCCAGAAGAGATGCTAGAGGCCTCAATTTCCCCCATTCCAAAGCCAGGAAAGGACCCAGAGCTGGTGACCAACTACAGACCAATCTCGTTGATTAATTTAGATGTCAAAATCTTTTCGAAGATCTTGGCAAACTGCCTGAGAAGAGTTATTCACGATCTAATCCACTCGGACCAGGCAGGTTTTATGTCTGGTTTAGGTCTGGAAAACACCAGGAGGGTTTTTGGCATTATAGATATTATACATCAGCAGAAAGTCCCCTCTGTCATAGTCGCTCTCGATGCTGAGAAGGCTTTTGACAGGGTGGATAAATGCAAAAGGTGTTCCCAGCGCTGTATTCGTGGTTTTAGCAGCACTTTGACAGTGTGTCCCTATTTCACACCAACAGGTACAACGTAAAGTAAAAAATGACAGAATAGTGCGCTTTAAAACAAACTGTGGTAAAAAAGATCAGTAAGAGAATATTCTCAGAGTGTTTGGAATACAGAGAATAATTATTATTATTAATACACTCACAACACTTTGTAGGTAGGAGATATATATAGAGCGATTTTCAACTTCAGCTGTTTTTCTTCAGTGTTGAAAGCTCAAAAGAAACATGACCATAAAGTATCCAGTTAGTGGAATGCAACAATAACATTTAATAGGAAACAAATATCTGCTTACATATAGGATTGCTGTAACAAGCACAGTGGGCGCCACACGGCCGTCAAACAGTCTCTTTATAGTAGAAGATAATGATTTTCCAGCATTAGCCACAGGATACAAATAGTAAAAAATGAAGGTATAAAAACAAAAGGATTGCAGGGTGAGTCCAGGACGCTACGCGTTTCGCCTAATACAATGGCTTCAACTTGGCGTCTGGACTCCCTGCAGAAAAACGCGCCTTTATTTTCAAATGACAGCCTATTAGAATCAAAATCCGGCCTCTCGCGGGATTCTGACTTGGAGAGAAAACAGTTCGTATTTTCTGAATGTAATAGGTCTCCTCAAAGTTCGTATGTTGCGAGCCTGTTCAGTTTAACATAAAAATCGACTTACAGTTCATATTGCGAGCCTGTTTACGAACTGTAAGTCGACTTCAATATTAAACCGAACAGGCTCGCAATATGAACTGTAAGTCGATTTTTATGTTAAACCGAACAGGCTCGCAACATACGAACTTTGAGGAGACCTATTACATTCAGAAAATACGAACTGTTTTCTCTCCAAGTCAGAATCCCGCGAGAGGCCGGATTTTGATTCTAATAGGCTGTCATTTGAAAATAAAGGCACGTTTTTCTGCTGGGAGTCCAGACGCCAAGTTAAAGCCATTGTATTAGGCGAAACGCGTAGCGTCCTGGACTCACCCTGCAATCCTTTTGTTTTTATACCTTCATTTTTTACTATTTGTATCCTGTGGCTAATGCTGGAAAATCATTATCTTCTACTATAAAGAGACTGTTTGACGGCCGTGTGGCGCCCACTGTGCTTGTTACAGCAATCCTATATGTAAGCAGATATTTGTTTCCTATTAAATGTTATTGTTGCATTCCACTAACTGGATACTTTATGGTCATGTTTCTTTTGAGCTTTCAACACTGAAGAAAAACAGCTGAAGTTGAAAATCGCTCTATATATATCTCCTAACTACAAAGTGTTGTGAGTGTATTAATAATAATAATTATTCTCTGTATACCAAACACTCTGAGAATATTCTCTTACTGATCTTTTTTACCACAGTTTGTTTTAAAGCGCACTATTCTGTCATTTTTTACTTTATTTTGACAGGGTGGACTGGAGATTCTTGTCGGAAACCCTTTGGTATCACGGGAAGGTTCTGTGAGTTGACATTGGCATTGTATACTAACCCATGGGCTAGGATTAAGGGTCATTTCCTGGCTTCTGAGTTTCTACGCATTGGTAACAGCACAAGACAGGGTAGCCCGCTTGCGCCGTTGCTATACGCGCTTATTATGGAGCCTCTGGCTCAATACTGGAGGAACTCACAGGAGATTAAGGGAGTCCAGATAGGGGCAGATGAGCACCTTATTACCCTTTATGCGGGCGATGTCATTCTGACCCTAACCCAGCCACAAATATCGGTGCCAACACTCCTTGAAGCCATAGATCTATACGGCTCTTACTCTATTTATAAAATTAACCTACAAAAGACACAAACCATCCCCCTCTATTGTTCAACATCCGATAGACAGATACTACAATATCTGGGTAGGAAGGAAGGAGCCAGAGACTCAATAGACTACTTGGGTATAAAAATTATAAAACAGATAGACAGGATTGTAGCGGTAAACTATAAAATGTTGTCTACTAACCTTCAACATCTGACCTCACAGTAGGCAAAGCTGGAAACGTCCTGGTTGGGACGTATTAACATCTTGAAATCATACATATTTCCAAAGCTTGTATATTTATTTAGAACCATCCCATATAGAGTCCCAAATAATATTCTCAGGGACTTTGATCTTATGGTTTCTAAATTTGTATGTTCAGCTAAAAAACCACGCATCCCTAACCACATTCTTAAACGCAAGTTACACTTTAATTGCCTGGGATACCCAGACCTGCGGAAAACATGTGAGGCAACCCAACTGTTCCATATAATAGCATGGAAAAACCAAAGTGAAAAAAGGGCTTGTTTAGCCTCGAGAGAATAGCATGTACAAATTACGATTTATCTCTGTTAGTATGGTTACCCCTTAAGTTGTTTAAAAACTTTGGGTTCGACCTTAAGATAGTATTAGATGTAATGACATCACTATATAAAATCAAAAATCACTGAATTTAAACAAAACTCTATCAAAAGCAGCACCTCTTCAGGTAGCATCGATGTGTATACCAAATATCTCACTGCTGAATTGGACAAATGCAGGGATTAGAACAGTAGGTGACCTATATTTAAATAATACAATGCTTTCCTTTGAGGCCCTAATGAGAATGTTTAATCTCCCAAGCATGGAATTATTTAGCTATATTAGACTTAAATTTCTATTCAGAGAATATCCTCAGTCGGATACTACTGATTGGGATGGGTTCTTGACTTCTGTTGGAAATAGAAATGTTATAGCGGGGGCCCGAAGGTTTCTCGATATGGGGGTGACGATCGAGAGATCTTCGGCATTCTCCCAATGGGAAATCGAACTTGGGAAAAGGTTTCCCCTTCAGGAATGGTTTAAAGCCTGGCAACAGATTAGAAGAACTTACCATTGTATTAATATCCACGAACAATATTATTAACTTACCCATAGATGGTATTTGGTCCCGGCCTGCTTGGCATATTTGACTTAAAAGCTAACGATTTGTGTTGGCGATGTGAACAAGCTATGGGCTCTCAGCGTCATATTTGGTGGGACTGCGATGAATTAAAAGTGATTAGGCAAAAGGCTTCCGAATTATTGAAATGGGTGACCCCATGTATGGGCGCTGAATATTAACATTTTGCCGGCATTTAAAATTTGTATGTCACGTTATTGGAGAAGAGCAGAGCCCCCGACTTGGTTGGAGATTAAGGCTCAGGTCAATTTTCAGGCAGAAGCCGAAAAACACTTTTTTCGCAAACCCACCAATTGTAGGGGTGGAGACAAATATAATAAAATCTGGGCACACTGGTTAACTGTACCCCCTGAGTAATTCCTGATAGGTTCTCATAGGCTGGGTTACTATTATTTATGGAGGAATTTAATAACAGAACTGTGGAGAGTCAAGACGATCCCCCTTAGAGAGGTCAGAAGACCCCCCCACTTATAGGGGGCCCCCACCCCCATTCCCTGGGCAATGCATTGATAGAATAAACCTTGGGTGCAGACAAGTGACGAATGTGGAATGAGTGTGGTATGAATGAAGTATCAGGGGAGCCCACCCTGATGTATGAATCGAATGAAGGTAGAGATCTAGAGATCCAAGATTATAAATAAAGAGAAATCGTGATAAAAATGTAACCAAATGATGAATATAAAAGGAAAAGAAGGGAATTTTATTATTCCCCATGGTATTTAATGTAATTGCTGGTGGACTTGCTTCGGCAGTAATATCAAATGTTTTTGCTGTGGATTATGTATGTATAAAGTTTTGTATATGATATGACAAAATAATAAAGATTATAAATAATAATAATAAAAAAAAAGAAATGTGCACCAGAAGGCATGGAAAAGAAGATGATGTGAGTGAAAGAGATGCCATATTCACCATACAGAGTTGTTCCCACGATTCTAGAGAATAGGTCACAGAGTGAAATGCTAATGGTGCAAGTGCTTGAAGAAATAGTAAAATAGCGCACAAAGCAGATGGAAGCTGTAAATGTACAATTTAATTGAAGAATATTCCTTCACAGATTATATATAAAGTTTTTAGTACATAAAAGGCATAAAAAACTGAATTAACACTAAATACTACATACATAATACTGCATACATGACCAAAAGGGAAAAAAGCTCAGTATAATCTGTTGAACAAAACATATCCACTTATTTTTAACTGAACCACACACATGACATTATCCCCCAAACTTAGAGGCCCGCCATTAAAGTGTTGATACAAGGTCACTTAATCAGTGAAGCCACACATTAAAAGAAAATAATATAAAACCAAATAGAAATACTTAGACTTACCATAAAAAAAACTTTGGAAAGAGCACCAACAAGTCAGTTCATCTATAACCCTGTAATCAATCACCAAAACAAGAAGTGACTTAAACATTACACTGTCCACAGACATTTTTATGATCCATGACATGGCTAAAACAAACTCACCCCTGACATGAAGATGGCCTATACTGTAGTTAAACCAAAACAAGGAAAAGTTTTAACACAGTGTCCTAGCTATATGCCCACATACCTCATCAATGTGGATACTCTTTCTGGGGTGCTCTATTGAAACACAAAAGGCAGAGTTGACACAGGCACTGCAACTTCAGATTATTTTAGATAAGGAACCTACCAGGATGCACCCTATAGCCTTTACTCTTCTTTGTATGCATACAGCCTTTGGCCCAATCTATAGGAAACAACCAAAACATCAAGGGGGTGGAGAAGAATATACGTTTAGTGTATTTGCAGATGATATAATGTTGTAGATTGTTGATGACCATTTTAGTATAATAACTAAAAATCTTAAATTAGATTTGTTATGGATGAAGTAATATCCTATTTATTTGGCAGGTCATATTGATCTAATGAAGATGACTATTATACCCAAATGTCTTTCTTTTTTTTTTAGAACCCTCTTAATAAAGCGCCCCCAATTATTACACAATTTATTTGGGGATTTAAAAATCAACTACAGCTTATGATTCCACAGAAATAAACTTTAAGAGGGGGAATGGGTGTTCCCAACCTTGTGTTGTACTATAAAGGTCCTATATTAACTCAATCTAATCTTTCATTCTTCACCAGTTTCTAAAGCAGGGTTGCAAATTACTCTTTATCCCAATTATTATAGATCTCATCCAGAAATAGACCTAAAACACAGAATATTGTATCTACTTCAAGATTCTCTTTAAGTACCCATGTTTATTGATTTACCTCCATTATCTTCAAATGTCACACTTTATTCCAGCATATTTGGATTCTCCTAGACAACAAGAGCTAAGGTGGGAGGGTAGGAGGGCGAAAGGATGGAGGGGAGGGCAGGAGGGAGAAAAGGGAGGGAACTTACTGCACAACAATTAACAACTGTTAACAATTAAGTAACTTTTAAATTACCCGGGTATGCCAAATGAGATCACTTTTTGCTTCTGAGGAAGCCGGGACCACTACCCACAACCCGGAGAAATGCGTTGAGCTGAGCTTTTTTGGCATTACAAGTACCAGACTGGGACTCTTCACCATCACCCCTGTGGACTTACCTACAGATGCTTTTATTTATATGGATCCTGAAAGTGTTTCTTCACACGCAGGCCATTTTTATTGTTAATTTTACTGCTCTATGTATGTCTTTTTCTATTCATCCCACCACCCTAGATTAAACCAGAAGTTTATACAGAACACACATCTGCTGTGAAGCCTTTTTTCCTGGACGCTTGTGAGTGCATCTATATACATCTATTATCCTGCACAGTAACTGGTTCATGGATTGCAGGATAAAACATACCAGGAAAGGTTAAAGGATCTTAACATGTAAAGATTAGAGGAAAGACAAGATGGGGGCTATGATAGAAACAGTTAAATTCATAAAGTGAATCCACACATTAAAAATAATATTTAAAAGAAGAAAAACTAACATAAGAGCATACCGTAATAATCGTATTATTTATGCAGATTACACTCTGTGTAATCTTGAGATCAGTTGAAGAAGGTATCCTCAAGTGTTTTTAATCAGTCACTATAGATAGCACAAAGTGTAGCAATTGTTGAAATCATACAGGATCTGTCCATATAGAGAACTGTAGAAGATAAAACTACCCTTAAATTTAAAGAGTCTTCCAACTGTTGTGTAGCTGTGTAACGAAATATAGCTGATCAGGTAGACCACTTCAATCATTGGGAACCGTTTTTGAATATCAAAAACATATATAAACAGTATATAGACAGCAACATTTTACACCAGAAAAAAGTATACAGACCACTGTACTTTGTCGCAGTATTAGAGAATGAGGACTAGACCATGCCAATCAGTGCACAGGTGGTGAGAGGTTTGGAAGGAAGTTCCAGAATCAGGGTTTTCCTGTTTTGCAAGAAACAGAAACTCTCTTTAGGGGAGTTGACTGTAGTTGTTTTACCAATTTCATTCATCTCACTTCAGCTCATATGTAACTCATAAATATGTTTAAATCCAGTAGAATTGTTCTAATCTGTCTCTATAACTGTAACATGATGCTATAAATATTACAAATTGCTTACATATGCCTTTCATGTCATATAAACAAATGTAATACTAAGATATTAGTTGACAGCTAATTTTATTTTATTATATTAATTCAACTTCTTAACCAGTCTATTATACAAGCAAAATGAAGGCTGAGGCAAAACATCTGACAGACATACCTTTTTAAATTATTTTATTTTCATTTTTTTTTGGGATCCATACATGTTTCCTCTTATTTATATTTGTTAAACATCTTTTGGTGGGAAAAAGTATCAGACATAAGCAAATAATGCAACAGTTTAATATCCTTGCTGCTGCCAGTATATTTTGCAAGTTGCACATTTGATTGCTGTACTTAGGTTTATTTCATATACAAAACAATATAAACAGTATTTCTAAAGGACATTTTTATGGTGACATAAAAAAAAACCTGCATGGTGTGTTATGCTGTTCCTCAAAAATATAATGTCCTAATATGAGTTTTTATAACCTGCTTATGTTTATTTTTCCTGTTTGCTTAAGGTTTACATTTTATTTTATAGTTTTACTATAATGTTTTTACTGTGAATGAGAGTTACAATGCTGGCAGTGTTAAAATCAAAGTTAAGATATAATCATGTAATCCTTATGTAGGTGCAGCAGTACATTTTATTAAAGGCAATTAACAAGCAAAGGTAATTACCTTACTTGGTATATGCTAGGATTTCATTGATTCTTCTGTCTAATTTAACCATCTGCATTTTTTTTTTCAAAGAACCTTTTTTTTTGGCTATAGGATGCCTGTTCAGTCACAGATTCTAATTTACTACTGAAGAGTAGATCTATGAGCCCACAGGGAATTAATTATCTAGAGTATTACCAACTAACTTAATTATGTGGACACTGTGAAAGGACTTGTGAAATTAAACGAAGTCTCAGTAAATAGAAAAGTCTTGGCAAGTTTCAGTACTACAATAACTCCCTTGTATCAGAGAATTTTGATTTTTACTTTATCATGATACATATCAAGCAAATTAGAGAATGCAATGTTGTTTTACACAGGACATCTTACGCTTTCTAGAAAAACTGATGCTAGGGAGACTATTATTAAGAAGATAAATGTACAGAAAGGCTCATGAAAAATAGCATTGAACCTGCAATTTTAAAGTGTAACATGTTCAAAGGAAGATACTTCTTTGAACATGATCATTCTTAAGAAGCTAAAAAATGAATAATCTTGAAAATGTTACACAGTTCTGTTATTGTGCCAGTAAAATGTGTATGGCAGGACAAGCAATTACAACCACATGAAAAAAGGCTATCAAAATAACGAAATCAGAATGGTAAATTCAAATGCAAAGGTGAATCCAATTACATTGACTGACATTTTGCAATATATATGTGTCAATCATAAGATGTCTGTGAATTAGCACTATGATGGGTCAGTTTCCAAAACTACATGGGACAATTAATAGAGTTCCATTTACATAGGTAGCATTCAACTGAGGACACATATACATATGCAGTCAGCTCCAAACCCTTGCATTCAGTGATCACACTGTAGAATGCTTGCTCCATGTGTTGCAGCATATAGAGCCAGTTCATGGCAACAATATATACAACAATTAATTAAAACAAATGAGAGCCATAACTAAAGGTACTCCGTCGATAGATAGAACAAGCCCCTTGATTGAAGACATGCCTCCCCACCGTCATCAATGGTTCGGTATGCCTCTACACACAGAGGAACTACCCTGCGGTCGAGATGGTCAAGGACATTACCCTCCACCATGGACCTTGTGCAAACAGAAATAAGACAATGGGAAAAAACATTATCCTACCAAATAATATCAAATCGGTAAATTACGAGGTGGAAGAGATACGTAAAAGAAAGGTTTTACCTCTTCTAGAGCAAAGCAGTTATCATAAATCAGAAGATTAAATCAGGAAGATTAAATGCACTCATGATGACAACTCCCCCTTTCAGTATAATTTTTGTTATTTCCTCAACCAGTAAATTAGCTAACTCTTTTATTTGTCCAGGGTGCCTATAAATCACCTCTACATGAGTTACTGTATGATTACAAAATTTTAATATAACCGAAATTCACCCAATGTTTGCCTCACTAACTTGTATTAGATTAGATATGCTATCCTTCACTTAACCCCTTAACACATTTGGACGTATATATACGTCCTGAAAAGCATGGTCCTTAAGGACCATGAGGACGTATATATACGTCCTCCGTTTACATGTAGTGTTGCGCTCCTTAGCGCAACACTACATGCCTGTAGCTATTCCCAGAGGCAGCTTCGGATCCGAAGCAGCCTCTGAGAGTGCCTTCAGCCCCCCCTCACCCCCCCCTGCACGCATGCGATCACCGCGAATGTGATCGTATGCGCGTTAACACAGATAGGCAGTGAAAGCTGATCACTTCCTATGTGTGTAAAGTGTTGCAATGATGCCTCGATCGAGGCATCATGCAACACCTTCTGTGCACCCCTGGGCACCGCGATCACGGTGTGTGCTGTATCGGAGGAGCATGCTCCTCTGATACAGCGTGCCCAGCACAGAGCGACGGAAGAGAGAAAAAAAAAGTCTCTTCCGTCGCTCTGAAACCGCTACTTGACTGCCCCTACAGGCAGTTAGACAGTAATACAGTTAAAATTAGAAAATAAAATAAATGAATAAAATAAATAAATAAATGGAAAAAGCTTATCCTAGATCTACTGAACCTAGATCTAGGGTTAGGGTCATAAATAGGGTTATAATTAAGGTTACAGGGGGGTTCGGGTGAGTACAAGGGTTAGATTAAGGGGTTCGGGTAGATTTAGGGTTAGGGTGAATTTAGATTTGGGGTAAATGTAGGGTTGGGGTTAAAAGGTCACTGTAGAAGAAAATGGTTAGAAAACAAAAAAAAAACCCCACTAATATTGTTTATTGCCCTATTAGTTGAAAGAAAACATAGACAAACATGGAAACATTGGTACTTCTAAACTCAGGACAAATAGTAGAAATATATAGATGGGGTCTTTTTTACCATTTGTAATTGTTTAAAAAAAAATCAGGTCAAAGTTAGAAGAAGTGTTTTTTATGGCATATTTTCATCATATAGGTCACTAAGGGGTTAAGGGCCCATGCCTCCCCCTTTCTTGCCTTCTCTGTCTTTTCTATATAAAGAGTACGCTGGTATAGCTATGTCCCAGGGATTTTCCCTGTCATTATACCATGTCTCACTAAATGCTTAGTTGCTATTATTGCCACAAGTTCATGGATCCTATTCCTACACTGCAACCCTATGTTGACATGACTCTGAGCTTATATTTTTTTTAGCACACTTGATACAGGCATTCTTTGTCAAGGAAGGCAAATGGATTGATGTTTTATCACTCTACCCCAATCCTAGTTTAAATACCTACTAGCAAAACCACTGTACTGCCCACTGAGAACATGGAGAACATCCATTACCTTTTCAGAAAAATTCAAACAATACAGTCATTTCTATTCCATACAGAGCTACCATGAGAAAAAAAGCCAAATCCTTGCTCCCAACACCAACAAGTTAAAATGCCTAACACACATCTGCTTATCATTTTGAGAATGACACTTCAGAAAATAACAATGTGGACACAACCTGCCATATATCATTGGCAAGAACACAAAAAATGTCTTCACCTCTGAAACGTCATTGCAAGCCAAGTCATTTGAACCTAAATGGATAAGTACATCAAATTCCCCTTTCTGTTTGCTTGCTTAACAATGTGAAAATATGTCTTCTTTCTCTGCAAATATTAGGTCTAGGAGAACATCTCACAAAGCCACCATTGTCTAACTATGGAATCACAACTGCTTTCTATCAGAACTCACCTTGTCCTTTTTTTCACTGGCTGCATGCATGCACACCTTAGACATTGAGAATAGTGGTTCCTCAAACTAGATGTCTGAGCCTGACTCCATAACACTACAAGTGCTGAAAATTAATTATTTAGAGTCACAGACTGTGCAACATGCCTTTTATCCACAACTCTAAGTCTACCAGAGTCTACATTAATTCATCTGCAATTCCTAGGATGCTTGTGGCAGTGGCTCTGCAACAGTTCCAGTCTGAGTTTAACAGATAATTTACAAGTCTCACACATGCTCTGAACACCTGTAGTTCTATACACACACTCTTATATACATGGTTTACATCAACTTCGGGTGTGTTAATATGTGGCCTATAATGTAATAGTATTTTAAATGTAATTACCATTTTTTAACCACCTTCTTTTATTCCCAGTAACTGCATTGACTGCATGCACAACTACCTCATAGTGTGGTTCTTCATCCTCTGGCTTGTTTTCCTGGCTGCTGCATGAAATGAGAAAACAAATGTGCACTTCACTCACCGGGTAGATGTAAAATGAGATGCTTTAATAGTGAAAAAAGTGTTCCAGAACAGACAAAAAAGGATAAATCCACGGATGATAGAGACCACAGGAAGGCAGCCTAACGCTTTCACGTGAAAAACACGCTTAATCATAGGTGACCTATGATTAAGCGTGTTTTCTCATTTCATGCCTGATTTTAGCACCTGATCAGTGCTGTGGAGCACCCACCATCTCAAGCATATTTGTCATATGTGTTTAGAGCCGGTATAGCTGCTTATATTCCTGGCTACTGCCCCTATCACCCAGTTGTAGTGCTAGCAAAGTTTCTCAACCCACTTGTCCGACATCATGTAACTCTTATTATGTATTATATACTATGCTGCTATTCCCCTCTCTCTTACACTGATACAAGACCTGTTCTTTGACCCTATTGGGATATGGTTGGGGGAGCACAATTCACAGAGTAACCTGGTTGTAGGGGGAGTTGGCCCGGTAATTATATGGCAGGGGTGAGACAAGTGCAGAGTCAGGGAAAGTTCAGGAGTTCGAGGCAGGCAGCAGTAGAGGGTAAACGGAGAGACGAACCAAGGTCGGGGCAGGAGAGAGAATCATAAATCCAGTAAGTAAAGCCAAAGGTCGAGAGCCAGGAGATCCACAAGTAGGTAGGGAAGGTAGCAAAGCAAGGGGTAGACTGGAGAGCATGGTACAATGAGGCAGATCACAAAGTACTAGCTTGGATGAGCAAGCAATGAATGGAAGAAGTGTGGGGTTTAAATAGGCTGCCAGGTCTTGGCCCTTCCCCCCAGGTCCTGGTTACCGTCCTCCATACCTTACCCAGTAGCAGTGGAGTTTAGCATAACTCCACCCCCTACATCCCTCTGTTTGTCCTCCTCCAATGAGGTCGCACTGTCGGGCTGCAGGACACGGCCCCTACCAGCAGCAAGGCATTCATGCTCGCATTTCGCGAGGTGCATCTTGAGGCCAGGGATGTAACCTACACAAAACTGCACAGCCTTGTGGTCAAAGCGTCGGCCGTTGGGATGTGGCTGTGGCAGGATGAGGATCCCTGGCCTGGGGGGCAAGGTAGGCCAGGGGCCTGACAGACCCTAACCCATGGTATTTGATCCAACGATTTCCAGGCTCTTGCAAACAAAAATTTGGTTGATTGCGCTCCCTTTTTTATATAATTCTGCTCTAAAATTATGGTTGTGCCAAATGCTCACTATTTATACTAACATTCCTTGATTTGGATTGTCTGTGACTCCATTAATTACAAAAACAGTGTAAATATAAAAAACAAAAAAGTGGGTGATATTTAGTGCCCTCTGTGACTTTCCCTTGTATAAGTTAGAATAATAATAACTTTATTTTTTCATGATGGTGATGATGCAATTGCACTTTCATCCGTCAGATCAATATATAATGAAAGAGAAAGAAAACATAGCATAAAATTCTAAGATATAAATTGACAGGGTATAGCAAGTCAGTATTAGCATATAGACACATTTATTTTTTCTGCATCTCAAAGGAATAGAAGGGTATATACAGTGAGTATACGAATATAGAAACATTTATTAAATAAAAAAAAGCTCCTTTCACTGAAATAAGCAGCATCTAATTTCCATCCATTTGACAAATGACAGAAATGATCCAGGCGAACCATATAACATAGAAAGCAGAATTCCCAAGTAACGGGTATTGCCCCTCAACACGTATGTGGTTGGAGGAAATGAAACTTCAAATATTAAAAAAACACATATGTATTTATATACATATATACACAAAAATATGAGAAAAGCCTAAAATATACATATAAAAAAATATATCATCATTAATTGAAGTGCAATATGTGGCAATTTTTAAGAAATTACCTAAAGATTCATCTTCTTTAATACAGCACACATCTCCAAAATATGTCCATCTGGTCAAAAAAGTGTACACAAAGAGAAACACAAAAAAGGAGAAACTGGATGAAAAGTGGAAATTGATGGTAGAAAACCACAGAAAAAATATAAACATTAAAAAAAAAATTAAATAAATCAAATTCTGTGTTCATCCTTTGAGGTTTCAAAGAATCAGTTTAAAAAAACACTTTATTTCATACTGGCTCCATTTGGCTTTCATGTAGGATTTTCAGCTGTATTTGGAGGCATATCAGTGATACCTATGAGTAATGGTTCGTTAATGGTCATGTTCTTACTTGGTGCTTCAGGATGAAGACACCACCCAAATCTTACACAGCATACAAACTCTTGCGAGTGTTCATCAGGCCTGAGGAAAACTTGCGAGAGTTGAAGCGTTGCCTAATTCTGATGAATAAAGTTTTCACATTTGTATCTAGATTGGAACCTGGGTTTTTTTCTAAGTTAAACATGGCTGCCAAATTTGTCTCAAAATGAATGTTGACCACCAAGGGAATAAGATTTGGAGGCAGTTGAAAAAAGCTAGGTATTGTCTTTGTTTACATATCACACCAAAAGAGATGGACTCAGGACTGGTTAATCAGAGGATTTCCAATGTATACTGTATTATACACTGGCACATCCAAATCAAGATTGAAAGGAGGAATAGGAATTTATGAATTATGTCATTTTGTAACCTTACTTTCTTTTCAAGTATATGATGACCAGTGCTGGTATGTATAATCATGAATCAGTTAGGTATCACGTCTTTGTCCTGCTTTTGATGCTGGATAGGTGAGCAATGCTGATACATTGAACTTTATTCATTAGAAATACCACTATATAATTAAAAGAGAATAACATTCTACATGTTAATGTTTTCAGTCAATGTGAGTCTCAGAGCATGGCATATTTTACTGAATTACACTATCTGTGTGTACTTCCCTGTAAAGTCACCCACGCTAGAAGAGGAATAGCTTGTGATGAACGGAATGGAGTTCTTTCAGTTCAACGTGCAGAATGTCCTTCAGAATACCTGTTATCTGTGTGCTAAATTACTAACCCCTCAGCTGATTTTTTTTACTGAAGTGATGACAAAAAGCTTACAGATTAAAATGTGAACTTGGAAAAAATTCCCTTTTACCTTTGCATGAAAAGCAGGAAACGTTGCGAATAAAGTAGAAAAAAGTTGGCACTCCAATCTTCAATGCAAAAATGTTTATAATTTATTGAGTGTACATGTACAGGGCCGGCCTTAAGTGTTCCGGCGCCCTGTGCGGGCTTCCCCCGTGGTGCCCCCCCCCCACCCCCGTCTCTTTCACCCCCTATGTTTGTGTCTCTCTCCTTTCCCATGTTTGTCCCTTTCCTCTTCCTTGCCATGTCTGTCTCTCTCTCTCTCTCCCTCTGTTCTGTTTCTTTCCCCCCGTCCCCTATTCTGTCTCTCTCCCCCCGTCCCCTGTTCTGTCTCTCTCCCCCGTCCCCTGTTCTGTCTCTCTCCCCCCGTCCCCTGTTCTGTCTCTCTCCCCCCCGTCCCCTGTTCTGTCTCTCTCCCCCGTCCCCTGTTCTGTCTCTCTCTCTCCCCCAGTTCTGTCTCCACCCCTGCCCCATTTTCTGTCTGTCTCTCCCCCACCCCTCCCCTGTTCTGTCTCTCCCCCCTCCCCCTGTTCTGTCTCTCCCCCCAACCCCTGTTCTGTCTGTCTCACTCTCCCCTCCCTCTGTTCTGTCTGTCTGTCTCCCCCCTAACCCCTGTTCTGTCGGTCTCTCTTCCCACTAACCCCTGTTCTGTCTCTCCCCCTTGCCCCTGTTCTGTCTGTCTCTCTCTCCCCTCCCCCTGTTCTGTCTCTCCCCCCTAACCCCTGTTCTGTCTGTCTCTCTCTCCCCTCCCCCTGTTCTGTCTCTCCCCCCTCACCCCTGTTCTGTCTGTCTCTCTCTCCCCTCCCCCTGTTCTGTCTGTCTCTCTCCCCCCTAACCCCTGTTCTGTCGGTCTCTCTTCCCCCTAACCCCTGTTCTGTCTCTCCCCCCTGCCCCTGTTCTGTCTGTCTCTCTCTCCCCTCCCCCTGTTCTGTCTGTCTCTCTCTCCCCTCCCCCTGTTCTGTCTCTCCCCCCTAACCCCTGTTCTGTCTCTCCCCCCTGCCCCTCTTCTGTCTGTCTCTCTCTCCCCTCCCCCTGTTCTGTCTGTCTCTCTCTCCCCTCCCCCTGTTCTGTCTCTCCCCCCTAACCCCTGTTCTGTCTGTCTCTCTCCCCCCTAACCCCTGTTCTGTCTGTCTCTCTCCCCCCTAACCCCTGTTCTGTCTGTCTCTCTCTCCCCTCCCCCTGTTCTGTCTCTCCCCCCTAACCCCTGTTCTGTCTGTCTCTCTCTCCCCTCCCCCTGTTCTATCTGTCTCTCTCCCCCCTAACCCCTGTTCTGTCTCTCTCCCCCCCTCCCTTACCTTTGCCTGAAAAGGTGGATCCAGGGAGGAGGCGGAGCTAACCGGCACAGCGGTGTAGCTCCGCCCCCACCCCGGGAAGCAGAGCAGAGTCTGCATTACGGGGATCCCGGGGCAGCAAGACAAAGTGCTGCTCGGCTCCCCATGCTTAATGCAGGCATGGGGAGCCGAGCAGCACTATCTCATGCTGCCCGGGGCTCCCCGTGAAGCAGATGCTTCTCTGCTTCCCGGGGTGGGGGCGGAGCTACACCGCTGTGCCGGTTAGCTCCGCCCCCTCCACGGACCAAGCAGAGAATGCCGAGCAGAGGGCTGGTGAGGGGGGATCTTTTGATCTCCCCCATCCAGTGCCTCTACCGGCTTTTTTTTTTTTTTTTAGTTTTTTTTTTCTTTCTACCGGCCGGGCGGGCGCCCCCTGGGGTGTTGCACCCTGTGCGATCGCACAGGTCGCACACCCCTAAGGCCGGCCCTGTACATGTAGACTAGATAATAGTTGCATGGAGGGACACCCTTTACACATTTCACATTATTCATCGCTTAATCACAATGATCCTCAGTAACTTCAGCTTCTCTTCATGTTTTCCACATCTTTATTTATGTCCGGTATCCTGACAGCTGATCGAGACAATACTGAAAACATTGCTTATAGTGTCACCAAGATAACATATCGCATATACAAGTAAATAGACTACAATGTAAAAAAGAAAAGATTAAACAATTAGTTATGTACAACTGCCAGAAAACCATATCTAAAAAGGGGACTAAAAAAATGGTCAAACAAAGGTAAAAATTAAACAGGAAAAGACATAGAATGATAACATAAATAAATAATAAATGTATTTTTAATTAATACAAAATAAGGAAAAAATGAAGAAGAAAATGTAAATATATAAAGGGGTAATACCATGTTATTAGAATATTAAGACTCACTATAAAAAGTATGTAAAAATATATATATGACCAACAAAATCTTTCAGAAAATATAAAAATATACAGTATATACTCGAGTATAAGCCGAGTTTTTCAGCACATTTTTTGTGCTGAAAAATGCCCCCCTCGGCTTATACTCGAGTCGGTGTCTGGGGAAAAAAAAAATCTAAAACTTACCTCATTCCTGCTCCATCTCCCGGTGCTCTGAAGGTCCGTGGCTGTGAGGAAAGCGTTGTGCGCTCCCCTCAAGCCGCACGGTCAACAAAGTGTGTTTTTTTTAAACAAACTTTATTGATCCGCGCGGCTGGAGGGGAGTTCACAACGCTTCCCTCACAGCCACGGACCTTCAGAGCACCGGGAGACGGAGCAGGAAAGAGGTAAGTACTGGGGTCTGGGGAAGGGGGGGAAGGAGGGTGGCATAACGAGCATAATAAGGGGCAATATCCTGGAATATTAAATGGCATATTGGGGGCAATATCCTGGCAAATTAAAATGGCATATTGGGGGCAAAATCCTGGCATATTAAATGGCATATTGGGGGCAATATTCTGGAATATTAAATGGCATTTTGGGGGCAAAATCCTGGCATATTAAATGGCATATTGGGGGCAAAATCCTGGAATATTAAATGGCATATTGAGGGCAATATCCTGGCATATTAAATAGCATATTGGGGGCAATATCCTGGAAATTAAATGGCATATTGGGGGCAATATCCTGCAATATTAAATGGCATGTTGGGGGCAATATCCTGGAATATTAAATGGCATATTGGGGGAAATATCCAGGAATATTAAATGGCATATTGGGGGCAATATCCTGGAATATTAAATGACATATTGGGGGCAATATCCTGGAATATTAAATGGCAGATTGGGGGCAATATTTACAAGTAGCTGCCTCATTTCCCACCCTAGGCTTATACTAGAGTCAATATTTTTTCCCAGTTCTTTGTGGTAAAATTAGGTGCCTCGGCTTATATTCGGGTCGGCTTATACTCGAGTATATACGGTATGTAAAATAAGGTACTATAATATAATTACTGAATGAGGCACATGCCAAAATGAAATGTGCTATCAAAAAGGCACTGACAATATATAAAAAAAAGAGTTACAGTATACAATATGCCAAGATAATACATTATAATATGACTATAATACAGGGAACTCTGAAAGGTCATTATAGTGCTTGATTATAAAATTACAGGAAGGAATCCTGGAATAAGCAAGTAAAAAAAAGGCACACTTATAAAATGACTTATTGGACAGAAGATTTATTGATTGCAAAATGCCACATCAAGACCCTTTTTCCAATGGTCTGGATTCCATGGATCCATTTAGTTTCTCTTTGAGATCATTTTTGTATCATACCTCCCTCCACGTGGAATCACCTTATCAATCGCTAAATGTAGTAATTTTTTCCAATGCAAATGATGGATAGCTAATGCAATGTCTAGGGACATTCAGTTTGTTATTTTTTAGTGATTTAGTGATCCACCCTAAGTGCTCAAACATCCTGTCGTTTAAGAGCCTTATGCTATGCCCAAAGTATAAAATGTGATTTTGCGTAATTCTTGACACTTTTTGATTGAACATTTTACAGGTGCCACATTTAAAATACCATTAGGTTTATTGCTCAAAGAAATGGGTGGGCACATTTTTTTTTAATAGATAGTAAAGCACTAGGGACTACTTTATCCTTAAGAGTGTTAGCCTTTCTAAAAATAACTTGAGGGAAGTTCGGGAATTGCATAATTTTATTGAAATTAACCAGCGCTAACTTTGAGCATTCGTTATATTCTATCAGACTGACAGTGGGTCCCGGAGCACAGTTCATCAGTGGGGGCCCAGATGTGCTCCTGTTCAGAGGACGTTTTATGTCGTCCTCATGGTCTTTTGGGCTATGTCTGTTAGGGTGACATAGAATGTTCATATGTGCTAAGTCGTTAATGCTAGGAATTATAACTATAGATGAGAAAAACTGTAACTAGTAAACACTGGTTAAAATTGAGCATAAAGTACTCTTTTTTTTCATTCATGTCTGCACTTGGCTTGCTTTATTCTTTCTTTGAAATGAATAACAAAGACAAAACAGAAAGATAGGCTCCAGTGAGAAGAAGCATTAAGCAACAAATCCTATATTAAATTGTCAATTTCAGAAATTATGCAATGGCTTTCTATAGATATGACATTTAAAGCAACGTTCTGTGGTGCTTTTAAAGTAGATTCACCTTTTGTTCTTGATATCCAAGTATTTGAATATATGTATTCATTTTTATTGTTTATTCTTCAAAGCATAGGTAATTTGAGTCTAAATGGTGAAAATTCACTAATTCATTCAAATTCATTCAATTAAAACTGAAATACACTGTTTAAAAGCAATTGAGATGCTATTTTTAAAGCATACATGTAAAATTGGACACAAGGCAAATGTACACAAAATAATAAGCACTGTGTAGAAAGCAGCTCCAAATCTCCAAAGAGTCTCTGTCTCTTAACCCCTTCCCTCCCCTTGTCTCTGTCTCTTAACCCCTTCCCTCCCCTTGTCTCTGTCTCTTAACCCCCTCACTCCCCTTGTCTCTGTCTCTTAACCCCCTCACTCCCCCTGTCTCTGTCTCTTAACCCCTTCCCTCCCCTTGTCTCTATCTCTTAACCCCCTTCCTCCCCTTGACTCTGTCTCTGCCCCCCCTGTCTCTCTGTCCCCCCTGTCTCTCTGTCCCCCTCCATCCCTCCCCCTGTCTCTCTGCCCCCCTCCCTCCCACCCTCCCCCTGTCTCTCTGACCCCCCTCCCTCCCTCCCCCTTACCTTGATCCCTGGTGGCTAGTGGGGGCAGCCGGGGGATGTCTGCACGATACTTGCAGACATCCTCCATGCTGCCCGACACGGCAGTCTATTATGACAGACAGCTGTCCGTCATAATAGTCTGCCGTGTCGGGCAGCATGGAGGATATCTGCACGTATAGTGCAGACATCCCCCAGCTGCTCGATTGTCCCTGGTGGCTAGTGGGGCAGCAGAGGATGTCTGCGCGATGAGCGCAGACCTCCCCTGCTGCTGCCCGGCACGCTCGCCGGGACTTCTGTGACGAAAGCGGAAGTATCCGGCTTCTTCACAGAAGCCCCGGCGGTCGTGCCAGGCGGAAGCAGGGGAGTCTGCGCTCGTTGCGCAGACATCCCCTGCTGCTAGAGAGGGGGATCCAGGTCCCCTGCAGCTCTGCTGGGGACCTGGATCCATGTCTTATAATCTGACCTCAATTTGAGGTCAGATTATAAGAGACCTCGATTATAAGACGAGGGGTAGTTTTCAGATTTTTTTTTCTGAAAAAAACCTCGTCTTATAATCGATCAAATACGGTAATAAATATTCTTTAAGACAAAGTCTCTTCTGGGGCCATGTTGTTTAACAAGAAACTCTCTATCATCTTTAGACCTATTTCATGTGCATTATTCATGTATAAAGAGACCACATATAGGCTCAAGGGCCAATTGGTGAACCATTCCTTGTAATCTTTGAAGAATATAGGTGGTAACTCTTATATATGATGGCAAATTTATTACCACTGGTTGGATGAAGTGTTCAGTATAGGCTGAGTGTTTACTTGTTAATGAGCCTATTCTCAATTTAATTGGGTGGTCTGATTGATCAACCAACTGCTTATGGTCTTGAACGGATTGCCCCTCAATTAGGGTAGGGGATAGTGTAGAAAAGTTGAGACAGAAGAAGACTTTTTGGATATACATTTTGGGTAAAATTGATTTCCCTACAAACTGTGTGACCAATTTTATGTACATATTTTTTTAAACCCTGTGAGTACCTTTGGTAAAGTGGAGAATACATTCATTTTCAATAAATACTACAATGCATTTTTCTCTGTTGTATTTGCACTTTTGTGTTTTCCATAATTTTTTCTTCAGTGGGATAAATTGCCCATATGCCAGCTGCATCACTCTGGGACATTCTATGTATTGGACATTCTGTGGACTAGTATTAATGATTATATTCATTTGTATTGTCTTTAAAGATTTGATGCACTTGTCTGTTTTCTGCATTTTTATGGTAACTAAAAATATAAATGACACTACTGCTTGAATATTGTATCCTTCAGTGGTGTTCTCAAAGAAGGTGCCATCGTTCTGAGGACATCATTGCAAATATGCTGCGATGTTGCGAGAGTTCGTCAGTTCTGATTATACTAAAAAACATACAAGTGGTGTGCTTGTATAAATGATAGCAACATATATTTTGGATGTGTTCCAATTAATAAATAAAACATGGCTGTATTGTCTATTATTTTTAATATTACATTCTGTGAATGAATGAGGCTTAATTTATATCCATTTCCTTGATCTTGGCCCCTATATTTTTACAGCATCCTTATGCCTTTTTGTATGTGCACGAAGCTGATTTATTTTTCTTAATGACTTGGTTTATCGATTGATCCATTGACGTTAAGCCTCACTTTTGAACAGCAATGCAGTCTAACAAATCTTCAAATTAACACTGAAGTGAATAGTTCTTGTGAATTTACCAAACAGTAGCATTTAAATGAAGTGTTGAAAGTCCTTGAGTACTTTTTTTGGAACTACTGCCTTAGAGGAACCATCTGCATTGTCTTTATTGCCATATTATAGCTTTGTTAAATATAACTTGAAGTTTTACAAATAATTTATAATTATTGTAACAATAATTATAAACAGGATTTTTTTGTATTCTGAAAACCATTCTTATTTGTCAAATGTATCAAATATTTCTGTTAGCACCAAAAACTGTGAGCTATTTGTCTGTGCATTTAAGTTAAAAATACTGCACGCTTGATGAGGTCTAATGTCCATGTGTGTGCCGTGATTATGGGTTTCATGCTTAATGCCCTTCCATATTTAAGATCCAGCAGAATAATGACAAGCACTGAGGCAAATACCGGTATGTCCTGAATACACCTGAATGCAGATATGTTCTGTTAACTAAAGAGTATAAACTGAGGAGAACTGAAAAAGATAGACACTTTAAGCAACCAATAAATAACTGACTTAGAAAGATAAGCATGTTGGGGAATCTTTTCACCTCAGCTGTTAAAGCTTGATTTGGCTATTACTGTGTCAGTCATCACAGTTCACTCTTTATTAGACATACTGCAGCAGCAATTACAGAACTACTGAATACATAACTGCTGAAGATAAGCACTGCCTATAGCAATCCATCAGTCAGTCTTTTCTGAGCATCATGGGATATGCGGTTCCCAAACATCTACAGCCAAGTTTACCCATCACTGACCTATAGCGATCCTGAACATCATTATGCTTAGTTTCCTCTACTTATGTCCTGGAATGATATATTGTACCTGCTATTGACCCACTTTGATTATGTAGACTAGAGATTCAAGGTAATTAAAAATGTGAAAATTAAAAAAGATTAACGAAACCTCCAGTAATATAACAATAATACCTGACTAAACTAGGGTTTTACTTTCTAACTGAAGATTAGGTTTGTTATTTATTGTTTATTTTTAAAATAAGAAATAATCTTAAAATAAAAACAAAAAAACTCTCTACACTTTGTGCTCTCTATATACCTTAACTGTGTAACAATCAAGCATCAAGTGTCAGAAAAAATAGTCATTTGCAAAAGTCATTCTATCCCTGTTCTGGACTTTCTATCCTATCATGGAAACTTGTTTTTTTTTCTGTTGACATTGTCACAATGTATGTTTGTTCTGTTTCCAGGTTCACTTATACTTTTTAAGCCCACAATTTCATTTAGAAAAGCTGTGTGCTAAATCTTATTGCAGTATTTCAGTCTTGTCAATTTGAGGATATGCAATCAAACTCACACTCAGATATTGATTAGCGTCCTAGTTATCCTGTCAAGGATTCGGCATGCTGACTGATAGAAAATAAGGTGCAATTGCTTGATATTGATTGTAATAGACTTTATATCAACTTCCTTGCCAAATACTTGTCAAACCTGAAAATTAAGGCTGGTGCCAATCATTCTCTGAAGCTCTCTTAACCAACACATGATTCATTTAATGTGGTGTTCTATAAATCTCAATGCTTCTAATGCTATGGATTTGCATTCAAAGCTGTAAGTATATTAAAATGACACAGTGACCCTTCTTAGCTTATGTATTAGAAACAAGATATACGTGGTTATTAGAATATGTTGTTGCTAATGACAACCTTTAAGAATCCATTTTTATGTATGAATAATGTTTGTGACTAAAAATATTTTACTGTTCTCATGAAATACAAGCAATGAAAAGTTGAAATATATCTGTTTTGCAAAATGTATCCAACATAGAGAACCTCTAAACCTGGTTTATCTGTATCACTGGACAATGGAAATATTCTGATTTATTGAATTGGCCTACTGCTAGAACACCCTACAATTTGTTTTATTTACTGGTCAGCAGGCTACATTGTAGTCCATAAAATGCCCAATGGTTAGTACAGCCCAGCTACTGTGTCTTTTACATTTTAGAGGTTGCCCATTTAACCACTGAATGGCACATCACATGTACAATCCATTACTCTATAATGTCATGTCTTACAAATTCTTATTTAACTGATCTACTCGTTATCAATTACTCTAAATGTAGTGATATGAATATGTAACATCATAATGCAGTCATAGTTTTTACTTTTAGGCACCTTGTTACTCTTTCTATCTCTTACTTTCTCCCTCTCTCTGTTATCGAGAGAGAGACAAAGCAAGATATCGATTTTTCCATAAATTTACATTAAGAAAGTAAACGTTTTTGGAAAGATAATATAAAACTGTAATATAAATAATTTATTTATTTTAAGTGGCTTCATTAATGTATATTATCTTTACTATGATATGCCATTATATCTATTATTCTATATAGTCATATGGCTTTACAGAGTTCGACACATGTATAGATCCATGCATCACTCCATCTGCACAACATAACTATGGCAGACAATATACATTTTTTCCCACTTTTGTGCTATTTGGGAGCAACACGAAACCCATTTGCTTTCATTACAAATGAATGAGGTTTTGCTGTTTTGTGGAAAACAAATTTATTAGCGTTGTAGAATTCAGTGAATTTGTTTTATGTTTCTAGTGGATGGCGAATGTAGTGTTGTCACTGCTCATTTTATTCATTTATTCCCTTGTGTGTTGTTGAAATACCAACACTATTTTGCAGACACATCTTCCACAGAGGAAGATAAAAGTAGAACATGCCCTTTACAATTTTTCTTTTTTTTCATTTTTTTTTTTTGCAACTTTAGGCCATGTGCTGTTTTGAGAACAAGACCAATTAGGGATTTGAGGGATAAAATATTGTGTAATTTAATAGTTTTGAGCGATCTATTCACCTCACGAATAGACAAGAGAGTTCTGCTTGGTTCTTAAATTAAAATCTGTGGAAAAAAATGTGCACTGCATGTGTCTTTACTGACATAACTCATTTAGGTTCTGAAATTTAACTGACAGAGTTAATAAAGCATTTGTTCTCTACAAATGTGAACTAGTTGATAAAGTAAAAAATACAACTAAATAATTGTATAGTGTTACTTTTTTTGCAGTACACTATATTGAGTCTGCTATCAAGACAAGGCAATTATAGTCGAGTCTCGTATAACCTTCCATAGGCTTATTTGCAGTGGTAGAGAATTTAGAGAGATGGTGGTATACTCTGGACAAAAAACTAGTCTCTATCACCAGTAATTCAATAAAACATCTGAATCACTTAGAGATGCTTTGCATATTTAAGCCACTAAGAAACCTCACGATTTTAACTTCCAATACCAAGCTCCCTTCTTTTTGGATTCTGGACATCATATGAGTGTTTGTTTTCTATATTAATACCAAATGTTATATGACTGAATTTTGAATTATATTGTCTCTAGGTAGGTATTCATATATTGTATCGATTGGTTGATAATTGTATATTTAAATTAATCAGAGTATACTTTGAAAAGATGCATCAGACAAGGTGGAATGATTATATTAAAATAAAAATAAATAGCAATGTCTGTAAAGAAGCTATATAAAACATGATATGTCACTATTCTTCGTACATAGATATATACATTTGTGTACATCATTTCTGTCCTCTTTTCTAAAAAATAATCATGTTATTAATGCCTTTAAGTCAATATTACTATGGAGTATATAGTACTTTCAATATTTGAGTATTATAATAGAAACATATTGTTAATAGGGCTTCATAGTATTGCAACAGTAGTTCTGAGCTTTGGTCTAGAATTGTTTAAAAATAAATATAATATCAATTAAAATGGAAAAAGGACTGAAGATTTGATGATTTAGCTTATCAAGTATTAGAATATTGGCATTTAAAAAATATGAAAGAGCAAAAGATCCCCCTGCGACACACCCTATATATCTAGTCACTATAATAAAGTCAAGTCCTCTCCCAAAAAAAAATGGAATGTAAGTTTTGTTTTGTTGAGATGCAACATAATATTAATTCTAAAGCTTTTACACTATAAACATTTATAAATTAATGATATGTATTTGTTTTTATTTTTAAATAAAAGAATAATTACTTATACAGTTCATGTTTAGTTATATCATGTTTCTTGTAATGACTAGTAAACGTGCACTGGGGTTTAGATGCTCATATGTTAGTAACATTTCCTTTGTCTGCAACTTAGTTATTGTTGGTCATGTGGTCAAATAACTCAGTGTATAGTGTGGATATTTTAAGGAAAATTGCCTCATTTTACAGAGTCTAGCTTTTTAAATTGTTATGAATATATTTGCTTGGGTTTTTCCGATCCACCTTGGTATGCTCACGTTATGTAATTTATTTAATTGGCAGGTGTGTCTATTGCAAGAAATTTGGGTAAACGGCTTTTTGATATGTAGAGCATGTGCAAAATACGTCAATTCCCCTAAAAAATTTAACTTCTTCGAATTTTGCCGACATAGAATTTTGGTTTTAATTAGACTACGGAAAACACTGTTTAATTGAATTGCTGGTGATGGAGCCTAGTTTTTTGCCTATTAGAAAATGTCAACATCTCTCTAATTTCCCTGCAAACTGAAGTGCACATGAGGTTGTTCCTTTTTGTCTGAGCACCTGACAAGAGGTAGTAGAGGTAATACAATCATGTGTATTGAACCTGCATTTATCTTTATCTATTACTTGCGATGCGTCATGGGTCCTGCATGCTTTCTTGATGCTCTGTGTGGTTTGTATTCTACCAGGCATCAGGATAAATGTTTCCAGGTGTAATGAAACAACAAGTTTTGTCTGCCTTTAGCTAAATTAAAGGGACTTGGTCTCCAAATAAACAAAAAATATGCAATCAATAATGCAAATATTCAAATGGATCCTGTGCATTTTAATCTACTGTACAAAAGGTATGGTTCCATCAAAGATAAACAAAATAACATCAGAAAACATTGTACCACCAATGATTAAATGCAGCTTCATATGCCAATAAAGCACAAAAACAGTAGAATGGCGGTAAATTGAACAGTGGGTGAATCGGCAAATGGAGACAAGTGTGTCCACATCTCTCGCATCACCATAGAAACTCTGGTGGTGTCAACACATTTGTGCATTCATGTACTGATCCATGCATGCACTATAATGCATCGTACACTGTGTTCTGCATTGCGTTGTCAACATCATTATGTTATGCATACTGACATGCCAGATTTCTCTGCCATTACATGGAAGTGTACATGCTCCAGAAACTGAATATATAGACTCCACCCACCATGCTCTAACATCATGGCCTCTACAAATATAGCTGATGAGGAGGTAATACCCACTATGCTCTAACATCATGGCTTCTACAAATATAGCTGATGAGGAGGTAATACCCACTATGCTCTAACATCATGGCCTCTACAAATATGCCTGATGAGGGGGTAATATTTGTATTACATGGAGTATATGAGTCACTGATTTTATGATTTTGAAATTGTGAACTGACATGTTTGAATATGTTTGGCTATTTGCATTGTTTTTTGGTGAGTCTCTTTAAAAGTAAAGATACTTTTTAGAATTTGTGCACCTACTGTTTTTAAATAGAAACATAGATACATATGTGTGTGTAAGCATTTCTATTCTTGAAATCATGTGTCTTTAAGCACTCCAAAGCTGTGATTGTTTGCTGGGCCAGAATAAAAACATACAGCAGAAAAGGTCTTTGTGAAAAAAAGTTTTCTTTATTTGTGGAGACACATTAAATTGCATAGCACTAACATTTTGCACAACACTTGATAGGGCATTAAAAGGAAATTACAGACTACATTAGACAAACAGAGAAAGGTGGATACATGAGGTAGATGGCCCAGTTTCCAAGGTTTCCATCAAAAGTATTAATGCAGTATAATGTTTTGTCTGCTGCTTGCAAAAGTATTTCTTTTTAAACAGACACTGTGTAGGGTACAATATACATTTATGTAAATAAAAATGTAAACAGCATCTCTGTTACACTTTTAAAAAGCTATAGCATGTATGTTCCATAACTATTCTAAATGATTTTCCAATAACAGGTCATGGCATCACTAATTGAAAAATGTCATTTTTTTTTTGAATGAGCCATTCCATTTACAAACATTATCAAAAGTCAAACAAGTGACAGATACATACACAAAAATCAAAACACTTACTACTTTATGACTACAAGGACTATATAATATTTGTAAAATGTTCATTCTTAAGACAAATTGACTTTTGGGAGAACCCATAACCACATTCACAGAAAAGCAAAGTATTACTCTATCCTTTTTCCTTTTGTGTGATCTATTGTAATTATGTTACCATCATTAACTAAACAGATAATAGGGCAGAGTAGTAAATGAAAGATAAGCATAAAGTAACCGACTTTTCCACAAAATCCAATTATAGTGATAAGGGAACACTAATTAAATATACTGATTAGGGACCCAGTATGTATTTAGGAAGCAGTCCTTTACTCTAGGGTGTTCGACAACTCATTAGCTTTAAAGAGCCATAACACACAGGGTTGGAATACATCTCGTAGCATGAGATTAGATGTGGACTATTATCTAATTTTTTATTCCCCAAGTGTAATAACAATTGAATGTTCATTATTCTACTGAAAATTAAATGCTGTGGTAAATACAGTACAAATGCATTATTCTATATTACCCTTTTGAACCTGATAACAATAATAGAATACATTTCCCAACTTTTGTTGGAAGAAGCATGCGGTAATTTAGTTGATTAACCTGTGTAAAAATCTGTTTCTGTTATAATTTTAGTAGAGTGATAGAGTTGTTAGCATGCAATTTTCAATGGTGGATTAAATGATCATTAATTAAGGACTGTTTATTGCATTCTATTAGCACAGTTGACAATAGTATTAGATGTGTCAAGTATTATATGCTCTTGGGAAACAAAGACATGTTTTTTCAATGTATAATTTTGCATTAAAGTCGCAATAGTCACCAAGGTTTGTGTGGTCAACTGAGATAATTCTTTATACATTTTAACCTCAACACGGGTTAATATTAGAATTATGTTTGTCAACAATGATTCAAATAATGTGTGTAGTCATAGAGCAAGATGCTTACTTAACACTAATATTATTTACTTATTTGTCACATGACTGTGGTATATGAATCAGAAAATAATCAGAAAAGATTAGCATGTCACTAAATGTATACACTGTGTATTACACTGTGGTGATACGACTATATAAGTGAATTAAGCAGCTGTTTGGGGCCCTCTTCGTTAGGTTGCCCACACAATGGCTTACTAATGGTATATATGTATTTAGAGGAAGCAGATAACTGACCCATCTGATTTTTTGGGTTAGAGTCCCCAACAAACTAGAACAGCTCTGCAGTTTGTGCTATGATTAACTAAATACAATCTTGTCATCTATACATTCTAAAATAATGACATTTTAAAATGCATGTTCATCTACTTTTAGAATGAAAATGGTTAATGGATTCATAGAACTTAAAAAAAACCAAATATTCAGCTACAGCTTTGACATTAATAATTACTGATTCAGCAACCTGCATTGCAATGTGCTACATATGTGTCAGTATCAGTATGTTATTTGAATGGAGTTTAGAGCAATATTTTTATGTAAACTATAGGAAAGAGTTACAGTGACAGCCAAGAACATAATTTTTTTCTGTGTGCACTTAAATAGGTTTTCATGTTTCACATAGAATTAGGTTAGCAAAATAATTCTTTGAATTCAGGAATGACCATTCCTTCGGGGTGTATTACATCTTAAACTAATAACTATGTCTACAGACTATATATCATTGCTGCATGATTACCGAGGAGTCTGTTTGATATTCCTATGCTTAATTGCCTTTTGCTGATTAAGAATGCCCCATAAACTCATTATGAGACGACACATATATTGTCCCCAAATAATAATATACAGTTGTAATAAAATGTGCACAGCATCTATTTAGTAGGGTGACTAAAATTATAGATCATGGAGGGACACCCAATAGACAATTTAAATCAGAGGTTGTAGTGTTTATCTTTGTATCTGATCCAAAAGTATATATATATATATATATATATATATATATATATATATATATATATATATATATATATATAAATAGGACATGGTCTAATAAATCAAACACGTGAGCAGATAAAATGAGACAATATGGGTTTTGACATATTTATTTTGGATTCAGCAGGTGTTGATGGGATCTATCTAGACTTTAGGCATTTGAGACAGTTCCACACAAAATATTACTCTACAAATTGAGAGGCATAGGTTTGGGGACAAATATATGTATATGGATTGAAAATTGACTTAAAGAATGCATAGAGTTGTTGTAAATGAAAAAATTCAAATTGGACCAGGGTTTTAAGTGAAGTACTTCAGGGGTCTGTTTTGGCCCTTCATTTAATTTGTTCATTGATGATCTCCCAAGTTGTGTTGATAGCCATGTCTCAGTGTTTGCTGATGACACACAATTAGGTATGGAAATACAGACTAATCATGATGTTTATTCCTTGCAGGAAGATGTAGACTAAGTGGGAGACTGGCAAAAGAGGTTCAGTGTATACAAATGTAAAGTTATGCACTATGAGAAAAATAATAACAGTGTAACATACACTTTAAATGGTATATTCCTGGGAAAAACTACTAATGAGAAGGATTTAGGAATATTTGAGGAAGATATAAGATATTGGCATGAATAAAATGGGATATTCACGGGAAGATATCATCTTCCATCTTTACAAGTCAATGGTAAGACATCACCTTAAATATTCCGTACAATTCTGGGTACAAATCTTTAAAAATGTCAGGCTTTAATTTTTTTTTACTCGCGATCGCGTCATTAGGCCACGCCCCTTCATTAGGTCACACCCCTTCCAATGACGCGATCTTCCTGTGACTATAAATAACAGTCTGCAACAGACACAAATCGCTGAGTATTGTCTTTAGCAGCTGTTGTTCCTGACTCCTTAGCTCCAAGCTACCTTAGAGTATCTTGCTACTTTCATTTTTGATTACCTGTTGCTGACCCAGATATCCTCGACCATTCTGATTTCTCCAATCCTGACCTTTGGCTTCCTGAATCGAATTGTGTACTTCTCCAATCCTCTGAATACAGACCATCCCTGTTATCCTGCATTTTTCTCTATCACCTAATCGCAAGTACCTTCCATATCTTCAATCAAGTGTTCCATCATATTTATTACTTTATACTTCAATCAAGTTACATATATTTTTCCATATTACTTCAAACAATTTATTTTTCTCTGCAATCAATATCAGTCAGTTTTTCTTCTTTTTGCTGCTAAACTTTAATACAAGAATTGCTTAAACGATATACCTTGTGTGGATTGTCATTTATTTCTGCAGTTGAGTTTCCAAATATTCTTAAAGTCACAGCTACCCTGACAAAATACTCAGCCTACCAAATGGAACCAGCAGAAATGGCATCCCGAATTCTTTCATTAACTCAAAGAGTGGATCATCTCACTCAAAGTGTTCAGGATTTAAGTGTGGCACACGACCGCCTACTTTCATACACCACTGAATTGCAAAGCAGAAGTTTTACCACTCCCCTCTCTGCTCCCCCAAGGGAATATCCAGAACCTTCTGTGTGTACCCCTGAAAAATTCTCTGGAGACAGATCCAAATACAGAGAGTTTATAAATTCCTGCACCCTTCTATTTTCCTTGAAACCCAGATCTTATCCAACAGACAGGATAAAGGTGTGTACAATTATCTCATTTTTAAGAGGTGAACCCAAGTCCTGGGCTCATACTTTTTTGGAAAGAGATGACCCTATCATCGATTCATTAGACCAGTTCTCTTTTATATGAGGATCAAAACAAACAAGCCACAGCAGATATGACCATCCGCTCCTTGTCTCAAGGGAAACGTCCTGTTGAGGATTATATTGCTGAATTTAAGAGATGGGCCGTAGACACTGAATGGAACGATATTTCCTTAAGGAATCAATTCCGTCTCGGACTATCTCAAACTGTAAAGGATGAAGTAGCCAGGACTGTCCTTCCTCCTACTCTAGACGCCACAATGCAATTGTCCATCAACATCGACAGACGTATTAGAGAGAGGAAAGCCAAACGGTCCTCTACAAACAATCCTTGGAAGAGAACTATAACCCCTGTGAAACAAACCGACAAGACTTCCCCGCCTGAACCTATGGAGCTGGGAGTTATTCGTGGTCCCCTTTCACAGAATGAAAAGATAAGGAGGAGAACATTAAACCTCTGCATGTACTGTGCTTCCCCTGAACATTCTGTGGAAAATTGTCCTATTCTCTCCAGAAACAAGAGTGATAAGCACCTCTCTTACAGAAACCTTCTCTACATACCCCAGAAATCTCTTCCTCATCTTTCCCTCTCTCTCCTCTTACAGTGGGACAAAGAAAGGATACATACTGAGGCCATTCTGGACTCCGGGGCTGCTGGTCTCTTCATAGATCAAGACCTCGTGAAGGAAAAGAATATACCTCTAATAAAGAAGATTTCCCCTGTATCTATCCAACTTGTTGATGGATCCATGTTATCCTCAGGACCCACTACCTTCGAAACGATTCCTCTAAAGATGACAGTAAATCATCATCACATAGAATACATCAAATTTGATGTCATCTCTTCACCGTTATACCCTCTAATCCTTGAAATGAATTGGTTGCATTTCATAACCCTACTATCAACTGGGAAAATCTTGAAAGACAGCTCGATTCCCATTACAGTCAAAAGACCTGTTTCCTCCATACTACACTTCTACAAATTACAGAAGAACAACTCATTCCTCCATGCTATTCTGATTTTAAGGAAGTCTTCTGTAAAAAAGAAGCCGAAACTTTACCACCACACAGGATATATGATTGCCCTATCGATCTGATTCCTGTGGCTCCCATTCCATTCGGGCATATCTATCCTCTGTCTGATAAAGAATTAGTCACCCTCAAGGAGTATTTGGATGAAAATCTACGCAAAGGATTTATCCGTCCTTCAACCTCTCCTGCAGCCTCTGGGATGTTCTTTGTCACAAATAAAGACAAAACCATCAGACCCATTATTGACTACAGACAACTTAATAAAATCACTGTAAAAAATCGTTATCCTCTACCGCTAATCCCTGAACTTCTTGAACGATTACGTACCGCAACCATCTACACCAAGATTGATCTTAGAGGAGCATACAATCTTATAAGGATAAAGAAAGATCACGAATGGAAAACTGCTTTTCGCACCCGATACGGGTTATTTGAATATTTAGTTATGCCATTCGGATTGTGCAACGCCCCTGCTACATTCCAGCACTTCATAAATTACATATTCCGGGATCTTCTAGATGTGTGTATCATTATATACCTTGACGACATTTTAATCTATTCAGACAATCTAGAAGAACATCGGAAACATGTACGATGGGTGTTGTCAAGGTTACGGACTCATAGTTCGTCCGCCAAACCAGAAAAATGTATTTTCGAGGTGGCAAAAATCTCATTCCTCGGATACGTCATTACCCCCCAACAAGTACATATGGACGATTCCAAGATTCAATGTATACTCAATTGGCCCATACATTCAAATGTGAAAGAAGTTCAAAGTTTTCTTGGATTTGCCAATTCTTAAAGAAAGTTTATTAAAAAAAATTCTTCTATAGTCCAACCTCTTACTCTGCTCACCAAGAAAAATACTTCTTTTGTCTGGAACCCCCAAGCTCAAGAGGCTTTTGAAGTTTTAAAAACAAAGTTCACTTCCTCTCCCATCCTCAAGATGCCCAATCCTTCTTTGCCCTACGTTCTCGAAGTTGATGCCTCTGATTTCACTCTTGGTGCTGTTCTATCTCAACAGAACACTCCCCAATCAGTCCTTCATCCTGTCGCCTTTTTCTCCCGTACATTGACCTCTGCGGAAGTCAACTATCCCATAGGGGAAAAAGAGTTACTCGCTATAATTTCAGCTTTTGAAAATTGGAGGCATTTATTAGAAGGAACAGAGGTACCTATCGTTGTCTACACTGATCATAGAAATCTCGAATTCCTTCACAAGAGCAGAACACTCACCGCCAGACAGGTTCGTTGGAGTCTATTTTTTGATAGGTTCAATTTCCAGATTGTATATCGACCTGGATCTCATAATAAAAAGGCTGATTCCTTATCCCGAATCCCAGGAGTCAAACCAGAAAATCTTACCTCTTCAGACATTCTACCACCCTCACGATTTATTGGTGTCCTTTCTTCCACCTTCATCAATCAAATCAAAACCTTCACAAAAAATGAAGCAACTAAGGATGACCTATCTGATTTACAACAGGAAGAAGGACTTTATTTCAAAGATACCAATCTTTATATACCTCCTTCTTTAAGAGTAGACATTCTCCATATGTTCCATGATTCTCCTACAGCAGGACATCCTGGAGTAAAGAAAACAATTGAGTTATTAAAAAGACAAATTTGGTGGCCTAAACAAGGAAAAACCATCAAGGATTATGTATCTTCCTGTCCGACATGCCAAAAGAATAAACCAAGTCACCAACAACCCTTTGGGTTATTAATGAATCTACCTACACCCAATACTCCATGGAGTTCCATATCCATGGACTTCATAGTCGAACTACCTCCTTCCGATAAATTTACCACTATCCTGGTTGTTGTAGATAGATTTACAAAAATGGCTCATTTCATTCCGACAAATAAACTACCCTCTTCCAAAGAATTATCCTCACTATTTATTAATAACATCTTCAAATTACACGGATTACCTACCGAAATTATCTCTGACAGAGGAACTCAATTTACTTCTCATTTTTGGAGAGAACTCTGCTCAACTCTTCAGATATCACCCAAATTCTCCTCAGCATATCACCCTCAGTCAAATGGACAAACTGAGCGTGTCAATCAATGTTTAGAACAGTTCCTACGGTGCTACTGTTCTCATCTTCAGGATGACTGGTCTTCCTTCCTGGCCCTTGCTGAATTTTCGTATAATAATACTCTCCATTCCAGCACAAAGATGACCCCCTTCTACTCCAATTACGGGTTCCATCCTTCTTCCTTCCCATCCATTCCGTCACTACAAAGAAACCCCACCGTTACTCACCAAATTTCAGAAATGGAAAAGTTATTCGAACAACTGAAAACTAACCTTAACAATTCTCTCCAAAGCCATAAAAGATTTTATGATCTTAGAAGATGACCAAGTCCTTCATATCAGATTGGTGATGCTGTACTTCTCTCTACTAAGAATATTCGTACTTCTCGACCTTCTAAGAAATTGGACCAATTATACATGGGACTTTTCCTAATCGAGAAAATCATTAACGAAAATGCAGTCAAACTCACCTTACCCTCTTCACTTCGTCTTCATCCCGTTTTTCATACCTCCCTCCTAAAACCACACGTTCCCGATCCTTTCTCCAGGAAAGTATATGTAAACCCTGATCCTGTGAGTGTCGAAGGACAACCTGAATACGAAATTTACAAATTACTAGATTCCAGAGTGTTCAGACGAAAACTTCAATACTTAATCCGATGGAAGGGTTATTCACCTGAGGAGGACACGTGGGAAGATGCAACCGAGGTACATGCTCCTAATCTCGTGACCTCATTCCATAAGCGATTTCCTGAGAAGCCTCGGCCCTAAGCACCCTGTGGTTGCTGCTTTTGGCGGGGATTCTGTCAGGCTTTCATTTCTTGTTTTTTCTTTACTCGCGATCGCGTCATTAGGCCACGCCCCCTTCATTAGGCCACGCCCATTTCAATGACGCAATCTTCCTGTGACTATAAATAACAGTCTGCAACAGACACAAATCGCTGAGTATTGTCTTTAGCAGCTGTTGTTCCTGACTCCTTAGCTCCAAGCTACATTAGAGTATCTTGCTACTTTCATTTTTGATTACCTGTTGCTGACCCGGATATCCTCGACCATTCTGATTTCTCCAATCCTGACCTTTGACTTCCTGAATCGAATTGTGTACTTCTCCAATCCTCTGAATACGGACTGTACCTGTTATCCTGCATTTTTCTCTATCACCTAATCGCAAGTACCTTCCATATCTTCAATCAAGTGTTCCATCATATTTTTTACTTTATACTTCAATCAAGTTACATATATTTTTCCATATTACTTCCAACCATTTATTTTTCTCTGCAATCAATATCAGTCAGTTTTTCTTCTTTTTGCTGCTAAACTTTAATACAAGAATTGCTTAAACGATATACCTTGTGTGGATTGTCATTTATTTCTGCAGTTGAGTTTCCAAATATTCTTAAAGTCACAGCTACCCTGACAAAAAATTATATTACAGAACTAGAAAAAGTACAAAGGAGGGTTAAAAAAATTAATATGCGGTTGGTGGATCTTAGATATGATGAAAAAGTTGCATCTATATACACTAGTACAAGGCATCTTAGAGGGGATATGATAACGTTATATAAATATGGGCAGGGCCAATATAAAGAGCTTTCCAGTGACCTGTTCATTAATCAGAAAGGTACAAAGAACAAGAGGTCACCCCCTGAGACTGGAAGAGCAAAGATTTCATAGACAGCAAAGGAAGGGATTCTTTACGGTAAGGACAATAATGATATGGAACTCACTGCCAAGAGAGGTGGTGCCATCAAATACAATTGATGCATTCAAAAAGTGTTTTTTTTTTTTTTTTTTAAGAAAAGCAGTACATAGAGGGTTATTAATAATAGAATAAGCATTAATAATAGAGCTTGATCCAAGGAGAAATCTTATTGTTGGTTTTAGTCAGGAAAGGAATGTTTCCCTCCAAAGTGGATCAAAAACAGGAATTTCAACCTAAATTACTGTAACATGTTAAAGCCACTTAGCAAACTTTTAAACTATTACATTGCTTAAAATATCAAACAATCTCTGGTTACTAAAAGGTGTTACAATTTTTCCACATTATTATTGTCCACAGTATTAGCTTTGTCACCACTTCACTTGTGAGTGCAGTGGTTGCAGGGTAGGCACTGCAAGTGAACTGTCTTTTGTCCCAGTATTCCAAAATACCCAGAAATATTCACCATCTAACCACTGGGAGAGTTATCATGTACACCACTAACTTGTTTAACTTTTGTTTTTGTATTGTTGCAAACAAAAATCCTATCAACAAAATTATAAGTTTGAAAAGAAAGATTGTTTAATAAGTGAATGAGAAGCAAAACAGTGCAGGGGCAGTTCTTAGTTAAATGCCAAGCACAACAATAAAGTGCCCTGCATATTCTTGTGTATATTAAATACATTATATTTAGAATATTTCATTTGAAAACACACTTTGTTACACATATGTTTTTCAGCGTATGGACAGCATTACCTTTAATACCTACATCATTGGGTTTTTCGCCTTCTCCAAATGGGTCTAGGACACTTCTTTGCGGCTGCTTCACCTCTGACAGTTCAGCGCCTCAATTTGAACACTGAACTCTCAGAGATGAAGATGAACCCGGCCGCTTCATCGAGGCAAGGTAATAGCTAACAGATCAGAGCTGAACTGTCAGCGCTTACAAACATACATCCACAATAAATAACCCCCCCTTGAAGTGACGCCCCGAACCTAATACTAAATTAAACCCCCAAATACTAATACTAAAATTAACACCCCCTGAAGCTTAATCCTTAAATAAACCCCTAAAACCCTAATACTAAAATTAACTCCCCTCAAATCCTAATACTAAATTAACCCCCTGAACCCTAATACTAAAATTAACTCTCCTCAAACCCTAATACTAAATTAACCCCCTGAACCTTAATACTAAAATTAACTTCCCCCAAACCCTAATGCTAAAATTAACTCCCCCCAAACCCTAATACTAAAATTAACTCCACCCCGAACCATAACCCTAAAATTACCCCCACAAACCCTTATACTAAAATGAACCCCCCAACCCTAATACTAAAATTAACCCAAATACTAATGCTACCCCGAATAATACCTTCAGCGATCCCACAATGAACCGTCCCCTCGATGAACTCTCGCACGATGAAGCGGCTGCATTAATGCAGCCGCGATGAACTGTCGCATCCCCCTCCAAATCCCCTTTTGGAATAAGATAGATTAAAATAATGATACAAATCGGTGTTACTTCTACTATAGGTAACCAAGTCCAGTTTGTTTTCTCACCATTACACTATTATATTACACATTATAATATCAGATAATGGTATATCCTATCTCAAAGTACTTTAAAAAAAATTTTTTTATAATACTGTATCAGTTTATAACTGATGCAGTATTATATTTTGCAGTCCATTTGCTGACTGATTTTACATGAAAATGTACTGCATAACTTTTCAAGAATGGATTATCTGCTAAATGCCCAACAGGTGACTCCTTCAGTCTGTGGAAGACAAATTAAATCCTTCTGTCATATTGTTCATTTTCATGTACAGACTTCAGGCTGAATACAACAATTTCTATTCTATTCAGGATTGCCAGAAACAACATAGCTTATCTAAATTCAATATAAGGCATTGGCATTTGGTTGTTGGCTGATTCTCAGGTGTAATGTTTGCAAATAAAACTATTCATGTCCTACTATGGTTTACTTCAGAACTGTCAGTCCCTCTTAAAAGGAATCACCACAAATATACATGATACACTGGAGTATATGCATAAAGATTATGGATTTGTACTGGAGTCTAACATTTGTAAATGAAGGCAAGGTCGAAAACAATAAAATATAGAAGGATTCACTGAAGAAATTGACAACAGGGAAAGATTAATTAGCCAGGAATTACTATACAGTATAGAAAAAATTGAAATAGTTATGTATCATATACATACACTATCGGCAAATATAAACATCATATAGATATATTACATTTTTGCCAAATGCATTCCAATTTTTTTAACGGAAATGTTTATTTCTATTTAGTTTTGAAACCTTCACATATTATTTTATATACTAATCAGCCACAACATTATGACCACTAATCAGCCACAACATTATGACCACTGACAGGTGGCAAAGGGGCAGAGGCAATGTGATGCTTTGACACATACCATCTACCATTTATCTAAGCCACAGGAATATTTTGGGGTGGGGGGATATCAAAGCAGGAAGGGACTCATCTTGTGTGGAAATCAGCAATTCATTGAAGAAAATTGGGGAGACAAATCCATGGACTCAATAACAGTCAAAATGATATTGTGAGGCGGCAGAACTTAGCTTCTGACAGCTCAATGCATTTCACAAAATTAGCGCAAAATATCCTCCCCAGCACCCCCAATACCACCTACCCATTGTTTACCTTTGTTGGTTTAGGAGAGGGGTTTCCTGGTGGGAGGCAAATGTTACAAACGTTACCCATTTATAGGACAATTATATAACCATGCTAGTAGTAACTAACAGAACAAGCATATACCTGAGCATCATGGAAAATTTACAATAGCTGAGGTGATAAAGATTAACCACTATTACTCCAGTCCCCAATTCCTATGGTATTCAGCCAGTAATGGGCTGCAGTCAACAACAACAAAGTTAGTGTGTAGTGTAACAATCCCAGTCTATTACAAATCCAGTAATATGGCTTGTTGAATATTATTGTAGAGTCAGTCAACAAAAGTTAGTGTTGGTACTGTAGACTTACAGTAACCCATTCGCCCCCTCCCCCTCACACAGCCCCATCCACAGGTAGCAACTAGCAATGTTACTTGCATTGTAGAAAACCAAAGTTAATGTAGCCCCCTCCTTCCTCTATCCCCCCGACTTCCTCCTCTACTAATTTGGTTCTTTACAAAAGCTCTCAACCCCCTAAAATAAATAAAATATTAGATACAACCCTATATCCCCTCTGCCTCTAAGTTGCCCTCAGCCCTAATATTTAAAAGGATAGTGATTGTACCACACTCATTAAGGTGCATCCTTTATTTTACCTCATGGCTCTCTTTTTTATTTAATGGGTGAGATGTTACTGTCCTTGTTAAATAATGGAGGCCATGAATTTTGGTGGAGGACGGTTTCTCAGATTCATTTGACAGACTAACTTGACAACTGGACTTAGCCAGAAACTTCAATTTAGGACTTTAGTGAACAGACCCAGATAACACTGACAAATGGGACCTTTAGCCACACCACTAGAAAAGGCTTTAGAAAGGTATTTTTTCCTGGCTTGGGCCACGTGATCAAAAAATACATATGTATACTGGGGGATGGGACTCTTCATCGCGGCTGCTTCCGCGCAGCCGCTTCACCGCCGACTCTACAGCACAAGACAGATCGTCGCTGGAGATTTAATCGCGGGACATTTCATTGCTAAAGGTAAGTATTTTACCGATTTTAGTTTGTTTAGAACTAGGGTTTAGGGGGTTAGAATTAGGAGGTTTTTAAACTAAAAGAGGGGGGCAAAATGGCGATAAAACATCAATCCAATTGCCCCCCAAAACAGGGACAGAAGGTACCTGTAGTCAGTGTGCTGAAAAATGATAAGCGTAGGGTCATGTCTACAAATGCTCGCAGTTTAGGGAATAAGATCCATGAACTTGTGGCAATATTGGCAACTGAGAATGTAGATTTAGTGGCTGTTACGGAGACATGGTATAATGAAAAACATGACTGGGACATATTAATACCAGGGTACTCTTTATATAGAAAAGACAGAGAAGGTAAAAAAGGGGGAGGGGTGGCCCTGTATGTGAGGGATAGCTTAAAATGTAACGTAATGCAAGTTAGTGGGGCGAACATAGAGTCAGTTTGGGTTACATTAGAATTTGGTAATCATATGGTAACTCGGGTAGGTGTGATTTATAGGCCCCCTGGACAAATAGAGGAGTTAGATAATCTACTAGTTGAGGAAATAGCTAAAATGACAATGAAGGGAGAAGTGATCATCATGAGTGACTTTAATCTTCCTGATGTGAACTGGAAATACAAAATAGCTACTTGCGCCAGGAGTACGCATATCCTAAACTCCCTACTGAGATTATCTCTAAAACAAATAGTGGAGGAGCCAACTCAAAAGCAGGCCATACTAGATTTAGTGTTCACAAATGGAGATTTGTTATCAGATATTACTGTAGGTGAAAGTTTAGGATCTAGTGATCACCAGACAGTGTGGTTTAATATAAGAACAGTAACGCAGTCACACCACACAAAAACAAAAGTTTTAGATTTTAGAAAAAAGACTTTTCTAAAATTAGATTAGGTGTAAAGGAGTCATTATCAGACTGGAGCAATTTAAATGGAGTCCAGGAGAAATGGGATTATCTAAAAGTTGCACTACTGAAGGCAACAGAAAATTGCATAAGGCTTGTCAGTAAGAGCAGAAAATTGAAGAAACCACTGTGGTATTCTGCAGAGGTGGCTAAAATAGTAAAAAATAAAAAGCTAGCATTTAGTAATTATAAAAATACTCAGAGTGAGGAAGATAGAAAGATCTATAAGAGTAGGCAGAAAGAGGCAAAACAAGCTATAAGAGCTTCCAAAGCACACACAGAAGAGACTATAGCCCTGTCAGTGAAAAAGGGCAATAAAACATTTTTTAGATACATAAATGAGAAAAGGAAAGTAAAACAAGGATTAGTTAGATTAAAAACAAAAGAAGGATGCTATGTAGAAGAGGATAAAGCCTTAGCAGACTGCCTTAATGAATATTTTTGTTCAGTTTTTACAAATGAAAATGAGGGTAAGGGACCTCATTTAGAGAAAAAGACTAATGAGTCTTTTGATGCATGTAAGTTTACAGAGGAAGAGGTTTTACTTCAGCTGTCTGAAGCAAAGAAAAATAAGTCGATGGGACCTGATGGGATACATCCAAAGTTATTAAAAGAACTTAGTAGTGTACTGGCAAAACCGTTAACAGATTTATTTAACCAATCATTGTTAATGGGAGTAGTTCCAGAAGATTGGAAATTAGCTAATGTTGTGCCCATTCACAAGAAAGGTAGTAGGGAGGAGGCGGGCAACTATAGACCAGTAAGTCTTACTTCAGTAGTGGGGAAAATAATGGAAACCTTGTTAAAGAATAGGATTGTTGAACATTTAAAGTCGCTGGGATTTTAAGATCAGAGACAGCATGGGTTTACTTCATAGAGATCATGCCAAACTAATCTTATTGATTTTTTTGAATGGGTGACTAAAATAATAGATCAGGGTGGTGCAGTAGACATTGCTTACCTAGATTTCAGTAAGGCTTTTGACACTGTGGCACATAGAAGGCTTATCAATTAACTGAAATCTTTGAGTTTGGATTTCAATATTGTTGAATGGATTAGACAATGGCTGAGTGTCAGGCAACAGAGGGTTGTAGTCAATGGGGTATATTCGATGCAAGGTCTTGTTACTAGTGGGGTACCTCAGGGATCTGTACTTGGACCCATTCTTTTTAATATTTTTATTAGCGATATTGCAGAAGGTCTTGTTGGCAAAGTATGTCTTTTTGCTGATGATACAAAAATTTGCAGCAGGGTTGATATTCATGGAGGGATAAGCCAAATGGCAAATGATTTAGCTAAACTAGAAAAAGAGCAGTGGCAACTGACATTTAATGTGGACAAGTGCAAGATTATGCACCTTGGGCGTAAAAACCCAAAAGCAGAATATAGACTATTTGGTACAGTCCTAACCTCAACATCTGAGGAAAGGGATTTAGGAGTAATAATTTCAGAGGACTTGAAGGTAGGTAGGCGATGCAATAGAGCAGCAGAAAATGCTAGCAGAATGCTTGGATGCATAGGGAGAGGTATTATCAGTAGGAAGAGGGAAGTGCTCATGCCATTGTACAGAGCACTGGTGAGACCTCAATTGGAGTATTGTACGCAGTACTGGAGACCGTATCTCCAGAAGGATATTGATACTTTGGAGAGAGTTCAGAGAAGGGCTACTAAACTGGTTCATGGGTTGAAGGATAAAACTTACCAGGAAAAAGTTAAAGCATCTTAACATGTATAGCTTGGAGGAAAGACGTAACAGGGGGGATATGATAGAAACATTTAAATACATAAAGGGAATCAACACAGTAAAGGAAGAGAGTATATTTAAAAGAAGAAAAACTACCACAACTAGAGGACATAGTCTTAAATTAGAGGGGCAACAATTTAAAAGTAATATCAGGAAGTATTACTTTACTGAGAATGTAGTGGATGTATGGAATAGCCTTCCAGCAGAAGTGGTAGAGGTAAACACAGTCAAGGATTTTAAGCATGCGTGGGATAGACACAAGGGTATCCTAGCTATAAGACCGGGAAAGGGGGACTAATAAAAGTACTCAAAAAAATTGGGCAGACTAGATGGACCGAATGGTTCTTATCTGCCGACACATTCTATGTTTCTATGTTTCTATGTTTCTAGTATTAGGGTTTAGGGGGTTAATTTTAGTATTAGGGGTCGGGGGTTAGTATTAGGGTTAGTATTAGGGTTTAGGGGGTTAATTTTAGTATTAGGGGTCGGGGGTTAGTATTAGGGTTAGTATTAGGGTTTAGGGGGTTAATGTTAGTATTAGGGGTCGGGGTTAGTATTAGGGTTAGTATTCGGGTTTAGGGGTTTCATTTTAGTATTAGGGGTCGGGGTTAGTATTAGGGTTAGTATTAGGGTTTAGGGGGTTAATTTTAGTATTAGGGGTCGGGGGTTAGTATTAGGGTTTAGGGAGTAAATTTTAGTGTTAGTATTGGGGTTAATTTTAGTGTTATTATTGGGGTTTAGTGTTTAGTGTTACTATTGGGGGGGAATCATTTATTAGGGGGGGTTGTTTTAGTTTTACTTTTAGATTTGTAAGAGCTGACAGTTCAGCGCTGAACTGTCAGCTCTTACATAGCTGCAGCCGAGGTGAAACGGCCACGTTATACTTCATTGCTGACAGTTCAGCGTTCTAACTGCCGCGCTGAACTGTCAGCGATGAAGATGCAGCGAAGAAGTGTCCTAGACCCTGTATACTGAGCCATATTACATGTTTTCATTTACAGTTATGGAGAATAGCTTGTTAATCATAGAAAAATGTCTGGGAATTTAGCAGTAATACAAAAACCATTTCCAAACAAACTTAACACCTTCGCGACAAAGGACGTGCCTGGCATGCAGCTCCGTCAATATGGCTAAGCCCTCTGCCGGTCTGAGCTTCAGAAGTGAAAGTAACTTCACTTCCGTCGTTCTGAATATGCTACTTGACTGGCCCTAGTGGTAGTTAAGTAGCATTGCAATGGAAAATATTTAAAATACATATTTAATTAATTAAAAACAGGTTCCATAGCTATATTAACCTATAGGGTTAAAATTAAATATTTTTTAGTATTCACCAAGGGAAAGTCAAGCTGAAAATGTCTTGTCACTAAGGGGTTAAATTAACTTTATTTCAAACAAAACAATACATTTATTGGGCTAATGAGACTATGGGTATTCAAGTGATTAAGGGCTGCACCTTGCTGTCATATGGGCCTCATTTGGCCCTCAGGCAACACTTTGGATGTCGCTGTAATCAACCTTCTTTGACAAATTCACAAGACGTGAGTTGTTTGAGGTAATATTTCATCTCGCCAGCATAACTATATATTGTGCAGGGACAAACATGGTGAGTTTCTAATGCTAATACAAAATAAATCTTGACCACAGAGTTCTGTTCCTTTAATGATATAGAAACAGTTCATGCAAAAAGTTTTTTGGTGTTTGAAGTCTACATAGAAGAGAAATAGACTATGTAAACATTATTCCAAGTATAAGTGTAGGAAGGTAGAGGAACACAATTCATTTGCAACACATATAGTGTCTAAGTGGAAGGATATTATATCTTATAGGTGTTAGTTATGCATCAAAAAGAGACACTGGCAGATTGTGAAGAAGCATATTAGGGTTTACTTGTGTGGATAAACAGCAAATATTTAGAACATATTAGTTACTTAAAACAGGAGCCAGCTTGGTGAATTGTAATAAGAAGAGAGAGACATAGAAGAAATGAAAAAAAACTTCCTTCCTGTGAGTACCAACAATTTCAAAACATATATAACTACTCAACTGCACAGTGCCATCTACAGCTTAAGTGCTAATTATATATATGTTATGCAGTATATGCTGTTGTATTTCCCAACAATAGGCTCTTGATTAGATGAATATGAGCTTCATACAAAATAAATGGATGTATTTATTTCATATTCATCTAATCAAGAGCCTACAAGGTATAATATCCTTCCACTTAGACACTAAGTGTTGCAAATGAATTGTGTTCCTCTACTTCCCTATACTCATACTTGGAGTGATGTTTACAGAGTTTCTAATGCTAGACACCTGGGTATTGATTCCCCTTATTCATGACACCCAAGTGTGGCTTTTCACCCACCTGGGTCATATTGTTACATACTTTTTGAAGATGAAATACCCACAATGATCCCTTTGTTCTAGGTAAAGTCTTGCAAGTAATCTGCAAAGTCTATTAAATCATTTCTCTTATACATAAAGTTTATTCTTACTTTGCAACATTTAAGATGTACAGTGAACTACCCTCAAATATATTGTCTAAAATGTCATTATGGGCCTATCAGCCATAGTGCATGTGTCTTTGGAGCCCACCTGCATATAGCTGCTAATTGCCAAAAGAGTGCTGGGATGTGCAATCCTGACCTTATACACTATAGCTTGGATCTTAGATCAGGAAATAGCCTACAAATCTGATAAAGGAAGTAGCCAATGTAGTAGAGGGCACAGGTTAAAGAAGAACCAAATAAGGTTCAGAGTAAAAATAATACTTAACACAGGATGGGGCAAAAAACTACTGTATTTACGTGAATATAAGGTGACTTTTTAAACTGTGCATCTTAATGAATGAATAAAAGAAACAGTGTCACTCCCATGTAGATTACTATTGTTATAAATATGAAATGACTGTCTAGGAAAAATATTGTGATAGTAAATATTGGTTCATGTGTCTTTTTTTCCATATTTAATAAAAATGCATGTCTGTTTTTATTTATTTCCTCCCTTGATTCCGCTTCTTCTGCCTGTATCGCCATGTGACTTGCCTATTGCTCACAGGACTTGCCTGGCATCCACCGTACTTTAATTTTACCTTGTAACCAGGATCTACCAGCTCTTCCTGCAGGAGATCCGAATCCTAGTCAATGTTTTTAATGAAAACAATGCTGCACCAAATAGTGTAGCAGTAGTGACACAGCAAACTTTAATGACAAACCAACACCCTGCATGGGGTGCTATAAACACTGTAATGATTGTGGAGTTGGTCATACCTGTGCTCTAAAATCAGAAGCCTTGTGACAAGATTCCCCAAAATAGCTGAAGCATGTAGCAGAAGAGGCATACAGTATAGTTTGCAAGCTAAATGATGCATAAGTCTAATAATTACATTCAATTATGTACTAGACATGCTCCCATTGGATACAATATTTTACTATAACCACATACTGAGTGAACTATCTTTAATTATTACTTTGTTTTACATAAAATAACAATCTAGTGTACTGATACTTGAAAACAATAATCTTTAACAGAAGACTACTAATGTAATGAATTTTAACCAAATATACTTACAGATTTAAACAATGTAATGTTTTTAAACAGTTTGTGTATCTCATTGTAACTATAATAGAAATATTGTACAATACCAGATTTACTGACAACCTGCAAATGGTATGCAATATGTTTAAAACCAAGATAGAAGTTTGAATCAGTAAGGTCTCCTGTAATACCACACATTTTAATAGAAGAAGAAATACATAAGTATAAACCTAAGCATATACTGAATGTATTGCATTTATTTGTGAATTTAAAATATCTGCTTTTTCTTTGTTTTTGTTTAAGAACAATGTAATTCTTAACATTTGAATGAACACATAATTTCTGTGTACCTTTAAAAACATTTAATTATAATTCAAACAATATACTATTAACCACAAATATTCATAAAAGAGTTATCTAGTGGATCGATCATAGTGTTTTCTCATAGAGGATAAATCATTGACCACTTAAGATGGATATCCTTCAAACATACATTGAGTATTTTATTAATTAAGTTTGTATTGTATTATAATGTTGTTATTGTGCTAAATTGCCCTTAAAGTCATAGATGATAAATTATTGCACCCTTTTAACTGATTTATTTTATTGTTTTAACTTGTTATGGGCACTTGCAGAAATGACAGGTTTCGTTACCCCCCTTCTTCCACCTTGTTACTTACAGTGGAAAGTTTTGTTGCTTCAACTGTTTTCTTTCTGTTATCAAACTGGCTTCACGCCCAGCTTTGCAAGTAAGGTGTTTAGACTATAGAGGCCATTTTGTCCTGCTAGGCCAGGACATGTACCTCATTATTATGTCATGGCCTTGACTGTTTGCCAAGAAATCAAGACTAAAGGTTAATTCATATTTTCTTGATTGACCGAGATTTACCCCAAAGTAAACCATAGTTACCTGTTTTAATGTATCATATGGTATGTTTCCTGCCCATAAATGACCCGAAGTAAGGTTATCTAAAATCTATATAAACACCAATTATCAGTTAGTTGACACAGAATGAGAAGACTATGTTTATGCAACAGCATTAACACAAGAATAAAAGATTAACCTGTACAACCAGGAGGGTATGTGATTTGATTTTACTTATTGCAAGCATATGCATTTAACTTTATTTACTCTGCTTTTATTATGGATTTTTAAGCTGTTTTTATACATTGTCTATATTTATTTATATTCAATAAAATATTTAAAAAGACAAATGGTTATTTCTTCCAACTCCCTATTTTTATTGTATTCTCAATAATTTATAAATATAAATAGAGAAACCTGCCGATCTATATAATATTGTTGTTAAAAGATATCTGTATGGTTAGCCCTGCTAAATTCTATACAATTAAGACGTTATGGACGGAAATAGGGTACTTAGCGGTTACAAACTGTTTTATTGCATGTTTTCTTGTTTTCTAATATTGATAAGACATTTTATCTACATATTGGACTGCATAAGCAATAACTTTTCTGTTTCAACTAACTAACAGACAAATATTAATAATTGTGCTAGAAATAAAAAACTGATAATTAAACTGTTTTCTGCAATAATCCACCACTGATCAATCTGTCTATATTGATTGTATACCTAATATAAAAGGTGAATAATCAGTCTCTAAAGGCAGGTCATCCACCTCTAGAGATTATCTACAGTCTGGAGGATGTTCATTAGATGTGATGTTCACAACAATGATTTCTGCAGGAGGTTACCTGCTTGCATTTTCCAGAAAGCAGGTAATTAGAGCAGCAGATATACACAGAGGATACAGAAAATCTGATTTATTTGATATTAAAGCTGCATTCAAATTAGCTTCATTGTGTTCTGAGAAAGTCGCTGAAAAGATAATGCACATATATGAATAAACTATCATAATGGCAGCCTCATGTATGCTACAAATATGTAGTTCTGTGAGCAATAAAACTCTGTATCCGCATGTGTCAAAACATCCTTGATTTTATTTAAGAGCTTGTTTATGTTCTAAAGGCATTGTCTAGTCTAAAGCACCCAAAACAGAATCACTGAATAAAAGCTGTTTTACACTGAGCAAATTATTATTTAACATTTCCATTCCACTATATATCACAAATGATTAAATAATGTATTTTGATATTATTTTTCAAATGTAAACATGTACTCTATAAATTAAATGACTCCAGGTCATATATATTATTTATGATTAACCTAATAATTTATATTATATCCCTTTACATTTCCTCACTGAAATGCTCATTTAAACCATTGGATCATTTCACATTTAACATATGAATCCCAAAGACTTCTAGCTGTAATAATCACCTTTCTGTGTTCCCTCCATAAGTATATAAAGCATGATGTTACACAATGTCCAAATCAGATACGTTTCATGGATGTTAAGTGACAGCTGTAAGTATATTTTGTGATTTTGTGGCAGTGGAAATATATTTGATGTTACAGTATAAATGTTACTGTTTTTATTTACCTCTTAATGTAACCAATTGATTGGACACAATTTACTTCTGTTATGTAGCAATCATCTTGTTTTTGGCTTCACCTATCACGTCGTGGATAACTCCTCTTTTAAAAATAAAAATGAATTACATCTGCCACTGCTGGGTCTGGGTTGTTCCTCAAAACTCTTGATGCAATGTATATTGACTATTTTATTTCATTTTTATGGGAGAAATTTTAGAGCATATGTGTGAGATTCCAGCAAATAAATAGACATGGACATTTCTGCACATCCATAAGCATTGGTGACAGTATTTAATGTAAAGATTATCCAATATTTTATGTGGGATTTGTTTTAATTAATTCCCACCAACACATTTTTATGGAAGCCATTTTAGAACTTATATATTCTACCTGCCATATAGGAGCAAAGAACATTTTCACATACTTAAATGTTTTTTTTTAAGGTTTACTTTGTTGTGAATAGAAGTGAAAAATGGCAATGTTTTGTCCCAACAGGGGTCTTGTCAAACCTTTGTTAAACCCAGGGGCGGATCCAGAGTCTGATCTCGGGAGCGGCACATGTCCGTCTGTCTTTTCCTCTCTCCCATGTCCGTCTGTCTTTTCCTCTCTGCCATGTCCGTCTGTCTTATCCTCTCTCCCATGTCTGTCGCACTCCTCTTACTCCCCGTGTCCCTCTGTCTCTCTTCCTTCCATATCCGTTTCTCTCCTCTTCCTTCCCATGTCCGTCTATGTATCCTCTTCTTTCCCATGTCCGTCTGTCTCTCTTCTCCCTTCCCATTTAAGTCTCTTTCCTCTCCCTTCCCATGTCTGTCTGTCTCCTCTCCCCTTCCCATATCTGTCTGTCTCTCCTCTGCCATCCCATATCTATCTGTCTCTCCTCTGCCATCCCATGTTTGTCTGTCTCTCCTCTGCCAACCCATGTCTGTCCGTCTCTCCTTTACCATCCCATTTATGTCTCTCTCTTCTCCCTTCCCATTTATGGCTCTCTCAGCCAATTTGTCCAATAATATGCCAGTGTTAGTTGCCATTTAATATGCCCCAGTCAATTTGCCCAATAATATGCCAGTGTTAGTTGCCATTTAATATGCCCCAGCCAATTTGCCCAATAATATGCCAGTGTTAGTTGCCATTTAATATGCCCCAGCCAATTTGCCCAATAATATGCCAATTTGTTGCCATTTAATATGCCCCTGCCAATTTGCCCAATAATATGCCAGTGTTATGTGCCATTTAATATGCCCCAGTCAATTTTCCCAGTAATATGCCAGTGTTATTTGCCATTTAATATGCCCCAGCCAATTTGCCCAGTAATATGCCAGTGTTACTTGCCATTTAATATGCCCCTTCCAATTTGCCCAATAATATGCCAGTGCTAGTTGCCATTTTATAAGCCCCTTCCAATTTGTCCAGTAATATGCCAGTGTTAGTTGCCATTTTATATGCCCCTTCCAATTTGCCCAATATGCGGTGTTATAACCATTTAATAAGCCCCAGCCAATGTGCCCCCCATCTCCCCAGCACTTACCTTTCCCTGGTGGCTAGTGGCAGGCAGCATGGTCTCCCCCATAGTATATATATTTTTGTATATATCATTCTATGGCTGAATCATTTAGAGTTTCTATATTAGTAGCATGTGGACCTCACTCTTTTAGACAAAAAGTCAGATTACAGGGATTAGTCAGTGTTGATATCTGATTAGTAATTGCATAATAAATTAACTGCCTTGCACAGTTGTAAACATATATGTACCTACAGTAATTTTCCATGATTGCTGTAAGACATTAGGTTCATGATAATAAGTGGCAATTATATTTTAGTCATAGATCTGTTTTTGATACCACTATCCCCAAAGGTTCCTGGACAGTTGCCAAAATAGCTAAAGGTTTTTCTTCTCTCCTTTTTTGATATACATGATATGATGAATGGCAAATGTCCAGTCCTGATAATCATGACTATACTTTTTTACTCTAACCCTCATGACTCTTATTTAAGAATAGACTATTTTTGTAGGGATAAGTCCTTATTTACAAAGAATTGCCTTTTTAAGAGCTAACAAAGGGAAGAAAATAAAGAATTCACATGCTATTGGTAATACATTTTAAGAATATTATAAGACATTAATAATTTGAAGGATGCCATTAATTTATTTGAACCTAATGTATCAGAGATCGATCAGTTTTGAGTTTCCCTAAATTTACCTAAAATTAATCATGAACAAGCCACTATCCATACATGAGAAAAAAAAAAAAATACTTGTAAAGTCCATGTCTACTATTTCAAATCTGCATTAAACATATCTGTGTAAGGTTTTAATTATTGTATGCCAATAGCTAAATTACCTCCAAAAATGTTGTCATCCCATAATTAGATTATTCCAAAGCTCCGTAAACCTACTCAGTTTTGTCCAAATGTGTTTACCTTTTACTCTCCTTACCTCTGATGCTAACATTCTAGCTATTCACCTTAGCCTGTGATTGCCTTCAATAGTTAATTTTGATCTAGTATGATATGTCTATTTGAGTAAGCCTTCATTAAAAAAAGAAAGAGTGTGCACAGCGCTAAATATAAACAGAGTGGAAAAATAAAAAATAAATAAATATAAATATAAAAAAATATAAAAAAACTAACCCGTATATACTCCACACAAAAAAAGAACCTTTAGGTATGAAAAGGAAAAAATATGTCTCAAAACCGCAGAGGAGGGGGGCAAGTCACTTACAAATAGTGGAAAAAATTTGTGTAGCAGCTAGTCTTACAACTGCAATGGACTGCACCACTGCAAAAAAGAAGCACAAGGTTAAAAAAGGAAGAGACAGCGCTAGAATATACCCCAGAGACAACAAGACAAATGATTATAGAAAATAGGATATTTATTACCATTCACAAAAATAAAAATATATATATAAGTAAAAAGACCAAATAGGGGTCCAGTACAACTGGAAACAAATATAAGTAGGTGGTCACATACACATAAAGACAGGATAAATACAAAGTCTAAATATGTAAATAAAAATACAAAGAAGAAAACAATAGGTTAAAATACTAAATAAAATCTTACCCACTGCTAATAAAGTGCTGTTAACCTGGCCAGGTAACTGGAAATAGGCATACAATGTATACACTATTTGCACATACACAATAACAAAAGGACACCCTTGAAGGGTGTCCTTTTGTTATTGTGTATGTGCAAATAGTGTATACATTGTATGCCTATTTCCAGTTACCTGGCCAGGTTAACAGCACTTTATTAGCAGTGGGTAAGATTTTATTTAGTATTTTAACCTATTGTTTTCTTCTTTGTATTTTTATTTACATATTTAGACTTTGTATTTATCCTGTCTTTATGTGTATGTGACCACCTACTTATATTTGTTTCCAGTTGTACTGGACCCCTATTTGGTCTTTTTACTTATATATATATTTTTATTTTTGTGAATGGTAATAAATATCCTATTTTCTATAATCATTTGTCTTGTTGTCTCTGGGGTATATTCTAGCGCTGTCTCTTCCTTTTTTAACCTTCATTAAAAAAAGTGTGATTATATTCAAGTAATTGATTTCTTTAAAACTCTTAGCCTTTTCTTGTCACTTGATGCAGAAAAGGAATTTGACCACCTTCATTAGTCTTATATGCAGGAAGCTTTACTTAGTTGTGGAATCCCTCAACCATTTACTCAAGCAATTATGGCGCTTTATAACAAGCCTACGTACAGAGTTTTTACATCCTGTTTCCTGTCACAATAAATTCCAGTGACTAATGAGTCTAGACAGAACTGTCCTCTATCTCTTTTATCATATGTCCTTAGATCCCCTTGCAGTTAAAATATGTTAATCTCTAGATATTTCAGGTACAAACATTTCCAGAAAATTTGTCTTTTGCTAACAATATTATTTTAACCATAACTAATCCATTGCTCTCCCTCCCCAGTCTTCATAACATATTCGAGATGTTTGGAAATCTAAAGCATTAATATTTCATGTCCCTGAAAATATTGTCAAATCTATTTCAATATAATTGGAGAAAAAAATATGTCTTGGTATTAGAGTACAAAAATCATTGCATTAAATTGTTGATGACCTGTTAAGTATAATAACTAAAAATCCTAAATTATATTTGTGATAGTGGAAGTAATATCCTATTTATTTGACAGGTCATATTGCTCTGATAAAGATGACTATTCTACCCAAATAATGAGTTAAATAGATCCGAATCCGCACTCAAATATGTAGTGGTTGCCTGTGTTTTGAATAAAACTCTTCACTTTAATCGGTTGAGTAGAAAATATATACGACCCAAAGGAAGTATAGATACAGAGTGCCTATTAGTGAACACAATTGTGACAAAAAAAAAGTTAAAATACAAACCCAAATGATGATAAATATTGAGACGGAGATTTAGGGTTATCCGTAAGGAATTCTTCTGGCATATGCCGGAGAGTACGCTATTATAAACTAATAAAAAAATGATTAGGTAGCCGCCAGTCTAATGGAACTCACAGTAACTTAACACTGTAAGAGAGGGAAGAAAGACATAGAAAAAAAGAGGAGACAGTGCTACAAAAATGAAAAGTCAATCAAAATAGAATAGTATAAATGTAAAAATACACCATACAATACACGAATAGGGTATAAAAATATATGAATTTAATAAATATAATAAAACTGACAAACACAAATCCACCTAACGATAAAGGTGGGAATACATAATACAGTAATACAGTAGATTACAACTAGCAGTTGATATACGCTAGTAACAAGTACAAATGAAGCAAAAGAGCATGAAACAATACAAACGTAAGTATTAAATAAATTACAAGTAGATTATACACACCCTACAATCCACCTGAGACAATACTGGACTCAGAGCAGGGGACTGTGAATCCGAAGCGAAAAAGAGCCTGGCCAGGTCTTTCGCAAAAACCGAGGACGCCAAAAAGGGACGCGTTTCGGGAACTTCTTCAGCATGCTGGACGCCAAAGGCTGAAGAAGTTCCCGAAACGCTTTAACAGTGCTGGTCTATTGCCTTGTTGTCGAGGAAATAGCAAGCACCAACATTTCTTCTCTGGGGCACCCCACGGAGTGATCGTGGGAGCCATATTGACGGAGCAGCATGCTCCGTCAATATGACTATGCCCTCTGGTGGTCTGAGCTTCGGAAGTGAAATTAAATTCACTTCCGTCACTCTGAATATGCTGCTTGACTGCCCCTAGAGGTAGCCAAGCAGCATAGCAATGTAAAAAAATTAAAATAAATATTTAATTAGCTAAAAACTGGTTATATAGTTAGATTAGCCTATAGGGTTCAAATTAAATAATTTTTAGCATAAAGGATAGGGTTAAAATTAAATTAAAATATATTAAGGGATAGCATAAGGGTCAGAGTTGGGGTTACATTTAGTGTTAGGGTTACATTTTGGGTTTTGGTTGGGGTCAAAAGGTCAATATAGGAAAAAAACAAAAAACACTATTTTTGTTTTTTGCCCAATATGGAAACATGCATATTTCTGAACTCGGGACAACATTTAGAAACGATTTAGATGGGGTCTTTTTTAATGATTGCATTTGTGTAAATTCTATTTTAGGTCAAAGTTTTAAAAAGTTTTTTTTTTTAATTTTTCATCATATTTTATGACTTGTTTTTGTAGTAAATTATAAGATATGATGAACATAATGATATCTAATGAAAACCCTTCTTATGATGATAAAAACAACATATAATTTGTGTGGGTACAGTATGTGAGAAAGAAGAAAATGGCAGCTAAACACAAACACCCCAGAAATGTCAAAACAGCCATTGTCACCAACTGAAAGTCAAGGTGAAAATGTCTTGTCACTAAGGGGTTAAGCAGAGTGTAGCACTTGTGGATTTAGATAAGCATATATTTATATATGCAGAGACTGTACAAAATAATGAAAATATTAGGCAACTGAACTAATCAAAGAGCAAAGACACTTGTTGCCTTCAGGACAGCTTCCTTGTTGCGAAGCTGATATGCAGGCACAATGTTCTCTAGCATACAGCACCAAAAAACTGGAGGTTAATTGAAGTCACAACAAACAAAAAAAAGTTGCTGCTTGTCTCAGTACAGAAGAGGGTATATTACTAATGCCAAAACCCAGCAACTTTTTTGAGCCTGCAGTGTCCCTTTTAGCCTAAATATTTTCCCTCTATTTGCATTTCGATTAAAACGAACTTGCCCCTTTCCCAGACTAATATTAATGTTTTATGCCATTTAATAAACATATGAAATGTGCAAATGATCAAGAATTCAGGCATAGTATTTTTTTTATCACCAGTAATGCAGTCTGCAACTGCCTGATACTATTTTTTAAAGGAATTTGGATATTATGCCAGTAAATTCAATTAACTAATATTCTAATCATATTTTAAATCACTTGAATGGTAAGTCAAACAGCCTTTCAGTTCATTCCATCACCATATTAACTATACCAGGTAAGTATAACATCATTTAACTCACTTAATGTGAACAGATGAGGAAAGAGAGAGAATGAATTTGGAAGAATTATGCTGCCTGGCGATGAGTGACTGAAAATAAGAATGATTATGAGGGTTAATGTGTGGTGCACAAGATGGAAAGAGTAAGTGTCACTAAGCATTAACATGTTAGTTAGATTGACTGTCACTGGAAGAATCGGTGTATCACTGTGAGAATCAGTCCTTACATTACTTTACATATTAATGAACTAATGGATATAATTTGAATAGACAGTGCACACCTAACAAGGCTGAAAAGAAGAATAACATAAGAACTCAGCACAGTGGTAAAAAAATAAAAATGAAATTCAGAATATTCATTACACATTATTTAACAAAAGTGTCTAGCTGGCAAGAGAACTGTAACCAAATGTAATTGATTTTACATACACTAGTTGATATTTGCATCAATGATTTCATCTTATTTTCTTTTTTCCCGTGTCAGTAATGACCTGGAAAAGGTGTATGTATATATATTTTGTGCTTACTGGGTCTGTAACTATTGCATATAAATAATTGTATGCCTTTCAGCTCAAGGAAAACATTGCCACATTCTGAAGAGATGCATTAAATATAGTAAGAGCCTAAGAAAATAACAGCCTTGGTAGAGTTTTAAATGGATTTAATTAATAGGTACTTAATACAAATCCCAAATGTTTGTCAGGTTAGACAAGAAGGCTGTATATATAGGTTATATATATAATATCAGGTTATAACGTATGCCAACTATGAATGGAAACAAGAAGGAAGAAGTGTATGAGAATGAGGCATTAAAATAAAGGGATAGATAGGATGAGAACTACAATGAAGAATTTGAAGCAGAGGCATGCTATCTATATTGACAGCTAGAAGGCCAGGATGGTCAGTAAACAGTAATGGTTCTTGGATTTTGCTGCAAGAATGCTGATGTTCACTCATCTTAAAGTACTGTCCACATTTAGTTGAACTCAAAGAGGTGGAAGGTATAATATTAATCTTATATGTATGTTCTATGTAACTTGCTTGGGCAGACCTTGATTTAGCTGTTGGTGCTTATACATTTGAGGGTTTACATTACTTGTTCATCCCACATGTTCAACTTTGGCATTGTTTGTCAGCCACATGAATATGCATGGAGTTGTGGAGATGTCCCTTTGCTTGTGGTTGCTGTGTTTGGGATTTCGGCTACTGGTTTGCCTACCCGTGCCTGTGACTTTTGTCCTTATTAAAGCTAGCAACTTTGTTGCAGTAAATCATTCAGCCGTCAGTGGGCTACTTATGTACCATCTTGCAGCAAGAGTTTTCCTCCATTTATTTCCAGATTTATTTTACAGCTACTCAACTGTTTAATGTTGTATTACTGCTCTAGGGATTACAACCTGTGTTTTTAGGCTATCTCACCTGTTTTCAAGATTATAATATGTGATATTTTTTGTTTTATATTGATTTTTTTTCCAATTTTCATTTACTTTGATTGAGCTATTTAATTGAGATACTTAATTTTGTACCTCTACTCTGTCTTTTAATTTATATTTCATTATTTCATTTTTTTCACTTTAGGTTCTTTTAATAACATGTATTCATTTATTTTTATTCATATTTGTTATTATTATTTTTGTCACTTAGTATTGTGTAGGAGTTTGTGGATATTTTATTATTGGTTTATATATTTGTTTTTTTGTCTGTTCAGTAACTGGACAAAATAAGTAAGGAATTGAGGGGAAGGGGAGTTGGGAAAAAGTGGATTTTTTGTACAGATGTCATGTCTGATAGTATATCTCTCCTACCAAGGTTTTCCACCCTTTTTTGAATTCATATAAAGCTTCAGACAGAAAAGTAATATTCAGAGATGCAGTGATCAGTATGCATGAATGCATTCTTTTGACGAAATGTCCTTTTTTAATTCTCATTTGATGCTGCTTTTAAGCACATTGTCACTTTATTTAGCAATTATTAAAATCAATTTTGCAAAATATATTGCCTTTTTTTCTTTGAGAGCCGCAAGCTTTTTTCCATTACTTTTATATGAACCCTGATTATATTCCCTCAATTCTGAGACATGCTCTACCCACTTTTGTCAATGCCCCACACAAAAAATTTGAATTATTTTTACAAATATTTTAAAATTAAAACTAGTTTCACAGAATATATTTCTTTTCATTTTCTAAAGATTATCGTTGGATAAATGGGATTTTTAACATTGTTTGAAGCATAAAATAATGTTCTCTTTTTTTTCCTGTACTTTTTTTCATTATATATATATATATATATATATATATATATATATATATATATACAGGGAGTGCAGAATTATTAGGCAAATTAGTATTTTGACCACATCATCCTCTTTATGCATGTTGTCTTACTCCAAGCTGTATAGGCTCGAAAGCCTACTACCAATTAAGCATATTAGGTGATGTGCATCTCTGTAATGAGAAGGGGTGTGGTCTAATGACATCAACACCCTATATCAGGTGTGCATAATTATTAGGCAACTTCCTTTCCTTTGGCAAAATGGGTCAAAAGAAGGACTTGACAGGCTCAGAAAAGTCAAAAATAGTGAGATATCTTGCAGAGGGATGCAGCACTCTTAAAATTGCAAAGCTTCTGAAGCGTGATCATCGAACAATCAAGCGTTTCATTCAAAATAGTCAACAGGGTCGCAAGAAGCGTGTGGAAAAACTAAGGCGCAAAATAACTGCCCATGAACTGAGAAAAGTCAAGCGTGCAGCTGCCACGATGCCACTTGCCACCAGTTTGGCCATATTTCAGAGCTGCAACATCACTGGAGTGCCCAAAAGCACAAGGTGTGCAATACTCAGAGACATGGCCAAGGTAAGAAAGGCTGAAAGACGACCACCACTGAACAAGACACACAAGCTGAAACGTCAAGACTGGGCCAAGAAATATCTCAAGACTGATTTTTCTAAGGTTTTATGGACTGATGAAATGAGAGTGAGTCTTGATGGGCCAGATGGATGGGCCTGTGGCTGGATTGGTAAAGGGCAGAGAGCTCCAGTCCGACTCAGACGCCAGCAAGGTGGAGTTGGAGTACTGGTTTGGGCTGGTATCATCAAAGATGAGCTTGTGGGGCCTTTTCGGGTTGAGGATGGAGTCAAGCTCAACTCCCAGTCCTACTGCCAGTTCCTGGAAGACACTTTCTTCAAGGAGTGGTACAGGAAGAAGTCTGCATCCTTCAAGAAAAACATGATTTTCATGCAGGACAATGCTCCATCACACGCGTCCAAGTACTCCACAGCGTGGCTGGCAAGAAAGGGTATAAAAGAAGAAAATCTAATGACATGGCCTCCTTTTTCACCTGATCTGAACCCCATTGAGAACCTGTGGTCCATCATCAAATGTGAGATTTACAAGGAGGGAAAACAGTACACCTCTCTGAACAGTGTCTGGGAGGCTGTGGTTGCTGCTGCACGCAATGTTGATGGTGAACAGATCAAAACACTGACAGAATCCATGGATGGCAGGCTTTTGAGTGTCCTTGCAAAGAAAGGTTCCATTTGGAGGAACAATATTTGTCACTGATTTGTTTTTGTTTTGTTTTTGAATGTCAGAAATGTATATTTGTGAATGTTGAGATGTTATATTGGTTTCACTGGTAAAAATAAATAATTGAAATGGGTATTTATTTGTTTTTTGTTAAGTTGCCTAATAATTATGCACAGTAATAGTCACCTGCACACACAGATATCCCCCTAAAAACTAAAAACAAACTAAAAACTACTTCCAAAAATATTCAGCTTAAATATTAATGAGTTTTTTGGGTTCATTGAGAACATGGTTGTTGTTCAATAATAAAATTAATCCTCAAAAATACAACTTGCCTAATAATTCTGCACTCCCTGTGTATATATATATATATATATATATATATATATATATATATATATATATATATATATATATATATATATATATATATATATATAGTTTCTATTAACTAAAGATGGAAATATAATTACTTTTAACTACAACAATGTCAGTAAATCCCACACTATTTTCTCAGCCCACCACATACATGCTTGTTCCTCCAAATGGAATGCTTTTTTAAAAAATCTGTTAAAGCTAGTGTTGAGCGAACCCGCACCTCACTTACCTGCTCCGAATCTAAACTGCTACTCCAAATATTTAGTGAAACCACACTTTTGGTATCCAAGAACTGGAAATGCCAGATTTCCTAAGCTGTACAAATTATTAAACACAAGAAGCAGATGAGGGCCCACATACATTCACTTTACATCAAACCACCACAAAACAATACAGCACAGTACTCTGAACAAATCACTCTACTTTGGCATAAAAAAGGAACAGATGATATCATCCCACTCTCTCCTTCTCTTTTACACTCTTGGTCTATATCTCTATATTAATTGCATTCCATTTCACTCCTTCTCTATTCTAGCTTCCTATGAAGAATGCAAGATGTTCATCCACAGAGGATCTGTTGTATGTCATTGCCGATTCTCAGAAATAAATATTTTTATTTTACTGACAGAGATCCAGGAGTTAATGCTGTTTGGTGAGTCAACCTGGAACCTGCATCATATTATTGTAGTTGTTGGAAAGCTGCTGACTTTACCTGATACATAGCAGCACAGAAGTTCATCAGGAGTCATGTTATATCTAAACTAACCCAAAACAGCATGGAAGACTAATTAAAGTGGGGTACATGATTTCGAACATTTGAGTGGTTTTTACTTTTCGTATGTTTAGTTTGTATAAGTAGTATTATTGTGCCTAGAGTATTTCTATCACCATTGTCAAACAAAATATTATTACTGTGCTGTAACCCATGTATTTCTACTGAATCAGTATACATGACGTGCATTCAAAAATAGCTAAATGAGAGAAGTTTTGATACTTTTTCATTTGAATGTTGAGAATTCCCTGCATTTCACAATGGCTCAGCACATCACATATGAGGTGAATTTATTCCAAAGAAAAGGGCAACGTTTCGACCAGTGTGGTCTTTATCAAGTCATGGCTTGATAAAGGCCACACTGGCCGAAACATTGCCATTTTCTTTTGAATAAACTCACCGGATATTTGATATGCTGAGCCATCTGGGTTGTTTGTTTACTACTGGGGAGCTGGTGCATCCTCGGGCACTTGTCATAAAGGAGTGCTGTTCCTGTCAGAATTGGACAGTATAAAACTGAACATCCTACGGCTGTGTGTCTTATTCAAAAACAATAGAAATTCTTTAAAAAAGAAAACAGGGGAAAAAACAATAGACATTCTAAAAATATATATATAAAAAAAACTTGAAACAACGATTTGGCCATTTGCAATGTGCACTAATACGAAAGTAACACACATTTTTGCATGTACGACCCTCGATTGTTCTAACATATTATTCTTTTTCAATGGGAGTCATAAGATCATTTCTCCTTCTCTATGTAGTAATTTAAAATACCAGTAAAAGTAAATTAAACAATGTACTTTCTGGAAGTCCTAATGCAGCAGTATATTATAAGCTTTTCTGGACATATTTCAACAGTTTCAGCAGAATGCCAACTGTTTGTTACTTAGAGAGAAGCAATGAAACTGTCAAAGTTGATAATTTAGCACATATCATTGTGAGAGCCTATAACAGTGATCACTTGCTAAACAGTCAGTCAGCACTGACTTTGACATGAAGAATTTCATTTGTTAAATAAGTTTGTAATACATAGAAAAGGATACATGTGAAGCAAAATACTTTTTCTCTCAGGATCACCTTATATTCAGGCAGTTAATTTTTTTTTAATTTAAATTCATAGTTTGGGGCTTTATTTTATAGGGTCTTCATATTTTTGAGCAAATACTTATAACATAAATTAAAAATGCATGGTATGTATAAACTGTGGTGTAATGTAAATATTAGGGTGTCTGTATCATTTTACCATTGATCCTGTATATCTCCACAGAAGGAAACTATTGATAAAAGTAACAAGGGTAAGAATATAGACAGTGACTTACAAATGTATTCCTGCTGCAAAGAGACGATAAGCAAGATTACAATGACAGGAAAGAGTACTCTAAGGAATGCTTGAAAAAAAGAAAAAGATAATCTTGTGAAAAAGATGGATTACTTATACAACTCTTTAATTAGTCTATTATCAGATTGTGACCTAAAATTACTATCCAACTTGTTCTTCTAAAACTCTATGGGATTCCCAATGACTTCAAATAAAAAAGAACTACAGATGTAAGGCTATGGTACTTTAATTCAAGAAATTAGTTTTACATTTTTTAGTTTTCATCAAAATGGATTGCAGAAAAAGCTATTTATTTCATAAAAGATGATAAAGTAAGTTGAAATGTATTAACTGCATTTACATTTTGCACACCACTATTTAACACCTTGGCTACACAGGACGGACTAGGTCCGTCCTTTGTGCCGAGGCGTTAGTGACACAGGACGGACCTAGTCCGTCCTGTGTCAAAACGAGCACTGAAAGCGGAGTTTTTCCACTTTCAGTGCTCACACGGTATTGTAACGATGCCTCCGTGTGGAAGCATCGTACAATACAGAAAAAAATGCCCGTCGGCATTTCGATCGCTCCAGGGAGCGATTGAAATGCCGGTTTTAAAGGCACAGCAGCTTTAAAACGCGGGCATTTCAAAAACGAGCATAGGAAGCAAATTTTTCGCTTCCGATGCTCAGAAAGTGTTTCTGATTGCCTCGCAAGTCACTGTGTGACCAAGATGGCGCTGCCCTTCTAAGGGCAAGAGCACAGGAGGCAGGAAGTACCTGCTTCTGTGCTCTCTAGCTGCCACACGATTGCCTCTTCACAGAGGCAATCAGTGACTGCTAGGCACACTGACAAGCAGTGGGATGCTCTGATGATCTGCCTCCCTCTCCTCACATTTTTTTTAGTGAGGGAGAGAGATAGATCAAAGTTATAAAAGTAAGTAAAAGTACAAAAAATAATAAATACACAACACACGAATAATAAAACAATAAACATTTTTTTATTAAAGCAATAACCCCCTGCGTAAGCAGTGATCGTGCACATCAGCGCATTTATTTTTGCTGTTTGTGCATTTTTTAGGGGTTAATTTTTTTTGCACTGTAATTTATTACAGTACTAAAAAGGCTCTTCTAAGAGTTATTCACCCCTTCTTTGCCGTCGATCACTACTTACGCAATGATATTGACGCCAAAGCAATTTTTATCTGTCTGCATATTTTTTTTTTTACACATACCCGCTAGGGGATTACATGTAAAGTAAAAATATTTGACTTTTTTTTTTAAAGCTGTCTGAGTGCATAGCGAGCAGTAACAGCTAATTAAAGGCGGTTTGGTGATTTCTCAAATAAGCTCACCATTCGCCCTGGTCAGATCAAAACTGGTCCGATCAATATTCGCAAATATTGATCTGCCTCCTCTCCTCACTTACATTTTTGTGACGGAAAGAGGCAGATCAGTATTAGTGATATAAAATAACATTTTATAACATTGGCAGGTTATATGAAAGTCTTTCACTGTGTATTAACCCCTTCCCTGCCATTCATCACTGTATAAGCAGTAATCTTGCACAGCAACAGTATGTTTTGCTGTCTGCACTGTTTTATGGATTAACTACTTTGTACTGTAATGTATTACAGTACTGGATAGGCTCTTCTAAGAGCTATTAACCCCTTTGCTCGAGATCACTGCTTACGCACTGCTTCTGAGGCTGTGGACTCAGGGTTCGATTTTGACCCTGGTCAGCTTTCTGATACATCATCTAGTGATATATCGGTGGCTGCTGAGCCCTTGCCACAAGGAGTGATGGGTGTCTACCATTAAAAAATATATGGTTTGGTGGGGGTAAATTACATTGGCTGGCTTCAAAGATATATCACATATAGTACACGAACGCAGGCTGACTTTGAGATGGAATTTTGAGATGCGCATCTCACAAATGTTGCCTTCTAGCCAAAAAACAAACCAACAAACCTATGCACGGGTGCTATCCCTGTACTCAGGAGATGTTGCAGAACACATATTGGGTTGTTGTTTGGCAGTGACATATACCAGAATCTGTGAATTCATGCCTGAAGTACAATGCATGTGGAAAAAAAACTCCCAAGAAGTACTACCACAAACTTTTACAAAGGCTGGTGGTAGAATTAGTACATATACAGTATTAAAATACCACCATTTGAAATACCTTAGGATGTCTATGTTCCAAAAATATATGGTTTGATGGGGTAACATTCATTGGACGGCTTAAAAAATGTTCCAAATGGAACATGGGTGCAGGCTGACTACATGTCAAAATTCCAGGTTGAAACTGTGCACCCCCTAAATGTGGCCTTTTAGCCCCAAAACAAACCAACAAACCTATGCATGGGGGGTATCCCTGTACTCAGGAGATGTTGCTGAACACATATTGGAGGTGTTGGTTGGCAGTGGCAAATACCAGACTCTGAAAATTCCTGCCTGAACTACAATATGTGTGGGGAAAAAATGACATCCCAACCCTTTGACATCAGTTGGTGGTAGAATTAGCACTTGTAAAGTGTTAAAATACCACAATTTTAAATGCCCTAGGATGTCTAGTTTTCCAAGATATATGGTTTGATGGGGTAAAATACTTTGACAGGCTTCAAAAGTGTTCCAAATGGAACATGGGCGCAGGCTGACTACATGTCAAATTCCAGGTTGGAATAGCGCACCCCCTAAATGTGGCCTTTTAGCCCAAATACAAACCAACAAACCTATGCATGGGTGGTATCCCTGTACTCAGGAGATGTTGCTGAACACATATTGAGGTGTTATTTGGAAATACCCCTTCACATTTTAAGGTAATGTTTACCTAAATTGCAATCTATGTGAAAAATTAATAAAAAAGATTGTTTGCTGCAAACTTTGGCAAAGATTGGGGGTAAAATGGCTACATGAAATGTGTCAAAATACCCAAAGTTAAATGCCCTGAGTGGTCTAGTTTTCAAAAATATGTACATGTTGGGGGTCATTCATGGATTTAGTACAGATATCAGTGTTACAATGTCACTATCGCTAATTTTGAAAAAAAGGATTTTAAAATAGCGTTGCACTACTTATAGTTCTGGCCCTGTAACATGAATAAAAATAGAACAAAAACATAAAACATGGGCTATTTCTGAACTCAGGACATATATTAGAAACTATTTAGCAGTGTTTTTTATATATATTTTTTTGCCATATTTTATTATTTTTTTTACATCAAATTATATGCTATTATCAAAATAATGGTATCAAAAGAAAGCCCTTCTTATAACGATAAAAACGATATATAGTTTGTGCGGGTACACTAAATGAGACAGAAATAAATTACAGCAAAACACAAACACCTCAGAAATGTTAAAACAGCCCATGTCACCAAGCGTCGGACAAGCCAAAAAAGTCATGTCACTAAGGGGTTAATAAGCAGTATAGTAGATTAACATGTATTTAAATATCGACAACAATTTACATAGCACTAGGTTCAGAGCATAGAGCGCACATATTAGTTACATGAATTAGAGAGCCCTGCTGGCAAACATATAATCTAGAGGATACAAACAAAATCAATTTTTATTATTCTAATACCAATCAAGTAAAAAACAAATCTTGAAAATAAATATAGTTATGTTATATTAATTTAGCTGAAGGCAATCACTTTTAGATTTACTGACTTTATTAAACATTTCTCTGTCAATACAACTGGTATACATGTAGAAGTTGTATAAACATGTTATAATAGGATGATATCCTTTTAATACTGTCCAATATCAGTGTAATATACTATTACATTCTGTACTGTCAGGCCATACTCACACTAGACTACTCTATATGCACAGATCCATCCATCATTGAATTCAGATTAAGCATAATATTTCTCTATACAAAGCATACAAATTTGGCTACAAAACATGCCACGCAGATCTGATTTGGAGCTCTGAAATGTTATAAATGTAATAACAATTGTAAAGCTAAAGTTAGGGGGGGGGAGGCAGGACTAGTAGCCCCTAACATCCAGGACTGGCAGCTCAAATGGCTCCCAGCCTCTAACTATGTAAATCGGGCTCGAATGCATACAGATACCCCTGTTAATAAAACAATACCTGCCAAGGTATGTAGGCTGGACAAATGCTGCCAGACCTCCTTAAGAAAACATTATCCCTCAAGGTCAAATGTGCCCTCAGAACCCCATAAAAAATAAAATGACTACTCCCCAGGGTCTATCAAGGCCCTCAGTTCAATCAGTTAATTTAAAATAAATGATTTCCCTACCCCCCCCCCCCCCCCACCACCTCTACCTTGTCCTGGTAGGGGGGATAATTCACCTGAAAAAAGTGCAAAGTGAAAATCACTGCCTATCCTCCTGGTAGTCAAAGGGATGCTCTGTGAATAAAATGTAACATAAAAGGAATAAAATATATGGCTGCATCAGCCAATCGGAAGACTTCCAGTCCCAGTCTTACCATTGAATGTTTTTCAAAATCCAGCCAGTGGTAAAACTGAGATTGTAAGGCTGATGATTGGCTGACAAAGTCAATCGATCAATTGCCTTTTTATCTTTAAATTTAATCCCCCCCTTTTTTGGGGGTGGCCCCTTTCCTTGGTTGAAGATTAGGAATTGCTGGTGTCATGGATTGCTGCTGGACTCCAGGAACAGATAATATTTTATGTTTAATATGTTCCCACATATTTTGACATTTGGGAAGCCCCCAGACAAGTGAAGTTATAACTTTTATTACAGAGGATTTTTGTTTTTCAATATTTGTTTATTCGGTTTTTACAAATATTATAAAATATTCTTGTGGCACATTAGGGTGTACATTACTGAAATCAGCAACTCCAAGTAGCTTAAAAATCCCATAATAAAACAACAACATCCAATACATAGGAATGAAAGCAAATAGTCAGGACAGTGAGAGAGTGTTTGAGAGGACGGGAGGGAAAAAAGGGATGATGTGAAAAAAAAAAGAAAAAAGAAGGATAATCTCCCTGGTGGGATACACCAAGCTTAAAGGTGCTGTGAAAGCTAAAAGCTGATTGTCGCCAGTGCTACAAAGGATTCTACCCCCAAATAAGGTATTGGAGAGAAATTTCCTGGAGAGGCAATGACTGGGTGCCCAACAAATAACAGTATGCTGTATAACAAAGAAAAATATAGGGATAACTATTAAAGACAAAGGGAGGTCAAAAAATCAGATGGTTATACCGCCGCTTTTAGCAACATATAATGACGTCCGCGAGGTAGGGCACTGAGGTAGTTTCATTGAGGTAGTTGCTGCTGTGAGGGTAAGGCCTCTGTGGTGCTAGAAATTATGTACTCAGGATCACATTTGACAGTCCAAGGCTTAAAAAGGAAGGTAAGTCCATCGGATGGCAGAGGACATGCAGTGTATCGTCTCTTTAAACGTTCATGGCAAATGGAATGCACTACGAATATGTTAGGTCAGCAGCCTGCAATTCAGCCGTAATTGGGCACATTGCCCTCCAGACAGAACCATCTATATTTTGAGTGGGGGCATAGAGTGGTAAACCTGGAAAAGGGTGTCATGGTCAGTCAGCATGATATACATTGAACTTTTAAAAGATTTACTTTTGTACTATCCAACCATATTTATTTTAAAAATTCCAACATTACAGATGGGCCATATTTATCTAGATTATTTTAATCTGTATCATAAGTGGCTGCTTATTTTTATCTAGACTTTTGATTCTTCTATTATGCATCATATGAGTGGCTGCTCATTATATCAAGGTTACTCTACTTTAGGGTAGTAATAAGAAAAAGCTAAAATTCCTGATTTTCTTTGAGTTATTTCCAAAGTTAATCTAGTTGTTCAAGAAAATTTCAGTTACCTATTCCAATTTTAGGTAAATGAAACGAGTGCATGATGAGGCTTTTTTAAATACAGAATAAACAATTATTTACTGTTTCTAAAATGTGTATATTTTAATAACATATTTAATAGATATACTGTGTGAGACTAAAGACAGAAAACTGAATAATATAACATGCACTATTAATTTAAATGATAGGGTAAACTAAACCCAGCATTGTGATTTGCATTATTGCACTAGAAACCCTCTATTGAACAACACTAATCATGATAATGTAAAATAGAATTTTGTAAATCAAAAGTATTAATTATTCCCATAGTGTATTGTAATTAGTGCAATACATTTGCTAAGCTTCATGCATTAGTGATGACGCTCTAAAAAAAATAAAGAATTTTAAGGCTTATCCCTTTCCAAGGTCTCTACAATTCTTTTTCTGGGTTTGCTATAAATTTGAAAGATTTAATTATAAAATGAAATCCATAGATGTACTGGAACATAGTTACATGGTTACATTGTAATTTAGGCTGAAAAAAGACCTGCGTCCATTAGGTTCAACCCTTTTCTTATTCCAAAAGCTGTTCATCCTAAAGAATTCAGATAAAAACATATTTCAGCAATTTTGAATTATGCTTTTAGTGGGGAAAAAAACCCTTCGTAACTCCAAATGGCTATCAAATTTGGTCAACAATAAATAGTAATGTCATATCCCCTCTAAGCCGCAGTTTCTCTAGCGTGTAGAAATGTAACTTTTCCAGCCTTTATTCATAACTGCCATCACTGTTTTTTATTTTTCATAACACAATAATTGTGTAATATGTAGAGCATATAGAGCAGCTATAATTTCTTTTTTTATTTAGCTACTTATTAACACAACTTGAATATTGCAACAACCTTAAAATAAATTAATATTGGTTATTTTTGATCCTCAGAAATTTTTTTTAAATGATTATATTATGCAATTTTTTAAAATGCTAAAGACTAGCTCAACTTTAAAAAGTAAGGCTTAATAGCTAGAAAGTAAATTCCCATTTGGGGCATCTCAAGAGTGGATGTTCAGCTGTGCCATCCCAGGCGGAACATTTCCATGAATATACCGTATTTGCTCGAATATAAGACAAGGTTTTTTTCAGAGCAAAAATCGTCTTATATTCGAGGTCGTCTTATAATCTGACCTCAAATTGAGGTCAGACTATAAGACATGGATCCAGGTCCCCAGCAGAGCTGCAGGGGACCTGGATCCCCCTCTCTGACAGCAGGGGAAGTCTGCGCAATGAGCGCAGACTCCCCTGCTTCCGCCCTGCACGACCGCCGGGGCTTCTGTGAAGAAGCCGGGTACTTCCGCTTTCGTCACAGAAGTCCCGGCGAGCGTGCCGGGCGGCAGCAGGGGAGGTCTGCGCTCATCGCGCAGACTTCCTCTGCTGCCCCACTAGCCACCAGGGTGAATCGGGCAGCTGGGTGATGTCTGCACTATACGTGCAGACATCCTCCATGCTGCCCGACACCTCTGTCTATTATGACGAACCAGCTGTTCCGTCATAATAGACGGAGGTGTCGGGCAGCATGGAGGATGTCTGCACGTGTCGTGCAGACATCCCCCAGCTGCCCCCACTAGCCACCAGGGAAAAAATCAAGGTGAGGGGGAGGGAGGGGGAATTAGACAGACAAGGGGAGGGGTAATTAGACAGACGAGGGAGGGGGGGAATTAGACAGACAAGGGGAGGGAGGGGGGAATTAGACCAACAAGGGGAGAGGGGAATTAGACAAGAGGAGGGAGGGGGGAAATAGACAGACAAGGGGAGGAAGGAGGAGATAGACAGACAAGGGGAGGGAGGGAGAGGGGAAATAGACAGACAAAGGGAGGGGGGAGATAGACAGACAAGGGGATGGGGAGAGAGGGGCCGCATTGGCACATAAAAGGAAATAAAAACAACAAATGCATTTGTATAATATAATTTTTTTATTAAATATTAAAAAGCAATTTACATATATACAAGTTAAACTTTTTTTTCCTATAGGGTAGTCTTATATTCAGGCTTTTAGTTTTTTTCTTAAGGAATATACAAAGTTTGGGGGGTCGTCTTATAATCAGGGTAGTCTTATAATCAAGCAAATACGGTAATAGACTAATCCCACCAATATGGTCCAGGCAATTGCCCCGTGAATGGGAGATCCAGCAAAGCAACAAACATATCACTTAAGGACTAGATTTTACATCATAGCTTTACTTTTGGAAGAAATATCTTAGTCTGAAAGGATACATAAGAACAGAGTGAAGATTGTAAAGCCTTTTTACATATAAAAATGTTTGTGAGACTACTTAATTTCCCTGAGTCTGCATTCTGAATACACCTTACCATGTAAATGGAGACATAGATGTCTATTGTGGAAAGCCTTCCTCATCATTAGTTCAATTATATCTAAGGAGTTCCAACTCCTATTTGCATATTATGTTTATTTCAATGTGCTTTATGAATAATAGTTGACTGTAGTGTTGTCCAGTGCAGAAGCTCGGGTTGTGGTCAAGACATTATTAAATTCATTAGGTAATACATTAGGTTCAGCTAGAATAGTAGCCACACACACTCTTGAGGGCCACAGTCAGGCAGTGGTCCATTGATTGGAAATCAGTGGTTGAGTGTATGAATAATAATGCTAATCCCTATATAATTGTGTTAATGCATATAACATTTATTAATTATGGTTACAAATCTCAATGCAGAGACAAAAACACACAATGCTAAAAATACAAGCCTTTCCTCTTATATTTGAGTCCTTGGTCTGAAAATCCTTAGGACTACAATGAAGCACTTTATTGAATCCATACATGTATTTTAAACATCTTTCTTCTCATTGTCTGGGGATGTTTTTTTATTTCTTTTAAAGATTAACCCCATACAGAAAATATCAAAATACTCATCTAGCTCATGATCATGAACACTTTTCAGTGAACATAGTCCATAAAAAATCCTAACACAAACAAACTGGTGCTGAGTGGGTAGTTACAAGAATTATAATACATAGAAACATGTTGAAAGTGTGCTTTCATAAACATATATTGGATCTACAAATCATGCCTTCCCCATTGGCCCTCATAAAAGAAAATGCATTGAATACTCAGCAATATGAGCATGTAGTTGTCAAGTGAAGGTTTATTAGTGTTCATTGTGAGGTTTTCTAAGTTACATTTATTTTGCAAACTGATGTATTACATTGTTATTTGTGACTGCTTAATATATTTCTGAATAGACATATGGCTATTGATGCTATGTCCCACAAAGCAATAACTTATAATTTTATTTAATAAAAACCTTGTATTTATTTAATCTAAACCAATAGATAAGATATAAGCATATGTGGCCGTGGTTACTAAAAAATAGCCCCACATATAAAGAAAATGGGTGTTGCTAAACCTCAGCAATTAAACAAGGGTGCTAAATGTTCTAAAAACTGGAAAAATCTGATACAAAATAAACATTGAAATCAGCATTTCAGAGCCATAAGTTACACTCCAATAATGAGCAAATGTGCCTTTAATATGTATCAAACTGTCAGGTGATCAGATTTAAAATAATAAATAATATCAATTAACTCTGGCAGCAGGAATATGTGTGTAGTGTCCATGTGGTTAATATGCAGATAATAGCTCGAAGGGCTCCTCCAACCTTAATGATTTGGTGGTGAATAGTCATTATGAGAATTGTCTTTGACAGCTAGGTATAGGTCCAGGGGGTTCCTGTGAAGACGTTACAAAGCATGTAAATCCATGATTACAAAAATACATATGTTTCCTCACCACAAAGGCAACCTCCATAAAATAAAGGCACAAATTACCTGTAAAAAAAAGGAGGTTATGTATGTCCTTGTGGCCGTGGTAAATGAAGTATGTAAGGTTGGCCACAAGGTTTTGTATGTATTGGACCACATTAGAGATATAGTTAACAAAGAGCAACATAGTCCAATGGTAAAACATTTTCAGGACTTTTATAATTCTAGGTGTTTAGAATTAAATTCCTGGGTACTACCAAAAGATTAAAGGTTTGAGAGATGGAGATCTGAACACCAATTTGTTGCAGTATAGATGGATAAGTGACCTAATTTTTTTAAACCCTGGTTGACTTAATGAAAAGTAAAAGTTTGGCATTTTTTTAGAATAAATTAACCAACAGTCGTTTAGGGACAAAAATATCAATAAAATTAAAATATGGGAGGAGCTACCTCCTCCATGATGTATATGGAGTGCTTCTCATTCCCTTTATAAGTTTGGGGTGCTCACGGGAAGAAACGTAATAGTAAATCAAAGAGAAAACAACAACCCATTCAAAAGAAATACTACCAATCAGTAAAAAAACACACCAACTATAAATTTAGGTAAATATATAAGTGCGCCTTTAATACAAAAATATTACAAAAAGGACTTCTACCACATATGTGATCTGAGCTAGTGAGACGTATAAGGCTGAATCATGCACACTTCTGCATGCAGATATCACATAATAGAACAAAGTACAGTCCTGTATTAATCGCAGGCTTGCATGAATGCTTTTCCACACATTGTTATAGATCTTTGTCTACTTCACCCAGAGGATTTTGGAGAATAAGAAAAGGAACACTAAGTAAACACATCTAAGTGTAGCCTAGTAGCTGGTGGTCAGTATTATTCATTTTGAAAGAGTAATTTTTTTTCCTCCAGAGTTATCTCAGATTTATAACTCTGAGTGTATCAGTTATCAGGATGGAAGAACATTAGATTTCCTTTCCCCAAAACTTTCTGTAGCTTCTAGTACTATAAAATAACTGTTTGACTTGTATGTGTAATAATAGAGCTAATATTTGTATATTTATTTTTTACATTAACAAAACTCTTTGATATCAGTGTTTCTTTAGTAGAAACGTTTTTAGACAAGCTCAGCCAGAATGGACAGGATTTAAGGGCCTGAGAAAGTGGCCATTTATATCTCACACAGGGATAGGCAATATGTCTGTACAAGAACTGAGCTAAGATGTGATGGTCCACAAAAGATTAAAAAAAATGTCAGTCAGTAAGTCCAGCAAATGATCACACAGAAAAAGGTTGGTGCTTATCACAGTTTTTGTGTTATGGAGTTGATGAGGAGTGTATTTACTTGGCACAAAAAGAGACAGATTGCAGGATATACAATTTTGGATGAAGGATATAGTACCAGACAGATGTCTTTGCCTATCATAGGTCTCACCCTTGAGGTATGGCTGTTATCGTTCTACATCCTGAAGGTTTCAAAGAGTATGCAAAACAAAATCTGGTTTCTAAGCTAGGCTTTAACAATATATTTGACAATATAAACAAAAACTTTTTGTTTGACTCCCTGGTGCCCCAAGTGTTACCTCCATCAGAGCTCTGCTTCCTTGCTGTTATATGATCCCAAACAACCTTACAGAACCAGTTTTGTAGCTGTTCTAATTCACTAGGCAAGACCAGTGTATTGAGTCAAAGCAGGAACTGACTTTAATGAACAGAAATACAGCTTTTTTACACTTCAAAAAGGCTGGACAAATATAACATCAACCAGGAATTAACATAATTAAATATCCCACCTTGATGATACACACAGCTTAATAAGTTTAACAGTAGGGCATTGGGACACACAATTGGAGGAAGCCTGCATCACACCTTCCAGTATGCAAAGGTGTCAGATTCAGATACATATAACTTTACACCTAATTAAAGGACACATTTCAAAAGTAACACGATGACATGTCTTAACACCTTCAACATGAACATTGCACATAATGCCTAAAACACACTTTTTCACATAGAAGGAGGTTTCCTGCAAATATTAAAACAAACAGGCTTCTTCCTGTCAGGATGTCATCTACATCTAAGTCTTGGGGGGAGGGAAGACTGGTGTAGGCAATGTTGGTTTGCTCTCCTTATACCCCAACAAAACACAGGAACCCCAAACCTGTATCCAAGCTCAACTGTCTTGAGAGTCCCAAATACTTGGGGTAATGTGGCATAATCTATACCAGGGGAAAGGTAGTCCAAATGGCCTCCTTGTAACCACCTTCCCAAAACAGAACTCCTTCCAAGGCCTGCAATCTGTAGGGAGGAGGTGGGACCTCAGTCCTCTCCAGTAGCCCAAGGCTTCCCTGGCATTTATGATGTCTGTTTTATATAAAGTAGCTTTAAAACATGTAATAAACATGTTTTAAATGTGTGTTCACAATTGACTAAAACTGTAAGTTCTTGGTCATAAGCCATGAAGTTTGTTCAGACATGTCAACTATACTACATTAAATAGGTACAGTTACTAGGTAAATGGCAGCCAATATATATGTCAAAATTAAAAATTTCTGATTAACCTTATGTAAAATAGACATTCACAGAATATGGCTTACACATGTGGCAAAAAAATTAAATTTATAAGTACTGAGGAGGGCTGTAACTACATTACGTAGAGTGTATTCATTTGTTTAATTATTATGCCTGTGGTGGTGTTTCACCATTTGGTATTGTAAAATAGACATACAATGCGTTTCATGTCTGTACTGCCTTTAACAGTTTAACCAGTCTCATATGCTAATGAACTCTTCATTGTAGCAGCACCAGTAAGATAAATCCTTGTGTGTTTCTTCTACATGTGTACCCAACATATGGCAGGCTATTTTAGCGCTGTCTAGTTTAGTTTCAATTGGTCTCACATACATTATTTTTTTAATCTGTATTCAATGCATTTTGACTCTTGTTTAAGAATCTGGTAAATGATAGATAGAAAGATAGATAGATAGATAGATAGATAGATAGATAGATAGATAGATAGATAGATAGACAGATAGACAGATAGACAGATAGACAGATAGACAGATAGATAAATACGTAGATATTCAGCAAGTTTTTATTTAGTTTCTTCACGGTAAGTGGTCAGATCTGTGCAATAACTGCTGCGTTCTTGTACTTTTCTCATACATTACCAAACACATCTGTTGTTTGTAAGCAGCTGTTTGATTTCAGTCATTAACATGCTTAGCAGACTGTGTCATAGCAATGACAATAATTGGCATACACACTAATTGATTTATTTGGTTAAAAAAGGGACAAAAAACAAGCATGCTTGTTTCATGCTTTAAAATATCATGCATATTTTAAAAGCTGCTTAAACTGTGCATGTTAAAGGTTTCTTGGAAATTGTGATTTTATTATACTACATTACAATTTTATCTACATTACATTGGGAATTCGGGAAAACATATTTTATAAAATGTGTTATTTGTAACACATCAGTAATGTGGTTCAATCTTATATATTAATATTGTACAAAAAGGTACATAGTGATATGAAGCAGCCACAATTAACAACATAAATATACATATGTGTGTGTTTGTGTATATATTTTTAACATTGGTGAATACATAGATAGACAGGCAGAGAGACAGATTTAGTTTTAATGGAAGAAATTTGAAGGGTTCTGTTACTGACACCAGAAGATTTAATGAGCTAGAAAAATAGGCATCACAAGTAATGTCCAAGAGTAAGAACTAACATTTTTCATTGTGTACACTTACATGACTTTATGAGGGACAATATACGTATGTTCTATTGACCTTGACAGCCCGTGACTGGTGTGCTATGCCTATCTCTGATAATGCTGTTGTACACAATTGGGCAGTTCTGTGGCACTAAATAGATAAAGTAAAACAGAACAGTGTGAACAGAAGTAAAGGGGTGAAGGCAAAGATTACATAGAAAGTTATTATGAGGGCAGACACATGGCAAACATGAATTAAAAGCACTGCTTGTTCAGTAAAAGGTACTCAAAATACAAATATTACCCATGAAATTCAAAAATTGTAAGAATACATTGAAGCCAACCTTAAAAAAAATAAAAAATTACAAAATGATACATGTTGATGCAACTTTGAGAACTGAGGACCCCATGGATAAGATGGTAAATCCTCACAATGGTGTTTTAAGTCTACAAGTTGTTTCAAAACATCGGAAATGTTTTGATTTAGTGCAAGCATCCTCAGAGGTTGACAAATTATATCTATCATGTTCTGTGAAATTAGATGGTCTGCCCAATATAGACTGATCTTGCACAGAATTGATTCAGATTGGGCAAAGTAGCCAAATTGCCAAAATTACCGGAATTCGGCTATTCATTATCACTGAACTCATGACCAAATCAGCTATTTGGGCTGCTCGGAAACTAATAAATCAGAACGATTTGGATCAGGCCAATTTATGAAAAGCATAGCATTTTGAATAGCCAATATGCACCAATTACCTTCAAACACCCTCCGAATTCAGTAAACATATACAAATTTTGCACATATTAATCCTTTCAATTTTAGATGGAGAATTTAATATAAAAGTGTATAAGAATTAAAGTAAAAATATTTTTAATACAAACATATTCACATACAATCTTAATATGTTAATATATTTATGTTAATTTACTTTATTTATGTATTAATGTATATTATTGTTTCAGTGATCATTTTTTGTTATTTTTATTTTGATACTCTTTGGTCCGGTGGGAGGAATTTGGGTATATTTGTAATAGCCAAAGTCCTCCCGAACTGGTCACAAAATAAGTTGAAGTTCTCCTCATAAAAGTCAATCACTTCCTTTGCTTTCAGTTGATTTTGATGTCAGAAGATATTGGTGTGGGATTTCCAAACTGGGAACGTATTTGGAGGCACATCAGAGCTATAAAATGCAAGTGTTCTTGTCCCACCAAGGTGATCCGAATACAATCAGACTTCAGGGGCACAATTTTGGTTCCAAAAATCAGAGCCACCTGGGTAGACCATTACAATAAAAACAAAGTTGTTACTAAATTATTTGCACAGATAAGATATTTTGGATGAACATCCCTTCTAAATACAGGGAATGAGTGTCATCTGTTCCTGCATTCACTTTAGACTGTAAGCTTTCGAGCAAGATGCTGTCTCTATTATACATTAATTTGGCTGTATTTTTGTACCAATACATTTTATGATTATGAGGTACTCCATAAACTCCATAAGGACTAATGCATTTAGGTGTCTAAGGGGAAGATATATAGTGCAACACATAGTATATGAGACAATTTAAATATTAGAAGGCATGCCAAGTAAATTTCCACAGAAACATATTGCTCTAGGACATAAATTACTTTTGAAATTTTAATTTTGAGGGGTATTTTTTACAAAGAATAATAGTTTAGTATTTATAATATCCAATACAGTCTGAGATGTAGCTTATTGGTTATAGTGTGCTATTTCAGTTGGCCAGAGTGTTCATAACTGTTTAAAGAGAATAAATGATCATGTTGGAAGGCAGCAAATTTTAAAACTTCTTAAAGGTGATTGAATTGGAAGCATCAATGTTTCCATCTGCTTTATTTGTTAGTTTCAGTGCAAGGGATGTGTCTTGTCTGTATCGTAGAAATGTGATCAATAAGCTATCTTGCAAAGGGCACATTGGTTGCTTCCAGGTCACTGCACTAAAATACACATAACATTTTTTTCAATTCAGCATTTGGTTCTCAGTATTTACTCTTCAAATCAAAGCTTCTTTTAGATGTACATGTTTTGTACAACTCTATCTTGAATTAATTAATGGAAAAGTAAGTAATACTGGAAAGTGTTTTGATATATGACCTTTTTTGACTTTCCTAAACAAAATCTTTTATTACTATACCTTAGCAAAAAATTATGTTATTAAACTGGCAATTAGCTAGTCATATATAGAATTTTACCACTGAATGCACACCTTAACACATTAAATATTTTTAACATTAATAATTAAACATTTAATGGACTAGTACAAATAACATAAATTAAAATAAAACTAATTGAGTAGATAGGAAAAAGTTGCATTCTTTTAATGGCAATGAAACATAATTATATTTTATTCGTCTAGTCGTGAAGTAAAAATGATTCTATATAAACATCTCATTAGAAGTTAGGCAATGATTAGAACTTTGTAAAAGGTTGTAGGTCTTTAATTGAAAAATTATGCTGAAGTTACATAGTCATTTTGTTATAAAAAAAATGATTGACAACTTCTTATTAAAATAAAAAATAATAAATTAAAACAAAATAATGTGTTGAACTGTAGTTTTCGGAGTGATCTTTTTTAGTTTTCAAGTTATAATTCTAAATTACTAAACTTAATTTGCACTTGAATTCATAACAACTAATAAATTACAGTTAGTGAATGGTATACATTTCATTTTTTGGTCTCCAACCTTCAATAACCTGGTTGCTTTAACCATTAGAGCAGTTATGGGGAAGTGATTAGTTCATTTTATTTATAACATTATAGTATGTGAAATTTTAGGAGAAAATTCATAATTTTCTTTTAAAACATTTATTTATGTCATATTTAGTAAAAACATTTTTCAGAATTTTTTTAAATTTTAAATCCTGCTTTCAAAACATTCAATCATTTTAATACAAATGTGTGGGCTAATTAATATCTTTAATTAATAATTTAGTCATTTACAAAATTAAATCATACAGTTGTACAAATGGACTCCAAGCTTCTGATTACAACAACAAAGGTATATTTATAATGCAAATATTTGAACCTTCCTAGTGGTGTGGGTCATAGACTTTATTATTACCATAAATAGTGATCTATAAGGTGTCGACAACGTTTATAGTTCAGTACAATTTAGGAATTCAGGTCAATCAGAAATTACCCTTAAACATTTTGACAACAGTATAGGTTCTACCTAATAAAGAGAGAATTTCAGGGAATTGAGATGGGAATTTCAAATGTTAGGCCAATGTAGCCAATTTGGAAAAAAATGTCCAATGCAGATGTAACGCACAGGGTCACAGATGGAAAAAGACCCTGAGTGCCTGAGATCAGGAGCTACATTGCTGGGGTGGAGATACAGGGCCCGGGTGCTGGGTTCATGCATTTCCCTGGTAGCTTGAGGCTCCAGGTTATGCATATCAGGGTCCTGTGTAAGCAGCTGCTGTATCCAGGTTACCTAGCTAGGACAAAATGAACCAAGAGACAAACAGAACTAAGGTAGAATAGAACTGAAACACAGAGTGCAGGGCTGCAGCACATAAGCAAAACATAAGTAAGATAAAGCAGAAATCAAACTAAGGATAAACAGTACAAGGCACGGAGATACTAATAATGACAGATATAATACAGGGTACAGACAAAGGACAATGATATAGAACGTAAAGGGACAGATGCAGATATAAATAAGACTACATACAGTAGGACAGGGCTAAGGAACATATAATGGGAACAAAACAAAAAATACAGGAACTAGCCTACCCTAAAGATGGTAAATTGGTGGAGGTTTGGTCAACCTACTGGCCAATTAGATGTTAGCTTGCCAACCACATCAAGGTTCGTCACATTTAGGCAAATGACATGAGCTTACAGATTAACATTACACACAAACATAATACCTGTGGACTGCTGCAAAGGACAGAAAATAAATTGGTATGGTTTAAATAGAAGAAAACTAACAAGTTAGAGGTAAGCAGAGAACACTTGGAATGGAACAATGACAGGCAGAATGGAAAACCAGAAATGGATCAGAACAGAGAACAAGGGAAACATGGGATCAGGGCAGGAATGAGCATAAATAATAGACAAGAAAGCAAAGCAAGAAGGATACTGAAAAGATCCACCAATGCCTGGATACAGCAAGGATGAGACCGCACAAGGTGCATGGTTACAGTAGATGAATGGGAGAATTTTTCCAACTTCGATACTCTAGCCTTAAGTTTGAACCCTTGTATAGTTTGGGCTGTAATGAAGCGGATGACATGTGTGGCAGCCATTTTAACATGTGCAGTCAAGTGGAACATTCCCTATCTGTATGAGCTACGGTTTACACATATTTTAAATGTACTTATCTTTTCTTCACCACCTCAGACTAATTATTACCACAAACTATGTTAACTGCATCCACGACCTCCAGGCAGAGCTCTTTATTCTTCCTTTGGCTTGTTCTCTTGGCTGCTGCCCTGATAATGCAGTTGTAGTTATGGCACTGCTAGCGAACCAATGCCTGTTTCTCCTCCACTGAAAAAGCTGTCGGTACCTTCTCAGCCTTGACCTCCCTCCTCTCTAGTAACCTGTGGCCTGGCTGTCACCTTCATCTCCCCCCTCTGACTCTTGGCATGCCATTATGAGAGTTTAATTTTTTTTTAATGCTAGCTTCTAATCCAAGGTCAAAAATTGTGGTTTTGCCATGTGCTCAATATTTGTTCACATTCCTCCATAGTGATTGGCTATATGTTGATTAAAACAATATTTGTATCAGTGTATTGTATCTGGACCTATTTCCTATGGAAGGTTATGTATATTTCAGCTGAATTTCAGTGAATTTCGTTGTGTTCTGGCTATTTTTTTAAAATGTGAAACCTCCTATAGAATATAATGGGGAATATTGGGTGTTCTCTTACACCCGCAATGCTTTCAATACAAGAATATCACAAAAGTATGAGTCTTTCAAAATTAACTTTTGTTTTCATTTGCTTTCCCACAGGACATAATAGTCCTCACTGTGAGGATCTGTTCCATAAAATCATGATGTCATGTGCTTGGTCTGTCTTTTATTGCCACAAAAAGTAATTAGTTAGGCAAAGAGAACTATTTACTAAACATGAGGTGAGATGAACATCTTACTGACTTACCGGTAACTATGCATTGTGCGCGTATAACCTGTGAGTTTATCTTGTAGAAATGCTCAGTTGCCCCTTTACAATGCATAGTTAAAGCTTTAAATATTGAAGACATGCTCTTCTTACCTGCATCTCACCTTTAGTGAATAGCTTCATTGTGTACCCCACACAAATTGCTAGATTTGTAATTAAATCTGAATTCTGACTAGTTTCCTTTTGTTATTGTTAATTAATAACCTAATGATGATACATTGTAATTTACAAGATGCACACTCTCTGATCAATTAAGTAAGCATGTTTCAAAACCATTTAGGTACGTACATATGCAAAACATTGCAGCTTGCTATTGGATGTTGAAGCATTTCTGTCTCTTTAGTATTACTATTTACTTTTGCTTATATATTATGACTAGGAAGCTCTTTTTTTTCTCATAATCAACACAGATAATGTAACAGCTGATAAATGGAACCTAATAAAATCAAAATATTCATTGTTTTTCTTTTAAAGTATTTAAAATAGAAACAAATACAATGCTCACTTACTTTAGAAACTAACTGTTACTGTATTACCAACTGTCCCATTTATTTTATAAATTGCTACCTAGCAATGTTAAAAACTGTTAAATATTTAATTTGAATGTGTATTTATAAAAACAATAGCCAATTGTATCTGTCAGTAAATCAAAATAAAACAATAACAATCTAATGGAATTTTCACAGAACTATATAAGTAAAGACATTTATTTTCCAATGCTATAGCAACAGTCTCTTATCTTACTTAGTTACTTTAGTGGAAATAATAAATAATATGAAAAAAATAAAATATATATTTTTTACAGTTTTCAGAGGTATGTATTCAACTTTAGTCTTAGAAAAGATGTCATAGTTTTTGTTCTAGTGGAATAAAGGAAGTAGCCCTGTATATGACCCATGTCAAGTTTGCCCATATAACCATAGTTTACTGATGCATGATAAAGAGATGGAAACATATTGCATTGTTTGAATTTCTTAAGTGTAGTGATAGCAATTTTCCATGCAGGTTTTGTGATTCATCTCGTGTCTGTTGATTTTCTTTCAACTGGAAGACCTGTTCAGTGGCATCAGTTTGTTAACACCGTCTGCTGAACACTGATGACTCCTGGTAAAGAAAATGTATTGTTAAGTGAACTGTGGGGAAGGTAGATGAGCTTGCAGCTAATATATTCTCAAAGCTACAATGTATGAACTAAGCAGGTGAAAAGTAAAAGCAATAATAAAAAAAATGAAAGGACGTTAAGTGCTATCATTATTACAATGGGCAAGTATTCCTCTGCACTTTTCAAAATTCTCTTTCTTGAACATCCTAAGGCAGAAAGTAATGCTGATGACTCTACAAAGTTGGCTTCTGTAGCCATTTCTGTTGGAAAATTGTATAATAGATCATTAATTCTTTGAATACAATTCTTGAGACAAGCACTTGTTTTAAACCAGCCAACGCTATATTATAATTTATATAACTGAGGAGCAGAGTAGATTTGCAAAATATAATTATAGTATTCTTTTATTTTAATAATCTCAATATTATTAAGATATGAGGTCCATGAATACTTAAAGTAAAAATGCCACTAAAACATTTATTTTCTATAAAGAAAAAACCTAACAGCCAATTTATCTTCAAGGACAAATGTCACAAAAGGAACTTCTGTTTACTTGAAAGATTGCAATAGAAATGCTTTAAGAAAAAAATACAAATAGAGTATCCTCTTAATCCTTCTTTGCTAGGTTTTGCTTTTTCAGAATCCTGCAGGGCTGCCATCAGAAGGGTGCAAATATTATTAGTATAAGAGGCCATGCTGTCCTGGGTGAACAGTCTCCATTTCTTGCAATACGTTCTGTTTTATTAAATAGGGTGGTTAGAGGGGAGGTGGCAGCAGTGCTGTATTTAGCATGAGGCAAACAAGGCAAGTGCCTAGGACGGCACTTGCCTTGTATGCCTTTAAGGGGTGGCCCAAACACAATAAATAAATAAAAAATCTGGGGTGATGCATGGGGAGCCAAACAGGCAGCACAGAGAAACCTCCGTGCTGCCTGTTTGGCTCCCCGTGTGATATGACAGGGGAAGTGCAGAGAGGTCACGCAACCCGGCACTCTGATGTCAGACACCCACTAGGTCACATGACCTCTCTGAACACATGGCGGGGGAGCCGAACAGGTAGTATGGTAGGACACCATGCTGCCTGCCACTAGCCACCAGGGACAAGGGTAAATTCTGGGGGGTTGGGGACATGTTATGGGGGTAATGTGGTGATGGGAGGCATGTAATGTGGTGATGTAATGGGAGCATATAATGTGGTGATGGGGGGCATGTAATGTGGTTATGTAATGGGGCATGTAATGTGGTGATGGGGGGCATGTAATGGGATGATGGGGCATGTAATGGGGTGATGTAATGGAGGCATGTGATGGGGTATGTGATGGGGTCATCTAATGGGGTGATGTGGGTTATGGGGCATATCGTGGGTGTTCGTTCGTGTTCATGGGTAGTGGAGTGCCTGAATTTTGTCTGCCTAGGGCAGCACAAAATCAAGATACACCACTGGGTGGCAGGAATGTCAAATGTGTGCCTGACCAATTTCTCTAGAGAATTACCTATTGCTTAGACTCTTCAATTATGTCTTCCTTCATCTTGGGTAAGATTAAGGATGATCTGACCCAACTGACCCAAATACCTACCTATCATAATACCTACCTATCTTTTACAAGGGTGAATTTCTGAAACAAACAAGCCACCGTACCAGCTGAGTTGTGTGTTTTTCACCATACCCGGAAGTCTAAGACCAGCCACGTGCACATGGAGAGCTGTTGTTCTAAAAAGACTTGTTGCTCGTTTCCGTTGGATTATAATGTGGATTAACCCCACAAAGGTTTTTTAAAACATTTTTTACTTGTGTGTGTGTTTTACATGATCTGGAAGTGGAATAAAATCCGTTGTTTTTTTCATCACATCGTGACTGAGAGTCAGTGGACATCTCTACAACACTGTGGGAGTCATCCCTTGCAGAGGGGCAATTATTATACTGCACATGCTGTTTACATGCTCCTAGTATATTAGGGGCTGCACTTGTGAGTCATTTTCTTGCAGCTACTTCTCTGATTTTACTGTTGTTTTCAGTACATATTTCACTATTTGTATGCACTTTATGTTTTACAGGTGCCCATTTCATCAGAAAACTCCATTCTACTAAGTATATATATTTTCCTGCAGATTTTTTCATCCATTGCATGATTTATGCACAGAATCTTTTGTTAACAAATACCTTAGGCATTGTACCATTTCACATGTTTGTGTCACGTTGAATATCACTCGTTTATGCATTTATAATCACTATATTTTTTAAGTGTTCATGCACCGTGAGCCGGATTCTACCCCTTGTTTTTGCACATTTTCAAGCAGTTTTGAAGCTGTCTGTTTGTTTTTAGTTTGGCTGCCAGTACCCAGTGGACACCTTGCTTATTATTCTATTTTTATTTAGATAACACTTCTAGCACTATTTCTGCTCGTCCTTCTTTTCTCACTACCTACCTATCATGTCAGATCCCTGATAAACCTATAATGAGCTAAGAGGATTCAACAATTTGTAAAATTACTGCCATTTGCAAGAAACTAGGACCACCCACAATAGCTGAAAAAATGAATTTCCTTTATTTTTTTGCAGCAGGAACCAAGGAGAATAATTTAATTCAAATGAGTGGAATATCCTGTTTCTCGAGTGATGTCATCAGACAATGTGTTGCACTGTTAAGAGATCCTACTGTGTACAAGAGCAAGGACCATGAGATTCCACACAATGTATTCTATTCCAGCAGCACATGAAGTGATTAAATGAAACAAAGCTTTATATGCTCAGTGTCTATATAATCAGTGCTGCCACACCTGTAGTATACATGCAGAGTAATCACTGGGGGAAGGCTTGAGTAAAATATTAAAAATGTGAATACCTGCATCAAATCAGATTGGAAAAGAGCCTGTGAACTATACAAGCAGGAGTCTTGCACCAAAGTGAGTTTGGGGACTAGACTGTCCCTTTAATGCTGTAAATATTGTCTGTTTTGATTTTACTAAAACATTTGACACTGTGGGGGTTATGTATAAAACTCCTGAAATGAAAAGTGCCAGAAGTGGGCACACATTGGTCGTTATGTATGAATTGTTATGTATGAAAGGACTTCTCAGCACCTGATCTTTATACATCGACTGCATGTGTCCCGCTTTTATACATGGCCCCCTATGAGCTGAGATTTAATGTTGGGAAAATCCTTTGTATTGCATAGATAAGTAAATTAAAGCTTGATGTAGGATATCAATATATATGAACATATAACGTTTTCTGATGCTGTTGTAAACAAAAGTTCAGTTTTGATTTAGATTTTTACTGACCTTAAAGTAAACACTGAAATCAAACTTTACAAAAATCAGAAATGATATTAAAATGACATATGGGTTAAATATGATCATTAATATTCAGTATTGATAAAATATGAATTATATTTAAAGGATAATGGATGTACAGTATGTGTCATAGTAGTGTTGGAAGACTGTCATATTTGAGGGTATATGCAACATCAAGTTTATATTTTACACCTGTGAAACCCACAATTCCAGGGTGTGAATTGCTTAGGCTGCACTGAGCAGCAGAGCCAAGTGGAAGTATTAAACTCCTAGTCAGGAACAGGGAAAAAGCCAGGCACAAGTATAATACAAATGCAGTCAAGGTCTATTATTATATATGTATTAAATAAAAGAAGGACCGCCACATGTGTCATGGCATCTGATGTTAAAAGGGAACATCTCTGAATCATTAGTCATTGGGGCAGAGGCCTAGTTGTAGAACGTGGGCCACGAGGTATCAGGAAAAAAACAGTCCATGCTATCAGAACACCTGGAGGTGGACAGGAAAATGAGAGATGGATCAGGTGAGGCATTCGGTTTATAGACTTTCGGTTTATAGAATAGCAATAGCATTACATGTATTCTATAAACCGAAAGTCTATAAACCGAATGTCGTTCGGTTTATAGATTTTCGGTTTATAGAAAAGCAATAGCATTACATGTATTCTATAAACCGAAAGTCTATAAACCGAATGTCGTTCGTTTTATAGACTTTCGGCTTATGGAATACATGTAATACTATTGGCTTTATATAAACCGAACTAGAGTCCCCATTCATAAGAATTTCTTATGAATGGGGACTCTAGTTCGGTTTATAGAAAGCCAATAGTATTACATGTACAATGGATGAATGGTTGCAGCAAAAGACTACGTAATAATTAATCCATAAAAAGTTGGAGTATATATTGCCGTCTGGTACACTGTATACACTTATACCCCTGATGAAGCAGCTGACTGAGAGCTGCATAACATGTAGGGTTCAAGGCAGCAGTACCTAGCAACGCAGAACAATGTCTTTGCGACTCTAGGAACCTTTGTGAGCTGGTCAATGCAGTTTCCTTTCATGCCGATGGGCTTTGGTAGACGGACACCAACATTTTTGGCTTTTACTTTAGCTTCTACAGAGTTGAACTAGGAACTTTTGAGCTGCCAAATTTTTGATGTGCCTGCTGATTCATACTATTCTATGGGTTTTATAGTAGGTGCACAGTCACTTTAAGGTTTTATTCCTGGTTCTCCCATGTGATAGAACAAGCACCCAAATATATATGTATATATATATATATATATATATATATATATATATATATATATCTTTATATATAGCTTTATAACATTTATATATATAGCTTTAGTACTGTAACTAGTGATTATAGTTAATGCACACTGGAGTACACTGCCACTTTAAACATTGCTGTGACAGAAAATAGTGTGCAGACTGTTTTAACACTAATATAGAAACATAGAATGTGTCGGCAGATAAGAACCATTCGGTCCATCTAGTCTGCCCAATTTTTGAGTACTTTTATTAGTCCCCCGTTCCCGGTTTTATAGCTAGGATAGCCTTGTGTCTATCCCACGCATGCTTAAAATCCTTGACTGTGTTTACCTCTACCCAGAGGCGTCGCTAGGGGGGGGGGGCTACTGGGGCTGAAGCCCCGAGTTTCAGCTCCATAGCCCCGAGTCTCAGGCACTGCTGTTAAAATTATTAACAGCAGTGAACAGTTCTTCATGCTGGCAGCAGCTGGACCTTAGCGTGGGGTCCCTGAGTGACAGGGAGCCCCACGCTATATCTGTGCCTCAGTGCCAGCTTTGGCACGGCAGGTCTCTGCCTCTTCTAGCAGAGACCTGCTTCTAATAGAATTTCCCTGCCCGATGCCAATCAGACGCGGGGGCGGGGCTTACACCCGTGACTCCGCCCCCTCAACCGAGCAGCAGGAAGGCAGCATGGAGGGAGCTGATCTCTGGCAAGAAGAGTTCAGCAGCTCCCTCCACATCCTAGAGTGCCAGGGAGAAGCCAGAGGTAACAAGGTAAGGTAGACTAACATTAGTTTGTAAGTTTGTTGTTGTGGACCACCCTTTCCATGATGCTCAGCCAGCATTATGGTGTGTTTTGGCTGGCTGAGGATCATGAGAATGGTAGTTCACAGCCAACTTTGTATGGGCTGTTGACTAAATGTCTCATAATGCTCAGCCAGAATTGCCTGGCTGAGGATTATGAGAAAATGGGTAACCGAATACACAATAAGAGGTGTTAGCTGTGAACTACAATTCTCATGATACCAAGTCAGCCAAAAATTGCAAATTGAGATATTATTATTCCGAAAAGAAAAAGAAAAAGCTACATTAATTACATTAGAGTGTGACCTTTATTGGCAGGCTGAATTACATTAGAGTGTGAGCTTTATTGGCAGGCTGAATTACATTAGAGTGTGAGCTTTATTGGCGGGTTGATTTACATTAGAGTGTGAGCTTTATTGGCTGGTTGATTTACATTAGAGTGTGGGCTTTATCGGCGGACTGATTTACATTAGAGTGTGAGATTTATTGGCAGGCTGAATTACATTAATGTAATTCAGTCCGCCGATAAAACTCACACTCTAATGTAATTCAGCCTGCCAATAAAGCTCACACTCTAATGTAATTCATTTTGAAAAATAAAGCTCACACTCTAATGTAAATCAGCCCCGCCAATAAAGCTCACACTCTAATGTAAATCAGTCTGCCAATAAAGCTCACAGTCTAATGTAATTCAGCCCGCAACAAAGCTCACACTCTAATGTAAATCAGTCCACCAATAAAGCTCACACTCTAATGTAAATCAGCCCACCAACAAAGCTCACACACTAATGTAAATCAACCCGTCAATAAAGCTCACACTGTAATGTAATTCAGTTTGCCAATAAAGCTCACACTCTAATGTAAATCAGTCTGCCAATAAAGCTCACACTCTAATGTAAATCAGTCCACCAATAAAGCTCACACTCTAATGTAAATCAGTTTGCCAATAAAGCTCACACTCTAATGTAATTCAGTCCGCCGATAAAGCTCACACTCTAATGTAATTCAGTCCGCCGATAAAGCTCACACTCTAATGTAATTCAGTCCGCCGATAAAGCTCACACTCTAATGTGATTCAGCCTACCGATAAAGCTCACACTCTAATGTAAATAATTTTGCCGATAAAGCTCTCACTCTAATTGGCAAAATGAATTACATTAGAGTGTGAGCTTTATTGCCAGATTGAATTGCATTATAGTGTGAGCTTTATTGGTGGGCTGAATTACATTAGAGAGTGAGCTTTACTGGCAGAGTGAATTACATTAGAGTGTGAGCTTTACTGGCAGAGTGAATTACATTACAGTGTGAGCTTTATTGGGAGGCTGAATTACATTAGAGTGTGAGCTTTATTGGCAGACTGATTTACATTAGAGTGTGAGCTTTATTGGCAGGCTGAATTACATTAGAGTGCGAGCTTTATTGGCGGGGCTGATTTACATTAGAGTGTGAGCTTTATTGGTGGACTGATTTACATTAGAGTGTGAGCTTTATTGGTGGGGCTGATTTACATTGGAGTGTGAGCTTTATTGGCGGGGCTGATTTACATTAGTGTGTGAGCTTTATTGGCGGGGCTGATTTACATTAGTGTGTGAGCTTTATTGGCGAGCTGATTTACATTGGAGTGTGAGCTGGGGTAAATTCTGGGTGCATTGTGGGTGCAGAGGAAGAACATAAAAACAAGAAATACATTTTTCAATAACCTTTTTATTAGATATAAACATATAGATATATCCATGTATATCTATAGATCCCCAGAATTGAATCTGCATCAAATATTCATCAACTCACCAACAACTTGCCTTTCAGTGAATAGACCACTGTGTGTGTGTCTGTGTGAGACACTGTGGATGTATGTCTTCTCATTGGCATGATATACAATGTTAAAGCATTTTGGCAAATAAAAAGATACAACCCACTTATCTCAGAGTAGAATTAGAAGAGGCCTATGTAATATAGTACTAATGTTACTGAACTCTTGGGAACATCCAGAGTTGGCAGTGGCATAAATAGAAACTGCTGAACCCTTATTACATACCCCCAATAATTTCGATATTTAGTTTAATATAAAGCCTTGCATATAAAGTTACTGTTCATTGGTATCATATACATAATGTATGTTTTATTGCTCATTTCTTATATTATACCTTTTATATATACCTATTGCTCATTGTCATAATCATATAAATCATGTATACATATGCATTTATTGTTAATATTATATATATACCAGGGCTTGATAAATTAATTTTAGGAGCCAGAAAAACAAAAAATATAGGAGCCAGACAATGGCACATACACACAATCACACAAACATACACACACACAATCACATGCAGTCACACACACAATCACACACACACTGTCACACACACAATCACATGCAGTCACACACACAATCACACACACACACAATCACATTCAGTCATACACACAATCACACACACACACACACACAATCACATGCAGTCATACACACAATCACACACACACAATCACATGCAGTCATACACACAATCACACACACACAATTACATGCAGTCATACACACAATCACACACACACACAATCACATGCAGTCATACACACAATCACACACACAGAATCACATGCAGTCATACACACAATCACATGCAGTCATACACACAATCACACACACACAATAACATGCAGTCATACACACAATCACACACACACAATCACATGCAGTCATACACACAATCACACACACACAATCACATGCAGTCATACACACAATCACACACACACAATCACATGCAGTCATACACACACAATCACACACACACAATCACATGCAGTCATACACACACAATCACATGCAGTCATACACACACAATCACATGCAGTAATACACACAATCACACACACACAATCACATGCAGTCATACACACAATCACATGCAGTCATACACACAATCACACACACAATCACATGCAGTCATACACACAATCACACACACACACAATCACACAAACATCCACACACAATCACATGCAGTCATACACACAATCACATGCAGTCATACACACAGCCACACAAACATACACACACAATCAAATGCAGTCATACACACAATCACACAAACATACACACACACACAATAACATGCAGTCATACACACAGTCACAAAAAAAACACATACACAATCACATGCAGTCATACACACAAACATACACACACACACACTTGCAGTCATACACACAATCACACAAACATACATACACACACACACTATCACTTGCAGTCATACACACAATCGCATGCAGTAACATACACAGTTAGTCACATCCATCCATTCATACAGTCAGTCACAGACACACACAGTCAGTAACAGTTTTAATTTTTTTTAATACTATATATCTTATTTTGGTTTATTTAGGTTATAAACATATGTTCTAAATATTACATTGTACAGACAGACACACACACATACAGTCAGTAACATACAGACACACACATACAGTTAGTAACATAGAGACACACAGGAAGCTGTCGGTGCACACACTTCCCCCTTGTGCTCCACTGGATAAAACAAAAGGGAAAAAAATGATCCCAGCTGCGAGGGCACCATTTGGGAACAACAATACCCGGACGCCAGGTCTAATTTCAGTCAAATCTGCCATGGGCTCCAGCCCCAGGTCTTTTGGAGACCTAGCAATGCCCCTGCCCCTACCACTTCTGCTGGAAGGCTATTCCACACATCTACTACCCTCTCAGTAAAGTAATACTTCCTGATATTACTTTTAAATCGTTGCCCCTCTAATTTAAACATATGCTGCTAAATATAAATACATATTGCTGTAACTCAGGAAACAAATAGCTACACAGAGTTATTCTATGTTAAAGATAACAAACAGCGTTTTACTACTACAACTTCACAGTGCCAGAATCCAAGGCTGGAAAAGCAACTAAATGGTAGGCATAGTAGTGAGGTTAATTATCTACTCACTGAGCTGATTGTTCCAGATAATAATTGGAGGGTATTTTACATCAATGCCCTAGAATCCTAGGCATTGTAATTCTTTCATTTCTACTGGTTACTTGATTTAATGGCTATTTAAAGCTGACTACCCCATAACCAGCATGAGAAATTACTATTAAGTGTGTTTTATTATTTCCTTCAGCACCAAGTCTAGCACATGAACCCTGACTTTTAATTTGGATTTTTTTCCTTGCACTTATGTTTCACCATGTCTATATATGTATAATTAAATTAGCTTTTTAATTGAGTGATTAATAAAATTTGGACTTGTATTCCTGTTCTTTTTTCTTTTTCGCCTTCAGGGGCGTAGCGTGGGGGGTGCAGGGGGGGCCGGCCGCACCGGGCGCAATATCTGGGGGGGCGCACTAGCCCTATGCGGCCGCGCGGCCGCAGCCACAACCGCGCGATACTTCCTGTCAGCCGCCGGATGTGAGCGGCAAATGACGGCGTGACGTCACATCCGGCGGCTGCGCGGCGGAGGCTCTTCTGAAACTGCATCGCGGCCTTTCTTTGGAAGTGGAATTTGTAAAGGTAAGAATAAAGGGGCTTGGGGGACCTATTGTATTATGTATTGAGGAGGGGGTCATTAATGTATTGGAGAGGGGGAGGGGGGGTCATTAATGTATGGGGGAGGGGGGTCATTAATGTATGGGGGAGGGGGGTCATTAATGTATGGGGGAGGGAGGGTCATTAATGTATGGGGGAGGGGAGGGGGGTTCATTAATGTATGGGGAGGGGGTTCATTAATGTATGGGGAGGGGGGTCATTAATGTATGAGGGAGGGGAGTGGGGTCATTAATGTATGGGGGAGGGGAGGGGGGTTTATTAAATGTATGGGGGAGGGGGGTTTATTAAATGTATGGGGGAGGGGGGTTCATTAAATGTATGGGGGAGGGGGGTTCATTTAATGTATGGGGGAGGGGAGGGGGGGTAATTTAATGTATGGGGGAGGGGAGGGGGGGTCATTTAATGTATGGGGAGGGGGGGAAGTAATGTATGGGGAGGGGGGGAAGTAATGTATGGGGGAGGGAGGGAAGTAATGTATGGGGGAGGGGGGCAGTAATGTATTGGGGAAGGGAAGAAGGGGGGCAGTAATGTATTGGGGAAGGGAAGAAGGGAGGCAGTAATGTATTGGGGAAGGGAAGAAGGGAGGCAGTAATGTATTGGGGAAGGGAAGAAGGGAGGCAGTAATGTATTGGGGAAGGGAAGAAGTGGGGCAGTAATGTATTGGGGAAGGGAAGAAGGGGGGCAGTAATGTATTGGGGAAGGGAAGAAGGGGGCAGTAATGTATTGGGGAAGGGAAGAAGGGGGGCAGTAATGTATTAAGGGATGGGGGTCAACTGTGTATTAGGGGAGGGAGGGGTCAGCAGTGTATTAGGGGGAGGGGGGTCAGCAGTGTATTAGGGGAAGAGGGGGGGATGGGAAAGATCTGACTTGGGAATTTGAGATGAGGCAATGATTATATTTTTTACATTTGTGGCCTAATGAATAATCTATATATATGTGTGTATGTAGAAGGAAATGTAAATAGGTGGGGCTACAGGGGTGAGGGAATTATATTTGTAATATATTTATTAGGAACTGTGGAGGGAAGGGGGTTGGATGAGAGCATTAAATATCATAGCATTAAATATTATATTTATGGGGTAGGAACTGTATTATATATTTTTGGTTTAGTGCAGGGGTAGGTAACCTTTGACACTCCCTTTGTTTTTTGACTACATCTCCATTAAGGCTTGCAAAGCATCATGGGAGGTGTAGTCCACAACATCTGGAGTGGCAAAGGATGTCTACTCCTGGTTTAAAGCATAGGTGTATAACCATTTGGCTTCCCCAGGCCAAAATAACCCCATAAACTCTTAAAGGATCACTATAGTGTCAGGAAAACAAAGCGGTTTTCCTGACACTTTAGTACCCTGAGGGTGCCCACACCCTCAGGGTCCCACTCCCGTGGCGCTGAAGGGGTTAAATTCCCTTCAGTTACTTACCTTAATCCAGCGCCAGGCTCCCTCGGTGCTGGTGACCTCTCCTCCCTGTCTGACGTCAGCTCCCCGTCCGACGTCACTGGAGCTGAATGCGCATGGCTGCGCGCGCATTCAAAGTGTCCATAGGAAAGCATTTCTCAATGCTTTCCTATGGACACTCTGCGCGATGGAGGCGAAATGTGCCTCCAGGCTCCAGCGTCGCAGATGCGCCTCTAGTGTCTGTCCGGAAGACAGCCACTGGAGGCTGCCTTAACCGCAAATGTAAACGTAGCAGTTCTTGATATTTTTTGTCGTTTACGATGGTTGTGAGACGACATATAATAGCATGGCCCATGCTAGGTTACTACATGTGTATATTTGTATTCATAGACCTGCTGAAAATGTGGAGAATGTGTGTAATGCATGTTCGCACTCAATAAAGTGTTGGAAAATAAACTTGTATTTAGATGCATTTTACTTTAATTACATAAGTATTTTCATAACAAACAATACATGTGCTTGGGGGGTAAGGGTTTCTTTAATAAAATCTAGTAGAAGAGACTCGAGTGCTAAAATCCACGGGTTAGGGGGCGCAAATTATTTGCCTTGCCCCGGGTGCTGACAACCCACGCTACGCCACTGCGCCTTCCAACCCTCTGCTCAATATACAATTCCTAGATAAGTGGGGATAATACCCTTGCCCGGAAATGGGAAGTGGGAAATCTATTGGAATAGGGGCACCTGTTTTACAGCTTTCTATTTTATATAGGCATTCAACGCAATCCAGAAGTTTGAATGGACTTTGGGACTATGCATGCCTATAGGGATAACTAGTTTTTGTATATTTCTTTGCATTAATTTATTGTGCTTTTACTGCACCAGTTATTTAAAGGTACAGTCATTTCTCCCCTGCAGCTTGCCAGCTGAGTGGATGTTGTGTTTTTATTTGTGTATTTATGTAGGACAAATGTGTTAGACCTACTGTGCTTTTTAATATCGTGTTGTCTCTGGTGGCTGTTACTCTAAATTGGGTGTATACTAAACTTGGAGGGCTTCCCCTGCAGGTTTACCACTCTACCTATATTTTTTCATTCTGGTACATAAACTGCTAAAACAGCCAATTGTAGTCTAAAGTCTAACATATTGAGCTGTAAGATGGGGATTACCAAATTTTGGTTGTTTTTTTCTGATCCAGCTCCATTTTGGACCAGATTGTGCTATATCGAGTAGACCCTAAAATAATGATATCTCAAAAACCATTATACTGTTTTTAAAAAAATGTTTTTTAAAGATAAATTTAGTGTGGTTTAAATCTTAAAGTGACAGATCCTTAAAATGAATAATTTATGAAAACCTGTGTCTTAAATACTGCAGAATTTTACACACTGGTTCATTAAATGTAGATTTAATAAAATAACTAAAACATCAATAGATATAGAAACTGAGAAAGAGACATGGAGAGTGAGTGCTCATTTCACTTATCATTACTGACATCCGTGTAATTGTACATGAATGGATGACTCAAAACTTTCACACTTCCCACATGCCGACAACTATAAATGGTATTTTAACATGTTTCTTACTGGCAGTATCGTAAAATGTTAACTCATGGGAATGAATCACTGCAGAGTGAACAGCACAGAAAGACACAAACTTAAATGAACAAATGAGAAATATAAAAGGATTTCTTATAATGAAATTCATCTTCATTCTGCCTTCCATAAAAAGAAAGGGGTTCAGTACCAAATATAAACAAGGAGCTTGCCACAATTGTGCCATAATTTTAAAGCCCTAGATGCCCATGATGAATTGTATAGCCCTTAACCATTATACAGCAGTAGTCTTTCTTAGCTATGTACTAACCCACATATGCAGGTATTATGTACACCCAAACAAATAGCATGTGCGCTTATCGTTGCACAAAACCCTGTTAAACAATGATGCATCCCTATGAGTCTATGACAATCTCTACTAAAAATGGTTTTGCATTGCATACAGACCCCTTTGACTCTAGAGAATACTGCTAGTGGTTTGGGCTTTCCTTTTTACTGACTTGGCTCATATTTTCAATTTTAAACCTTGGCATGTCTAACCTTGGTTTATCTATAAAGGTATGTGCCAAGTAAACATAGATCCCCATGCAATTCAATGGAAATTACTCATCAGACAAGGACGGTTTAATTCAGAAAGTTGGCTGTTAATGAGTGTTACATCTGTAAACGCAAAAAAAACTATTGTGTTTACTAGTGTTTTTAAGTTTATTTTTTAACTGTTTTCATGTTCTGTCATATGTTTGTCCATTGAACCTGAATAAAACTTGACTTTGACACTTTCTTAATTTAATTTGACTGAGAGCACTCTGAAGTGAATTTAGAACACCTAAACCAACATGTGTGTGTAATATTCCTGATTTATGATATTGCTAAAACTGTTAAGTGATAAACACATAAGTTAAAAATATTATAATCCTTTTATGACCATTCTTTTTGAAGAAAACAAATGTTGTTCTGGACAATGTCTGTTTTAACATTAATATGGTGTATTTTCTTAGAAAGGTATATTAAATTAGACTTAAAGGGGCACTAAACTTTATTTTTACTTGTGTTTTTAAGATAGAAGCACAGCCTCTGTGCCAATACTGGTGCCAAAAAGCCTGTCTGTGCCATTGTTGTCCCCAGCCTCTCAGCGTCAATATTTACCACATACAAATCCTCTCTATGCCATCTTACCCTTAAAGCGTATTCCACCTTTACCCCAAACAACTTTTGTGTGCTATTTTAGTCCTCCAAACAGCCTCTCTGTGCCATTTTAGCCCCAAACAGCCTCTCTGTGCCGTCTTTGTCCCCAGCTTACCTAAACAATCTTAGCCCTTAGCTTGATTGTGTTGTGTCTCTCTCCCTCCGACTGATTCAACATGCAGGAAATGGATCTGATTTCACTTCCTGCATGTTTAATCAGACGGCATGCAGGGACAAAGTATGAGAGATCTTATGATCAGATGATCAGCATATACCAGCAGCTAGCAGCTTTCAAAGGGGTGGTCACAGTAATCATTCAGGACCCATAAAATGGCAGGCTCTTTGGAGAGAAAACAGAGAAGGATTGCTAAACTGGTTTATGGATTGCAGGATAAAACTTACCAGTAAAGTTTAAAGGATCTTAACTTGAAAATAAGATGAAGCAAAGGTGATATGCTAGAAAGATTTAAATACATGAAGGGAATCAACACAGTAAAGGCGGAGAGTATATATAAAAGAAAGAAATATTACCACTACAGGAGCACATAGTCTTAAATTAGAGGGGTAAAGATGGTATTACTTTACTGAGAGAGCTGTGGATGCATGGGATAACCTTCCATTGGAAGTTGTAGAGGTTAATATAGTTCAAGCATGCATGGGATAGGAATAGGGCTTAGACATAAGATAGTGCCAGGGTTAAAAAATATTTTACTCATTTTCAAAAGTTAGTGAAAAATCTTTCTAAATAAACTAAAATAGTTTTCCTGAGTTTGAATGTTCACTATGTTTTTAAGATGTTTTGCTTTGATTGTAACCTATAAGGCAATAAGTGCATGTATTGCTATTTCCAAGCCACTTCCCCCCCCCCCCCCCCCCAAAAGGGACAGGGACAGGCTGTTGTTTGTGTAATTAGTGGGGCAGGGAGAGACTAAAGCTGTCAAAGTCAGGCATTATTTGAACAGCTATAAACAATGAAATTTCTATGATTGACTGTCACAACAATCAGATGTGTCAGAGGGGGCTTCTGCAAACATGGCAGTCCCAACAGCTGTATGACTGCCATCGGAACTGCAGGATGTGCCAAGCATGTCCAATACCGGCAAGTGAGTGTTTTCAAAGGATGTGCCTGGCACATTCTTTGTTGCTAACGGCTATGTAGGCCAAATGCCTCTAGCAATTTTTGATGGGTACAGTATGTGCAAAAATTAAAAAGGTGAGCTTGTTGTGCATTGTAGAATTAACCTCAGCCTTTACTTTTGCATTATATACAATTTTCACCCCACAAACTGTATAGTTAATTAGTGACATCACATTTCTTCATTAGGTTTTAAAACTAACTGCATCTCTATGTGCTCACAATACTTCTTATCATTATTTTGAATGTAGAAGTTTTGATATTAAGCATACATTCCACATATTGGCATGACATATTCTGGTCAATTAACCTTTTACTAGAACTATCATGGTGCCCAGCTTGCTGTATTTCAAAGCTATTGAACTGACTTCCTGAACCCATACTTTGCTGAAAAGAAACCTATTTGCAGCAACAATTGGCAATATTGACCTGATTAATGCATCATAGCTTTTTCAATTTGTGGCCAATCTTTTCTTTCCGTATTTAGATTTTTTTTTTTACACTAAATGTTTGAGCCAAGTTACAGAAACAATTCTTAAATGTGATGTTTAATTATAACCCTGTTGTCTGAAATCAGAGCTAGTGTCCTGCTGCTAAAGATAAAATCAAACTCATTTTTGCATTGAACGTTTGGCACTGGGAATGAAAATTGTTCCAAATACAATTAAAAAATATGGTTATGCATGTACCTGTTCATATTTTACAAACCTAACAGATGGCGATTTCAAGCAAGGGTACGTCTGGAAATTAATGTTGACAAACATGTTTAACTTTCAAGCCTCATATATTCATAACGACTTTAAATGCACAGTGCTCTCAGAAAGCAACAATGACTGGAACAATATGGGAAGGGCAACTAAATTCATTATGTCAATATGGGAAGGCCAACTAAATGCATTATGCCATTGCACAGAATTTCAAATATGAAAGATGGAAGCTCTACCTTTGTTAACCCCTTAACGCATGTGGACGTATATATACGTCCTGAAAAGCATGGTCCTTAAGGACCATGAGGACGTATATATACGTCCTCCGTTTTCATGTAGTGTTGCGCTCATTAGCGCAACACTACATGTCTGAAGCTACTCTCAGAGGCTGCTTCGGATCCGAAGCAGCCTCTGAGAGGGCTTTCAGCCCCCCCTCGACCCCCCCGCGCGCATACGATCACCGCGAATGTGATCGTATGCGCGCTAACACACATAGGCAGTGAAAGCTTATCACTGCCTATGTGTGAGAGTGTTGCAATGATGCCTCTATCGAGGCATCATGCAACACAATCTGTGCCCTCCTGGGCACCGCGATCACCCGGTGATCGCGGGTGTGTGCTGTATCGGAGGAGCATGCTCCTCCGATACAGCGTGCCCAGAGGAGAGCGACGGAAGAGAGAAAAAAAAAAATCTCTTCCGTCGCTCTGAAACCGCTACTTGACTGCCCCTACAGGCAGTTAGGCGGTATTACAGTTCAAAATAGAAAATTAATTAAATAAATAAATTAAATAAATAAATAAATGGAAAAAGCTAACCCTTGATCTACAGAACCTAGATCTAGGGTTAGGGTCCAAATAGGGTAATAATTAGGGTTAAATGGGGGTTCGGATGATTACAAGGGTTAGATTAAGGGGTGGGGGTCAATTTAGGGTTAGATTAAATTTAGAGTTGGGGTAAATTTAGGGTTCGGGTTAAAAAAATCACTGTAGAAGAAAATGGTTAGAAAACAAAAAAAACACTAATATTGTTTATTGCCCTATTACGTGAAATAAAACATAGACAAACAAGGAAACATTGATATTACTAAACTCAGGACAAATAATAGAAATATATAGACGGGGTCTTTTTTACCATTTGTAATTGTGTAAAAAAAAAAATCAGGTCAAAGTTGGAAAAAGTGTTTTTTATGGCATATTTTCATCATATTTTCTATTTTTTTAATAGTAAATGATATCATATGATGAAAATAATAGTATCAAATGAAAGCCCTATCTGTCCTTTAAAAAATGATATATAATTTGTGTGCGTGGACTGAACACAAAGAAAGAAATTCACAGTTCAGTAAACGTATGACAAAAATAATGGAATTCTGGTCTTCAAGGCACGTCAAATGCAACATAGCACTCGGTCACTAAGGGGTTAATAATCGGATATATTAATATAAAGATAGATTCTACGTGCATTGAGGACTGAAAAGAATTCCTACGGGTTAAAAGTTTTTCTAAATGAACTAATGTAGCAATTATACAAACAATAATAGCTACAATTTATTTAAATTTATTAATAAAATGTTTGTAGAATTGTGTCACCATGTCCTCTGTAGTAAAAAACAACAATATTTGCAATACCAATAAGTTAAATAGACTGATATCATTGAAGCATAGAAAAAACTGTCACGAGTTCAAAACACGTTTCTATGTGTTTATGTGTGTATGTGTGTGTGTGTGTGTGTGTGTGTGTGTGTGTGTAAACCTCTGTTATGCCAGAAACATTGTAGTAATGGACACATTTTTTGTATGCTGGTAAGTCCCGTGAGTGTGATTTCTCTTCTTTGGATATGATTATATATATCTATATAAAAAATATAATCTTCTGAAAGATTCCACAAGAGTTGCTATGTTAGTGTGTATATATAGTTAGTGTATATAGATATATATATACAGAAATATGTATTATTTTATACACTTTTAGCAACTCTTGTGAAATAACAATAACAATGAAGTCATGTCAGCTACATGGTGGCTTCAAATCACCAGCTGTGGTTCATCTTCAACAGCTGTTAGGTTATATGTACCCTACTGCCATCATGACCAATATATCACAGTACCATATCATGGCCAAAGTGTGGATGCAAATATTGATTGGCAATGCACCAACCGCAGAGTGTTGTACTAGTGTAAGGGCTGTGGTAGCTCCTGAATAAATACTAAATATACTTTATTATAAGATTATATGAATACATAAAAGAAACATAAGAAATTACACGGGCCTTGTATATATGGTCATAACTATTTTTATTTTAAATTATAGTCATATTTTCTTTTATGTATGTATATAATCTTTATTAAAGTTAATTTATTATTCTCACCAGCCTGCTAGAACTGTCACAGCACTCACACCATCACAAAACACTTGGCTTCCCTTCCTTTTTTTGAGTCAAAGGGAACATGTTCTCTGGTGGTTGCTTGAGCAGCCTCTTACTTCCTCTACTCTATCTGTTTATCGTTACAGCTTTTCCTGTCTTTCTCTCTACTGGTACAGACTTTTATTCTGAGTTTTCAATGCAGTATTTTCCACTATGGAAAATAAAGCGTACCTTTACATGTGTGAATTTGTAAGGCAGGGGCATGAGTGTAAACCACCGGGCCACGGTGGTAGAATTGCCACAGGCCCCCCTAACCTCATAGCACATCCCAACATACTATCAGTGCAATAAACTCATACTTTCCACCATCCCCACTATCTTCTCCAAATTCTGCCAATTCAGTCCTTATTAAGTTACTTAAAAAAACACTATCCAGTGGATTGATGTTAAAATGGTGGGCCGCAGGTCACATGTGACCGTCAAAAAAATGTGTGCAGCGCCAAATTTCCCATAAAGCCTATACATTTTGCTGCATGACCTAAAGAAATTGATAATATCGAGTCCCAAATTTGAAGTTTCTGAGGTGTTTTGCATTTAAAAGTTGAACAATAACGTTGTAGTGCTGCAACATTGTATGCAGAACACATATGAATCAAATGAAAAGTTATGTCTAAAAACCAAGATGTATTTCTATATTGCTTGTAATGCTTCAAATGTAAACAAATGGAGAAAGTGAATTTATCCTAACATAAAAGTTAACTCTATAAAGAATGTGATTCCTAGTAATGTCCAAACCTTGCAATAATTATTGATATGTCCAACCTTTCCTTTTTTCATACGCCACCATATAATATAAATTAGTAGAATGGAAATATACTCTGTCACTTTGAAACTGATAACTCTTTGAAGGGCAATCTAATTTTCAGGATTTAGAGTATCAACTTTAACCTGCAGCCTCCGAACTGCTGTGTAATGGCATATGTTTAAGCTGTGTGCTCTCATTTTATTTGAACTATATTGAATTACACACATAATTTATTTCCTTTAATAACCTTTCTTAAATTGAGCACTGTAATATTTTCTTGCTGAATTCAATTTAAAAAAAAACAAACTACTAGTATCTTATTTCATTAAATATAGTCTTCTGAAAAATCAAATATTGTGCTATTTCATAATAACATATTTACAAAATAGAATTAGCAACCTCTTCCCTCTCCCACCAAAAAATATTCCTCACTTAATTTTGGCTTCAATGTCTGTATTTGTAAAAAGCCTATTGTTTTGGCATTCATGATGCTTCTGGGCCTTCTTTGTAAAGTAAAAGATGGATTTTTTTACAGATATGTTTTATTTATCTGAATAAGGCCGTATGGGCTTCTGATCTTTATTATTGAGCACTGACAGACCTAACAATGTATAACAGAAGTGATAATACTGACATGGGGAAGTTAATTCCGGGTAGACCTGGCAAATAATTAACTGTTTCTGAAGGTTAGTTGAAGATGGGACAAAAGATAAGGGGTTCAGCACCAGACCGACTAACATAGAACAATCGAATTTACTGCCTATATTAGATTGTATATACAACATTATTTAAATAGATTTAAATGAGTTGAAAACAACAGCAAATAACAATTAACAGTGATGACAATAATTCTTAGAACGTATTGCATACAAAAATGGTAGCAGCCATCTTTTCCACATCTATTTTTGCAAAAAGAGTTTATATTTCCCATTCTCATCAAAGTTCACTATAGATAAAAAACTACTTTCTGAACCAGCATTAACTTAGTGCACCTAAGGAAGACATCACCTGTGCTGTGTTCAGTATTAGCATACATATCCTGTATTCCTATAGGAGTAGGAAACCTTTGCCATTCCAGCATCTGTTGACCTCGTTCTTTCACCATCAATCAATGTATTGCTGATGACATGTTGTTGGAGCTTAAGTCCAAAAACATTCGGAATGTCACAAGTGATCCATAGGTATTTGTATTGATTGTCCTCTGCCCAAGACATTTGCTTTCTATTTAACCTACCGCAGTAATCCTCTGGCATAGAAACTCTGCTAAGAGTATTAGGGTATTATATTTTTAAAAATGTCATGCTTATTTATTGTAGCTACAGTTATTAAAAAAAAATATAAAAAAATAGCCTGTATATTTTTGTCACTATCAAATGTGCACATTAAATCTAACATGGTGTTTTGTTTCCATATTTTCAATTCACAAAGTGGTATTAAGAGTTGACTGGGGAATACACTTCATTATATGGCTCAGGTCACGCTCAAACTAAGTAGGCAGAACAAGCATTTAGAACATGTATTTGTTTTATTTAATTTGTAAGTCAAATTATTACCCGTTATTAACTTCTGATCTGAAGTCATTGGCTTATTCAAATTTGATACCTGAATAAAACAGAAAGATCAGACATATGATTGTTGTATATTTGAGCAAGGTCAATTTAATTACATACTATGCAATGTGTGTTGGTGTTTTAAGTTTATGGTAGTAGGAAAGTGCTTAATTTGGTAATAAAACTGCATCACTTACTAAAGCATTTTAAACATGCTTTTTAATTATGTCCTGGGAACCAAGTCCAAAACAGTATTACACAGTACATTTAACTGGAGATCAATAACTATATGTATGTCTGAAAACTAATTTGGCCATAAACATGTGCCCAAGTTTAATATATTTTTATATATATATATATATATATATATATATATATATATATATTTATGTTAAACGTGTGCCCAAGTTTTCACGTTTTTAGTTTTCAGACGCAAATCGTCTCTTTCCTCCATTCGTCCAAATTCTGAATGCAAACCTGAATGGAAGAATGAACGAACGCTTCAAAAATATAATCCGTACATTTGTTCTTTTGGAGGCCATTTGTAGCTGAAATGGTAGCCTTAGTCCTCCCATATTTTTCTATGGGGAGGACAATGGGTCATTTTTGGGTCATACAAATTCTGAATAATACAAATTAGAACTGGAGATATAAAATGCATTTCATTGCTCTTTAAATGTAATTTCACACATTACTACTAAAATGATTTCTGTTAAAATGAAACCTGCGTAGAGTTAAATATAACCCATGAAAAAACAGTAAGCTGATCATTAATTCTACAAAATAGAATTAGCAACCTCTTCCCTCTCCCACCAATTTTTTAATTGTCATTTGCAAACATTGCTGTAAAACAACGCTGGTGTTCCCACCACCACTACGCAAAAGTATGAGATTCCTTTAACTAATACAATGGTGAGTAGCATTATGGCGTTTTAATGTTACCCCATATATTTATCTGTGAATAAGTCATTTCAGTGTAAAGTCTTCTGGGAATATAAATCAAATCAATTTCAAAATGAAATCTTATTGTATACCATAATAATACCATAAATATTTTTAAAATTGTACTTAAGCAAAATTAATTTAGTTTTCCAAGAATATAAGTTTTCCAAATTAGCACAATTTAAAGTTTTCTATAATGGTTCTAAAACCTAAACAATGCTATTAATTTAACTTGCAGGAAAAAAGTATTACAAATTTCATTTTTATTTATTTATTTAGAAAGTGTTTTACCAAGAAGAATATTTTGATATTTCTCCAATTATTAATTATGTCCTGGGAAATAAGTCCAAAACAGTATTACACAGTACATTTAACTGCAGATCAATAAATATACGTATGTCTGAAAAATAATTTGCCATAAACGTGTGCCCAAGTCTAATTGTATATATATATATATATATATATATATATATATATATATATACATATATATATATATATATATGTATATAAATATATATATATATATATATATATATATATTGTGACAAAAGTACTCCTTTCCCTTGGTACCTTGTCCTGGGATTTGGGTGTTACACACAGTCTTTTCAGGCTTTAGAGGCACTTCACATGCTGGATGAGGTAAAATGACTTGTTTTCTTTTATTGTGGTTCCAAGATAAATGCACAGTAAGGTATAACAGGTTGTAACAAAATATAAAACAAAATCCTTGCTCTTCTGAGCACTAACTAAACAAAAATACTAAGCTAGCTGGGTTGGATGGCTTGTCCATTTCCCAACATAACCATAAATCACAACCTTACTGTTTCAGTGTTTTCAGCTCCCTGTTTCCACTCACAGAAATCAAACACAATCTCCCCCCTCCTCTGGCAGGGGAGTATTTAACAGCACCTGTAATCAACAAGCCTTTTCAGGTGAGGTAAGTTAGGATTGAAACTCTGACACTGGACTTCTCACCTGTAGGTTCCAAGCAACATATAAAATGTGAAGTGGAGCACTGGCACACCCTACTCTCCAAGTGCTCCACCCCAGGGCCCACACATACACATACATAAAGTGCTATATTAAGTCTAACATAACACATTTCCCTGGGGCTAATTACACAAAGTAGGAACTTTGCAAAATCTGGGGAGATATGTAGACTCCCTCCAGCACAATTCCTTGCTGTCAGTCACAATATATATATATATATATATATATATATATATATATATATATATATATATATACATAAATCCAAACAGCAGTGCACTCGACTTCACATGTAAATCAATAAACGGTTCAATACCTAGGTGCAGTGTAGTTTTTCCAGCAACACATAAGTCCAAAAACAAAAAAGAAACACGCACTCATAGGATTTTATAAAAGTAGAAAAAAGGATGGAGCCGAAACGTCGATGTATATGACAGTTGTTATATAATACAGATTTTTTTCTACTTTTCTAAAATCCTATGAGTGCGTGTTTCTTTTTTGTTTTTGGACTTATATATATATATATATATATATTAAATTTGGGCACACGTTTATGGCCAAATTAGTTTTCAGACGCAAATCGTCTCTTTCCTCCATTTGTCCAAATTCTGAATGCAAACCTGAATGGAAGAATGAATGAATGCTCCAAAAATATAATCTGTACATTCGTTCTTTTGGAGGCCATTTGTAGCTGAAATGGTAGCCTCAGTCCTCTCATATTTTTCTATGGGGAGGACATTGGCTCATTTTTGGGTCATACAAATTCAGAATTATACAAATTAGAACTGGAGATACAAAATGCATTTCCTTGCTATTTAAATATAATTTCACACATTACTACTAAAATGATTTCTGTTAAAATGAAACCTGCGCAGAGTTAAAAATAACCCATGAAAAAACAATTAGCTGATCATTAATTCTAAGAGGAATGAAAGGTGCATTGCCATAAACAAATAAGGAAAATATACAATGCATACAGAATTACCATAATAAAGTTTATTTTCCTCACTAACATTTAAATCACTTGTAATATATAGACACGTGCAGAAAAAATCAGAAGTACAGTATGTATAAATTATCACGGTTTGAATCAGTCAATCTGCAAATCCTGATTTTGGAATTAACATTTTTTCCTCTCTTAATTTATCGGTTGGTTTTATCATAATGCACCAGAGCTTACTTAATTATCTTTAGCATTAGTTATGGAAACACTGAATTTATGAAACTAAAATGTATCATTGTTATTTATTCACAGACAGTAACATTGTATCACACTAGGACAAACAAAACTCTTTCAAATAAGAGGCTGAAAAAGGCACTTTTATTTTGAAATTTAGATTTTATTCTAAATTGTCACAAAATTGGTTTGTTGAAAACTACATTAGCCATGCTTAATTTTGGATTGAATTAATCTTGGCTAGTCTGATTTTTTGCAATGCTAATTTCTTGCTTACATGACGGGAAAAGTTACTATTTCATGTACTTTTTATTACAATCATACTACAATCATACACAATTTTAGCTTGTTTTTAGCTTAGGTTATTAAAATAGAGCCAAAAATGATCTGTATTGTATAACTACACATGAACCATCTTTATTGACATGCATCCTCCACAGATCTAACTAAAACGCAAACTGTAGCAGAATACTGTGCTTATATCTAAAATCATAATCAAAATCTTTTTAAGGCTGGTGCATTTTAGTTTCCCATCTAATATATCATCCAATATTAATTTATAATGTGATTTATGTTCATAAAAAGGAGGTGATAACCTGTGATAATTACATTGTAATGTTGTGATAATTACATCAACCTGAAAAAATCCTCACATTGGAGTGTCCAGAAGTTGGAGATAAAGTTAACCCATGGCTGACACCTACATTCACTTGTGTCCAGAGTCTTCATGTAGACATTTGCCATTACCGTAAGCTAATGAAACCAATTTAGTTCTACTATTGTGTGTTATCTTCTAAAACCCTTTCTTTAACTTGTGTGCAACAAATAAAGTTCAATGTCCCCTCCATGGCTATAACATAGGTAGTTAGTTTCTGGTATTATGAAAATAAGGATTTTGTAATGTGGTAGAGTTTAAGGAAACCCATTTATCCTTAAGTAGCATATTGCACATTTTTGTTTCAGTTAAGTAGCATAGCCTTTTTTTTCTTTCTGGACTTAATTTGGGCACCCTCCCCTGTTGCTATGATTCTGAGCATGTGTATAGGTCTGTGAGTTATTTTTTAGTCTTCCAGTTTCTGGGCATTTGCCTCATTTGTTGCACTGCACATGTTCAGAAATGGCACTTTCCAATTGGTTAAGGTTTTTCTTGTCTCATGATTCGTCCCTTCATCTTAAAGTAGTGCTTTTTCATTTTTAAATGTTCTGGCTGAAGGAGGCACTGGCGTTTTTTTTGTTTTTTTTTGCTGTTTTAAGGCTTCAGGCTGCTGGTAAGTAGAAACATAGAAACATAGAAAAAAGAGGGGTTGAGAACAAGGCCGTTGGAATTGAATGGGAGGATAAAGAGTACAGGTGCAAACTATGTACTGCTAATATGCTCTCTCCTAAAGGGCATATATATGAAAATACATAATATATAGAAAGAAGCAGACATGCACACTGGTGTATAAGTCAAAAAAACTTTAATATTTATTAGGTAAATGTATCGACAGATGGGTACGCGTAAACAGTATATATCTCAAAATAGGGGACACATAGTGCAAAAAAGCGTAAATATATAAATGTTATAGAAGCTGTAAATGTGGGAAAAGACGACCATAAAAAATGGCGAGCAAAACAATGGAGAAAATATATGGAAAAGTAGGGCAGTGTTAAAAATGAACCGCAGATGGAAAATACATCAAAAAGATAAAGAAAAAATAAGGCATGAAGAATAATATACCGAGAGAGCAAAAAAACAGGGGAGGGGACACAAGGGTGTGTGTCCAGAACAAAAATAAATGAGAAAATTGTAATCAGGAGAAAAAGAAAAAATGTGGTTATGTCAGGTAAACACCTTGAAAATAGAGTATCAGTAAAAAGTATAGAACCACAAGAAAATATAAACAATAGAAAAAAATATTCAGCAAAGTCCAATGAACCGGATAATAAACGAAAGTAAACACAAAAAAACACAACAAAAAAACAACAAATAGTGCCTCTTGCAGTAAATAGCTGGATAGATCAAAACGTAGAAATCACAGGCAGAAAAAACAGCTGATCAGTAGGTTCTGATAAAGTCCATAGAAATGGACACAGTCTCACCCAGATCCAGTGGTTCAATTCGTTGGTGGTATGGTCGAGTTGGGTAAGTATAGCACTCTCTGCTTGAAAAAAAGTAAGTTCCAGGCTGTGATGAGGTAAGATCGTTGGTGTGAAAATAGCAGAGGACTTGAGGGGTAAGGGCACAGGCTACGCGTTCGAAGATCGCTCCTTCTGAGGCCTCAGAAACATAGAAACATAGAATGTGTCGGCAGATACTTTTATTAGTTTTACTTTTGATGCCTTTGGGCATCTATATTTTAATGTCTTGCTGCTTTGTGTCTTTATACAGTTATAAAAGGCATTTTGAAATCCTTCTTTACTTTCCTTCCCAGCTACCCTATTAAATGATAGAATCAACTTCATCATCTACCAAAAGGTCACATTCTAGGCATCTAAGGTAAGCCATGTTTTTTTTAGTGTAGTTAGGTAGGAAAAGAGTGCTATCTTAATATGGTGTGGCTACACTGTTATCTCCAGCCTGCAGGAGCAGGAACAAGTGAAGGATCCCCAGCCCTGGAAGAGGCATAGTAAGACATCTAGATGTGAGGCTTCTGATAAACAGAGTGTGCAGGGAAAGTGTTAGTGTGTGGACTGCCTACAAGAAGGGGCAGGATCTTCCTCTGCTTAGACTCCTGCAGACCTATTGGCATGACTCAAAGACACAGTGGAGCAAACTGTGGCACAAACTCTCCAGTCAAGGAAAAGAAGAAGGGTTTCAGTGAGGACTATGTGACTGAGGGAGAGCAGCCTGCTAGTGACGTAGAGGATCCCAGATATTCCTCTGAGGAGGAAGACATTCTGGAGGTGCCTGATTCCCTGGACAACAGATCCGTTAATCAGCTCATTGAGACAGTGATCCCTCTCTGGCAGTTGCACCCTCTAACAGTTTTTTTTAGATCTCCGTGGGAAAAAGCCTACGTTTCCTCTGCATGAAGTAGTTAAAGGATTGTTCTCAGAAGAGTAGCAGAAAGGGGAGAAAAGAGTCTCCCTTGCCAGTCGTGTCTCCAGAATGTACTCATTTAAAGAGGAGGATTCTATGTTTTGGGATTTTGTCCCTTGGACAGATGCTGCTGTGGGTCGCTTGGCTTGCTGCACAGTGCTTCCAGTGGATACAGCAAAGACCTTGATGACATTATTAAGAGAGCCCTTAAATACAAAAAGGGTTTTCTTCTTCAAGATAAGAGGAGACATTCAGTAAAGGATATATGGTCAGATAGGAGATCCTCCAGGAATTTTGGATTTTTTCATGTCTCCAGGCAATACAGACCTGGGAAAGAGTTTGCAAGGAGGCAACCATGGAGATCCAGTCAGGCAGGAATTTCCAAGGGTGGTCACAAATCCAGTGCTCATTTTAGGAATCAAAGACAGTTTTGAAGGTTTGGTAGCGCAGCCGAACCAGGTAGGTGCTTGCCTTGCCTTTTGTCCTTCTCGGGCGTTTGGGCACATCACATCTCAGACAGCTGGGTGCTGTCTATAATTTCAAAAGGCTATCACCTGGAGTTTCAGGCTCCTCCTCCCCAGGGCTTTTTCCAACAGACAAGATTGCCAATTCAGGCACAGAATAGGAGAGTTCTCACATAATATATTTCAGATCTCCTCTCTCAGAAGGTCATCTCTCCTGGTCCCTCACAATCAAATATTCCAGGGCATATACTCCACTCTATTCCTCGTTCAGAAGCCTTCAAGGGTTTGGCGTCCAATTTTGGATTTTCATGGTCAATACCTTATGGAAGTTTACCTACCAGGTCCAGACAATGAAGTGGAAGATTATCTGAGCAGACACAGACTGGATCCAGGAAAATGGTGCCTGTCTAGTCACCTGTTCCGGATGGTGTGCAGGACATGAGGTCTTCCTCAGATAGACCTAATGGCATCAGCCAAGAACTGTCAGGTGCCAGTGTTCTTTTCCAGACACTTTGATACCTGCACTCTGGCCATGGACGCCCTGATGACTCCCTGGACTTTAAACCTGGGATACATTTTTCATCAGGTTCCTTTGATTCCTGCATTCCTTTGGAAGATCCAGATGGAGAAGGCGACGTTCATTGCTATTATCCCTTAGCGGCCAAGGTGGCCTTGGGTTCCTTCTCTTGTGGCCTGTCGGTGGAACCTCCAGTTACCGGTGTCTCGAACTTCATTGTCCAGGGTCAAGTGGTACATCCATAACCTCAAGACCTCCACCTGATGGCCTTGAAACTGAGAGGTTGTGCTTAGCCTCTAAAGGGTTTTACGCTTCTGTTATTGAAACCATGCTCTAAGCCCTGAAAAATTCTACTTCTGCAGTGTATTACAAGATTTGGTCTGTTTTTTCCTCATGGGCTAAGTTTTCTCTTTCTGTCCCTCCACCTGTAAGAATCACAAATTACCTACCACCCGTCACATATCTCATGGTAGCAGAGAAGCATTCTTGGGGTTCTGCTTTTTCTGTCCTCATGCCGGTTTGTGTGAGACGTCCCTCCATCTGCAAACTGTCCTCTAAGCCATGCGCGCAAGTGCAAAACACAAGAGATATACTGTTAAGAGTTACCACGATAATGCATACGTCATATCCATGCCCCCCTCTTACACTATATAAGCCCCACTAGTACCCTGGTTCATTGTTCAGAGTTACTGTTCTATCCAAGTGTTAGGTTGTCTCCAAGCACTCTTAAGTGTTATAGTTTCTGGCTATTGATCCCTGGCTCCTCCATTGACTCCTCTACCTTCTGGCATCCTGATCCTGACTCCTCATTTGACTACTCTACCTTTTGGCATCCTGAACCCAGCTCCTAATTTGACTCTTCTACCTTCTGGCATCCTGACCTCTGCCTGTGAATCCCAACTCTGAATTTCATATTGATAACTTCAATTCGTGATCTACTCAAGTCATCTTAAGATCACCCGTGCTCGCAGAAACTGCTGTGGGAGCCTCTGTTACCAACTGCATTCCTCATCCTGGTGTGCTGCCTAAGCAAGTGTGGTTCCTTAGCATCTGGGTTCCTTCCATATCTAAACGTAAGTAAAAACCCAACACCACCTCAGAAGATCCTGGAATTTCTCCAACTGGGATTGGATAGAGGACTCATCCTGAACACACTTAAAGTCCATGTGTCAGCTACCTCTGCTCTCACAGGAATTAGATAAGCCAAGAATCCGGATGTCATCCATTTCCTTAGAGGGGTTCTCAAAATCAGACCTCCTTTCCATACCTCTCCATCTACCTCTGGCCCTGCAAGCTCTGACCTCTGACCTCCAGTCAGTTTGAACCAGAGGAGCCCATCCCAATGGCTATGCTATCTCTGAAATTGGCCTTGCTTGTTGCTTTAACATCGGCCAGAAGAGTTTAAGAGCTAAAGGCTTTCTCTTGTGAAGAGCCTTTCTCCATTATCCAGCCTGATAAAGCAATTTTGATACCAGTCTCTCAATTTCTTCCTAAGGTGGTGTCCTCATATCATCTAAATTAGGAAGTGTCCCTGCCAGCATATTTTCCAAACCGAGAGTCTGAACAGGATAATGAATGGCACAATCTTGACCCAGTATGATGCCTGAGGGTACATGTTTCCAGGATGTCCTCATGGAGAAAGTCTCCTCAGCTATTCGTTCTTCCCTTTGGTCTTAGGAAAGGGGAAGCTGTCTCCTCTCCAACCTTGAGCAGATGGAGAGTCTATGCTATTTCTCGAGCGTATCAAGCTAAAGGGGCTCAGATGCCAATGGGTCTTAAAGCCCATTCTACAAGGTAATTTTCTTCCCAGTGATCAGCAGCAGCTAAAGTGCCTTCAGATTCCATCTGCCAAGCAGCAGCCTAGTCTTCCTGAAGTTCACCCAACATTATCGGCTCAATGTGACAGTGGCAGAAGGATCCCAGTTCGGTAGATCTGTCCTGAGTTCAGTGGGAGCTGCTTTGGCTCAAGAAATATTGTTTTGTTTCAGCAGTATATCCTTGTTTCTGGTGTTTTTTGACCCTCCCTGTTTTCATACTTGGATTGCTTGAGTATTGCCCATATGTTAATGCTGTCATGGTGTCAGGATCACCGCCGTGACATCCCGACTGCCAGACGTGGTCGCCCCAGACGTATCTGGACCGTATCCTGCTATTTTGCTTCTGAGCCATTTCAGAACTTTGGATAACTCCTGTTTATGTTTGTATTGCCTGCAACACTAGGGGACTGGACTTCACCAAAGGCTCAGACCTGCCAGTAACTCTCCAGCATAATCTCATACCTAATTAACAAGGTATAAGACACTGCCCTTCTCTAAGGGCAGGGTCAGTTCATTGACTCTGGATTCCTTGTTTGGTTCCTGTTATTTTGACTTCCAGTATTCCTGATCATTTTAGGCTTTTGACCTTGGATTTGTTACCTGTTTATTCTGAATTCTGGCTTCCTCTGACCTCTGGCTTACCCATGAAGATTCTCATACTCTTGTCCTTGTCTGTAACTTTACCTGTATATCCTGACCCGCCCCCGTGCACAAACTCACAGGCCACTTGGCTTCTTATCTGGTCACCCTGGTCTGTGTTTGTTTGCAAGGGTGAGCATACATCTCTGCCCAAAGGACTCCCAAAAAAGGTAAGCCCTGACACATGGATAGCCTGGAAAACTTATCCATCCTTACCTTAATTTTCTTTTACTGGCTTACTCCATGGCACATATGGGTTAGCTCCTCCCCTTGCAACTGATAGGACAGGATTTTCATCAGCGTGCCTAAATTGGACCCCCCTCCATCTCTTTCCCCAGTCTTAGTGACTAGCCAAAGCATAGGGAGGGAATCCAGAATGCTGCCATGGAGTAAGCCAGGAAAAGAAAATTACGGTAAGTATGGATACGTTTTCTGTTTTTTATAAATAACATCAACAATAAAAATATCAGAAGCTAGCGGTATGGTTGTTTTTCATTTGAACAATCCCACTTTGGTTAAGTACTATACATATGGATGTTGATGTCTTTAGCTCTTTTGTCAGGGAAATCAGTTAATTCATACCCACAGCTGTATCGCCTGATACAGCATTTTAGGGACAGTACTTGGTAGATATAATACATATATGAGCTAAAATGCCTTGAATGTGAGTTGAGTGTCAGAAATAGCCAAATGACAGGACTGATAATAAATTAAACCACCCATTACAAACTGATGAGCCAGAATGTACATCTGTGGTTGCTTTGTTCCTTATGCAGAGATGACTTGTCTATTTTGGCTCTTTACTGCCTTCATAGGGAGGACTGTCTGATATGATAAAGGAGAGGTCTCATCTGAAGTGCAAGAAAAAAAAAACTTATGAACCATTCCTGAGTGGGAACCTTATCATAGGGTAGGTACTCTGCCTTTTTTCTGCTACAACATGAGCTTTTTTTTCTCCAGATTAAGGGATCACTGTAAATCACTCAGCACTAATACTCTGCATTGTGGAAAATCACGGTGATCACATGAGGAGGGAGGTGAAGCATCAACAGAGTCACTTTCACAAGAAACTACAATATCTTCTGTACCATGTTTCTCTGGCTCAGACACATTTAAAACATGCAGCTTTATAAGATAATGCAGCCACATTGAGAACTAGTACTATGTTTGCATTTGTGTTTTCAGTTAAATGGCATATAAAACAGTTTATTTATTATGGAAGTTTGTCGGTTGAATATTGTTAATGCTATTAAATGCCTATGTATATTCACCTTGCACTGTTCTAAACTCAGATCTATCCCTCATAAAATGTTCTATGGGGAGATCATCTCCATCAAAGCATCATCAAGCACACCATCAGGCAAGGAAGAGGAAGGGAGAAAGATGAAACAAGAATTGGGAGCCATTACTAAAAGGTATATTCCATTTGTTGTGCTTTTCTAAAAGTGTGTTGATAAACTTTGATTTTGATGGTTAGAACAATTTAAATCACAACCTTTTGACAGATGATGATGCCATTGTGTACAGATATAGTATATTCTGTTTTTTATTAACATTTCCGGGACCAATTCCTTAAAGGGAGAGTAAACTTTATTTTTCACTTGTGCTTAGTTAGTTGTCCCTAGTATGGGGATAAACTGGCATGTACTTTTAATACATGCCAGTTTATGCTTCCATAGGACAAGTAAATATATCATGATTTGCATTAATAACAACCCTGTTTCTGTGTCATAAAAATGCTCCAGTCATTCTCTTGAATCAGCTTTTCTTAGATGAGTTAGATTATTTAGAGTATTTATGTGTATAAACTTATGATAATGATGAAGTTTATACACATACATACTCTATATAATTTTATATGTTATATGTTATTAATGAAAATCCTGATATATTTACTTGTTACCAAGGGATAGGAACCTATTGAATATCTCAGACCTATTTGTGGTATGCAGGGGGAGTAAAGGGCCCAGTTGAATATCTGCAGAAACCAGTTATGACAGGAAGAGAGATGTTAGAATGGATAATGTATGTGAATGTCTGTAAATGCACATATGAAAAGTGCAACATACCCCTGTTATTTAAGGAACATTGTTAATTACACTACAATTACACTTTCTCCTGCCATGAGATCTTCTTAAGTCATTGATTTCAATTACCTTTACAGATAATAATGTAAGATACCAGGTAATACATTTGTGTTTACAACTACCTCAAGAACAATATTGATGTCTGCTGTTCACACCATCTGCAGAAACTCGACTTCATAAGAGATCAGGTCCTCCTCTGTGGTTTTCCTCCTGTTCCCATGGCTGAGGTGGTGTCTCCGGAGATCTTCATTTCCAAGAGTATTGCTGTATTAAAGCATCTGTGAATGTAAATTACCCGTTACAATATCTACTTATTTGCAATGCTACATTCTTGAAGGGGTATATATCCTGTTACATATTAACCATAGCTGCTGGTATAGCCATCATAACAAGCTGTTCATAATGTTTTTTGCATTGCATTACACTCACTAATATTGTGCACATTTACACTTTACAAAATAATCTGAACATTAACCTATTTTAAGTGATTTATGAAAAGGTTTCCTGGTTGATTGCCCCTGGAGTTCTATACCACGAACTGCAAATATTTTTGTAGAACAATGTTTAACTCTGCCAACCAATTTACCTTCAGTCTGTCATGGCTTGATTGTAAAAATCCATGAATAACATTCTTTCAAGTAGTGCTACCTTGTTGGCATCCTTTTTGTAACACCAAAGAAATATTAACTAAAACTCACAAGAGACAGAATATCATACAATTCCTCTGTGATAAGTTTGAAGTTTCAGTTCTATGGATCTGTTTGGCCTCATGACATTTTGAATGCCAATTGACACTACATCTCATCTTGTTTCCAAGAAGACACCATGAGGAATTCAGACATTCTAATATAAATAATGAGATGGTTTATACACAAATTAATTTGATTCACCATTAGATTTTGTACCTATTTTTCAAACTCAAATATATAATCCTTCCTTTCTCTCCCATAACATAGCTTCTTTCAATTACACACCCTCTGAAAATATCAGCAGTTCATTCCATAATTATCTAAAAAAAGGTATTTTTGTCTGACAAAATTCACAATATATCTCAATATGAATATATTTTATTAATGTGTAAAACGTTGTACAAGATAGTGCAAGCTAAAACAAAATAATTTACTCCAAAAAAGGGCCATTGAAAAAAGGAAAAATGCTGCCATTAATCCTGGAATTTTTTTTCTTTAATCATTAAAAAGTATTTTCTAAAAGTAACTTCCCAGCAGAAATCTTTTTGAGTAATTAAGGGAACTAATTTAGGAGAACCTAACAGAAGGAGCAGAAAAGTAATTAGCAGCTTAACCTAATAAAGCATGTCTATACATAAACAATATGTGAAAATTAGCAGTAATTATAGATGATTTTACTTAGTAAATAAACTGAAATTAGAGTAAGCAATCAATCTATTGTACCTCAATACATTTTTATTGTAAATCTACAAAAACCCAATGGTTCTGTGTTTTTTTAAATCTTGTTTCAATGTTTTAATTTTTTTTGTAATGTGATTTTTATTCAAAATGTAACAAAACAGAACACAAATACTTCAAGTAAAACGAGTCTGGACATCTAATTTTATTATCGCAAGGTAGAATAATAAACGAGGCAGCATATAGAGAAAAGAGGCAACATTGTGTATAAGGCAATTTGTATGCAAACAAATATATGCACAAAATATGTTTGTTTAAATGAATAATTAAATTAATATTGGTAATAGACGTTTCAAATAATCTGTAGCATCCTGGGATTTAGTTTCTTAATACTGACATTCACTAGTGATTTATTCATGACAACCAAAGAGCCCTTTTTCAAAATAGCTAGACACCATTTCTTAAAATATCCTAAAATTGGCCAAACTATATAAAGGAAACCTTATGTAGTTTTTCCTTTAAACTATTAATCCGAGAAACTTTTTTGCATTCTTATATAGGGTAGAAAAAACAAATGTGTTAACATTACTAAAAAAAAAATAGAAAAGGGTCAAATATTACTCAGTGTAGAAAAAATTTACTGCTTTCTGAGCTTAGAAAATAAAAAAGTGTTGCACCAAAAAATGTGAGTATAAATAAATAACTATAGAAATGACAATACTTATGCTAAGTAGGAGCTTTAGCTTAAATGGGGTGTATTTTGACAAAACATGCAAAAGATAAAACACAAAAAGCAAAAACAATGTGTGACACTATATGAAAAATTGTGGTAAACTTATATGGCCCCAATGGAACTCTAATAGGATAGAGCCACAATTACCGGCTTGATGTGTCAAATGTATATTTGGGACTCTGATCCCTGTTATGTACTGGCTTGGGGAAAATTATGTTGTTCCAGTGATCTTGATGGGACTCTGGTCCCTATCATCCCCTTGCGTGTGGGAGATGATGGTGATCCAATAATCTTGTGAACTTTTACAGGTTGCGAGGAGAGATAAATAGCAGAGATATATAGTGATATAGTGTAGTATATTCAATTAATTAGTATATTTAATTTAATTGGTCCCCAAATATATCAAGGCTTACATGAATAAATACATTAAAAGAAGGGAAAACATAAGCAATCACCAATCCTTCAGGTCCATAAAAGCAGTTTCAGTTCCACTGAACTCAAACAGATTAGAAGGTGGAGAGCACAAGGGTGAGAAAGTCGAAAGTTCCAGGTACACCTCTCAGAGTGACGTTTCTGTGAAGTGTACTTCTTTCTCTTGAGAGAGAGACTCTGACTCCGTATTCAGATGAATTGCTTCAGTCAAATCCAGTCAAACATTTTGACTCTACTTGCTAGCAGAGATCCATTGTTTAGTGAGTGTTGACTTGCAGACATACAGCACTATTTGTGAGTTCTCATTCACTGGGTGTCACCACCATATCTTGTGCGGCTTCATTGCTACCATATATTTTGCACCTATACCTCATTCTTGTTTTTACTATAATATTGATGTATTGATTGTATTTATATGTTGTTATAATTGTTCATGAACCTTTCTATTTAAAAATTACTTTTTTTGAAAATTATTACATTTCATAAATTTATTCATAGGATTTTTTAGTTGTCAATTTATATCTTTGTTATTTAGCTTGATATTATACAGAAAACACTATGGTTTAATTTTTGTTCTTTCACTTTTTATATATAATTCACCACCGAGATTTGCAGATTGAAGGTTATCAGACATCTATTGGTTTAAGAATATTCGTTTTATTGCTATTTTATTTTTATTTGTAATATTTACTTATATTCTTCAAATATCCACCATATTAGATATTTACTCTAGTGCTCCAGTGTTACATATGTAATAAATAGCACAGAAATCCACATATTTAGATATGGTTTAAATTGAAAGTCTCAACATATATTAAATCATTGTACTGCACCCATTATTAAGAAGGTAAACCAATGACAATGTCAGGAGTAGAAATGAAGAGGAATGTTGCAGGCACTGAATAGCAGAATTGAGTTGTTGATTAGTAGTGTTATCCTCTTCTGACCAGTCCCTGATCATGTCATACACCAAACACTTGTGTTTAACCCCTTAGTGACAAGACATTTTCACCTTGACTTTCCCTTGGTGACAATGGCTGTTTTGACATTTCTACGGTGTTTGTGTTTAGCTGTAATTTTTTTCTTTCTCACATACAGTACCCACACAAATTATATGTTGTTTTTATCGTTATAAGAAGGGCTTTCATTAGATACCATTATGTTCATCATATCTTATAATTTACTACAAAAAAAATCATAAAATATGATGAAAAATTTAAAAAAACACTTTTTCTAACTTTGACCTAAAATATAATTTACACAAATAAAATTATTAAAAAAGACCCCGTCTAAATAGTTTCTAAATCTTCTCCCGAGTTCAAAAATATGCATGTTTCCATATTTCTCGGTATTTTTTTGCGAGTTATGGGGCAAAAACCAAAAATAGTGTTTTTTGTTTTTTTTCTATATTGATCTTTTGACCCCAACCCGAACCCAAAATTTAACCCTAACACTAAATTTAACCCCAACTCTAATCCTTATTATATCCCTTAATATTTTTTAACTTTAATTTAATTTTAACCCTATCCCTTATGCTAAAAAATATTTAATTTTAACCCTTTAGGCAATATAGCTAAATAACCTGTTTTTAATTAATTAAATATTTATTTTAAATATTTCCCATTGCAATACTACTAAACTACCACTAGGGGTAGTCAAGTAGCATATTCAGAGCGACGGAAGTGAAGTTACTTTCACTTCCGAAGCTCAGACCGGCAGAGGACTTAGCCATATTGACGGAGCTGCATGCTCCGTGGGGCGATCGTGGGGGTCCCGAAATAGAAATTTCGGTGCTGGCTATTGCCTCGATGTCGAGGCAATAGACCAGCACTGTTAAAGCGGTTTTCGCGATCGTTGATCGCGAAAACCGTTTCATTCAATGCAGGACGTGCCAGGCACGTCCTTTGTCGTTAAGGAAGTTTCTCCCAGGACGTGCCTGGCACGTCCTTTGTCGGCAAGGGGTTAAGTCAGACCCTTACTGTTTAGAACATTTTACGAATGCCACAGAACAAAAACCCTAACTTTACAGGATTGTAATTTAGTACCTTCACATAAATTAGTTTCATGGACAAAAATTATAGAAATATCCAACCCCAATCTCCTCCACAAAGTTGGCAAGTTCAGCCTTCTAACAGGCTGTGATATTAATACAGCCAAAATCCCAAATTCTCCATAACAAGATCTCCTCCACCTATAATGGTGTAAAAATGTACAATTATAACACAAAAATATTTAATCGCATCCAATATTTGTTAAATACCATTCAGATTACATAGCAAATAACAAACCTTTACATAGTGGTACAGAGTCACTGTGGACATGCACAGATTCTTGAAATAGAATTCATTCTATAAGCCGAAAGTCTTTAAAACAAACGACGTTCGGTTTATAGAATACATGTAATGCTATTGCTGTTCTATAAGCCGAAAGACATTCGGCTTATAGAACAGCAATAGCATTACATGCATTCTATAAACCTAACTAGAGTCCCTCCTCATTCATAAGAATTTCTTATGAATGGGGACTCGACTCTAGTTCGGTTTATAGAAAGCCAATAGTATTCTATAAGCCGAAAGTCTTTAAAACGAACGACGTTCGGTTTATAGAATACATGTAATGCTATTGCTAAACTATAAACCGAACGACTTTCGGTTTATAGAATAGCCATAGGATTACATGTAGTACATAAGCCGAAAGTCTATAAACCGAAAGTCGTTCGGTTTATAGGCTGTCGGCATTTAACTATACAGAGACAGAGTCTCCATTCATAAAATTATGAATGGAGACTTTGTCTCCTTGTAGTAAAATGCCGAAAGTCTATAAACCGAACGATCGGTTTATAGACTTTCGGCTTATGTAATACATGTAATCCTATGGCTATTCTATAAACCGAAAGTTCGGTTTATAGAATAGCAATAGGAATACATGTATTCCATAAGCCGACAGCCTATAAACCGAACGTTCGGTTTATAGGCTGTGGGCATTTTACTACACGGAGACAAAGTCTCCATTCATAATTTTATGAATGGAGACTCTGTCTCTGTATAGTTAAATGCCGGCTTTTAACTATACGGAGACAAAGTCTCCATTTATAATTTTATGAATGGAGACTCTGTCTCCGTATAGTTAAATGCCCACAGCCTATAAACCGAACGTTCGGTTTATAGGCTGTGGGCATTTAACTATACGGAGACAAAGTCTCCATTCATAATTTTATGAATGGAGACTCTGTCTCTGTATAGTTAAATGCCGGCTTTTAACTATACGGAGACAAAGTCTCCATTTATAATTTTATGAATGGAGACTCTGTCTCCGTATAGTTAAATGCCCACAGCCTATAAACCGAACGTTCGGTTTATAGGCTGTGGGCATTTAACTATACGGAGACAAAGTCTCCATTCATAATTTTATGAATGGAGACTCTGTCTCCGTATAGTTAAATGCTATTGTATTCTATAAACCGACTCTATTTCGGCTTATAGAATGCAATAGTACTACGAATGGACGAATGAACGAATGATTTTCCTTTATTAACCATTCGTTCATCCGGCTTTAGTTAGCTTAGCATTTTCGTTCTTCGTTTTTCGGGCGAATGGACGAAAATGCAATTTTCGGACGAAAATGCATTCGTCCGAAAACGAATGCACATGTCTAGTATATATTCACATGTAAATTGCTTTTTAAATAAAAAATTATGATATAAAAAAATCTTGTTTTTATTTCCTTTTATGTGACAATGCTGCCTCTCTCTTTCCCTTGCCCCCAGATTTGTCGCTCTCCCCCCCTTAGTGTTGTCTCTCTCTCACCCTCCCTTTGGCTCCCCCCTCGCTCCCCTTGTGTCTGTCTCTTCCCCCCTTCCCTCCCCTTGTTTCTCTCTGCCCCCCCCCCTTGTTATTCTGTCCCCCCCTCACCTGTTTCTTGCTCCCTGGTGGCTAGTGGGGGCAGCCGGGGGATGTATGCACTATACATAATAGACGGAAGTGTCGGGCAGCATGGAGGTTGTCTGCACGATTCGTGCAGACATCCCCCAGCTGCCCGATTCTCCCTGGTGGCTAGCGAGGGAGCGGAGGATGTCTGCGCGATGAGCGAGACCTCTCCTGCTGCCGCCCGGCATGACCGCCGGGACTTCTATGATGAAGCTGGGTACTTCCGGCTTCCTCATAAAAGTCCTGGCTGTCGTTCCGGGCGGCAGCAGGGGAGGTCTCGCTCATCGCGCAGACATCCACCGCTGCCTCGCTAGCCACCAGGGAGAATCGGGCAGCTGGGGGATGTCTGCACGAATCGTGCAGACAACCTCCATGCTGCCCGACACTTCCGTCTATTATGTATAGTGCATACATCCCCCGGCTGCCCCCACTAGCCACCAGGGAGCAAGAAACAGGTGAGGGGGGGACAGAATAACAAGGGGGGGGGGCAGAGAGAAACAAGGGGAGGGAAGGGGGGAAGAGACAGACACAAGGGGAGCGAGGGGGGAGCCAAAGGGAGGGTGAGAGAGAGACAACACTAAGGGGGGGAGAGCGACAAATCTGGGGGCAAGGGAAAGAGAGAGGCAGCTTTGTCACATAAAAGGAAATAAAAACAAGATTTTATTTATATCATAATTTTTTATTAAAAAAGCAATTTACATGTGAATATATACTAGACATGTGCATTCGTTTTCGGACGAATGCATTTTCGTCCGAAAATTGCATTTTCGTCCATTCGCCCGAAAAACGAAGAACGAAAATGCTAAGCTAACTAAATCGAATGAACGAATAGTTAATAAAGGAAAATCATTCGTTCATTCGTCCATTCGTAGTACTATTGCATTCTATAAGCCGAAATAGAGTCGGTTTATAGAATACAATAGCATTTAACTATACGGAGACAGAGTCTCCATTCATAAATTTATGAATGGAGACAAACGTATAGTTAAAAGCCGACAGCCTATAAACCGAACGTTCGGTTTATAGGCTGTGGGCATTTAACTATACGGAGACAGAGTCTCCATTCATAAAATTATAAATGGAGACTTTGTCTCCGTATAGTTAAAAGCCGGTGTTCTGACAAATTTCTGGAGCAAATTCTCCTGCGCAATCGCAGGAGAATTTGCTCACTGCGCATGCGCATAAAGTTACAGCTGATAACTCAGCTGTAACTTTGTGACCACCGTGCATGAGACAGCTGCGCAACCCACCTCCCGCCCCCTCACACCCGCCGCACACCCCTTCTTACCAGATCATCGACCACAGCGATACACAGCGCATGCGCACGCCTATCCAGCCGTTTGGGAATGCGCGCGTCCGTTGTTGTGTTCTTAAGGTGGTAAGTAACACGGGGCGTCGGGACATAAGGGGGCAAGCATCCTGGTGAGGGCTGCCTCATCTTGATGGGATTTGTGATCCTCCTGCTGTATTATTGATGCAGCAGGAGGATCACAAATCCCATCAAGATGAGGCAGCCCTCACCAGGATGCTTGCCCCCTTATGTCCCGACGCCCCATGTTACTTACCACCTTAAGAACACAACAACGGACGCGCACATTCCCAAACGGCTGGATAGGCGTGCGCATGCGCTGTGTATCGCTGTGGTCGATGATCTGGTAAGAAGGGGTGTGCAGGGGGTGTGAGGGGGCGGGAGGTGGGTTGCGCAGCTGGCGCATGCGCGGTGGTCACAAAGTTACAGCTGAGTTATCAGCTGTAACTTTATGCGCATGCGCAGTGAGCAAATTCTCCTGCGATTGCGCAGGAGAATTTGCTCCAGAAATTTGTCAGAACACCGGCATTTAACTATACGGAGACAGAGTCTCCATTCATAAAATTATAAATGGAGACTTTGTCTCCGTATAGTTAAAAGCCGGCATTTAACTATACGGAGACAGAGTCTCCATTCATAAAATTATGAATGGAGACTTTGTCTCCGTGTAGTAAAATGCCCACAGCCTATAAACCGAACGTTCGGTTTATAGGCTGTCGGCTTATGGAATACATGTATTCCTATTGCTATTCTATAAACCGAACGTTCGGTTTATAGAATAGCCATAGGATTACATGTATTATATAAGCCGAAAGTCTATAAACGGATCGTTCGGTTTATAGGCTTTCGGCATTTTACTACACGGAGACAAAGTCTCCATTCATAATTTTATGAATGGAGACTCTGTCTCTGTATAGTTAAATGCCGACAGCCTATAAACCGAACGACTTTCGGTTTATAGACTTTCGGCTTATATAATACATGTAATCCTATGGCTATTCTATAAACCGAAAGTCGTTCGGTTTATAGAATAGCAATAGGAATACATGTATTCCATAAGCCGACAGCCTATAAACCGAACGTTCGGTTTATAGGCTGTCGGCATTTTACTACACGGAGACAAAGTCTCCATTCATAATTTTATGAATGGAGACTCTGTCTCCGTGTAGTAAAATGCCGACAGCCTATAAACCGAACGTTCGGTTTATAGGCTGTCGGCTTATGGAATACATGTATTCCTATTGCTATTCTATAAACCGAACGTTCGGTTTATAGGCTGTCGGCATTTTACTACACGGAGACAAAGTCTCCATTCATAATTTTATGAATGGAGACTCTGTCTCTGTATAGTTAAATGCCGACAGCCTATAAACCGAACGACTTTCGGTTTATAGACTTTCGGCTTATGTAATACATGTAAACCTATGGCTATTCTATAAACCGAAAGTCGTTCGGTTTATAGAATAGCAATAGGATTACATGTATTCCATAAGCCGAAAGTCTATAAACCGAAAGTCGTTCGGTTTATAGACTTTCGGCTTATAGAATACAAGTAATACTATTGCCTTTCTATGAACCGAACGAGAGCCCCATTCATAAGAATTTCTTATGAATGGGGCTCTCGTTCGGTTTATAGAAAGCCAATAGTATTACATTGTATTCTATAAAACGAACGAAAAAAATTAACGAAACGAAAATAATGAACGAATTTCGTCTGAAACGAATGCACTAATGAACGAAATTCGTTTTAGACGAAATAAATAACATTTTCGTCCGAATGGACGAAAACGAAACGAAAATTTTAGTTTTGCACATGTCTAGTTTTTGCGATTGTTAATCGTGAAAAACGCTTGTTCCACCGCAAGACGTGCCAGACATGTCCATTGTCAGCAACAGAGCTGGATTGTTGCAGTGGACTTATTTCAGTCTACAAACATTTGAAACCTTCATGGATCTGACATATGTCGAATGATTTTATGGCCTCCCTAACCAGGGAGTGGAGGGATCATAGATGCTCTCACTGAACTGATTTGATTGTATCTGTTGGACCTCTGTAGAACTGGCTGATATGCTGCTGAGAACACCCGTCAATACCCTGTGTTTTTATGCCCTTTTATAGACCCGTATGTTTTGTAATTAGCAATTTAGTTTTAGCATACTTTATACCTGAGGATGAGACCAAACAACTTGGTCTTGAAAGCTTGCAATCTTTATGTTATGTTTATCATTATGATATGTTATCCAATACATGGTATCATTTTAACCCTACTTGTTCCTGTTTTTCCATAGGTAACATGGTACTACTCCTCTAACTACCCTCAGATCCTCCACTTAAGCTTATCTTGAAGGTGTTTTAGAAAATATGAAAAACTCTTTTTCATATTTTGTAAAACTCTGAAAATGTGACTTGCAGATTTACAATTCAAAACGGGGACTGGTCTAAAATCTAAAAAAGTGGTATAGAGTCTGGCTGATCTGCACAAGTTCTCTACTAATTATCCCAGCTGTTATTGTAGATGCCAAAACATGGTGGGCTTATACACACATCTGGTGGGATGGTCGATTTATCCAAAACTACTGGAATCTAATCATAAAGTCATTAAATGGATTGCTGACACTAATTCTCTCCAATGCCAACAAGGGTTTTACTGTACCATAGATCCCTATCCATTAGTGAATATAAAAAATAATTTACCATACACCTATTGATTTTAGCAATAATGCTTGTTCCTATTCACTGGAGGCAACTGATGCCCCCTTCATTTTGTACTTTGTTTATCTTTATTTTCAAAAGTAAATTTTTTATTTACCCCAGCTGTCTGATGTATAATTCTAAATTTTTTCATATAATTTTGATAAAATATATTAAACATACAATTGTGCTTTTCCAAGCAATATTTTTAATAAGATGTACAAACATAAAGCTGATTTAGCTTTCTTAGGATATAAGCCCTTTTCGAACATGCGGATTAGTAGCTGAATTAAGGTTAGTTTCAGATTATACTATTTTTTAACTTCTAATATTCCTGCTTTCAAATACATACCACTCAAGGTTTCACATTAAATATTTGTCAATGGAAATAGTTTTTAGAGGAATGAATAAAGTGAAGCACAAAAAATAACTACATGAAAAACCAAGCTCTATGCCTTCGTTACACCACATATTTTCCCTTTTCTTTTTCTTCATCCAGAGAACTGTACTATAAATTGCATTTTAATCCTTACACGCCAACAAAAAATATGATCCATTAGCTTGTTCCAGTGAACTTGTTATCTCTTAGACCTTTAATCAGGCTGACTACCTTAAAAAAAAATAAAAATGACAAGGTTCGTATCACTAGAAATACTGATGTTCTCATTATACAATCCGATCATTGCACACTTCTTATTCAAGCCACATAAATGTTAGGTCAGGGCAAGCCGAATCACAATTTCTCTGTTGCTAATGAAAGAAACAGAGAAATGCACAGAGTTCGGTCAAAATGAACATTAGGTAGTTCTAATCCACACAAAATTGAATCTAAATCATTAAGTGAACAGCAGCATCCCTTCAATTTTTGTCATAATAGACAAATAAGCAAAAGGTTTGCATTTAATCAATTCATTTTATGACACATATCTTTTGTATTACATTGAAGTTACATTTTCAAAACGAAATGCATCGATATTTTCAATATTCTAAAAAAAGACTTTAAATTGAATTGTAGGAACATAACTTTATTTTTGAGGTAGCAATAAAAGATACAGGATATATTTGTCAAGTTCTAGGGCTAAATTATTGTTTCATTTTATCACACTGAAAAAAGTAATAGAGAAATAAATGAAAAGTTTTCCATGAATATGGAACTATCATCGTGTCCTAGAACTGACCTAAATTTTTCTTCATACACATGGCCCAGAAATTCCTTTGATTAAGCTGCTAAGGTAGAATAACCAAACAGTAAAATAGAATAACTGGCAGTCCAGTTTAGAATTTTTTTTTTCAACTCAACTTGACAGCTTTAAATTACTTACTATCACTATTTTCCAAATGTGTCAATGGTAGAGCTAAATAGGGCAAAAATAAATCACTGTTTAAATACACTTTGTAATGGCAACTGGTAACCTGTGCCTCTGCATTCAACTACACAATTATTACCTTTATTTACACTACCATTAAAAAGTTTGGGATCACTTAGAAATGTCCTTTTTACTGAAAGAAATGCAAATTGTGTCCATTAAAATAGCATCAAAATGTAGGATAAAAGTATACTGTACACATTAACCCCTTAGTGACATGACCTTTTTGACCTTTCTCTTGTTGACACGGACTGTTTTAACATTTCTGCAGTGTTTATGTTTAGCTGTAATATTATTCTCTCTTATTTACTGAACCCCCGCAAATTATATATTAACTTTATCAGCATAAGGCCTTTCTTTTGATACCATTATTTTGATCATATCACATCATTTTGTATAACAAAAATAATAAAATAGAGAAACATTGAAAAATAAGGTTTTCTAATTTTTCTTTGAAAAAACTTATACTCACCTGCAAAAGCTAATATAAAAACCTTCTAAATAGATTCTAATATTTATCCTGCATTTACAAATAGTCCATGTTTTATGTGTTTTTGCTTTTTTTATTCAAATTATAGGTACAAGTAGTGCAATGATATTTCAAAACCATTTAAAAAAAAATTAAGCTATCGTGACAATGTAACAATGATATAGGTCCTGAATCCCTTAATCACCCAGACAACTCAGAGTATTTAACATGGGGTACTTTGACGCTTTTTGTGTAGCCATTTTACCACTAACCTTTGCCAAAGTTTGCAGAGATGAAAAAAAGTGATGATTTCAGTAAGTAAAAACGTACTGAAAATGTAAAGCTGTACTGGTAAAAAACACCTTAATTTGTGTTCCGCAAAATCTCCTGAGTGCAGGGATGCCAACCATGATTAGGTTTGTTGTGTTGCTTGGGGGCTAAAAGGTCACATTTTATGTTTTTGTAAGTGTTGCTGACTGCGATTAATATCACTTCCGAGGCTCATTTACACCACCGGGCACACCTCTTGTTTTAAAAGCAGTGTGCCTTTAAAACAATCCTTTTTAATTGCTCAGGGGAGGTCGAAATATGTTCAGCTGTTTTTTGTAGAGCATTGCAGAAATACCAGTGGAGCACTGAAAGCTATCAGTGTCAGTGCTTGTTTCACTGCAAGACGGTCTAGGAATCTCCAATGAAAATGGGAGTGGAGGAACAAAGTATAAGGAAAAATGACACTTTAAGAATGTTAATTTGGTTTTCTGCAGAATAATGAGCACTTGGGCTCAAAGACTGTGCTAATAAGATATCAAATGAAAATGGATAGATGAGGGTAATGGAAATTATACAGCTATCGTTAATAACAGAAAAAGGTGGGCATGTGATCTCCTAAACTGAACTACTTAAGATAGAATTTATATCCATTGATCAATCTAGCATTTTGTCACTGATCCATGATGATGCTGGTGATTTATTGGTGTGGGGAATGGTGTATTGGCACATATTATTAATTAAAATAGTCTGCTAAGTATGGTTGCATCTTTATTTGCATATACACCGAGCAGTCATAACATTCTGACCACCTGGCTAATAATGTGTTTGTCCAATTTTGACACCAAAACAGCCCTGACCGGTCGAGGCTTGGACTCTACTAGACCTCTGAATGTGTGCTATGGTATCTGGCACCAAGATAGCAGCACATCCTTTAGGTCCTTTAAGTTGTGAGGTGGGGTCTTCATGGATTGGACTTGTTTGTCCAGCACATCCCTCAAATGCTCAATTGGATTGAGATCTGAGTAATTTGGAGGCAAAGTCAACACCTTGAACTTGTGTTCTTCAACCAATCCTAAACCATTTTTGCGGCAAGGTGCATTATTTCCGTAGAGATAAAATGCATTGTGTGAAGCATCTGACGTAAGAGGGAGGCATACCCAGATGCAAGCAAGCAGGATCTACCAGCGGGCATGCGAGCAACACTTTACTAAACTATAGTCCGTGGTGTCAAATGGCATACTGATGCTGCACCATGCATGCCTTTGGTTTTACATGCTTTTACATCTGTTTTTAAAGTAAGCCTTATGAATTAGGTCCAATACAATTGTTATATTGCTTTTCTACGCTATGGTCTGCTTCTCCTGTCCCACTTAGATTTTTAACAGTATTATGCTCCATGAGATCGCTACACAAGATAACGGAAGTAAAATTGGTATTACCCTACCCGATTATACTAGTTTGTGTGGATTGTAGTCCCATCATTTGTGTATACTAGAGCTAATATTTGAGCTCTCATACATGTACGTTGACCTATATGAGGGGCATTTAAAGATTCAACATTGTTACACTACTACACATGATTTGTTGTATTTATTTCCTTTTTTCCATTTATGAAACAACTATTTGTCAAGTCTCAGAGATAAGTTTATATTGTGCAACATTCTGTTTTCACTTTTGTGCTTTATGTGTGTTCTTAGGGTTACTACTAATGTTTGCAGCACTATGTAATCATAAATCCAATCTTTATATATAATTACAGGTGCCTCTTTTCTCACATTTTGTACCTCCAAATGTACTTAGTTGATTTATTTATGACCAACCCCACCATAACTTTTACGATCTATCCTCTACTAATTCATGTCTATATGATTCCAACATGATTCATGGCACACATACAAATAGTTAAATGCAAAATGCATATTTGTTTTGAAAAATTTGGAGGGATATTAGCTAGCAAGTATCTCTTCTATACCTTGTTTTTATGTTTTTGTTAATATATTTAACATTCAAAGAGAATGGAATATGCTTCTTGAGCAATTAAACAATACAACAAACATTTACACATTATGGCTGCTAGAAATAGGGGATTTACAAATCCAGTTTTCATGTATGACTAGACAATACTTTCTCTCAATGCCAAAATGTTTCCTTTTTACAGGTAGTTAGAATTTTTCAATTTTTAGGTCTTTTTTTAATGCCTTTTTATGTTAGTACGATATATAATAAGTGTGCACTATTGATGTTGAAAGAGCACATCACGCCACTAATCTAAATGTTTTCTCTTTACTTATTATGTGTTTCCTATATGATATGATTTAATAAACATTTTTGTGCTTAGTTCAGTCACATTATATGGTTTACTAAATAAAGAGAGAATTGCAGAGAGAATTGCAGAGAGAATTGCAGAGAGAATTGCAGAGAGAATTGCAGGGAATTGAGATGAGAATTTAAAACTTTCGGTCAATTATACTGTAACTTCCAGCCAGCGCACCTTGTATCACTGCTCTCACATCTGTACTTGTCTACTGACCTTTTGCTTCATACTTGGTATTTCCTGACATCCGGCATACTGACCTTTTGGCTATGTACAATTAGCTCTTGACTTATGGCATCCTGACCTTTTGGCTTCGTACCTGACATCTTCTGACCTCTGGTACCCATTAGGGTGGGTTCCAAGTCTGTACAAAGTTATGTAATCCTAACAGATTATTGACACCTTTTAACAGCATAATAACGTTTTATATCCATTCGAACATTACAGATGCTTGAATATGTAATTTAAAGACAAATGATCTACAATAATAATAATGCAGTGGCAGGTATGGAGATATGAATTTCTAGCAAATCTCATTCACTAGATCTTCACCTCCAATAAAATTTTCAGATTCTCAGATGTTATAAGCATGAATACAAATAATAGGTGAATAAATGCAAATGCCTGCATGGGTCAATGGCAAAACTATAAGAATGTGTCTCTTTTGGAGAACCTTGCCATGTTTTATGTGCATACCACATTGATGCAAATCTTTCACTCACTTGGTGAGTATGCATCAGTTGGGAGTAATTATGAATGTGTCCAAATTGATTTTGTCATTTTATCTGTTACAAGTAAACTAGCGCTTGAGGTAAGCAACGAGATAGCAATTTATACAATTTGTAGCTAGCTGAATCTTGCTCATATTGCAGAATGAAAAGATGACCCATCTTTGTCCATCCACTACACTATCTAACAAATTGGTATACCAGGTTCAGTATCCAAAATACCATTATCAAGGCCCACATTGATGGAAATGTATGTTTAGTTTGTATAGAATAATTTCCATGATATTATATACAGCAATAAAAATAAATAATATTTTAGCAATTGCTTTTCCACCACAATTAAAGCTACAGGAGATGAGCGAGGTAAGGTTACTATAACTGGAATAATGTTACATTTGAAAGTGAGCAAACAAGGCAGAATGCTGGGTAACCTTAGTGAATGCAGGTTGAGCATCATTTGTCTCCCTGCTCTTGACCATCTATACAGTGAACCTAATTCCATTTTTACACGTATATGTTTACAACTGCTTAAAACAGAGCCTAATTATATTTTACCTCATATTTAAGTTCCTGTCTCTGTCCACAAATATATATTACTTTTCGGTTTGGAGTTGAGGTTAAACATGCTTCAAACTAAACAATGAATGAAGACCACAAACCTGCATCAATATGATTTCTACTGTAGTCAGAGAAATTGTCACCAGAAACATCCCCCCCCCCTTTTTGAATAACACCTTTTATTTGAAACTTTCTATTTTTGTGAAAAATCCATCTGCTCTTTTTGCAACAGATGCAGTCTTGTTAAAGCAATTTTGCCTGCCAAAAGAAATGTGTGATGTTGTATAGATTATCACAAATACATACTGAATTTTGAATAATAACCTTTCTTCATAAATGCCTTTTGGTATAATAACTAGATACATTTAAATTATTTATTTAACATCATTTATTTGTGTGAGACGTATTTATTTAGGGCCACAGTTGGACGTCTAGGGTAATGTGGCTGTAATATGCCAGGCAAGACTTCTATAAATTGTACAACCTTATCATTAGGCTTTGCCCATGTGATTTGCATTAGAGATGGAAAAAAGTTTTTTTTTTGGCAACCTATACAAATGTAATTTTTACTTCTTCACTATACTCTACTTTACATACTATATTTCAGGTGAGGTAAGATTAAATTTCCTCAGCTCGTTACAATAAGAGAAGGTCAATGACCAAATATGTTTAGAGTTTTTACAAGTGTCAAAATACTGCGTTCAAGTTCTACAATCCTGTATCTTGATTGTCAGTGCTTTTTGCACATTAGTTTGTTATACACATTTTGTACTTTATTAAATCTATCCTGGAGTATGTTAAATTAACTTTAGAAAAAAGATTATATCTTTTGCACATGGGTGGAAGATCCTCCATAAGTTAATCATCTAGCAGTTCCTAACAAGATCTCTGTCTTTCAGTATCCACCAGAATGGTACTGCTTTTCTGTTCACCTTTCACACTTAGGCTCCATTAAGCTATAGGAGTCTCCCATGTCGTGTTTAATTCTCTCTATTTTGAAAAAATCTTCTTAATAAATCTTATCAGGGTCTGGTTAGGGGCATACATTTTAATTAACGTAAATATCTTGTCCTCAAGGCAAGATTTGTTTAAATCTGGCAGCAAAGCGATGTAGATGTAGACTAAAGGAAAGTCTTTAAATCTCAACCTTGTCCCCTGCATTTGTTCCTTTTTCAGACAATTTTACCAAATGATGGCGTTGCTGCGGGGAGTAAATTCCCTTGCACATTTAAAGTAGCTATGTGAGTATAATTTGTTCAGAATTGGCCTCTATGTCGAACCAGTTGCCAACACAGAAACAAACATAATTTGCACACTATTCGGTGTCCACAAAAAAAATACACAAACTCACACAATTATGGGTGTTTTATCACTGCTCATGTGGTTATGAAGGACTTCAGTTTGGAGTGCTAACCACAAAAAACTAAAGTGTCATTATAATAATTGCATATTGCTGGCTCTAGCCCTAACCAACTAAAATAAATGTATACCTAATTTTCAGAACCTACTGCCTGAAAAACAAATCTCACTATATTGTACTTTTTTTTCTTTTATTCTTCAGCAGCCCACCCCCAAATTTATGAAATGGTATTTTGTATTCTAACGTGAAAATTTCTCTTTCAAGTAAATTGAAATTAACCTAATACTGTAAAATTTCCTTTTAAATAATCTACAAAATATCGCTTTTAACATATCCTACCCCCTTCATTTCGTAGGGCTATACTGATATTTATTCTCTCTGTGCTGACATATTTTAAATTATCATCATCAAATCTCTACCAACTATAAATGCACTTTACATCCCATTAAATCGCTTTGAAATCATGTGTGCTTTATAACACTATGTGGCTTTTATGGAATATGTGAAATAGCTGACAACTCATTCATCTAGAGAGACACACCATTAATCTCTGGCCAAACCCACTTAGCTCCGACCCTCCCTTAAACTGTTACTACAACCACCTTTACCATCCAACTCCCTACTCAAAAACAGTGACTTTGTTCAAATCATGTGGATTTATTTAAAAAAATAAATTATTTATATTACAAAGCATTTCACCCTTTTGCAAGGGTGAAAAACATTGCATAATACATGAAAAAATAAAAATAAAAAGTAAGTTTAGATGCAACCGCTATTATTACAAAATCCAAACACCAGTTTAAATTAATTAACTATCCAGTTGAATCTCACCACAAATGCTTAGAATTCTGTTTGATAACCAATCAAAGGTGAAGTAGCCTTTCTAAATGTTCAAGCTCCTCTAGGTTTATTGGTTACTGTTATTCAAACATTTGAAAATCATATGTTTTTTTTTCTGCTACAGAAAGTAACACCACTTTTAAAATATTGTGAGATTTATAATTACCATGACCTATTCGGTCACCAAAAACATCTTATTTCTACATAATAGTTACTTGTTCCATTTCAACCATCAGTTATGCACAAATCTTCCACAAATTCATCAATTTAAGAATTTTACATCATTAGGGTAACTGGCCTGCTTATCCGCTAGCATAAGAATGGCAGTTCTTGCACACTTACAGAATTTATCACTTTAAATGGATTGCTTCAATCCAAACCTATACAGGATACATTTTTGTTTAACCTGTATATAAGATGACAATCGTGGGGCAGAAAAAATAAAAACGTTCTGCTGCCTTTGAACATGGATATTCCACAAAGTCAGAAAATAGCAGTTTTCCACCAGAGATTTCTAATGCAACTATTAAAGATTTAGTAAAGCAGTGTTACATCACAGTTCATATTATAAGTAGTGACAATGCCCTTGTTTTTGTTACGATAACTTCATCAGCATCTCTAAACAACAGCTTAAACAATGGAAAAAACAATCCTAGAATGTGTCTTGCAACTCAATCTGGTCCTATATTTTTGTGTATTTGCTAAAGCTTCTTTAATGTAGGAGTTTATTTACTGGAACGCCTGCCTCAGAGCTTTCCTGTATCCCAGTTTCAAAAATCTACTATATGTAAGCAGATTTGTTTTATGCACTCTCCCAGCAAACCCTGCTTGTGGCATGCCTATCATCTTCCAGGCTGAACCTGTGATGTCTTTCACTTCATCAGGAGGAGGTGCCATTGCTATATAATTTCCAGTGTTGGTTACCAGAGCCTAGCAAAGCTTGCAAAGTGTAACAAGCATCACTTCTCCCCATAACTAATAAAGCATTGTGAAACACTTAGCCAAAGCTCCATCATTGTTTCGCATGTTTATACATTTGGACGTTAAAAACAGATTAGTATCAAACGACCCACATAAGATGCAAACAGACTCTGATTATGCTAGCTGCATGTAATAATACTTTTGATTTAGAGGTATGAGTTTATGCACAGTGCCTAATAAACCTAGATCTCTAACAATAACTAGCACTGATAAACCCACGTGTGGAAAAAAATAGAAAGAACGTGCTAAAATACAAGCTTGGTGAATTAAAATAATGAGTACCCGCAATCAGAATGTATCCCAGTGGATAATTATTAGCAGTTTTTGTGAAGAAACAATGTTGTGCAATTATTTATAGCTCAAGAACATAGCAAAGTACATAACATAATGCTGTTACAAAAAAGCATAAGTGTTGCAGAGTACATTGCACAATTTTAAAAAAATTGTTAATTTCAAATCTGAAACTCCTGATTAACAAGGCAGTTGCAAAACAGCTATTTAATTCCAGTAGGTAAAGTCTGCAAGTCTGCATGCCAGTTACTGGGTTCCTGTCCTGATGTACATATATATATATATATACACAAACACTGATCAGCCATAACATTATGACCTCCTGCCTAAAATTGTGTAGGTCCCCACATGACACCAAAACAGCCCTGACCTTTTGAGGCATGGAATCCACTAGACCTCTGAAGGTGTGTTCAGAAATAACTATAGGGCCACACTGTGTAAAATCCTAATGTAGGAACTGAACACTTGAGTGGGCATGATCTGGTCCATATTCAAAGCTTATGACCTGTAGGGAAAGAAGGAGAACTAGGCTCTGACAGAAGAAGTTGTCCCCTGCTGCACATTCCACTTTCAGGTTAGGTAAAGTTTAAGTGCTCAGTATGCTTTTAGAATTATTTAGTTATCTTTTTTTTTTCTTTTTTTTTCCATTTTCAGACATGCACCGGTTTTAGCAATCCATTTTTTCATAGATCAATTTCAGAACTCAGTGCGGTCATCATTAATGTTATATGAAATTTTTTTTATTTTTTTATTTTTTTTACCCCTGTCCCTCCTCCCCCTAACCCGATGCTTTACTACTTTACTATCTCTTCTTATTAATAGGGAATTATTTAGTTATCTTAACCTTTTATTGGTACTGATTTCATCCTGAGTAAGAGCAAAATATTGATTGATAAATAAGAGCATGTCAAATGTCCCTACTAGCATGTATAATAAAGAAACTAGAATGTGAACACCTTCACAATATTAATATTTTCAGATACCAGAAACTGCCCATCTTTGACAATGTCATACTTCCTAGCTTTTCTACTGTTTTTCTGGGGCTTGAAGGGAGCCTGAGGAGTTAAGAGAGTTCCAAGCTCTTTGGTACAAATTCTGAATCTCTGGCACTCATAATGAATAGCAGTGCCTTATATGTTCATATTTTTGTTTATATAGGGAAATTATATAGACACGAGAACAAGGGCCATCTTTAAAGCAGGGCAAAGGGACATATTTTCTGTACTCACAGAGCTTATTTTATTATATTTGGTAAGACAACAGAAAGCAGAATCCTGCCATAAAGGCCGGGGAGAAATGAACTTCTCATGTGACTTGCTGTGCTGTAGTCAGTACTAAAGATACCACTTTTACGTTAAGGTACAGATCTAAATTGATTTTGTAACAGTCTGCAGGGACATTGCTAGGTCTCCATGATCTGTGGCTAGATCCCAGTTGGGCTCTGTCACACACACTCTCTCTCTCACACACACAGGTGTGTTGCTAGGCCTCCAAATGATCTGGGGGGTAAATTAACTGTTATTCCAATATAACACTATCTATAGATTTGCTTGTCCAGCTTGCTAATGTGTAGGTGGAATAAGGATCATATTCAGTGGAGACAGACTCCAATTTAATGATAATTTGTGTGCAATGGATAAGATGAACTCTGGCGTAGCAGTGCCCTGCTTTATTAATAATATTTTCTAAATACAAGTTTAAAGCTCTGTATATTAATGACTCCTTTCTGCCACAACTTTCCTTGCAAGAAGAGAAATTCTTCAGTTATCATCTCCTTTGTCTGTTTACAGAATTACAACAAAAGCAAACTGGGAATTTATAATCTGATTTGATTTATTTTTTGTCCGTATAGATATTTTTTCATTGAATTATTTTCCAAAAGCCTATTTATATATACCATATGAACTAGTATAGGTCACTTAAACATCCTCACCTAGGGAGGTAACCTCTTGCCTGGAATTGTGCATTGAAATCCAAGGGCTTTTTAGCAATTCATCTAATGCAGCTACAATCAAATCACAATATATGACAGGAATGAATCTACGTACTCCCCAGGTATTCATGGCTGTAGGTCATCTTTCATGCTGAGTTCCCCTTCCTTGAAATAGCTTTCACATAGCCACTAAATGTTAAAAACATTAAAGATTTATCCAGCTCCTCTCCTGGAGGAGAGTGACTTGCAGATTGTGATATTTGCCAAGAAAAAGTTTTCAAACTTGTCCATTTTTGTACACTATGATTCAATAAAATAATTATAAATCTATGATTAAATGGCAACGCAAGGGTGAAATAGCACTTTATTCATAAAGGGAAGTTTTAGTAAAGAGACTGTCACCTAAATTGCATTTATAGTGAGAAAGTAGAGCACATAATTGTGTTTAGCATAGAAAGCATAAATTTAATAGAAAATGTATTTTACATTTGTGTTCCATCTTATGTATAACATCATCTTATGGCATTGAATGCAGATAATAGCTTCCCCACTGTAGGTCTTAATTTTCATATCATACCAAAAGGTGATATTGTAAATAGGAGACCATACAGACCACATTGGGGGCTTTGCTTTGTTTTCCCATGTATTACTCTCACTCCTGACATAAGTGTGTTGATCCTGGTATTGCAATGTACCTTCACTGTGTCAGAAAAACTCATCCACACTAAGTGTAAATTAGGTTTTTCATAACCTTAAAGGGACATCATAGCAGGACGCAAAGCTGTTGGGATATATTAGAAAGGGATATTGTAACATAAAGCAGTGGCGATTGTCCTATTTTTGTTTTCCCCACAGTTTTCATTGCAGGATGAATCCTATTTTCTCTTAAGCTATGCATTTAACATTCTGCTACTACAAAATTCACAGCACAACATTTATATGGTAGAGTCTCTTAAGGGCTCAAATGTGAGCAGAGTGGTCAGTTATATCCCTATAAGAAGAAAGCATTGGCCTTCAGCAGAATATTAAACCACACAAGTTCAGGTCTGCTTTAAAAAAAACCTATATAATCTATTGACTTTTACCCATATTTTACTAATTTTGGAATCCAAGTCTAATAATAAGTTCATCTATTTTGGCAGGCAACCCATTTATAAATAAATAAATAAAAAATAAAAAATGTTTTTTTAATTAGCAGGCTTGCCTAACATCTTCAGTAACTAGGAGTATACTCCTCCAGTTGACCCTTACCTGTCCCAAAATTGATATATATATATAAATCTAAGCTCTATGTAGAAAAAGCAGTATCATACTAGAAGAATAAATGGGTGCATTTGAGAAATAGAACATGTGTAAAAAAACACATAAATAATTACTCAGTTAACCATGTCAGTATTATATATTAAAACATGTGTACTATTTATCTGGATGAAATTAAAAAAAAAAACCTTTTGCATGAAATAATGATCTATACCTCATGTGTATAGGTTCTTCAGATGGGGATTTTTCTACTTGCCAGCACATGACGAGTATGCAGTGAAAAACAGGATGAGCAAAGCCAATAGAGCTACAAGATAACTAATAAAAGATTATAAAAATGGTGTCCACTAAGAACCGGCTATTTAATCAAACAGACAGCATCAAAAACTGTGTGCAATAAGTGAAAACAAAGAACTTATCCAGCGCACAGTGCATAGACACTTGAATAGTGAATATATACATTCCCTTAAGGTGACACACAAATGCAAAATATACAATAATTTGTGAAAATATATATATATATGATAAATGAGTGGAAAAATATGATATACAGTGAATATCAGTGCACATTTAACATGTGCCAGTATAAACAAATAAATAAAAAAAAATACAAAGGTATACTTAATACAAGGAAATACTCCTTCTATTGCACTGACATGTAAAGATATAAAATACCAAAAAATAGTGTATAATAATAATTACAAAAAACCTCTATAGGGAAAAGACTCACGAGTGCAGCTCCTTATAACCTAGAAGCATGGAATCTGCATGTGAAATAATATACTCGCCCACTCTTTGGGATATATCCTCTGGCTGTATGAATGAAAGGAGTATCCGTTCCAGACAGGGTTCAGTGATTTTATGTAGCAATGAGAAAACAGTAAAAACAATAAAAGCTATGGAATCAATCCCTATGAATGAAAGGAGGATCCGTTCCAGTAGGGGTTCAGTGATTTTATTTAGCAATGAAAAAACTATAAAAGCTATGGAATCAATCTCAAAACGATAAACGCTATGGAATTGATTCCATAGCTTTTATCATTTTTACTATTTTTTCATTGCTGAATAAAATCACTGAACCCCTACTGGAATGGATCCTCATTTCATTCATACATAAATCCCAAAGAGTGGGGCAAGTATATTACTTCACATGCAGATTCCACGCTCCTGGGTTATTAGGAGCTGCACTTGTAAATCTTTTCCCTATAGAGATATTTTGTATTGTGCTTTGCAGTGCATATTGCACTATTTTTTGGTATTTTATATCTTTACAGGTCTATGCAACATGAGGAGTGTTTCCTTGTATTAAGTATACCTTTTTTTTTTTTGTATTTATTTTTTTATACTGGCACATGTTATTTGTGTACTGAAATTCACTGTATATCATATTTTTCCACTCATTTATTGTATATATTTTTTCACTTATTATTGTATGTTTTGCATTTGTGTGTCACCTTAAGGGCATGCATATATTCACTATTCAAGTGTCTATGCACTCTGCGATGGATAAGTTCTTTGTCAGCACATGACGAGATCAAGAAACAAAAACAGATTGAAAAGTCAACAATATATTAGCAAAAATTCACTGAAATTAGAATGAAGCAAGGTCAGAAACAAGTTTGCATTACTATGTAGGTCATTGGCTACATCTGAGCTAGACAGTATTTAGGGATTCAGAAATCAACTTGATTAAGTGGTCAATTGAAAAGGAGCCAGGGTGAAGGCAAAATGTTTAGTACAGTATATATATATATATATATATATATATATATATATATATATATATTTATATCACAAAATTTCAATTCACCATAAAGTGACAAATTGTATTGCTCTGGAACTCTGTGATACAATCATATATAAAAAGATGGATAGAGACAAGATGGATAGAGGGACTGGAGGTGTCCCTTCTTTTTTATTTATTTTTATTTATTTTTTATTTTTTAATGGTTTGGCTGCTCTTCTAAGAGCTGCTTTCAAAGATTATAGTTGGAGATATTTTGGAGATACTCAGGAGCAGTGGCGTAGCGTGGGTTGTCAGCACCCGGGGCAAGGCAAGTAATTTGCGCCCCCTAACCCGTGGATTTTAGCACTCGAGTCTCTTCTACTAGATTAGTTAAAGAAACCCTTACCCCCCAAGCACATGTATTGTTTGTTATGAAAATACTTATGTAATTAAAGTAAAATGCATCTAAATACAAGTTTATTTTCCAACACTTTATTGAGTGCGAACATGCATTACACACATTCTCCACATTTTCAGCAGGTCTATGAATACAAATATACACATGTAGTAACCTAGCATGGGCCATGCTATTATATGTCGTCTCACAACCATCGTAAACGACAAACAATATCAAGAACAAAAACTAAACATCAAAATGGAACCATACCCTGGAGATGATCCAAGACTGGGCTAGATGGAGCCAACTTCCTCAATCCTGTACCTCTAATGTTACCCCCCCCCCCCCCCCACACACACACATATGCCATAATTGTTGTGCCATTCAGATGCCAGTAATATTGTAACTTTCGGATGCCAGTAATATTGTGCCAGTCAGAGCCCAGTAATATTGTGCCAGTCAGAGCCTAGTAATATTGTGCCAGTCAGATGCCTGCAATATTGTGCCAGTCAGATGCCTGCAATATTGTGCCAGTCAGATGCCTGCAATATTGTGCCAGTCAGATGCCTGCAATATTGTGCCAGTCAGAGCCCAGTAATAATGTGCCAGTCAGATACCAGTAATATTGTGCCAGTCAGATACCAATAATATTGTGCCAGTCAGATACCAGGAATATTGTGCCTGTCAGAGCCCAGGAATATTGTGCCTGTCAGAGCCCAGGAATATGGTGCCTGTCAGATGCCTGTAATATTATGCCAGTCAGATGCCTGTAATAGTGTGCAGTCAGAGGCCAGGAATATTGTGCCAGTCAGATGCCTGTAATATTGTGCCAGTCAGATGCCTGCAATATTATGCCAGTCAGATGCCTGTAATATTATGCCAGTCAGATGCTTGTAATAGTGTGCCAGTCAGAGGCCAGGAATATTGTGCCAGTCAGAGGCCTGTAATATTGTGCCAGTCAGATGCCTGTAATATTATGCCAGTCAGATGCCTGTAATATTGTGCCAGTCAGAGCCCAGTAATATAGTGCCAGCCAGATGCCTGTAATATTATGCCAGCCAGATGCCCAGTATTATTGTGCCAGCCAGATGCCCAGTAATATAGTGCCAGTCAGATGCCCAGTATTATTGTGCCAGTCAGATGCCCAGTATTATTGTGCCAGCCAGATGCCCAGTAATATAGTGCCAGTCAGATGCCCAGTATTATTGTGCCAGTCAGATGCCCAGTATTATTGTGCCAGCCAGATGCCCAGTAATATAGTGCCAGTCAGATGCCCAGTATTATTGTGCCAGTCAGATGCCCAGTATTATTGTGCCAGCCAGATGCCCAGTAATATAGTGCCAGTCAGATGCCCAGTAATATAGTGCCAATCAGATGGCAAGTAATATAGTGCCAGTCAGATGCCCAGTAATATAGTGCCAATCAGATGGCAAGTAATATAGTGCCAATCAGATACCCAGTAATATAGTGCCAATCAGATGCCCAGTAATATAGTGCCAATCAGATGCCAAGTAATATAGTGCCAATCAGATGCCCAGTAATATTGTGCCAATCAGATACCCAGTAATATAGTGCCATTCAGATACCCAGTAATATAGTGCCAATCAGATACCCAGTAATATTGTGCCAATCAGATACCCAATAATATAGTGCCAATCAGATACCCAGTAATATTGTGCCAATCAGATACCCAGTAATATAGTGCCAATCAGATACCCAGTAATATTGTGCCAATCAGATACCCAGTAATATAGTGCCAGTCAGATACCCAGTAATATTGTGCCAATCAGATGCCCAGTAATATAGTGCCATTCAGATACCCAGTAATATTGTGCCAATCAGATACCCAGTAATATAGTGCCAGTCAGATACCCAGTAATATTGTGCCAATCAGATGCCCAGTAATATTGTGCCAATCAGATACCCAGTAATATAGTGCCAATCAGATACCCAGTAATATTGTGCCAATCAGATACCCAGTAATATAGTGCCAGTCAGATACCCAGTAATATTGTGCCAATCAGATGCCCAGTAATATAGTGCCATTCAGATACCCAGTAATATTGTGCCAATCAGATACCCAGTAATATAGTGCCAGTCAGATACCCAGTAATATTGTGCCAATCAGATGCCCAGTAATATTGTGCCAATCAGATACCCAGTAATATAGTGCCAGTCAGATACCCAGTAATATTGTGCCAATCAGATGCCCAGTAATATTGTGCCAATCAGATACCCAGTAATATAGTGCCATTCAGATACCCAGTAATATGTGCCAATCAGATGCCCAGTAATATTGTGCCAATCAGATACCCAGTAATATAGTGCCATTCAGATACCCAGTAATATAGTGCCAATCAGATACCCAGTAATATTGTGCCAATCAGATACCCAGTAATATAGTGCCAATCAGATACCCAGTAATATTGTGCCAATCAGATACCCAGTAATATAGTGCCAGTCAGATACCCAGTAATATTGTGCCAATCAGATGCCCAGTAATATTGTGCCAATCAGATACCCAGTAATATAGTGCCATTCAGATACCCAGTAATATAGTGCCAATCAGATACCCAGTAATATTGTGCCAATCAGATACCCAGTAATATAGTGCCAGTCAGATACCAGGAATATTGTGCCAGCCAGCACCCCCCCCCCCGTACTTACATGAAGCGGCTCCGTGTCCCCCGCCGGATGTCTCCTCCGTGCAGTCTTCCCTCTTGCACGGAGGAGGGAAGCAGACACCGGATGTGACGCGACGTCACATCCGGCGTCAGTTTTTTTTTTCCGGCCGTCGCATCCATCGGATGCGGCTTGCCGTAAAAAAGCGTTCACAAGCGCATTGCGCTGTGAACGCGGCAGCAGGGGCTGGGGGCCCACGGGACAGCTGCCTTGGGGCCCCCCAGGAGTAAATGGGCCCAGGGCAGCTGCCCCGTTTGCCCCGCGTTAAAGACGGCCCTGGCGGCCACGCGGCCGCATAGGGCTAGTGCGCCCCCCCAGATATTGCACCCGGTGCGGCCGGCCCCCCCTGCACCCCCCACGCTACGCCACTGCTCAGGAGGTAGTCTGAGGTATACAAGAGGTGAGAAACACAAAAAGATCTGTTTGATTTAAATTCTTAAAATGGCAGATCTGGTTCACTGTGATAATTGCTATGTATTTGTTTCACGTTCCATTTTTTGGAGATTTGGATGCTGTCTAATCTGTAAACAGTTCTCTATTGCAGCAGGAGATTGCATTTTTAAAGTTCAAGATTTGTAAATTATCTGTAAAACAAACTTGGGCTGAGACTATTCCAAAGTGACTGCCACAGAGGCCATTGCCACAGAGGCTTCCTAGGAATGGCAGGTGACTTACTGTTGGATGTGGTAAACTTAGAGTTGTAAATACAAGGCATGTCTTGCAGTCTATGGCTCTCCATTATTCATTTTCAGTACTTTCAGAGTACAGTGGTGTTGTGGAGGCAGCCTCAGACACTGAGTTTGAAGAACCACCCTCCTCTATGGCTAAGCTGTGCAAGGAGAAGGTGAGGCCTGGTAGAAAGCAGTTGTTGTTGGGTGATTCTATCACAAGAGGTGTGGCGTTGGACAGGAGGCGTATTTCTAATATTGTTAGGCAAGCAAATTAGGAAGGAGAATTGGATGTACTGGTTCAGCTAGGGGCATATTTGTTTGGCTTGCAATGAGGTTTCAGAGGTGAATAAATATTTTCGTGTTCTTGCCAATGATCTATGGCAGGTTGTGTCCACACTGTCATTTTCTGAAGTTCTGCATATCATTCAGAATGATAGACGGATGTGTATTAGGCACTTTAACTTGTGGCTTGGGGAATGGTGTCAGGAGCAAGGATTTGGCTTTGTTTCTCATGGTAGTTCTCTTTGGGATAGAAATGAACTGTACAAAAAAGAGGGTTTGGATATTTCTCAAAAGGGAGCTAATGTTCTCAGTGAGCAGTTCAGAGGTTTTGCTATGAAGTTTTCAAACTAAAAGAGGGGGGGAAATGGCAATAAAACATCAATCAAATTGCCCCCAAAAACAATGAAAGAAGGTGCCTGCAGTCAGTGTGCTAAAAAATTATAAGCCTAAGGTCATGTCTACAAAAGCTTGCAGTTTAGGGAATACGATCCATGAACTTGTGAACAGTATTTGACAGTTCTATTTGACTCAGATATGAAGTGCAGGACGCAAATGTAATATTTAACACCAACAAATTGCAGTATTTAAAAATGCCTAGATGTTGCCCACTGAGCTAACATAACAGGATTAAAGTAATGTACCTGGCACACATGCAGTTGAAAGTGCACTGCACTCTCTGTGGCACTGGGCTCAGGGCAGGGTACAAATATGTAGCATAGCACCCACTAAAATAATCACTGTAATTTGAATAATCTCTGTAGGATTATACTCCTCAATATGCCTGGATTATGCCCCTCAATATGCCAGTATTATGCCTCTCAATGTGCCAGTACTTAGCCACCCAATATGCCAGGATTATTATGCCACTCAATCTGCCAGGATTTTCCCACACAATATGCCAGGATTATGCCCCTCAAAATGCCAGGATTATGCCCCTCAATATGCCAGGATTTAGCCACCCAATATGCCAGGATTATTATGCCACTCAGTATCCCAGGATTTTGCCCCTCAATATGCCAGGATTATGCCCCTCAATATGCCAGGATTTAGCCACCCAATATGCCAGGATTATTATGCCCCTCAATATGCCAGGATTATTATGCCTCTCAATATGCCAGAATTTAGCCACCCAATATGCCAGGATTATTATGCCACTCAATATGCCAGGATTTTCCCACACAATATGCCAAGATTTTGCCCCTCAATATGCCAGGATTATGCAACTCAATATGCCAGGATTTTCCCACACAATATGCCAGGATTATGCCCCTCAATATGCCAGGATTATGCCTCTCAATATGCCAGGATTTAGCCACCCAATATGCCAGGATTATTATGCCACTCAATATGCCAGGATTTTCCCACACAATATGCCAGGATTATGCCCCTCAATATGCCAGGATTATGCCTCTCAATGTGCCAGGATTTAGCCACCCTCTTTCTCCCCCCTTCCCCCTTACTTACCTCCTCGCTGCTGCTCTGTCTCCCGGTGCTGCAGGTCCGTGGCTGTGGGGGAAGCGTTGTGCGTTCCCGTCCAGCCAATGCGCATGCAATAAAGTTTGTTTAAAAAAACTTTATTGAATCCGCATCGGCTGGAGTGGAGCGCACAACGCTTCCCTCACAGCCATGGACCTGCACCGGGAGACAGAGCAGCAGCGAGGAGGTAAGTAAGGGGGAAGGGAGAGGATTTTTTTTTTCACGGTTCCTGCGCCCCCTGCTAAGTTTCACCCTAGGCGGCTGCCTAGGTTGCCTTACAGGTGGCGCCGGCCCTGCCGAACCCCAAACTCCAACACGAACATACAGTGGAATGTCCGTGTTCGGGTCCAGGGTCCAAAAACCATAATGTGCGGTACGAACCCGAACAGTGCGGTTCAGGTTCGCTCAACACTAGTCGTAACCTCAACATCTTTGGAAAGGGATTTAGGAGTAATAATTTCAGAGGATTTAAAGGTAGGTAGGCAAAGCAATAGAGCAGCAGGAAATGCTAGCAGAATGCTTGGTTGCATAAGGAGAGGTATTAGTAGAAAGCGGGAAGTGCTCATGCCATTGTACAGAGCATTGGTGAGACTTCACTTGGAGTATTGTATGCAGTAATGGAGACCGTATCTCAGAAGGATATTGATACTTTGGAGAGAGTTCCGAGAAGGGCTACTAAACTAGTTCATGGGTTAAAGGATAAAACTTACCATGAAAGGTTAAAGCATCTTAACATGTATAGCTTAGAAGAAAAATGTAACAGGAGGGATATGATAGAAACATTTAAATACATAAAGGGAATCAACACAGTAAAGGAAGAGAGTATATTTAAAATAAGAAAGACTACCACAACTAGAGGACAAAGTCTTAAATTAGAGGGGCAACGATTTAAAAGTAATATCAGGAACTATTACTTTACTGAGAGGTAGTGGATGTATAGAATAGCCTTCCAGCGGAAGTGGTAGACGTAAACACAGTCAAAGATTTTAATCATGCATGGGATAGCCACAAAGCTTTCCTCGATATAAGATAGGGAACTGGGGACTAATAAAAGTATTTAGAAAATTGGGCAGACTAGATGGACCGAATGAGTTCTTATCTGCTGACACATTCTATGTTTCTATGTTTCTATGTTTATGTATTCTAAATAAATACAGCTTGGAGTATGCAGATCATAAAATGTCTCAAATATTATGTATTATATTTCAGGACCATTATCTACTAATCGGTGGGGCTACCATTACATCTGTGAAAATGAGACTCTACGATATTTTATCTGCACATGTATAATACCTGCATTATCCCATGTTGATTATACATCTATTATGCGTTTAGCTTTGCTGAATAGACATGAATGCACAAGATATCCATTTGAATTTGCAGTGAATTTCTGCATAAAATATATTGTATAGATTATACTCAGTGTTATTCTATTTTAATCTTTTGAGTATAGACTTGTTTTTAAATTGTAGTCATCATTATAATAAATTGTTGCAATACAGTATAAAAATCAAAACATACATTTAATCACATCAGTAACTTGAATGTTATAAACTGATATTAACAATCATTCATACCCATCATACTTTCAATCATTCATTCTTCACTTCAACAGTTTATACGGGAGTGTGTCTAAATATTTTGTTTTCTTAATAAGCCAGAGCATCCAAATTTTGTCATATTTTTCCAAAAGGGTCTACTTATTATGTGCCAGACAGTTTCAATAGTGATCTAATTTTCCATTACTATATTTAATAGACAGCATTATTGGGTAATGATTGGACCATGACAATTGTAACATGTGTGATTAAAATTTATAACTGAAAATATGCATTCTAGTTAAAAGGAAAATCAATTTGTGAGTAGGAAAGGTGTGGTGCTGAAAAAAAACACAAAAATCTTTAGATTGAGGATTAAGTGTCATCCATGCATCAAAAAAGGTGATTGTGTTTGTAAAGAAAATGTTGAAACGTGTGTGATAATTGTTTAAATTTTGGGGAAATCGCTTTCCCCTTCATCACTCAGTACTAAATGACATCCAGAAGTGAGGAGTAAATGTTCTTGGGTAGTACATGTAACCGGAATATCTCATGTATAAATAGGTCTGTGGTCTCCTTGGCCAGTGGAGAAATGAGAGGATTTGGAGGTATACCTTAGGAGGAACATATATCTTATTGTAGTAGTAACACCCTTGCCGGAGGATCACATTAAGTTGTTAACAAAGGTAAATGGACTGGACTGGACAAATGGTCTGCTTAATAGCCAGAAAGTCTTACAGCTGATGCGTGCATCAAGTGGAGAAGACAGAAAAATAATCAAAAAATAGAAGTCAAGGTTGGACCACAAGGGAAAACAGGACAGCGCAGGTACAACCCAGGTCAGGAAAGCAGAAGTCATAAATAAAAACAAAATCGAGTCACAACAGATAAATATAGTATAAGCACTCTGGATCAGGATACAGAAGACAATCCAAGAGTAATTCTGAACTGCAAATTAGTTGTGTAAATATCAGGCAGAACAGCTGCAGTAACTTCAGCAGCAAAAAAGTCATGTGAATAATACCATTTGATGAACAATTATGGCAACTGCAAAGGTACCAAGGAACCTGGTGGTCACACAAGGAACTGCCATGTGATGTAAGTACCTGGAACCATAACACAACCTTCTTGCAGTATGTAAATATTCAATGTTTTTAAGGTTGGTAACGTTCTCGAGAAGAAGAAGGCTATGGGATGCAATTGATCATCTTCCTTGTGTTTTTCTGATAATATTTCTCCTACGGCTGTGTCAAAAGTGTCCTCCACCAAGATGTATGAACAGGACCTGTAGAGGAGAATCAATATATAAGTAGTCATGTAACATAGTTTTAACATGTCAAAAGCATGGATTCTGAGCAGCTAAACCTTTTTTTCCCGTTTGCTTTTTATTATTTTAATTGCAATGTGGTGATGTAATAATGTACTTACCTGCTAATCCGCACTTCCTACCATGAATACAATTGACTTGTCCAGGTGCTTAAAAAGGGTAGAGTAAATAAGCGAGTTGCTAGTCCAAGCAATGTTTAATAAATCAGTGTAATGGATCAGTATGAAGCACGATAAATGCCTGCTGACATTACTGCTGATGTGGACATCACATCTCTCACTTTCTAATGTGACTCTTTGTGTAGTGAAATGTAATCTGATTCTACCAATTCTATCTTTGGAAAACAAAACTTAAATTAAGGTATTTAATTAAAGATAATTAGGCTGCAACAAGTCTTAAAAAAAAGTCTAGACTTTGAGCAGTTTCTTTTTGATTCCAAGATAGTAATGGCATAAACATTCAAACCCTGACTAAAATAATGTAAATATAAGATATGTGGGTTCTGTAGTGCCAGGGAGATCAGACGACACTGAAGGGGGTTCATCTGACCCTTAATATTGGATATCTGGCATCTTTAACATTGGACGCCATTTGAAGCCAATTTTCTTGTGGAAGAGATGATGCCACACTTGCTCATGCTTCTTTAATGCCAATCTCCTTAGATTACTTCTGTATTCTGAATTGGAAGGGAAGGCCAGCATAAGTCTTGGATCTTCATATTTTTGTTCATGTTTTCCTTCTTATTTTTTTTCTATATTTTCTCTGTCAGTAAAAATTTTTAAAAATGTATTAATCCATCCCTCAGTGCCTTGGCAGGAGCTGACAATGATTTGTAACTTCTGAGAACTATTTCAAAAGTAATGTTCTTGAGCCCTAGTTCTTTTGTCAATTCCATGAAGAAATTGTAAAGCTTAGAACTTCTGTGCCTCTATCTATCCGGAATTACTTTAATCCTTAGATTTTTTCCTACTTGCTCGGCATTCTTTTTTCGTATATTTTTTCTGTAGATCCAAACGTTTTTGTCCAACGGAGTGTTAACTTTCTGAATGTTTGCCATATCAAAAACAACAACTTTACTTATCTTTAAAACGTATCTTTACTTTTTGTTCTCTGGCTATTTAGGTTTGTAATTTTTGGTTTTATTTTGCATAGATTAATTTTTGAATAAGCTAGCTTTCCTATAAATGCTTTGCTTATTTGATCCCTGTGGTCCTCTAAAATTCTCGTCAATTTCTGTTTGGTCACATGATGCCCTTTAGAAGAGGTTATCAATACAAGTTCTAGGGAAGATCCAAAATCTTGTTTCATGAGAGGAGTTTGTTTCCCTTATTATGTTCTGTCTCTTTTTGAATTTGTTTTACTTTCTTTTTTCAGTGTAGAGTAAAATGACAAGTGATTTGTTTTTCTACTTTATTGCTTTGTATTAACTTCAGAATTAGGTTTGGTCTTAACCTATGGTTGCTCTTTGGACTTACCGTATTTGCTCGAATATAAGACAAGGTTTTTTTCAGAGCAAATGCTCTGAAAAATCCTCCTCGTCTTACATTCGAGGTCTTCTTATAATCTGACCTCAAATTGAGGTCAGATTATAAGACAGGGATCCAGGTCCCCAGCAGAGCTGCAGGGGACCTGGATCCCCCTCTCTAGCAGCAGAGTATGTCTGCGCGATGAGCGCAGACTCCCCTGCTTCCGCCCGGCACGACCGCCGGGGCTTCTATGAAGAAGCTTTCGTCACAGAAGTCCCGGCGATCGTGCCGGGCGGCAGCAGGGGAGGTCTGCGCTCATCGCGCAGACATCCTCTGCTGCCCCACTAGCCACCAGGGAGAATCAGGCAGCTGGGGGATGTCTGCACGATACGTGCAGACATCCTCCATGCTGCCCGACACGGCAGTCTATTATGACGGACAGCTGGTCCGTCATAATAGACTGCCGTGTCGGGCAGCATGGAGGATGTCTGCACTTATCGTGCAGACATCCCCCGGCTGCCCCCACTAGCCACCAGGGAACAAAACCAGGTAAGCGGGAGGGGGGTGGACAGAGGACACAGACAGACAAGGGGAGGGGGGGGAAGAGACAAAGAGATGGGAGGGGGGAGGACACAGACAGACAAAGGGGGGGAGACACAGACAAGGGGAGGGAGGGGGACAGAGATAAAAGGGGAGGGGGGGATAGAGAGAGACAAAGGGAGGGGGAGAGGGGAGGACACAGACAGACAAGGGGGGGAGACACAGACAAGGGGAGGGAGGGGGACAGAGAGAAAAGGGGAGGGGGGATAGATAGAGACAAGAGAGAGAATTTTTGGGGGGAGAGAGAGACAACGCTGGGGGGGAAAGACAGCTGGGGGAGCGGGAGAGAGACCGCATTGGCACATAAAATCAAATAAAAACAAGAAATGCATTTATATAATATACATTTTTTATTAAATATTAAAAAGCAATTTACAGATATACAAGTTAAACTTTTTTCCTATAGGGTAGTCTTATAATCAGGCTTTTAGTTTTTTTCCTAAAGGAATTTACAAATTTGGGGGGGTCGTCTCATAATCAGGGTCGTCTTATAATCGAGCAAATACGGTATTTCCAAACAAAACTGATTTTGCAATCGCTTAGTAAAGATTATTAATAATTTACAAGAAACTATAGATTATCAAACAATTGAAGCTTTCAGGTTTATAATACATTTAGAGCATCTTCTGTCTCCAGAATAATCTGTACAGAGTTTTATTTCAGAAGATTATTAACCACTTGCCGACAAAGGACGTGCCAGGCACGTCCTGGGATAAAACTCCCTTAACGACAAAGGACGTGCCTGGCACGTCCTGCAGTCAATTAAGCGGTTTTCGCAATCAACGATCGCGAAAACCGCTTTAACAGTGCTGGTCTTTTGCCTCGACATCGAGGCAATAGCCAGCACCGAAATTTCTATTTTGGGACCCCCACGATTGCCCCACGGAGCGATCGTGGGGAGCCATATTGACGGAGCATGCTGCTCCGTCAATATGGCTATGCCCACTGCCGGTCTGAGCTTCGGAAGTGAAAGTAACTTCACTTCCGTCGCTCTGAATATGCTACTTGACTGCCCCTAGTGGTAGTTGAGTAGCATTGCAATGGAAAATATTTAAAATACATATTTAATTAATTAAAAACAGGTTATATAGCTATATTAGCCTATTGGGTTAAAATTAAATATTTTTTTAGCATAAGGGATAGGGTTAAAATTAAATTAAAGTTAAAAAATATTAAGGGATATAATAAGGATTAGAGTTGGGGTTAAATTTAGTGTTAGGGTTACATTTTGGGTTCGGGTTGGGGTCAAAAGGTCAATATAGGAAAAAAAAAAAAAAACACTATTTTTGGTTTTTGCCCCATAACTCGCAAAAAAATACCGAAAAATATGGAAACATGCATATTTTTGAACTCGGGAGAACATTTAGAAACTATTTAGATGGGGTATTTTTTAATGACTTTATTTTTGTAAATTGTATTTTAGGTCAAAGTTAGAAAAAGTGGGTTTTTTTTAAATTTCTCATCATATTTTATGATTTTTTTGTAGTAAATTATAAGATATGATGAACATAATGGTATCTAATGAAAGCCCTTCTTATGACGATAAAAACAACATATAATTTGTGTGGGTACTGTATGTAAGAAAGAAACAAATTACAGCTAAACACAAACACCCTAGAAATGTCAAAACAGCCATTGTCACCAAGGGAAAGTCAAGGTGAAAATGTCTTGTCACTAAGGGGTTAAACGGTTGTGAAACTCCTGAGCAGTTGTTTATTAGACCTGGTGGTCTCTTTGATATTTCCAGATTTTATATTTAATGAGTTTAATCAGCATGTCTACTTATTTTACAATGGAGTTGTGTTGATTCCAATTGAGTCACAGGGAAATAATGCCTATAATATAGCTTGTTTCCTGATATTTGTTAATTTTTTGTCACTACAATTTCTTTTTTTTTTCATTTAATATAAGCATCTATACCATATCCATAATACATATTCCTAAATAGTAAATACCTTTAAAAATGATCACCATATAAAGAAGACTTTAACAAAAAGATCACACAGATTCAACACACAATTATTACCCATGTAGTGTGATGCCTGGCAGAGAGCTGGACTATCTCAGGATTGTCTCAATATATGAATATTGTTATATTAATCTCCACTTACCTAAGTCCTCTTCTCATAGTTTATCTATCCAAGTTTGCCAATTAATCCACTTTCCATTGATAGGAGGCTTGAATGGCAATTTTGTACCATGCAATCTCCTCTGTCTTCCTACAAGCTCTTGCCTGTGTGGGTAAAATGATGTGTATTATTATTTGTGTTGATTCCCATGGCATTTTAGGCCAGTTTAATAACAAGAGGAACTCTAATGGTGTATAGTTTGCTACATATTTTAACCCTCATTTTACAAGGAGTATCAAGTTCCTTAGCTTCAGTGTGCATGTGAAAAATCCAAATAGTAATCAGTCTCTATATACAGTTTCATTTATTAAACAGCTCTACCTGTGATATAAAGAACTTCTTAACCCCTTAGTGACAGAGTTCTATGCTGCATGTGATGTGCTTTGTAGACCAACATTCCTTTATTTTTGTAACATTTTTGTAATATGTTTGCTTAACTGCGATTTTATTTCTTTGTGTTCCGTGCACCTACATAAATTCTATATAATTTTTTTAAAGGACAGATGGGGCTTTCTTTTGATACCATTATTTTCATCATATGTTTTTTTTTTTTTTTTTAAATATAATCTTTATTGGGTTTTTTTTTTCCATACAAAGTTAATAAAAAACAAGAAAAACAAGAAAAACAGGTACAACGTGTATCTTCAGGGGATCATAAGATCTGGTGGGTGCTCCAAGTCATTTAATCAAATAAGCCTTTTGGTGCTTATTTACATATATTGTGATTAGTCTTATTTTCTATAAATTTTATATATCCCCTTAACTGGGGCGTTGTACCAGACAAAACCAGACACTGACATACATTGACATATACTGACATACAAACATGTAGGGGGTGGCGCCCGGTTCTCGACCGGATGTTCACTACTTATAATATGTGAGCCCTGGAGTTAAGGTGTGAAGTTTAAGTTTCAGGGTAAGAGGCCAACCATGATGACCATCTTCGATCGAATGTGTTTTGGTTTCCCTGGAGATAGGCCATATTTTTTTCCATTCTGTGTTGATAGGAGACTTGGTTCTTAACCTGTAGCCAGGTTGGTGTTTTTTCTGTTCTCCATACCCTGGACAATACCATTTTTGTCGCCATCAATATATGAATATTTTCATCATATGATATTATTTACTATGAAAGAAATTATAAAATATGATGAAAAAATGCAAAATAAACCCCCATTTTTCTAACTTTGACCTGAAAATCTGTTGTTTTTTATAAGATATATGGCAATAGCAGATAGTTGTGTTTTTTTTGTTTCTTAACCATTTTTTACCTCCAGTGAATTTTTGACCACAACCCTAACCCTAAATCTACCCCTAATCTACCACTTGTACTAACCCTAATTATAACCCTAACTCATCTATAACCCGAACCCTAATTGTAACCTTAACCCTAGATCTAGGGTACTTAAATCTAGGGTTAGTTTTTTCTTTTCTTTTTTTTCTTCAATGTAATGTTGCTGACTGCTTCTAGGGACAGTCAAGCAATAGTAACAGAGTAACAGTAACAGAGTGAAAGAGGTAATTTCTTATCACCTGGGTGGGCAAATACGGGTGTTGCATGAGGCCTCAATGCCAAGGTATCATGGCAACAAAGTCAAAGCATAGGCAGTGAATGTTGTCACTGCCTATGCAATTTTTCAACACATACAATCACAGTCACAGTGATTATTTGTGCAAGGGGAATGGGAGTGGCTGAAAGCACAGTGAGAGGACAATCTTTGACACTGAATCCCGGACACTCAAGAGCTTACGCTACATTAAAAATCAGGACATATATATATACGTCCACATGGTCCTCAAGAACCATGCTTTGCAGGATGTATATGTACGTCTAAATAGGTTATGGGTTTAAATGGACTTTAAATATAGCAGTATTACAAGCAGTCCTTAGTTTAGTACTGTATCCAGTGCTTTCAACTAAGTGCTACTTATCCAGTTGATTTACTATTTAATAATTAGAGATTATTATACAGGTTTTGCAAAGCTTCGCTTCTCAGCCAGAATCCTTTAGCCCCAAAACCTCCTGCACATACTAAACCATGCATCTGAGTATCCTCATAGCACATGCATGTTGCAATATCAGCAATGTTTTAGTAGACAATGTATAAATGGAGTACCAAGCAAATTAAACTAAAAAACACCACAAAATATGGTTTGTCAACATGTGTGATTTCTAATCAGGTAATGTTAATCTTTACCAGACATAGGTGAAAATTGATAAAGAAATATTTATTATGAAATAATAGTTAGATTTATAGCATCTCAGTTCATCTCAAGTTTCCAAGCCGGAACAGAAGTGGTATATTCCGAGGGAATGTGCTCCTAAAGGAACAATATGAGACCTCCACCTGTGATGTGGAACAACACCAGTCCAAAGACATTTTCGTCTCTGTGCTTGCCACAAAGATAATTCTCACATCTATTAATTTTCTGCAGTTTATGAATACCATAGATAAGCCACGCTACTTATGAATCAATATCAAGGACTTCACAACATCTTCAAAATGGCTCAAGTTGAGCTAGCAATATTGCTACTCTTTTTGTAGTGTGTTCTGTCCCTGTTCCAAATATTAACAACAGGAGGCATGATTACTAATCTATGTGTTATCATTAATGTATGGTTTGGATATTGCTCTGGAAGAGATGGTGTCCTGACTAACGGTCACTTGCCATATCAAACAAGTCCACTATCTATGAGGGGATACAGGCATATGGTAGATTAGTCAACCAGTTTATATGAAAGATAGACTGGATGTCACTTCACCTGTGATATTTAACACCTGTTCCCCAGTTTCTGAAAGGGTTATTCCTGTTGTAAAACCTTTTGACATCACATTAATGTGCAATCAAATTAACCCCTCTCATGCTGAAGTTGGCCATACCATCTTTACCCAGTAAAAAAAATCCAGATTTGCACTTGCCAAATTGGCATGACACACATGGATAGCGTTTAACAGTGTTTGGATAACTCAAATTCTTGAAAAATGTTGTGATTTTTACCTATTTGCTCTGGTCCTACACATATAAAATGCATAAAGATTCAGGAATTGTCAGTGCCTGATGTCAGAGAAGCACTGCCAAATAGCAATTGGAAGGGGCACAGCATAAAAAAAAAGAAAAAAGGTGCAATTGCGTTATACATAAGTAATAGAAAATACGCATTTTTTACGTGGGACATTTTATATATAACCACCATTGAAACAACATAATTCATGGAATGTGAAATATTGTTTCTTTTGATGAAAATATAAATTTAATTATATTTTGTAGGAGACTTCCTGCTTGTTCTTTCAATTGTCCTGAGCATTTGTTTCATACTTTTCTCAGCCTTGCCACTGATCTGTATAACACCTCTCTGTATGCATCTAATTTTACTTGAGTGTGTACATCTCATGCATTGGATATGTTCTGTTAAAGCTGTTATGTGGTGGGGTTTTTTTTGTACCAAATCCTTTCATACAATATACTTTGTGAACTCAAGGTATTAAGTATTTGGAAATATGTGTGATTTGTTTTCAGGAAAGGTAAGGAAGCAAAGATAAGTTATAACTAAAGATTGCTTCAGTGGGATAATAAAAGAGAGTGTTCTGTTGAGGGGGTTATCCAGAATAAAAGAAAACTGAAGAATAAAATGTCACAAAAGGTGATGTGTTTTAGGATTGATAATACAAAACTACAAAGAGTGTTTTAAACACACAAAATTGATAGGTCTTAGAACAACAAAAGAAAGCAACATTTTCAAATTTGGAAAGTGATTGATATAGAAAAAAAGAATCTATATTATGTTATGTCTAAAACTCTCCTTGGCAAAATGCAGTCCTACCACTCACACAATAAACACTTGCTTCTTATTCCACTTACATTGTAAGTACCTGGGTACTAAGTAATTGCTTCAACTAGAATGTTTAGCAATACGATAAGCTATAAGTCATTATGTAATATGTTAGTTTACATTTTAAAGTCCAAATCACTGGTGTCATGAATCTAATTATTATTGAGATACATTGTAGATTGATTTTAACACATTATTACAGAAATAATCAGTACATCATAGCAGTGTTGTGGTCTGCAGTCTGTGCTGGAATTATGCCAATGTATCCTCTACAGTAGCAGAAAATCTTGCATGTTTTAAAAATTAGTGTATAATCCATCTCTCAAATGATGCAAGGACTAACATTCTAGAGATCAAAATTGTTAATAAAACCATTATTTTACACACATTCATTTTTAGCATTAATTTTTAGATTGTAAGCTTATTTGATCAGGTTACTTGTCACCTTTTGTGTCTGTATATCCTTGCTATGTATTGTGGTAGGGTCATGCCACAAGTCTTGCTGCATCACCTTTTTTATGTGTGCCAGGTGCTCTAATAAAAAAAATACTAGAAACTGGCAATTCTGTTAAAGTGGATTTAATATATGCAAATTAATACATGAACGTTATAAACATCTTATGCTATTTTAGAATCTGATTCACTTCTTAAGGCTAGCTATCCGTGTGGGCAGCTAAGCCACTTACCACCACTTCATACAACTTCAGGTTCTCCGAGTACAGTCATTATTGCTCTTTTCTGAAGACTAAGTGCTCCCTTCACTGCAGACTTGATTTCTTGGTACAGGACACGTCTTGTTTCCTACTGGAAGACCAAATTTCCCTTCAAATTAACCTTCCTTTTTTTCTACATATAAAAGTTAGAAGTTTTAAAAAAAATGTGTTAAAATTAAAATATGCTCCCACTCAGCATTTAGCTGACTCCTGGGAGGGGAAAAAAAACAACATTTTAAAGTGTTTCAAAAAAGCAGAACGCAAATGATCCATCAGTTGTTAAGCTAAAGGTTTTTTGCCTGACACACAAAAAATGTACCAAACAACTATTCAGTCAACAAACAGAATATGTGCTCAAGTTCACTTAAAAATTGTTTGTAATGTGAATGTACAGAATAAAAAATGATTGAAAATGATCTATATATTGATCATTTTTTTAAATGTGCCTGTGGAGTCTTCTGTTTACTGCATCACCAGCGGCTTAATATGCAAATTACACATTTTTCAATGAAAAGCAGATCATTTGCATACCAAGCCACAGGTGATGACTCCACAGATACATTTAAAACACACACGTTTCTCCTAATTTAAGCATTTATTTACAATTTAGCTAACACAATATATAGATTATTTTCCATCATTATTTATTCTCTACATTCACAGTGAAAACAATATTTGGGCGATACAGTCCCTTTAAATAACTGAATAATGATTTAAGTTGCTTGGAAAAATAATAATACATTGATAAGCCCTTTAAGAGAAAAGTCACTAGTGAGGTATTGATTCCAATGGTCAGCCAAAAATATTACTTCTCAAAATGTACCATATATACTTATGGGGGTAGTCTATTTAATAGTTTATTAAGAAAATATAAAAACAAATCTACCATGGACTAATAAAATTGTGCAGGGCTGTGTATTTACAAATCTGGAGGAAAGACTCAAACACCGTCAATAAATAAAATAAGTGATGACATATGTATATTCCATCCTCAGACCATTTGACACAGCCCCACAAATACACACACATTCACACACACAAGCTTACAATCTAGAGGTTGAGGTCACAATATATGTCAATACAATTAACATGTACATCCCTCACAAAGATCTAATTTCTCACATGAAATGGACTGACAAAATATTTAATTAAACACTGCACAATTATTCTTGGAGCCAAACATGTCACGGTGTGCACATATATAACCCTAAACCAGTATCAGTAATAGTTGGGATAAAACCTATGACAAAAAAAGTGAAGCACTACCCGAGGAGATGCAAAAGTATGCCACAAATACCTGACACAGTAATAAAATAATGTAAGTTACACCACTTAAGTGTTGAGCGAACCCGAACCACACTTCGGCTATAAACATAAAGACATTTGGTTTATAGACTTTCGGTTTATAGAATAGCAATAGCATTACATGTATTCCATAAACCGAAAGTCTATAAACCGAAAGACATTCGGTTTATAGACTTTCGGTTTATAGAATACATGTAATGCTATTGCTATTCTATAAACCGAAATAGAGTCCCCATTCATACAAATAGGTCAATTTCAGTTTATAGAATAGCAATAGCATTACATGTATTACATCTGAGAGTCAAATAGAACCGTCAAATACTGTGCTTACAGCACACTTTGAAAAATTCTAATTGTTTTGGGTGGTAAATAGTACATTTGCGTCTTGCAGTGCACTTCATATCTGAGAGTCAAATAGAACAGTCCAATACTGTGCTTACAGCGCACTTTGAAAAATTCTAATTTTTTTTGGGTGCTAAATAGTACATTTGCGTCTTGCGGTGCACTTCATATGTGAGAGTCAAATAGAACAGTCCAATACTGTGCTTACAGCGCACTTTGAAAAATTCTGGCTACCTCCTCCTCCTCCAGCGCCGCTTCCACCTACACCGGCACGGTCACCGCCTCCTCAACCTATGGGTCACTTAGTATAAACTGAAAGAGAATACCCTGCACTCCAACCCTCTCTCAAATTGATAATTCTGTTGATCCTCCTGGCAGCCATGCTTTAGATTTAGATTTATGTTCTTCCAAAGCCAAGATCAAAGATTCCATCTAGTGCTATTTTATGGCTCAGCTGTATTTTTAATTTGTATGTATTTTAGGTGATTTGAAGTTATTTCCCTGTCCATATTTGTTTGCAGGGCACTTGTCCTACTCTTACCCCCATTTTACTTCCTTTTGCAGCCCTCTAGCCCTTTCCAGGACTTTTTTAGAGGCATTTTAGTGCCCAAAAGTTCGGGTCCCTATTGACTTCAATGGGGTTCGGGGTCAAGTTCGGGGTCAAGTTTGAGCCCGAACCCGGACTTTTTTCCGAAGTTGGGCCGAACCCGCCAAACCTGAACATCCAGGTGTGCGCTCAACTCTACACTTAAGGAATGCACCCCTGCCAGAAAAAAAAACAATGGCAGGAAAAAAGAATATGGAATGTAAATGACAAACATAAATGTGATATCAAATGAAAAATGAAAAATGTAAAATACTAAAGAAAATAAAAAGAAACAATAATAAAGATATTAATGATATTCAACGTAAATCAATCTGCTGGTCCTATTAGAACCAATAAACAAATATAAGATGGTATGAAATAAATAAGAAAAAAAGAGACAAAAGCAGGAAAACAAATAAAGTAATATAGTTTAATTATATTACTTTGTATACCATCTTATAGGTGTTTTATTGGTTCTAATTGGACTAGCAGTTGTTTCTTTTTATTTTATTTTGTTTTTTAAATTTTTTTATTTTTCATTTGATATTATCACAATTTTATTTGTTATTTGCATTTCATATTCTGTTTTCCTGGCTTTATCTCTTTCTTACTGTCAATGTGTTTACCTTTTTTTTTTTTTTTTTTTAAAGTGAATCTATTTTGCCGTGATAATCTATCTGCTGTCCCTCCATTGCATGATGCTGCATGATCTTCTGGCCATGATGGGCTCAGCTTCAGAAGGCAGGATATCACCTGACACTGGGCACTTTATTGAAGGCACAGAGTGCGAGGTGGCGGAGCTTTCACCCCTCACGCTGCAACTTTGACATAAACAAAAGCCTGGTGGTGGCTCTGTTTGTTGCCTTGGCTTGTGCTGCATCCTGTTTCAGACTTAATTTTTTTAGGGGGGAGGGGGAAAACCCGTTGCTCCCTTCTGGATCTAGCTAGATTTTTCCCTTACAAAATGCCAGGATTATGCCCCTCAGTATGCCAGGATTATGCCCCTCAATATGCCAGGATTTAGACACCCAATATGCCAGGATTTTCTCCTCAATATGCCAAGATGATGCCCCCTCAATATGCCAGGATTTTCCCCTAAATATACCAGGATTATGCCCCTCAATATGCCAGGATTTAGACACCCAATATGCCAGGATTATGCCCCTCAACATGCCAGGATTTAGACACCCAATATCCCAAAATTTGAGCACCCCCCCCCCCCCCACCCACGTTGCACACCTACGACATGACCCATAACCCACGTTGCACACCAGGACATGACCCATCACCACATTTACATGCATCCATCACCCCATTACATACACATTTCCAATATTATTTGCCATTAATATTCCCCAGCCAATTTGTCCAATAATATTCCAAGATTATCTGCAATTTAATATGCCCCTGCTAATTTGCCCAATATGCCAGAGTTAATTGCCATTTAATATTCCCCAGCCATTTTGCCCAATAATATGCCAGTCATATTTGCCATGTAATATTCCCCAGCCAATTTGCCCAATAATATGCCAGTGTTATTTGCCATGTAATATGCCCCAGCCAATTTGCCCAATAATATGCCAGTCTTATTTGCCATGTAATATGCCCCAGCCAATTTGCCCAATAATATGCCAGTCTTATTTTCCATGTAATATTCCCCAGCTATTTTGCCCAATAATATGCCAATCTTATTTGCCATGTAATATTCCCCAGCCAATTTGCCCAATAATATGCCAGTGTTATTTGCCATGTAATATGCCCCAGCCAATTTGCCCAATAATATGCCAGTCTTATTTGCCATGTAATATGCCCCAGCCAATTTGCCCAATAATATGCCAGTCTTATTTGCCATGTAATATTCCCCAGCCAATTTGCCCAATAATATGCCAGTCTTATTTGCCATGTAATATGCCCCAGCCAATTTGCCCAATAATATGCCAGTCTTATTTGCCATGTAATATGCCCCAGCCAATTTGCCCAATAATATGCCAGTCTTATTTGCCATGTAATATTCCCCAGCCAATTTGCCCAATAATATGCCAGTCTTATTTGCCATGTAATATTCCCCAGCCAATTTGCCCAATAATATGCCAGTGTTTTTTGCCCACCCCCCCCCCCCCCTTACCTTTTTCCCTGGTGGCTAGTGGCAGGACTTCCCTGGTGGCTAGTGGCAGGAGGACTTCCCTGGTGGCAGGCAGCATGGTCCCTCCACGCTGCCTGTTCGGCCTCCCGGCGGTTGTGCCGACAGGTCACGTGATCGGCGCGCGTCTGACGTCAGAGCGCCGATCACGTGACTGTCGGCACTTCCGTGTCGGCACACTGCACGGGGAGCCGAACAGGCAGCACGGAGGTTTCTCTGTGCTGCCTGTTCGGCTCCCCGTGCAGCTTTGCAGGCAGAGCGGAGGTGAGAGGGGATCTTCCGATCCCTTCTCACCTCCGTCTCTGCCTGCAAGCGCGTTTTTTTTTTATTTATTTTTTTAATAACACTGGCCCAGCGGCCGTGTTTTAAAAACCTTAGGGCGGCCTGGGGGGCAATTGACACCCTGCCCCCCGGCCCAGCCCGCCCCTGATTCACAGTATAAGCAATGTGTAGGTGACAGATTCCTTTTAAACCTTTCAACTGAAGGAGCTCTTTTTGAACTAAATACTGCTCTAGTAGTTCTCTCTGTTGTTAATGAAATGTTGGTTCCACTAAATTAAATTGCATGTCTTGCATAAGCACTCAGGATTACTGAGCGTACAACTACTCTATATAGGCCATTATACACAGTCAGCTACAATGCCCATCAAGCTCATCCTAAATCACTATAGTAACTAAATCAGTAGTAAACAGGGGGAAGGATTATCAGAAGGAGATAGGAAAGTGTTACAAATATAAAATGTGAACAGTGCAGTAATCTCAGAAACAATTAACAGAGAATGTTATAATGTAATAAAAGTTAAGACAAAAAAAAAACTATTGTTAGAGATGGTGTTCATCCTCATTAGTTGTCTCTTATGAGAAATGCAAGAACTAAGTTGCAGTTGAGCTCTGTTTAAATTCTGGATCATGTTAGCAATTACATCATCCTGCAACTTCCAGTGGCAGTCAGTTTAGAATGAAAAGTACTGTTCAGCACTTTCTGCTGCCATCCTTCAGTTTTGTGGTCCCAGGGGAAGCTCTGAAAAGGACTCCTGTACTCAATATCTGTTCCAGGTAGAAAAACTGTAAAATTTTGATTTGTATAAAATAAAATTTAGAATCAACAACAAAATAACAGATTTAAAGATAATTAATGCAAGTGTTATTTAAGCACTATTATTATTGTAAGCAAATACATGTATTAATTTATATAGCTTGCTTTCCATGTACATGTTTTTCTATTCAGTATGCCCTTTAATGTACACAAAATAATAATTTGTTTAGTAATCAGCACAAAAATTGATTTGCGTCAAAGCTCTATGTCACCTAAACATTATTCATTTATAGGAAGTGCCTTTAAGACTCTGCACAAGGCAAACACTTTCACCATTTGCAAAGGCCCTGAGAGATCTGAAAGATAACAAAGGTCACTCAACCAAACTGGCCAACAGGTAATCAAGAAACCAAAGACAGATAAGCTGGAACAGTCATTACCAGCAGAGGTGGATCCAGATTCTGATCTTGGGAGGGGCACTGCACATGTCTGTCTCTCTTTTCCTCTCCCCCGTGTCCCCCCGTCCCTATGTCTTTTCCTCTTCCCTCATGTCCATCTGTCTTTTCTTTCCCCCGTGTCCCCCTGTCTCTGTCCTCTTCCTTCCCTGCCTCTCTTTCCTCACTCTTCCATGGCAGTCTTTCTCTCTCCTTCCTTCCCATGTCTGGTTTTCTCTTCTTGTTTTTCACGTCTGTCTCTCTTCTCTCCCTTCCCATGTATGTATCGCTCCTCTTCCTTCCCATGTATCTCTCTCCTCTACTTTCCCATGTTGATCTCTCTCCTTTCCCCTGTCTCTCTCCTCTCCCCTACCATGCATGTCTGTCTCCTCTCCCCCATGACTGTCTCTTTGTCCCTCTAATCATGTATGTATCTTCTTTCCCCACTATTTTCTTAATATATTCAACTGTCTTTATATGTAATAAAATTGTTATTGAAAAATTGCATTTCTTGTTTTTATTCCCTTCTTCTGCACCCACATTGCACCTATAGGACTTAACACAGCACCATATGTACCCACAGAACTTGCCATGCACCTATACTGCACCCACTAAGCTTGGTTTACACAAATAGTGCACCCACATGATTTGGTATGCCACAGTGTCAATTTACCCCACACAGCATACCACAGTGTCACTTTGCCCCACAGAGCTGGTCCTGCAGTAAAATGCCACCGTGTCACTTTGCCCCATAGTACATGTTATTTTGCCCCACAGAACATGCCACAGCATCACTTTGTCAATCACAATGAGCCACACTCAGGTACCAATTAACATTCCATAGTCACTTTTCCCATGAATATGCTGAAAGGAACGGCCGGTCTCTGTTCCTTGATCAGTTACTTCTAAGGCCATTGATGTGTGGCAGGTTAGCAGATATCTGGAGAGCTGTGAAGGCGGAAAACAAATTACACAAGGCACGTGTTTCTTTATTCTCAGCTCTGAATGTAGTTTATTACACATTGGTATTTATACACAAATCTAGGCGTTGTCCTGTGCATTGATTGGTTATAGGTTTTGCACAAACATAGCATCAAGTACATGAGAGGCGGCGTATACATGTCACAAGGGGGGGTGGACAATGGGTACATATAGTATCACTAGGCAGAAAAGCTAAAATAAAACTCAATATAGTCAGTCAGCAGACAAGACAGTTGAAACTTGCTACAACATTAGTTCCTCTTTTTGTAGTCTAAGACCTTTCTAACATAAACCATTATGTCTTATCTGACTTCCTCAGGGACTATGACCTTTATCTGAACTTGGTCAAGCAAGGGGGGCTTCTCAACATCAATTTAACCCTTTCAGTTCCACTCTTTTGTTCACTTGCTGAACAATCTTAATATTGCTGTTGAGAAGCTCTAGCATAGGTAATGTAATATTTCGTGTGGTATTGGAGTTTTGGAGCTGGTTTAACAGCTTAAGCAATAATGCATTTATCACACCTCACAATTATATAAAAAAACACCGATTATTGCTATTATTAAAACAAAACACTTAATTATCTCCTAACCACAAGCATATTTCGAATATCTGATCAAAACCTGTGGCTCACTTGATATTTGTGTCCACATCTCTTATATTATTTAAATACCATTGGATAAAATTGGAGTGGTCTGATCAATTAAAACAACATATTGAATCAAAATTCTTCACATCCATATTTAAGCTTTACTAACCGACTATGGCTTTCCTGTTTTACCGGACTGCCTCTGGACAATACTGACATCTAACAATAACTTTAACAGCCTTTGAGATTAGGTTTAGACCTCTGACGACTGAGCAGACCTTGGTTTCACTCTGCAGAGATATTGGACCTGTGAAAATTCACAGTATCTCTCTCTTAAATATGGAAGGCCTGCCATAACTATCTAAATATGTTACATAATGTTACATAATGGCATGACCAACAAAAACACATGATGGACACAAAACTAAATGAATTATCTATTGTTGATTGCTCCTCTTACCCTGCCTAATAAAACTCTTCTCTACAACCAATAGATCTATGTAAAAATCAAACATATTATTCCGGAGTTTGCAATTCCCAAGGACTGAGTCATTTGCAGAATACTTTAAAATAACTTGAAGCAAAACTGACATCATGCATTCAGAACACACAACATGGCATGCATTCAGAACACAAAAAACAGTCAGATGAAATGGCAGCAGACAAAACAATATGGTCTCCCATCCACGACGTGACTCCAGAGGCCCCTACAGTCCATATAATATTCATACTGTTCTCCCCTTTTATTCTTAGAAATTGACATTGTCTGTTTTTAAGGATAACCATCAGGAGTTGCCTGGTCAAAATAATCATTGTATCCAAGATGATAAGGCACACTTCCTCGATTTCACACATTGGTAGGTCATCCAGCTTAGTTGCACTGTAAGCTTCCATAATGGGGAATATCTGAGCAGTGTCTTCCAGTCTTCTCGTAGGGGCATGATGTCAGTGGTCAGGATGCACTTGAGGATGAGACCCTTGAAACAAACAACATAAACAATTAGCAACACTGATCTCACACATGCTAAACCACTTACAAGTTTCGCTCCAAGTGATCCTAGCCAATTTCCCAGTCCCAGGGGATCTCACGGATTACTTGTGGACACTTTTTAACCTATTCCTTAAATCCATAATCCTTCTTGATTAGTCTCTCTTACAAAAACAAACTAACCTATTTAAAATATCAGATACATTTCCTGAGATTTTATATACTGTCTACATAAAATTCCACAAACATATTATCAAAATACAGTTTCTTATGGGTCGACTCATTGTGTTTGGTAGAGTCAGTCTGCAAAAATTCACTATATTCTAAACATACCTGTAATATCACAATTAAACAAATCTCTACTACAAAAATTACAAGCCTTCAATAACAATTGTATACATTTGTACATATGAAAATATACTTCCCAACAATGATGATCTTTTGTAGACTGTTGTATCTGTTGCACACTCCTGGGTGTATTCTTTGCGAGTTATCCTAGGTTGACGACTCAGCTTATGTTGGCTAGTGGTCAGGGATTATTATGCCCATCAAAACATTAAATTGCTGCTCCTTTGTTGGCCTGTTTGTCAGTACAGGAATGTGATTTATGCAAATAACATGGATCCAGGAGTTAATTTGAACAATTTTCACAACACTATTCCAGTAGACTTTGTTAGAATCCTTTCTTTACTTGTATTGTAAGTATTTCTTCTTTTAAAATAAACTTTTTCTTTCTTTAGAAATAATCTTTTATCAGCAATAGATTCGTTGGTGCACTGTGAACTTGTCTTTTGTTGGCTGTACAGCTTTAATCTATATGGAAATAAAACTCAAAATATTCCAATTAGTAACATGCAATATTTCATTAAATATTTTGGATTATTTGCTTTACTTTAAAATATTATTATTAATATTATGACTCTTAACTCATGTCTCAAAATAACTAGACCACTCTTTTGTTCTTAAAAATATTATTATTATTTTTATGAATCTCCTGACTGAGCATGATGAGTGTAATATACAACTGATAATAATAATCACTCACTGTTAATAATCATTAGCTCTTCATTAGTGATTAAGACCTCTTACTGGAACTGCATCAGTAATAATCTAGGTTTGCTGGTCCTTATCAGTAAACTCTGAAACAACATCAGTATATGCTGGAACTAATTCAATAAAAATAACAGACGTGACCTGTCAAAATAAATATTTTATAAAAATTCACAATTGCTACATATACTTCATCAAAATTATTGACAACAAAATATATCTCTTGACCATTATCAATATACTATCAACATGACCACAGCACAGAACATAACTTTGGCCCATTCCCCCTCCCTTCACAAAAAAAAATACGTTTGCAGCCACTGCTACAACTCTCTTATCTGCAATTAGACAAACAGATAGAAGGGGAAATGAAGGGGGGGTTTCTGGGGGAACTTTTTCTCTCTTTCATATACAACAAAAACTATCTGAATTTATATAATTAACTCTTTCACCTCCAACACCACAGCATGTTTAAGAACATGACACTTGCTAATTCTTTCCACTAATCACTGACAGATGTACATTCTCATAAATTAAAATTTTACTTGTATCTAAAATTTTAAACAACAGCTTAATAATCTCTCCCAATGTATCACATTTGCCTTAATTATAACAAAAACTAGAATACAACAAATGAACATTTTTAGCATCACATATGTGTGTGTGTGTGTGTGTGTGTATATATATATTTACTGTATATAATGCTAGCTCTCTATTTATTTAAATATGTATTGCTCTCCGGTTGATAATCTGACGTTCCCTATAGTTTGAAAATGATATTCATATATCACCAACAATGTAAGTAGTGCTGTAGCACTGTAAAAATAATTCTGGTCACACCACAAAGATAAAACAATTACGGTAAATGCAAGTTACCCAAAATTATATTGGATGGGCAGGGAGTTTATTTAAAAACACTAATCAATACTTTTCAGTATAAACCAAAAGTTCTACCTCTTATTGGTATATACCATACACATTATTACTTATGTCTTTCCTTTCAAATTAATATTCACTTTTAAATCCTAACTGTTATATTCTTAGTCCATAACATCTTCTCTTTATACATATTTGCAACATGACCTCTCACCTTCTACAACATACAAAAACCTTTTATCTTTTTCAATTGCCATTTCCATGGCCCACAAAGCCTTCAACGGCTTAACACAAAAATCCCCCACTTCTCAACATTTTACAAATAAACGTTACTTAAGTCTTTCTCTAGTATCAACTCTGAAATCCTACTTAAATCTAAAATATATCAGTACCTACAAATATCTTAAAATTAAGACATCTTCTCTTATCTATTTTATCTAAAGTGTTGGAAAATGTGATATCTTATGTTGGGAAGAATCAAAATCCATCTTCAACATACACTAAAAATTCAAATACAAAAATCCTTCCAACCTACATAAAAATATATACTGGTCAAGATACCCAAATACAAAAAGGAAAAAATATACCCTAAACAAATAAACATTTCTAATAGGTAACATGTAAAACCTGTTAAATGTTTAGAGTTTTTAAACAAATATTAGATTTCTTTTTACCCTCATAATTTTACATGATGCCACTGAATATATAGATTGAATCAAAATAAACCTTAATAAAAATCAAATAATGGCATTTATGAAATTTTACAGCTGTTATACTATCCACTGGATTGATCACGTATATATAACATGATGTCCAAGAGAGACCTTGAGTAATATATGACTCTTATTGTTTTACACACACATATTTTTATTTTTATTACTGAAAAATACAGTAACGCAAGCGCAGTAGCAAATTAATGACAGTAATAAAATTACTGACTATGCCAAAATAAAACAACTCTGCTTACCCAAAATAACACAACTACAGTGACTATTGTTAATTTCCTGCTAAAACTAATTTATTATAAAACTTCTTGTCACACTGATGAATATAACCCAGAAGACCTTCACTCATGAATCATTCAAAATTATACTAAAAGGCTGAAAATGCCGTATTTTTTTTTTTTTTTGTGAGCGCTCATTTGACTAATCCATGAGATCCATCCTCTGTACTCCACTAAATATAAAACACTTGCTTTTTGTTACATCTCCATAAAACACGACTGCTACTTTGGGGCTGTTGACACGAAACTAGGACATGTCTCTACTCTTGTGGTAAAATATTAAAGACTTTTACTGTAACACTATTGCCCATTTGCGCAGACATCACTTATAAAAATACAATTATATCTTAAAAATAGCAGTTGCAAAAATTACTTATACAAATATTTAAACAATAATGACAATTCTGCTAATGACAACATTAAACATAATTATGCCACAGCTTCTATGGTCTTATCAACTTGCACAGCTAACATATCCAAAACACCAAGATACCGTGTACTTGGGAGTTACAGACACGAGACTCTAATCTTCAATATGTTTTACAGAAGGATCTGTATCCTCTGTTACATAACTTCAGTTCAGAACTATTATCTTCTTACTTATACATGTGTCCCAGCCACACTATAAATACATAACACTTATAATTCTGTTTAAAAATGCAATGTTATAATATTCTTCTACTTTATACATAAAATTTCTACTATATACATAAAACACTGTGTACTGCAGGGAGACAAATCAAACATACCTTATGGCCACAGACAAAGCAGTTAATTCCTTATCTGACAATGTGCATGTCGCTCTACTGTGTGGGCTCTGAGCAAACAGGAAGTGCTGGATACAGCGACTCTGTCTTGGCTTTCTGTGGGACAGGACTCTTAGGGTATTTAGATTTACCCTTGTTAATTTTCTCTTCCTTTAAGGTTTATTTATTATGACATTATCATACCTGAACTACATACTGCGGTCAAATAAATTTAAATATAATAATGGGGATTCCATACAAAGGGACATCATTCCTTTTACCTGATATAAAACTTGTAATTGCTAAATTACTTAACTTTTGTCCCATTATGAACAGATAATTTTATGCAGTTCACACAACTTAATGTACAATTCTTATCTTATACTTTAACATATGTACAAATAACCTTTGACACACCAACGACAGTTTAGAAAGTAACACTTCCTAATTACAAATTGCTTGTATATATTTATCTACATATATACATATATATCTCTTAGTAGGTTTTGTTAAACTGTGCCGCGACCCAGTGTCACGCACTTCAGCGATTTCCCAGTGAAATCTTAATATCTATATCTATTATTTGTGCTTCAGCGATTTCCCAGTGAAATCTTAATATTATCTCGTCCCAGTGACAAGTACCATAGATCAATAGATTATTTTAAATTGTGTACCAGAAACACAATATTATCTCGTCCCAGTGACAAGTGTTTAACAACAACCCACGGCTTTACTTAAGCCACTAAATTTTTAGGTACGGGATTCGGAGAGACAAGGGAGCACAGCATAGAAGTATAAAATACAACCATGCACAACTTGTACTCACCCTGTATGTCCGAATCCCACTTCTGACACCAAATTGAAAGGAACGGCCGGTCTCTGTTCCTTGATCAGTTACTTCTAAGGCCATTGATGTGTGGCAGGTTAGCAGATATCTGGAGAGCTGTGAAGGCGGAAAACAAATTACACAAGGCACGTGTTTCTTTATTCTCAGCTCTGAATGTAGTTTATTACACATTGGTATTTATACACAAATCTAGGCGTTGTCCTGTGCATTGATTGGTTATAGGTTTTGCACAAACATAGCATCAAGTACATGAGAGGCGGCGTATACATGTCACAAGGGGGGGTGGACAATGGGTACATATATTATCACTAGGCAGAAAAGCTAAAATAAAACTCAATATAGTCAGTCAGCAGACAAGACAGTTGAAACTTGCTACAACATTAGTTCCTCTTTTTGTAGTCTAAGACCTTTCTAACATAAACCATTATGTCTTATCTGACTTCCTCAGGGACTGTGACCTTTATCTGAACTTGGTCAAGCAAGGGGGGCTTCTCAACATCAATTTAACCCTTTCATATGCCACTGTTAGTATGCCCATCAATATGCCACTGTTAGTATGCCCCTTATTATATCACTACTAGTCTGGCCATTAATATGCCATTATTAGTCTGTCCATTAATATGCCACTATTAGTCTGCCCACTGATATGCCACAGCCAATTTGCCTATTAATATGCCACTATTAGCCTGCCAGTTAATATGCCAGTGTTATTTTTGTCCATTAATATGCCACTTTTAGAGCTTAAACAAAAACCTGCTAAGGGCTGAAATGTTGGTGTCAGAATAAATCCACACTTACTTTAAGAGTTCTGGTCGTCATCTTTATTACTGTGCTATGGGGATTGGGATGGAGATCCTGACTGGGCACCAGGGCCGGACTTAGGGGTGTGCGACCTGTGCGATCGCACAGGGCGCTACACCCCAGGGGGCGCACGCCCAGCCGAAAATAAATAAATAAGTTTGCCGGTGGAGGGGGCGGAGCTCAACGGGTGAGAGTTGTGGCTCCGCCCCCACCCTGTTTCACGGGGAGCCGCGGGCAGCATGAGAATGTGCTGCTCGCGCTCCCCACACATAGTGATAATGCCGGGTATCGGATTTCCGATACCCTGCATAATCACTGTGTATGAAACAGGGTGGGGGCGGAGCTACACCTCTCACCCGGTGAGCTCTGCCCCCTCACAGAAAGAACAGAACAAGGGGAGGGAGACACAGAACAAGGGGGGGGGAGAGAAAAGTGGAATAGGGGGAGACAGAACAGTGGAAGGGGGGGAGAGTGAAAAGTGAAAGAGGGGGGGACAGAAGAGTGGAAGCGGGGAGAGAGAACAGGGGAAGGGGGGAGAAGAGAACAGGGGGGTTAAGAAAACGAAGGGGGAGATAGAGAGAACAAATATGGGGAGGAGGGGGGAGAGAGAGAACAGATATGGGGAGGAGGGGGAGAGAGAATAGATATGGGGAGGAGGGGGAGAGAGAACAGGTATGGGGAGGAGGGGGAGAGAGAACAGGTATGGGGAGGAGGGGGAGAGAGAACAGGTATGGGGGTGTTGGAGAGAGACAGACATGACAAGGAAGAGGAAAGGGACAAACATGGGAAGGGAGAGACACATACATGGAGGGAGAGGAAAGAGACAGGCATGGGGGGGGAGCCACGGGGGAGGCCCGCACAGGGCGCCGGAACACGTAAGGTGTTCTGTGCTGTAATTACCACATAAACACTGACTCAGTAACAGTCTGTAAAAATTAACAGGCAAAAAAATATTTTTGTGAATCAATTTTACACAAAAACCCATGACTTAAATGTGCTTAACACAGCTAATATCTGCACAATGTATCCCTTTCAGTGCTGTAGGGAACACAAATACTGCTCCCTATAGCACTAAAAGTGTTACCCTTAAGAAAAAAAATGGTGGTGGAACCACAGAGGGCTCCTGCAATTCTCCTTAGAATCACATAGTGCTGAAGGGGCCTATAAATGTATTTATTAAATGCCTATTGGAATTGCACTGGCCTATGGGCTCAATTTATAACTAGGATTCTATCCTAGCTATAAGATAGGAGACTAATGAAGGAATTTTGAAAATTGGGCAGACTGGATGGACCGAATGGTTCTTATCTGCCGACACATTCTATGTTTCTATGTTTCTATTTATTACTTCATGGAGGGCTGCGGGCATGCTCTAACATGCGGCCCAGGGAGAGAAGGGGGGGGGGGGGGGCTCACTTTTATTTAGCACCTCACCAGCCAACTGTGGCTAGGGGGCCACATTTTTTTCATGGGGCCAGCATACTGCATGAAAAAAGTTTCATTTTTTGGGGATGTTGATGGTTATATACATTGAATTATTGTTAAAAATTATATATGTAATAAAGCTGTTTCCCTCCCACACATTTTTCAAAGTGTTACATTCAACAAATTAGACAATACCTAATGTCTTGAGGTATGCTGACTATCTTTAGAAATTCAGCTTCATAGGATAATTAAAAGGGAGTGTTCGCACTGACTGGTGATGCCGAATTTCTATTTTGCCCAAGAAAAAAAAGACAGGAGGTACAAGTTTGCCAGAAATGTTTTCCTTCATTTTAAATGTAATAACATGTTTTAAAAATGATATACAAGGCAACAGGCAGCACATTTATAATGTCAAAGACATGTTAAATATATGTATTTCCTAAATATGAAAATATAGATCCTATTGAGCTGGAAATGTTAGTAATTTTTTTCAAAGCATTTGTTCCTTTAATATAAAGGCTACATTTATATGTATATATATACATATATATATATATATATATATATATATATATATATATACATTCAATGGAATATGACTGTCTCTACTGCTATCATATTAAATAGAATGATACTATTGTGGCACAGATGGCAGATTTCAGATTTGAATGGTTCCAGTAGATTTTCCTCTTTTCTTCTAGTATGCCTCTTTTCTTTCTCCAGAGTGGTCCCTTGTTGATTCTGACACTGCATTGACCGGCAAAAAATATTTGGGCATATGGTTGTGCTGAGTGTTGCTGAAATGAATTTATTGTGCACTAGGCAATTATAATTTAGTAGGTTCAAGTGGTAATTGACAAAAAGACATGTGCATGTCAATATGACTTTTGTCATTAGATAGCTGCAATCATAATAACTCGACAAAGTATTTAATCAGACTTTTTTTGTCTAGTTTTTACTGGATAGCAATTCTTCGATTTTTTTTTTTCTTGAAAGATCTCATTGAAACGTATTTGAGCTGAAGGACTGTAATAAAAATGAGAATTTGAATTGACATTTAAATGACTGAGACTTAGTTAGAACAAAATTTACTGCAAGTCAAAACATCTGTACCATATTGCGTCAGCCCAGTGCATAATAAAACTTGATTTGAAAAAACAGACAAATAGATAAGATACATTCCAAACTAGATATATTAACATTGTACAATTATCCAGTATAATCTCATTCTTAAAGGGACTCTGTCGACTAAAATCGGCTTATTTTGTAAATGTAGAGAATAACCAATTATCTATGCATTGTTACTCTAACTGCATGCAAATGCATAAATTAGGAGAACCATTTGTTTTAACTCTTTCTCTGGAGTCTCCTATAACATCATATATAGCTTAATATGTAATTTAAATACCTCCCCTTAGAAAGCAGTTCTTTGGTATATCAAGCCACAGTGATGTCCTAAACAGTGCTGGCTTTATTTTGTCCGAATAATTGTATGTTTCTATGTTAAAGAAAAATATGTCTCGGAAATTACATGTTTTGATGTTATTGTAGGAAAAAAAATATATTGTAAGGACAATGGGAATAATGGTTATTTTGTTACAGCTAAAATGTTATTTGTTTATGTGGACAGGTGCATATTGCACATGCATGAATGTTTATATTGCAGTTTTTTATTTTCACAGATGCTGGAAGCAGCATGTCATTTTTATCAAGTCCCTATGGCATTGAGGTCAATTGTTTTTGGGCCTGAGTGCGCAATTTTTGTCCGAAATCAATTTGCTGACCTCAAAGTTCCAACACCGAATACACACACTTATACACACACACACTGACTCTCACACACACACAAACTTATACTCATACTCACACACATGCTTATACTCACACACTTATACTCATGCTCGCACACAGACACTTATACTCATACTCACACATACACAGACACTCATACTCACACACACACATACTCACACACACACTCATACACAAACACACACACACTTATACTCTTATTGACACACACACTTATACTCACACTCACATATACTCATACTCAATATATAGAAAGAAGCAGACATGCACACTGGTGTATAAGTCAAAAAAACTTTTAATGTTTATTAGGTAAATGTATCGACAAATGGGTAAGCGTAAACAGTATATATCTCAAAATAGGGGACACATAGTACAAAACAGCGTATATATATTTATGTGATAGAAGCTGTAAATGTGGGAAAAGACGACAATAAAAAATGGCGAGCAAAACAATGGAGGAAATATATGGAAAAGTAAGGCAGTGTTAAAAATGAACCGCAGATGGAAAATACATCAAAAAGATAAAGAAAAAATAAGGCATGAAAAATAATATATCGAGCGTACAGAGAGAGCAAAAAAACAGGGGAGGGGACACAAGGGTGTGTGTCCAGAACAAAAATAAATGAAAAAAAATATAATAAGCAGAAAAAGAAAAAATGTGGTTATGTCAGGTATACACCTTGAAAATAGAGTATCAGTAAAAAGTATAGGACCACAAAAAAATAGAAACAATAGAAAAAAATACAGCAAAGTCCAATGAACCGGAAAATAAACGAAAGCAAACACAAAAAAAACAACAACAAAAAAATAATGCCTCTTGCAGTAAATAGCTGGACAGATCTAAACGTAGAAATCACAGGCAGAAAAAAACAGCTGATCAGTAGGTTCTGATAAGGTCTATAGAAATGGACACAGTCTCACCCAGATCCAGTGGTACAATCCGTTGGTGGTATGGTCGAGGTGGGTAAGTATAGCACTCTCTGCATGAAGAAAAATAAGTTCCAGGCTGTGATAAGGTAAAGTCGTTGGTGTGAAAATAGCAGAGGACTTGAGGGGTAAGGGCACAGGCTACGCGTTCGGAGATCGCTCCTTCTGAGGCCTCAGAAGGAGCGATCTCCGAACCTACTGATCAGCTGTTTTTTCTGCCTGTGATTTCTACGTTTAGATCTGTCCAGCTATTTACTGCAAGAGGCATTATTTGTTTTTTTGTTGTTTTTTTTGTGTTTGCTTTCGTTTATTTTCCGGTTCATTGGACTTTGCTGTATTTTTTTCTATTGTTTCTATTTTTTTGTGGTCCTATACTTTTTACTGATACTCTATTTTCAAGGTGTATACCTGACATAACCACATTTTTTCTTTTTCTGCTTATTACATTTTTTTCATTTATTTTTGTTCTGGACACACACCCTTGTGTCCCCTCCCCTGTTTTTTTGCTCTGTCTGTACGCTCGGTATATTATTTTTCATGCCTTATTTTTTTCTTTATCTTTTTGATGTATTTTCCATCTGCGGTTCATTTTTAACACTGCCTTACTTTTCCATATATTTCCTCCATTGTTTTGCTCGCCATTTTTTATGGTCGTCTTTTCCCACATTTACAGCTTCTATCACATAAATATATATACGCTGTTTTGTACTATGTGTTCCCTATTTTGAGATATATACTGTTTACGCTTACCCATTTGTCGATACATTTACCTAATAAACATGAAAAGTTTTTTTTGACTTATACACCAGTGTGCATGTCTGCTTCTTTCTATATATTATGTATTTTCATATATATGTCCTTTAGGAGAGAGCACATTAGCAGTACATAGCTTGCACCTGTACTCTTTATCCTCCCATTCAATTTCAACGGCCTTGTTCTCAACCCTTTTTGTTATATACTCATACTCATACACACACTTAGACTCAAACACACACACTTATACGTATACTGACCCACACTTATACTCCTACTAATACACACTTATATTAATACTGAAACACACTTATAATCATACTGACACACACTTATACTCATACTGACACACAAATATTACTCACACACACACTCCAGCAATCATTTCTGGTGACATTTAATCATTAAATTCCCCAAATGGTACAACCTGTTCAACCGTTGCGAAGTATTTTGTCGAATGGTACTTGAAACATGTCATGTGATGTCAGATGCAAGGGGGCGTATCCAGAAGTGAAGACTCATGTTTCTGCAGTGAAAGAGACTTACGAACAGTTACTGGTCCATGGGGAAAACCTGATTGCCGGCTTTCTTATATCCAGCTATCACAAGCAAGTGTTGTGGAGATTGTATATCGCTGTTTTAAAGATTTGTTGTGTAAGCCTAATTTTATTGGGGGCCATTAATCTCTGTTTTACTTGATACTACACAATGGTCTGACTCTCTCCCTGTTTTTAGACAGTTTTGACATCAGATTCTTTAAAGCATTCTGCCTGAGGATAGTGGGGACTATAGTCGCAATTATACTAGAGTCAGTTCATAGGCTCTAGTACATGTGAGTTGTTCTCTTTTGGGGGCACATATCATATTTATTGGTTTTATGTACACGATACCAAGTTTATAAGGCATTTTATTATCAAGTGTGCAAGATAAGTAGGATCGTTATTTCTTATTGCTCAACACATTTTTCATTTTTCACTTCAACATTGGGTGTTTGGTGGTTCACACTAGTGTCTGCTGCATATATGGTGTCCTGGGGACTCTCAGACCAGGCAATGCAAAGACCCGGATTGAGAGCTCTGATAGAAGGTGGTCTCAGTCAATCAGGTGAGACCGCTCAACTCTCATGATTGGCTGAGAGTTCAGAGGCCTCTCCTGATTGGCTCAGTCCCTCCTTCACACGGAGCTCAAAGCTACAGCTGCCTGCACCAGATAAGGTAAAGACTCTGACAGTGTATATGTGTCAGTGTGAGTGAGAGCTTGTGTGTTTGTATGTGTGAGTGACAGAGTGTATGTCTGTGTATGTGTGAGACTTTGTAAGTGAGTGTGTGTGTAATGGATAAAGCAATTAAGTTTGGATTTCTTGAAATCCAAAGATAAAGTCCTCTGATACTGCCTATATCTGTATATCAATCCAGTTAATTCCTCTGAGACTACTTTTATCTATCTTTCTTGGGTGGGGGGGGGGGGGGGGGGGGTGACTATTACATTTCCAGTTCCCTACCATTAAAGTTGTTGGGAATAACAGCATTTTTTTTTCTTGTTTTTACAAAACATCATTATTCCCATACCTTAAAATGTGTGCTTTAATGCATGTTAGTTGTGAGTGGTCCATTGCAATTGAATCAGAATTCAATTCTGCTAGGATTTACGGACAATACAAAAACTTTGACTTTTGCCGGAGTTGGCTGACAGCATTGAATCTGGGCCATGGCCACTAATATCATTAGTTGTAAAAACATACTGAGTAAGTGGAAAATCCTTTCACTAAAACGAAGAACCAAGTTCATACCAATTTTAGATTTGGTATATGTCCTTACGATGAAACATGTTTACTTGGTACAACATAACATACATTAGATATGTAAATTCAGCCATACATTGTTTCAGATAAAAGTATTTGTATTTTAATACTTTAAGTACCTTAAAACCATGTTCATTAATTCTGACACACAGTGACACATACTGGGATTTTATTTCATTCAGATATACTGCATTGATCCTCTCACATATTCATAAAATAAGGAATATTTGAAGGCACTAAAAACCACAATTTACTTACATAAAGTAAGAATGAATCTTTGAAAACCATATTATTTGTAAAATATAAAACTTTTACAGTAACATTTTAAAGTTAAAATACAATTAATAAACTTTAAAAATTAGTTGTAGATTTTATACTTCAATCTTTTCTGTTCACATTTATTGTCTATTAGTTTTTATCTCTGCTGCAAATTAACTGTTATATGTGTATCCTATGTGCCATATGATTATTACAAGTTAAACATATATGATGAACAATGAACCATTAAAAACAGGTTTCTCACTGAACAAAAATAGTACATTTCTATTCACATTATAATTACATCATGTCTGTAACAGATCATATCATTTAGTGTAGATAAAAGGTTTTTAGGCATGGTTATGATAAGATATGTTTATTTTTTCTATTTGTTTCTTTGTTGGTTTGACTAACTATATTGTGTAATTAAAATCCTAATTTGATTGCCTTCAATTTGCTTTAATCTTTTCTAAAACTTGAATTGAAATTCTTTTCAAGCTTGTGAGCACTTTAATTCGATAAATGCTCAATAAAAACTGGAGACAAGATTGAAAATTAGTCGACCATGAACAGATACAAATCTGACCTTTAAATTATTAAATATGTGACTGCTTTCTAAAGATGATTTTCTACCTTTTCCGTGCTTTAATAGTGTGAGCATTCCATCTGTTCTTGTTGGCAAGCACATGAAGTAAAGAGATGAGGAGGTATGTATCCAAAGTACTGAAGATCCCCCTCTGCTAATGCTCTTGTTCCATCGCCAACCTGCTGCTTTTCAGATGGGTCTCACCCTACATCTGCTGCAACATTGTAAAGATTACTACGCACCAGCATGGGGAAAAAAAAACTTTAATACACATAAATGACTTCCAAAAAGCATGATAGAAACTGACAGATTAAGTTACCATGATATCTTTGTAAAACAAAAGTGTGCATTGTGTATATAATTGTTTATTTAGTGTGAAAAATAACGTAATCATGACTGAATCTTTCTATTTTTTTCTCCAAAGTTACTTTGTTCTGCATGTTAAATATAGCAGATATAATGAAAATGTAATTATGTTTGTTAATTTAACAAAATGCACTTTTTTAAGGATTTTATTGGGAAATGTTTTTTTGTGACAAAAAAAAAATACTATAATTGTTGTACTATAATTAGTAATAATAATAATTGTAACAAAGTATTTAAACCAGAACATTACACTTAGATAGTATCTTGTTTTTAAGCATATCCTGGGGGATGCTAACATTTCCCAACATCCAGGGGAATTTTCTATCACCCAATTCAATTAGGCTTATTTTACCTACAGAAGAAGAGCAAGTCAGCCCCACCAAACATCATTCCTTGAACACTGAGGATTGACGTGATTCTACAGTTCATGCATTAGCCCACTGAGTCATCTCATCAATGTGTTATCTATGAGCTAAAATAAAAAAGGTATCTAGTATGATCTATTCAGCTTGATAAACTAAAATTAATTCCATATGATATATATATATAAAAACAGCAATATGTATTAACCAAAGATGAACTAGTGTAAGCACATCTTTTATTCATGAAAAAAGGAATTTCAAGGAATTGATAAGGTAATTTGAAACTTAAGGAGAAAGTATCCAAATGTGGAAAAATGCAGGGGAGTGGTGCAATCAGCTGAATTGGACATTTGTTCAAGCTTGACAACTTCGGCCTTAAGTTTGAAATTCATTTGTCAATTCCCTGCAATTCCCTCTTTCATGATTAAAGCCCTTAAGGACCTGCAATTTCCTCTTTCATTAATAAAGCCATAGGTGTCTTATTGATCTTTCTCTCTGGGACTGACTGATGATATACAGTGGGATCCTATTAATCATATTGCAGTACATCTGTTATGTTATAGTCTTAATTCCGAGGAAAAATACTACATTCCAGGCATGGCTACTTTATTTCAAACTTTGCTGCAAACAAATTAATGGATCATTCCGACGACATATCTCTTCATGAGTACATTTGATTTATTGTTTTGTTGTATATTCATAAAAAGTGTACAATGTATCATTTATATTGATGCCTTATGAAAAACTGTGTCCTTTGACTATATTATAACTATGATATACATCACAGAGCCTTTAGCAGATTCAATATATACAGGTCAAATTTGATATCGCATATTAATAACTTTTTATTATTAATACTCAGAGAAAACATTATTTCAGAAGATAAATCTGAAATTGTTACTGTGGCTTAGAGATGGTTATAAGTGTACTGCTTTGATCCACTGTAAACAGAGACATTGTAATATAAAAAACAGTAAGTTTAGTTATTGTACATGCCCCTGATGACAGATTCAATTCAGAGAGGAAAGTGGACTATATAACAGCCACATTTTAATTTGAATTATCTGATTAAACATGTTAGCAGTGCCTTTTTAATTCTTTGTTATCTCATCTAAAATTAATAGAATAAATGAACACATAGTATTCATTGAATCTTTTGAAAACTTTTAACAAGGTTACTAATATTTAGTACAAGGCAAATGAACACAATAAAAAACATGCTTTGTTTGTAATGTGTCACAAACAGAACTTGATATAATACTCTTGCCAGTATAAACTTTTCACCAGCTGTGTTCCTATTGATTATCTATTTATTTGACTCCTTTTGAGATATGTTGGGTTATAAACTAAAGGACATTTTGTTGTCCTACATAAATTAATCATTTCTGCCTCTGTATGGCTTATTCAGTACTGCAAAATGAACTAGATTTTGACCTCAAAAACTTTTTTTTTTGTGGTGAAAATGTGTATGTGACAAAAGCATGTCCTTTAACATGAAGGAGAGTAAAAGATACAATTCTAAAAAAAAAGCCAGTTTTGTTAGATAAAACTGCTATATGCTAAGGACATGAGCAAAGTTAGTTTCCAAAGACCCAAAAGTAGAGCCCAAAGAGATAAAGGTAAACACCCAATCACTTATTCACAAACAAGTAACTGCAAGAAACAGGTACTCTAAATAGGCCAGGAATCCACAGCCATTTACTCCAAGTACCAGACAACACCAAAATAGGAGTAGAACAGGAATGTACATTTTATATTTGTGAAAACAGCACAGATAAATATGCCATCAACCGGGAAAAAGCATGACTCACACCATGGACAGGGTACAATCTGAACCTGGGAATCACACAATGGGACAATGGTTTATGTGTGGATACACATCTTGCCTGAAATCCTGAGTGAGCCTGTACTGAGCACCCTCGTTTTGTAGTCCAACTATACTGAAAACAAGTGCAACTGGTGCCCCCAAGATGTGTACCGCCAAACTTAGTATATATACAAACAGGGTCCATAGTCATTTGGAAAGAGGTTAGCATTGAGTCCTTTCCATGAGCCAAGGATACAGAGGCATCTGTGACACTCCCTCACTGCCTTGTGCTGCCTACACAGACAATCAGACTGTCCCAACTAGATCACCTAAGAGCAATCTGGTACTATGCATAGGTATTGGGGCCGAAATGGTGCTGTGGATATGGATGTGGGTTCAAATACTGCAGTGGAAAGAAATTGGAGGGAAATCTAGTGTTAGTGGAATGCGGGGGCAGACTAATAGTAATGGTAAGGTTATATGTGATGGAATATGGAGAAGAAGGGGTTCGACTATGAGGGAAAGGGGTGCATGAGTTTAGTCAGGCCTAAAGCAGCACCCATCTTAAATACACCACTGGCATAAGGGCAGTGCTAAGAACAAATTATAACATTAACAAGTACTGATGTTTTAAAATCAAAGTCCAGTTTACACATTAAATAACAGTTATTGTGCAATGTGGATCTGTTATAACTTCCAAGAATAGAATTGGCACAGTTTACATCAAGTCCAACTTTACAGGCAATGGCTATATTTGTAGGGACCTATATGAATAGGTTTTTCTACCATGTTTATGCATTGTGAAATGTGTAGGCAGTTTTTAATTGGTGCACTGGTTTTTAATTATTTTTATTTATATAGTGAAGAGCAAGTCATTTGGCATAGAGGGCTGGGCTCAATGTTGTTCATTTCAAGAAAAAATTTATTCAATGGCCTCCGTTAAATCCAATCATGGGTATATTAAAATCATATCACTGATGCAATTTGATGCAAACATTTGTATTGCACAAAACCATATCAGTAAAAAAATGAATGTTTAAATATTCTCACCATTATTATGTTGTAGGGAAAAAAGCAATAATTAACAATAATCAATTCTAGGCAAATCCCTTCAATGATGTTATTGTGCTATTTTATTTAGACTACAGACAAAATAAAATAATTTTTGGATGTTATAAAGATCCAGCCTACTTTCCTTTTTGGAGTGCCGACATATGAGTCAGTGTGCTAGAAAAAAACCCATGAAACAAATCACTTTTGCAAACAGTGTTTTGAACTTTTCTCAGCCTCTCTTCTACATGCACAGTGAGAACAGAGTCATCCTTAAGTAGATTTTTGAGAATATCAGTTCAGTATGGGAAATAGTTTCTTGTCATTAGACCCATTGTATGTACCAAGCCTTTTAGATGTGTATCTTCAAACAACATGTATCACACTTTAATAATTCTTCTCTGTTTATCTGAATTTAACATAAAAAAGACAAAAGTAGCATCATTATAAGTGCATTCTATATGGAATAAAACATAAAATACCTCTTCATCATTGGTTGTAATTGCCTTTTTTAAAATAATTAGGCCTTTGGGCTATATTTCTAGCATTGTAGTTTGTTACATCAGTTTACAATGTCCTTGTGCTGTATCTTTATGATTGCTTAGTTTAGTTCCCGGCTCATTAAAATGTATCTCCTTCCATATCTTAGTGTGGCTTCTAAAAGAATGAATGATGTTTTTTTTCTTCTTTTATTTTTTATTAAGAGGTTCCACAGGGAAGTATATCATCTGTCTAATTTGCAAGATCCTTCTCTTGCTGAATGATTTTGTTTTGAAAACATACTTTTCTTAACAGGGCTTATATGAAGAAAAAAAAAAAAACTAAAAATGTTTTCTACAAACTAGAAATTAACATACATTATAGCAACTAAAAGCACAATGGATCTTGTTGCTCATGCAGAACATATAATTACTTTCCCATCTCTTGGGTTGGTGTTATCAGTGTAATGTTTTATTGTTAAGGTGCCTTAAACATCAAATTACAAAAGTTAAAGCATAAAGTTTATTGTAGAAAAAAAAGTATATAAAGGCACATATAAATGTATACTCACTTTACTGGAATATAAATCATGTGAAAATACCTCCAACATAAAAGAAATCGTAAATCCAATACTAACCACAATATGTATGTAAGTATGTATATAGTAAGTGAATGATATGTATTCATACAGTAGAGTGATATTTCCCTATCACATGGAGAGAAATACCACCTAAGAGCAGCTAATCTTAAGAGAACTGCAGTGAACTGTACCACTGCAAAGAAAAGGAGCAGTTATTATAGAAGAGACAACACTATAAAATAACTACATTTACAATATATTTTTAAGTTTATTACATCTCACAAAATAAATGAAAAAATATAAATATATAAATATCAACACACAAAAAACAGACAGATGATCATCAGAGCAACTATAATGTCTTATAAATTAGCTGGTCACAATGATCTCTTACATAAAAGGGATATATAAAACATCACATGTAGGAAATAAAATATATCATATAGGCAATCCTAAAAATTACTAGAAAAATAATCTTACCCACTGGGTTTGTTCAACTGGCCAGGTTTGTACTATCAAATGTAAAAGAATGGATATTACACTTGTTACCACTCCAACACCCCACAGGACGCGTTTAGTTTGTCTTCCACAGCTGGTGGACGTCAGTGCATAAACCCAGTGGGAAAGAGTACCTCATAAATAGCAAAAAATAGCGTGAAAATTACTTCATTTATGTAGTTAATTAACTTAATCTCTATCACTTGCATGGAGCTCCGTTATAAGTTAAACCGGAAGCAGTATATATCGTTACCATTGCAACGTGTCTAACCTCCACATAGCCGACAAAGCAGAGGAGAGATGCAAGAAAAGCCACAGAAGATGTGTATAAAGGAGGGCTCATAGACATTCAAAACAGTTGCTTATAAAGTCCTATCTGTTATTGATGTCAAGTACACAAGAGTACTTGTCAAGTACTCAAGTACACACCATAATAATGAGGTCCCCCCCTCATTATTATTATTAGGGTCCCCACCCACCGCTCATGGGTGGGGACTGGGTGGGGGGGACACTAGGTCCCCCTCTCCTTGTTATTATTAGGGTCCCCACCCACCGCTCATGGGTAGGGACCGGGGGAGACACTAGGTCCCCCCCTCATTATTATTATCAGGGTCCGGGGGGACTTATTTTACTAGTGACTGGGCGGCAATAGCTGTCCGTTCACTAGTAATTTTAAATTTAAGGCGATTTGAATTGCAGTACCCCGAACTCCAACCCAGACATACAGTGGAATGTCCGTGTTCGGGTCCGGGGTCTAAAAATTGTAATGTTTGGTACGAACCCGAACTTTGCGGTTCGGGTCCCCTTAACTCTAAAGTTAATTTTGCTGTAGATATGAGATAAACAAATTAATTTGTTTGAATGTATTATACATATACAAATATACACTTAGCATGATTTACAAAAAGGCAAAGGATTATTATTGAGATGAAACATAGCTGTATCAGTCAATATAACCAAGAATCTTTAAAGGGGTAGTATCAGTATTGCATGAGAATTCATTTTTATCAATGTAAATTTGCATTTATATCTATATATATCTCCACAATACATGTATAACTCCACAATATATATGGAGATATGAGCTGAATATGAGGATATGTTTTCCCTTCACTTGCCATACATAACTGCCACATTACCAGCTCATTTTGTTCTTATTCTCCTTCATATTTGCTTCCTTTTCCCCAATGAATTTCAGCTGACTACACTCTTCCCTCTTGCAATAACTTTCCTCATCACAGCTAGGTTTTATAATGTACTGCTTGATGAGGTTTAGCTAAGGTGCATCAATCAATGGACCTCAAGAATACCATAAGCAGATGTTGAGTGCCAACTCTGAAGCCTCTAAATGCCAGAGACAGCTATGTTGCAATACCACAATAACATTATTGGCATATGGTCACTAGATTAGCATATTGCTAAGCTCTAGACAATTTAAAACGTTCAGGTCACCATGGGGTTATTTTTTGTTTTGTGTGATGATTTCCCTTAATATATTGATGTGGGGATCACATATTTGAATAAATGAATTATTGCATTTCCTGTTAACAGCTATCAAAATAACCAAAAAAGATCAAAACAGATTTCAAAGTATTAAACAAAATGTAAAAAGTAGGAAAATGTTAAGTGATAGAAATGCATTCTTTGGATGAAAACTGTTGGCTTAAAATGGATTTAGAAATACATAGCTACCAATATCTAATTTGACACATTATTATGCAATAAAGTCATATGATTCAGTTATGTAACTATATTTCCATTTCACAAGTGGTATCTTTTGCTTTTGGAGTCTATCAAATTGTCCACTCTGCAAGATAATGCACAAATAATACAGGAAAAAAGTATACCTTGCATTACCAACAATTTACAAGGATAAAAAGAAATGGTATATTTCATTTTTTCTCTTTAAAAAATGCTGCTTTGCTGGGTTGTCCTTCTCGATTTTTTTTGTTACAAAGTCATTTTAACATTTCAACATAATCTTAAGTGCAGGATATGTTATATGGTATTGTCAAAGGGAAACAGTAATATCAATTTCTCTAATTGTTATTTTTTTTCTATAACTATTGTGTCTGTTGTACAAAGCTCTTTAAAATGTTTTTCAAAGTTAAAAAATAAGAGGCTACTTAGGATGAAATGTTGCAGTATTCAGTAATTATAAAGTATTTCGCCATAAGTACTTTGAGCTAAATAAGTATTTTACAGTTCATTACGCACCTTAATATCCAATAGTCAGTTTAGACAGAGAAATACTTTAAACCAACAGGGAAGGTTAATACAGTAAATTGTAAAAAAGATTTGATTAAATAGCTGTCCAAATCCAGTTCTTAGGGGCTTCATCAAGTTTCACAGTATTTGATGCAGTGCTTACTGAGAGGCACAGTTAATTGGTTAGTTACATGATAACTACAAACATAATAATGATACGGTAGGTTTGTGGTTATCTAGGTCTGAGTGTGTTAAAGTATAACAGAAAATTGAGATTTAACATTTGCACTCAGCGCCTTGCATAACTCCTTTGGCATATAATACTCTGCTGCCACTTTTTCTTCCCTAAAAATGGCCATGCTATTGCCTCTATCAATTCAGTGGCCTATTCATTCAGTGGCCTCAAGCCAGTCTGCATCCCCACACCAGGCCTCTGTTGGCACTTTAGGTAAAGTAAACATATTCTTTATTTTACTGACGCCACTTATTGAAATGGAAGTTCTGTGTCATTAAGATAGTATTAAGGAAAAAAGTCTACTTTGTAAAATGTATATTTTTGCACAAATTACACAGATGTAGCAATGTATTAATGCTTCCTCTTTAATTCTTTATTCCATAAATGTTTCAATAAAAGGGTTTTATATTCAAAAATGTTATGCAACCTCTCTATGGCTAAATGAGTTCAGAGATGAGAAGAAAAATATTTTATACGTATATAAAAGGATGGAGAATTCATCAATGCACAATACAGTAAGCATAAAAATTGAATGTTATTTTTGTAATAGACCTCTAGTAAAACCTGAAAAAGAGTAGTGAGAGATGCATTATGGGAGATTGGGAAAGGTGTTGTGAATCTAACATACATCATGCAATACTAGGAGGCTCTCTGAACGTTGCTAAATGCTCCATCTGAGTTTCACCATATAGATTTGTAAGGATTTTATTCAAATGTCCCACTAACCTGAGAAGGCAGCAATCACGAGTATCTGAATTAATTAAATATATAAATTAGAAGAAAATGTGTCTGAAATGTTTATGTGGTGTCTTCTGTATATGGCTGAAGACAAGCTGTGACTTGTCATTCACATGAAATACTTTTCAATGGAAAATGTGTTCACACAGTTTAACTCTGTATTCACAGTACAAACAATGTTGAGTCCAACAATACAAACATTGGTTTCTCTTGGTGCCTCTTCTACATTTGGAGATATGTTATTTTGACTTTCTCTACCTCCTTACTGTTGTTATTATCTCTATCATTAAGATATTCCATGATTAAAATGGTATCCAGTGTAGCCATTTGCAGAATTAAATGCAGAAAATCTGAAGTTGGGTAACAAATAACATATATAAATATGATTACAAAAAAATTAAAAAAACATAATTCTTTACTTGCAATGACAGCTTAGGTGCTATAAAAGGAGGCTTTAAATGTGAAAATAATTAATGTCAGATCTGCCCTTTTACTTTGAACAAAATAAATTCCTAGAAAAAAACATTTTTTTTTTAATGTCGGATTCTATTTTTTTTCAGCATGGTATGTAATGTATTTAATACATGAAACTATAACCTTTTCTATATTTGCTGTTGCATGATAAATCTCCATATCTAATTTGAAGTCATCCTTTCAGCATATGAAAGTTGTAAATTCACACCCTTGTAAAATACTAGGTATTCACCCGAAGTATGCATTATAATTGCTATAACTAGTTTCATTAAGGGAAAGAGAAGTATTCTACATTTTCTATTTGTGTTTTCTGAAATAATGATACAGTTAAAAGTTGAAGAAAGTATATTGGAAACTGTTATATTTGTTTTAACAGACACTAATGAGCATGTGATTATAAGCCTTAAAGGAAGCAAGGGTTAAAAAGAAACCTTAGTTTTTCTTTAAAGTGTTTTTTTTTTCAATGACTGTAATGATTCAATAATTGTTATTAAGAAAATTTACTACTATATCGGTATCCAGATATCAGTGGTGTAAGAATACCATTAATGACCCTTATGCAGAGACAATTGGAAAATAGTTTTCTCCCATCTTTTTTTGAATTTTTACTGCTATAATAAGACAAATATTGACTTACGGAAGGGGGACTCTTGGTAAAATAGTAAATTCATGTAGTGAACTGGCTGACTGTGGCTATGATACTGTATCATTGCCTCCCTTAAAGAAACCTGCAGCACACAGTATTGTTCAACACTTGCCAGCTGCACAAGGTACACATTTTAAACCTGCAAACATTGACAAAGTTCCTCCAATATAAGTCGTAGTATGAAGTTACTGACCATGCACTGCAATATCAAGGGTGTGTAAAAGAAGGTAACTGTAAAACCAAGGGTGTGGTAACTAAGGCACTAGCAACCATTTTCAATTCTTGCCTTAAGAACTGAAAGAGCAAGCTATCGCTCTGCAATGTAAAAAGATAATAATGATAATAATACCAATAATAAAACACATTTTAATGAAAACAAAAATGTTTTAACCAACTTTTTGGGTTGTATTTGTAATTTAAGATTGTGGCATTCTTTAGGATGCCCTTTTTCCTCAACACAGTGAGCCTTAGGTACCAGGAAAAAATCTATGAATGGTTACTATTGGTGAATAATTTTACAAAACAGCTTTATATATAAATATATATAAATCTACATATATATATATATATATATATATATATATATATATATATATATATATATATATATTAATATATGTGTGAGTGAAAAAATGCAAGTATACTGCGCTAAAATGAAATAGAGGAAAATAAAGAAAATGAGCTGATAGTTTTACAAAGGTGCTTCCCAGTCCACCTTTAGGGAACAAACAAGATAACATAGGAAATACCACTGCACTGTAGGAAACACCATATTTGTTCGAATATAAGACAAGGTTTTTTCAGAGAAAATGCTCTGAAAAAGACCCCTCGCTTATATTCAAGGTCGTCTTATAATCTGACCTCAAATCGAGAGCTGCAGGGGTCCTGGATCCCCCTCACTAACAGCCGGTGGATGAGAAAACAAGGGGAGAGAAAGACAAGGGGGGGGGGGGGGGAGAAAGACAAGGGGAGGGAGGGGGGAGATAAACAAGGGGAGAGAAAGACAAGTGGAGGGGGGAGAGAAAGACAAGGGGAGAGAGAGGGGAAAGAAACAAGGGTAGAGAAAGACAAGGGAGGGGGGAGAGAAAGACAAGGGGAGGGAGGGGGGAGAGAAACAAGGGGAGAGAAAGACAAGGGGAGGGAAGGGGAGAGAGACAAGGTGAGGAAGGGGGAGAAAGAGAAAAGTTTGGGAGAGAGAGAGAAAAAAGTTTGGGAGGGGAAGAGAGATAACACGGGGGGAGAGAGAGAGACAACGCAGGGGGGAGAGGCAGCATAAAAAGGAAATAAAAACAAGAAATGCATTTGTTTAACATCATAATTTTTATTAAATATTAAAAAGCAATTTACATGTGAATATATACAAGTTAAACTTTTTTTCCTATAGGGTAGTCTTATATTCAGGCTTTTAGTTTTTTCCTAAAGGAATATCCAAAGTTTGGGGGGTCGTCTTATAATCAGGGTCGTCTTATATTCGAGCAAATACGGTAGATGAGAGAAGGATATATATAGAGAAAAAAAGAGAATAACAGAAAATAGGGTGATATAATAGTAATAATATATGAATGCTGAATATTTAAATATTGTGCAGATAAGTCAATACAAAATGTAATTATAATAAAAACATACAATAGGCAGAATGTATAAAATACTATGATAAAAAAAAAACATTTATACAGATTGATATAAAGTGATAATCCAGGTGGAAGAAACCTGATGCATTTTGTTTAAAGAAGCTTCCTTAGAGGTCCAAAAGAAAATCACTTTATAGGGTACATGTCTGCAATAGAGGCAAGCACAATGGATGTATACAGATGATACTTGAAAAATTAGAATATTGTGCAAAAGTTCTTTTATTTCAGTAATGCAACGTAAAAGGGGAACCTAATTTATGAGATAGATGCATTACATGCAAAGCAAGATAGTTCAAACCGTGATTTGTCATAAGTGCGATGATTATGGCTTACAGCTCATGAAAACCCCAAATCCACAATCACAGTACATTAGAATATTACATGCAATCAATAAAACAAGGAGTGTATATAGAACAATATCAGACCTCTGAAAAGTATAAGCATGCATATGGACTTACTAGTTGGTTTGGGCCCCTTTTGCAGCAATTACTGCCTCAATGGGGCATGCCATGGAAGCTATCAGCCTGTGGCACTGCTGAGGTGTAATGGAAGACCAGGATGCTTCAATAGCGGCCTTCAGCTCTTCTGCATTGTTCGGTCTCATGTCTCTCATCTTTCTCTTGGCAATGCCCCATAGATTCTCTATGGGGTTCAGGTCAGGCGAGTTTGCACAGTAATCCCACAGTCATTGAACCAGGCTTTGGTACTTTTCACAGTGTGGGAAGGTGCCAAGTCCTGCTGGAAAATAAAGTAAGCATCCCATAAAGCTCGTCTGCGGAAGGAAGCATGAAGTGCTCCAAAATCTCCTGGTAGATGGCTGAGTTGACCCTGGAATTAATGAACCACAGTGGACCAACACCAGTAGATGACATGGCTCCCCAAATCAACTCAGACTGTGTAAACTTCACACTGGACTTGCAGTGTGTACCTCTCCATTCTTCCTCCAGACTCTGGGTCCTTGGTTTCCAAATGAGATGCAAAAGTTGCTCTCATCAGAAAAGAGGACTTTGTACCACTGAGCAACAGACCAGGTCTGTTTTTCTTTTGCCCAGGTAAGAAGCTTCTGAGGTTTGTTGTTCAGGAGTGGCTTGACAAGAGGAATATGACATCTGAAGTCCATGTCCAGGATCCTTCTGTGTGTGGTGGCTCTTGATGCACTGACTCCAGCCTCAGTCCACTCCTTGTGAAAGTACCCAACACATTTTAATGGCCTTTTCCTGACAATCCTCTCCAGGCTGTCGTCATCCCTGCTGCTTGTGCACCTTTTTCTTCCACAATTTTACCTTCCACATAACTTTCTATTAATGTGCTTTGATACAGCACTTTGGGAAAATCCAACTTCATTCGCAATTACCTTTTGAGGCTTTCCGTCCTTATGGAGGGTGTCAATGATTTTTTTCTGCACAACTGTCAGGTCAGCAGTCTTCCCCATGATTGTGATTCCTACTGAAACAGACTGAGAGACCATTTCAAGGCTCAGAAACCCTTTGCAGGTGTTATGGCTTACTTAGCTGATTAGAGTGGGACACTGTGAGCCTAAAATATTGCACCTTTTCATAATATTCTAATTTACAGAGATTGTGGATTTGGGGTTTTCATGAGCTGTAAGCCATAATCATCACACTTATGACAAATCACGGCTTAAACTATCTTGCTTAGCATGTAATGCGTCTATCTCATATATTAGTTTCCCCTTTTTTGTTGCATTACTGAAATAAATGAACTTTTGCACGATATTCTAATTTTTTGAGTATCACCTGTATGATCAAGCAATGAAATGATTGGATATCTTGAATAAAATGATAGTTTGGTCCTTTTTTGGGTGACTTTAAAGCAACTAATAAGCTTGAGGCATAACCGTGTCAAAAACAACAACCTTTTGTGCTGCTTTTCTCCACTTTTATCGTGTGTTATAAATTAGAATCGTGGTTTACCTCAGTAACAACGTCTTTCACTCACAAGCATTTGGCAAAAAAACTCTTGATCTGACTCTTTGTATATAAAGAGTCTGATCAAGACTCAAAATGTCTATATTTCTATGCTTATTTCCTGAATAAAAGTTTTATATTTATGTGTATATATATATATAAATAAGTATATATATATATATATATATATATATATATATATATATATATATATATATATATATATATATTGTGACAAACCACCTCTTTTACATATAGGATTTTGCCACCGATCTTACAATAAACCACAGCCTTCTAGGGTATACAAAGTCCAGGACACATTCAGTTCGGTTTTCCTTTTCTTTATTCGGTAGGAAAACAGCTGCTTCAAATAATAATAAACAAAAACAAAATTCCTTGCTCTTACTTCAGCTCTTACTAGACAGAAATCACTATCTATAATTGGGTGGCTTTCCCACTTACCAAATTCTTCAAAAAAACTAAAACAGCTTTGCAATAAACATAAGTATTGTTCTCTCTGTCTCAGCTCTCCTAGCTGAACCTTTTTTTTTTTTTCTTCCCCTTTTGCAGCAGGCTGATCTCTTCTTTTAAAGGCCTGCCTGCTAATTGACCAGCTACAGGTGAGTGCCAATTAGGAAACTCTGTAGTTAAATCTAAATCCTGGTCTGTTACACAGCAACTAGTGCTGTTGGAGCATTGGCCCACCCTGCTCTCCAAATACTCTGCCCCAGGGACCCATACCGTGGTTTGCAGAGCATCAGCAAGGTATATTGCAAACTTTAACATCTCTCCCTGGGGCATTTAACTGAAAATTCTCAGGTTGCTGTTTAGCAAATCAGGCCTGATATATCTTCCGTCAACTACTATTCCACTTTTTCGCTCACATATCCTCCCCCGCAGCTCATACCCATGGGTTTGAGCGACCATGGAAATCAGAGAGTGTACCCTGGAAAGCCCATCAGCATTTCCTTGTTTTAGACCAGCCCTGTGTTCGACAGTGAAATTAAAAGATTGTAAACTCAAAAACCACCTGGTTACTCTGGAGTTATTCTCTTTGTTCTGATACATCCATGTCAAAGGCGCATGGTCCGTTATCAATCTGAACTTTCTGCCTAGCAGGTAGTATTTAAGGGAGTCTAATGCTCACTTAATAGCAAGACACTCTTTTTCAACAATAGAGTAGTTCTTCTCATGTGGGTTTAACTTCCTGCTCAAAAAGAAAACAGGGTGTTCTTCACCCTGGTATTCCTGTGAAAGTACAGCCCCCAAGCCCACATCAGAAGCATCTGTCTGAACTATAAAGTCCCTGGAAAAATCTGGGGTCACCAAGACAGGATGGCTACACATAGCTTCCTTCAGACTCTTAAAAGCCTTTTCTGCCTCAGGGCACCACTTAACTATAACTGGGGACTTTGCTTTAAAAAGGTCTGTTAGAGGTGCAGCAATGGTAGCAAAATCTGGGATGAATCGTCTATAGTATCCAATTAAACCCAAAAATGCCTTAACTTGTTTTTTGGTAAGGGGCTGTGGCCATTTTTGTATGGCTTCCACTTTGGCTTCCTGTGGCTTAACCAAACCCCTCCCAATAGAATAACCTAAGTACTTTGCTTCCTCTAAACCAATCGTACATTTTGAAGGATTGGCAGTTAAGCCCGCTGAGAGGATAGCATCAAGCACCGCTTGAACTTTGGGGAGGTGGGATTCCCAGTCTGCACTATGGATGACGACATCATCCAAGTATGCTGCAGCATAGCGATCATGGGGTTTAAGAATTCTGTCCATCATTCGTTGGAATGTGGCAGGTGCCCCATGTAACCCAAATGGCAATACAGTGTACTGAAACAGGCCACTAGGTGTTGAAAAGGCTGTCTTTTCTTTGGCTCTTTCAGTGAGAGGTACCTGCCAATAACCCTTTGTTAAATCTAAGGTTGTCAGATAACGAGCTCTACCCAGTCTTTCTATTAACTCGTCAACTCTGGGCATTGGTTAAGCATCAAATTTTGAGATGGCATTTAACTTGCGGTAGTCATTACAGAACCTCCATGTACCATCAGGTTTTGGCACCAATACAATAGGACTACGCCAGTTGCTCTGGGATTCTTCAATGACTCCAAGTTTTAACATGTTCTCAACCTCTACGTTTATAACCTCCCTCCGGGCCTCAGGAATTCTATAGGGTTTGAGGTTAACGCTTTTCCCTGGTTCGGTTATTATGTCATGTTTAATCACCTTAGTCTTTCCTGGAACTACAGAGAAAACATCCCTATTTCTTCTGATGAAATCTCTGGCCTCTTGCTTTTGATGTACAGACAGAGTCTCAGATACGTTCACCTCCGGCTCTACTATAGGACATTCCAAAGGTTTTAAAGCAACCAGGGCCTCCCTGTCCTTCCAGGGCTTTAACAGATTAATATGATACAACTGTTCAGGCTTTCTTCTTCCTGGTTGTCTGACTTTATAATTTACATCACTCACTTTTTCTATTATTTCATAGGGTCCGTGCCAAGTCGCAAGGAACTTGTTCTCAACAGTAGGGACCAGAACCAATACCCTGTCTCCAGGTTGGAACACTCTGACTCTAGCATTACGGTTATAGCTATTTTTCTGAGCCTGCTGGGCTTCCAGCATGTGCTCCCTGACAATAGGCATGATGGTGGCCATTCTATCCTGCATTTGAGCTATATGCTCAATTACACTCCTGTGAGGAGTAGTCTCCTGTTCCCAGGTCTCCTTATCAATATCCAGTATTCCCCTGGGATGTCTTCCATATAACAATTCAAAAGGAGAGAAGCCTGTGGAGGCCTGTGGAACTTCCCTAATGGAAAACAGCAGATATGGCAATAAAAAATCCCAATTTTTTCCATCTGCATCAATTACCTTACGTATCATACTCTTAAGGGTTTTGTTGAACCTCTCTACTAAACCATCAGTCTGTGGGTGATATACTGAGGTCTTAAGATGTTTAACCTGCAAGAGCCTGCACAACTCTTTTGTGACTTTGGACATAAACGGGGTCCCCTGGTCTGTCAGGATTTCTTTAGGGATACCCACCCTACTGAACATCAACATAAGTTCCTTAGCTATTAACTTTGCGAGGTATTACGCAATGGAATGGCTTCAGGGTAGCGAGTTGCATAGTCCAAGACGACTAATATATATTGGTGTCCCCTAGCGGACTTTATCAGTGGCCCCACTAAGTCCATAGCGATCCTTTCAAAAGGAACATCAATTATGGGTAAGGGTACAAGTGGACTATGAAAAGACTTGAAAGGAGCCCTGTACTGGCACTCAGGACATGAGGAGCAATAGTTTGTAATAGCAGCAAACACTCCAGGCCAGTAAAACCGTCTAAGTACTCTCTCTCTAGTTTTTTCGACTCCCAAGTGTCCCCCTAATATGTGGCTGGGAGCCAACTTTAGTACTGTGTTTTGGAAAGTCTGAGGAACCAACAGCTGCTTAATGATATCTGAATCCTTTTTTTCTACCCGGTAAATTAGGTCATTTTGTACTTCAAAATAGGGGAATGGCAGTGCTTCTCCTGGCTGACTAGCAACCCCATTTACAACTTTAATATCATTTCTAGCTGTCACTAAAGTGGGATCTTCCCACTGAGCACTTTTAAAATTACCCAGACTGATCCCAATATCAATTAAGTCATTATCCTTGTCTGCAGTATTAGTAGGTTCCTCACTAGTTTGAGCTGGGTTATCTCCTATTAATACTGGTTTAGGGCAGTATTTTTTACTTTTCCTTATTTGTCTGTCACCGTGGTCAAAACCAAAATCAATATCGGAAAAAGGGAACACATTATCCTCGGCAGATTGACTAATTTCTGATAAACTTTGGTCTGTCTTTTGTACAGCTGCCCATAATTCCAGAAAATGAGGAAAGTCTCTACTGATCACTACCTCATGGGCTAATCTAGGTACTGCACCCACTCGGTACTTTAAATCCCCGTACTGGGTTCCAATATTTACTTCCGCAGTGGGGTATTCCTTTTTATCACCATGAACACAGATAATGCCTATTTTCTGAACATGATCAGGTTTTACACAAGGTATTATAGACTCTGCTACCAATGTAACCATACTACCTGAATCAAGTAATGCTTTAGACATTTTTCCATTCACAGTTACACAGCATTTATGAGGGTTATTATCATAGTCATTGTTAACAGCACCATAACAGTTGAAAAAAAATGAAGGTGCTCCCTCATCTTTGCCCATATTGCATTCCATAGGTTCATCCTTCAATGGACAGTCTTTGGCCATATGACCATTCTCTTTGCATTTGAAACATTTGACAGTAAAATCTGACCACCAATTAGTTCTTCTCCCAGGCCTATTAGACCTGGATGCCCCCCTGGTGTTTTGTTTATTGAGCTGCAGCTCTTCAGCTCCCCTTAAACCTTGAACAGTCTTACCAGGTCTTGCAGAATCTTGGGGCTTAGGATTGCGGGGGTTTTCATGTGAAGTAGGACGTAGCAGTTCTCCTGCAGCCACATATCTTTCCACCAAGGCAATCAGTTGGTCTGCTGTATATGGATCACTTTGGCTGACCCAGCGACGCAGGGCAGCTGGTAAACCACGCAAAACCGGTCCATTACTAAGGTTTCCACAATGTGACTAGCTGAATGGATTTCAGGTTGTAGCCATTTCCGTGCGAGGTGTATAAGATCAAACAATTGGGAACGCGCTGCTTTTTCAGAAGAATATGACCATGAGTGGAACCTTTGGGCACGTACTGCAGAGGTTACACCCAGTCGTGCCAGGATTTCAGTTTTCAGTTTGCTGTAGTTACTTGCATCCGCTGGTTCTAGGTCATAATATGCCTTCTGCGGCTCTCCACTTAGGAACGGTGCCAGTATGCTTGCCCACTCATCAGCCGGCCATCCCTCCCTCTCAGCAGTGCGTTCAAAGGCCAGAAGGTAAGCCTCAACATCATCTGATGCAGCCATTTTCTGAAGGTAGTGGCTCGCCCGAATCACCTTTGGTCCCTGGTATCTTCCATCAGGGTCTCCATTCAGCTTTTCAGAGATAGCTTGGATTCCTGTTGTAGTCCCTGGGTGACTTTTTGCTGCTCCTCACGGGCTACTTTAAACATCTCTGCTTGTGTCACAGCAATCTGTTTCACCAAGTGCACTCCATCTGTGTTTTGGCCAGGACTTTAGCACACTCTGCTTGGGCCAGCACCAGTTGCTGCAGGGATTGGATCAGATTGGATCAGAGCCATGATAATGTCTTCCATGTTGAGTTTTAAATGACTTCTACCCTCAGGCTTACGTGGTTGCCCGCATCCTCCACCATATGTGACAAACCACCTCTTTTACATATAGGATTTTGCCACGATCTTACAATAAACCACAGCCTTCTAGGGTATACAAAGTCCAGGACACATTCAGTTCGGTTTTCCTTTTCTTTATTCGGTAGGAAAACAGCTGCTTCAAATAATAATAAACAAAAACAAAATTCCTTGCTCTTACTTGAGCTCTTACTAGACAGAAATCACTATCTATAATTGGGTGGCTTTCCCACTTACCAATTTCTTCAAAAAACAAAAACAGCTTTGCAATAAACATAAGTATTGTTCTCTCTGTCTCAGCTCTCCTAGCTGAACCTTTTTTTTTTTTTTCCTTCACCTTTTGCAGCAGGCTGATCTCTTCTTTTAAAGGCCTGTCTGCTAATTGACCAGCTACAGGTGAGTGCCAATTAGGAAACTCTGTAGTCAAATCTAAATCCTGGTCTGTTACACAGCAACTAGTGCTGTTGGAGCATTGGCCCACCCTGCTCTCCAAATACTCCGCCCCAGGGACCCATACCGTGGTTTGCAGAGCATCAGCAAGGTATATTGCAAACTTTAACATCCCTCCCTGGGGCATTTAACTGAAAATTCTCAGGTTGCTGTTTAGCAAATCAGGCCTGATGTATCTTCCGTCAACCACTATTCCACTTTTTCCTTCACAATATATATATATATATATATATATATATATATTAGGTACCACTTATATTAGTGTACTTTGACACAGTACAGTAAAGCAGTAGTTAATTAACAGATATGATCCCTAATCCAGTGAATATTATGGAGCTATATCATTTGTGAAACACCAAAATAAAGCTTATGCCCAGAAACCAGATATTGAAATCAATTTGTTTGTTTAGTTTCCGCTTTGAGATTTTTCATAAGACTGTTTTATACTTTTTTTAAATGGAAGTAATAACAAACGTTTGCAAAAGAACACATATCTAAAATGGTGTCTCTATGAGAATAGAAGTAGCTAAGTTTTATGACATCTGATAAAGTACAGTTTCTTTGGCTGTGGTTTTCTATTTATTTCTATTTCCTAAAATGTCGATAATGTTTTTTTTCTTGTTCCTTTATATATGTGTTATATTGTTCCTCCAAAGGAGCTGTAAGGAAAGGTATTCTTTAAGAAAAGATTGAATCATCCTGACTTGCCCATTCTACAATGAAATATGGTTAAGATATGGTATTGTTGGGTCCCATGAAAACTGTGACATTTAGTACAGACTGTGCAAGCAAAACAAGGTCTTCTGTTACTTACAACATCGGTATACCGCAGCTGAGCTTGGTTAGCTATTTCAAACAAAGTGAATTCAAAAGTACAATATTGATGGTCATACTAAAATAGGTATATGCACTAAAATAAAGAGTTTATTTCTAACATACTATAAATGGTGTAGTTTTGTCAAGACTCAAATGGTTCAGAAATTACAATATTATATGAACCATATTTGGTTACACATTCACCAAATGCAAAAAAAATGTCTTAGATACCCCTGTGAAGCAAATTGTGCAGCAAATGTTAATGCTGGCCATAGACTATGAGGGTGTAGTCTAGAATGAACTGAATAAAGAACTGAATAAAGTGAAGGCCAGTTAAAAAAAAAGGGTATCAGGCACAATTTTGTTAATTTGATCATTTTCTCACACGCCCTCTGTGTTCTATACAAAAATAGTCTTGTGTCTGAACATTCTACATTCCTTTACTGATTACAAATTGGGTAGGTTATACCTAAGTCTTTGGTTTAATGAAGGGAGGATGGGCAGTCACTGTCATAGTCTGTAAGAAATTTCTTTCTCCTAATTAAGAGAAGATGGTGATCATTGACCAGTTATTGAAGAACAAAAGGGGGGGGGGGTCTATTAGCCTATGCAGGCACAGACAGACAAGGAGGAGATGTGACAATACATACATAGTTACATAGTAGTTTAGGTTGAAAAAAGACTTGAGTCCATCAAGTTCAACCATTTCCTATCCCATGATAACCACTGTTGATCCAAAAGAAGGCAAATAAAAACCCCTTCAGCAATTTTGAATTCTGCTTTCAGTGGAAAAAAAAAATAGATTTCTCCTTGGATCAACAAGCACTAAATACATATTAATGCCAAATACTGACATGCATAGCCCTCTATGCTCTGGCTCATTAAAAAAGTATCCAGGCTGATTTTAAAGGAATCAAAGGTATTTGCTAGAACCACTTCTTCAGGCAGTTAATTTCATATCTTAATTGTCCTTACTGTAAAAAATCACTTCCGCTGTCATAGACTAAATCTCCTTTCTTCACGTCTTAGCGGGTGACCTCTTGTCCTTTGTACTGTTCTGTAAATGAACAGGTCTTCAGAAAGCCCTTTGTATGGGCCCTGTACATATTTATGTAACATTTCCATTTCCCCTCTAAGCCGCCGTTTCTCTAGTGTGTACAGATTTAACTTTTCCAGCCTTTATTCATAACTAAAACTTTCTATTCCCCTGATTAGTTATATAGCCCTCCTCTGTACTTTCTCTAGTTCCATAATATCTTTTTTCTTAAAAGACACCCAGAATTGAACCGCATATTCAGGGTGAGGTCTTACCATGTACCTATAAAGAGGCCAAATAATATCTTCCTCCCGTGAGTCAATACCCGTTTTAATATATATATATATATATATATACATATATATATATATATATATATATATATATATATATATATATATATATATATATATTATTGGCCTTTGCAGCTGCCAGCTGACACTGTGCACTACTGATAAGTCTATTGTCTACAACTACTCCCAAATCTTTTTCATTAGTAGATTTCCCAAAGGAAACACTATTTAAACTATATGTTGCATTTTTATTATTGTACCTAAAATGCATAATTATACACTTGTCTACTTTTAATCACATTTCCCATCTATCTGCCCAATTACCAAATGTGTCCAAATCCTCTAGCAGTGAAGATACATCTAGTTCAGATTGTATTACCCTACTTAATTTTGTGTCATCGGCAAACACCGATACATGGCTCCCTATGCCCTCTGGGAAATCTTTAACCCCTTTGCGACAATGGACATGTCAGGCATTGCAGAACCCGAGCACCAGGGAGACAACAAACCATTTGGTTGCTGCATTCACAGAATACCCTATCTACTCTCTTAATAATAGAGTCCCCACTAGCTTCTGGATCCCCTCTATGCTAGAGGAGCTGTCATCCCGGCTGTTAGGGAAAACTGTTTCCTGCAGCAAGTCCACTCCTGGTCCTGCCTCCCCAACATCTTCACCCAAGTGAGCAAATTTGTTATGATGGAGAAACTCAGGACTGGCTGCCCTCTTCCTCTTCCCTCCCATGCTACAACCACGTTTAACCATTACCAAAATGTGTACCTTTTTCTCTTCTGGCTGATCTCCTCCCTCATTTTTAGGTGACCCCACTATGCTCTGCTCAGTGGACAATAGACTCCTCTAAAGGTTGTAAATATCCCTCAGTGTTGCAATATGGCTCTCCAGAGCTCCAATCGTAGCTTCTAGTGAGGATACTTGCTCACACTTGCCACTATGGACCCTGGAACTGCTGTTCGAAGTGTTCATTCATATAACGAGTGAGATCTTCAACCTTGCTCATGTATGGTACAACAAATTAAACATTCATTAACAGACTTAAGTCTAGGAACTTGTTCCCCAAATTCTTTGAAGTTTTACAGATATCAGTGCTAAATTGTCTTGAAGATTATAGTTTTAATGTCTAAATCTCTGAAATTTTAATTAACCATCTCGCTGTGGCCATTAATTAAGATAATATTTTAGCCAAGAGCTCCAGCTGGTGATATGAATTTGGAAAGTCCTTTAGAGATAACAGATCACATTTCAAATGATTTAAATAATCTCCTGATTGTAGAGAAGTTAGTCAAGAAGGTAGTGTAAGGAAGATGAGACATTGTTTATAACATGTTGCAAGGAAATTGTAAGGGGATTCAGATTTTAGGAGAGACAGAAATAAATGATCAGAAGGCAGAGCTGATCTTTTGAATGCACAGGATAATGAAGGCACAAGGAGATACAAAGACTTAGGCCATAGCACGTGTTCTATTTTAGAACAAAGACCCACTTATATGCATGCATTCTTTTTCAAAGCTTCATTTTAGCATTATTGCTAAACATAGTTAAGCTAATTTGCACCTATATATTTCAACTCCTGAAGGACATCCTAAGCTATGGAGCTCACGCTCCATCTGGTAATATATAATGTGTTATGTATTCAATTACAATATCATGTATTGTAGAAATTAATTTATGGGCAAATGTAAGCCCAGTTTGGGATATACTATTAGTTTGGCTAATTTATCTACTCTCTAACTGCAGAAAGAGACTTGATAAATGCTCTATATACTATCAAGAAATATGTGTATTTTTAATATAGCTATCTGCCCAAATATTTAATAACTACTATCCTTGAGATTTAATTGATTCATGTCACAACATGATTCATGTCACAACATGGAATAGCATACCAGGGAGAAGCCGTGTTGCAGGGCATGATGTGGGGTCTTTTTGTACTCCATGATGCATAACTGACCGGACTGAGACAGGCATGGTAGCTGTGACCAAACTGAGATAGGACTGGTAGCTGTGACTGGACTGGTAGCCATGACTGAAATGAGACAGGACTGGTAGCAGAGATGGGACTGAGATAGGACTGGTAGGAGAGACCAGACTGGACTGGTAGCCATGGTCAGAGTGATAGCTGAGACTGGAAGCCCACTGGCAGGGAGCTGTACTGGAACTAGGATGATAGCGCAGGGAACCAAACAGATTGAGGGTACAGAAATTCCTAAAAGTAATGCCCCCTACGGTTGAGCCTCATATGTTGTCCTCCCAGGACTTTTGCACAAAGACAGATAGCAGAGAAACTGAAGCATAGAACCCCAGAAAAAAACAGCAGTATACCAGGATACAAAAATAACTAAAGAAACGACTGTCATACAACAGATGGGCAAGGTAAAATGCTTAGTCCGATGGGCAGAAGATTGAGACTATCAGCAAACAGGAAGGTTCAGGGATAGGCAAAAATTTAAAAACAGGAATCTGTGACAGAGATCAGAAATAACAAGAAAGGAACAGAGGCTTTACAGGCTTTAGAGGCAATAAAGGCTTTGACCAAAGCAACTGCAGGTAAATACATGCTGGTTTGCCTGATAACAAGGCCAACTGACACCAAAAGAGGAGGAAAATGACAATCACAGCAGCCACTAGAGGCTGAAAGTATCCTCCTCACAATGGTGGATCCCAGCATTGACAAAACACCAGAAGCCCATCCATGACCTCCTATCCCTCCTTCAATGATGGCATTCGAGACTGCTGTCCATGGTGCGGTTTCGGCAATCCAGCAGGAAAACCCAGGATGAACTAGAAATTCACCCTGATGGTGTGTAATCAGGATCTATTACATGCCAAGATGATGGAGAGGCAAGATAAGTTCCTTAGATGTTGGAGTGGGGAATCTGGAGCATTTGAGATTGATATACCAGCAGGAGTGCCTGTCTAGATCTGCACACTTCTACCAACTGTTGAGGTAAAAGCACACTAAATTGACCCTAAAGTGTGCTAAACTAGAGGGTACCACTGCTCCAGAGGCAACTGCCACACCTAACCTCCCTTAATCAGGATGGGTGATTGGAAGTCAGGTTGATAAGGAGGACAATGATAGAATATGCCTAGAATATTATCCTTTTAAGATTATGATGAGTAAATCACACTGTTGCTTCTTTGTTGTAGCTACGGAACCCATTCCTATCACCCAGTTGTACCCCTAAATCAAAATAAATATCTCCCCCATCTAAAACCCTCTACCCTGGGCTTGTTTTTTTAAAAACAAAATAAGAAAATTAAAAATGAATAAACATTATTCATCGAAACGTCATTATTTGTGTTTGTCTTGTTTTTAAGTTATAACAACACCCCATACACTTCCACAGGTAATGATACCCTTTTATTTACACAGTGTGGTATGTTGCATTGTACATTAATGTTGCTACACTTTGGTAGTGAAATGTTTCATCAGTACACATTAGATTATGGGAGGGGGACACATATTATAATAGTTGCTGCTGAGAATGAATATCCAGTGATGTTATGACAGCTTAGAGCTGACATGACATGACTTTTATTGTTCTTCAACAACAGCTGGGAAGCAATTGCAATCACACATGCAGGGGCGCATAGGTATAGTTGTAGTTTTATTTATGGAGGTATGGAAATTATTCCATTAGGGGTAATTACACAATTAGCATTAGAGAAGAGTGAGCACATCAGCAGGAGAAGAAGGAAGATGTGAACAAGTGGGAGACAAAAAAACTGTCAGGCATCTAGTGATCCAGCTTACCAAAGATCCCTCCAAGGGATGAATTGTGTGTTAGCAAGAACATTGCAAATTTTAAATTGGTTGCTGTCTACTCTGTAGTATGTGTACCCAACATGGTTAGTTCTGCGGTTGTCTGACTTCATTGTTGTTTCTCTACACCTTCCTTGTTATTGTGGTTTCACATTGGTGTCTGTGCTATACATGCATTTTACCGCATGACACTTTTTTAAAGTGTTTTTTATTTTACAATGCCAGAATTCCATATATATCCAAATATAATATGTTGACCAAATAGTGACTGATGGATTTTTGGATCAGAAATAATACTAGGGCATATAAGTAAGCATGTCCATGTGAAAAAAGGGGTTGCCAAAAATCTATGGTTTTCATGGTAGAATTGTCCATCTGAATGCTTCCAATGCTTCAGAATCTGAATGGCCTGAATCATCCTAAATCAGGGATACAGAGTAGCTGTAAGTTATCAATTTCTGAAATCTGGCTGATCCATCAGACTATACTGAGTTGACCCTGTAAACTGTATTGATGTTTTCTTCATCTGTCTATAGGCATAATTGTAAATCCTCAATATTCTCTGCCCAACTTTACTGTATACATATGTGTATGTTTCTATGTTTGTCTTGCTCTAAATATGAAACTCTCTTTAATACTGTTCTAGACTTGGTCCCCAGGACCAAGGACATTGACAACAAAATAAATCCCAATGCTTTTTTCCTGGTAAACTTTACAAAATACATTTTCTAACAATTACAAATCTGCACTCAGCTACGTAGAATTCGAGTGAATGTAGGGAAATGTTTCTGTTGTATATTACAGTATTTGAACATTAAAATAGTTAAATATATGGGTATTTCATGCAAATCTTTTGCAATATTCATACATTTAACACTATGAAAAACCTGTTGGTCAGCTCAATTTTTTTCCAGAGATTGAGAGCCAAATAAAAGAGCAAATAGTATTATGAATCCAAGAACTGTCCATGACACAAATTTGACAGATAGGACACAAAAAAAGGATGGTTGGCAATTATTTTATTCTTGGAGTGTTTCTCCAGGTCAGTCCTGGCTTCATCAGGAGTTGTAGCAGTGAAGAATCTATGATGTTTACCTATCCTGGCACAGGAGACATGCAAGACAGTAAGAGCAGTTCCAGAGGCATGTTCTCATGAAGTTAGACATTATGAACCTCATCCTGTGACAGGCCACAAACACAGTGAACCAGCACCTGTCTGTAATTGCATAAACATTGACCACATGTTTCTCACCAGCCTCCTCCTCTTCCACAACTCCTGTGGACACCCCAATCTCAATACCTGCTGAAAAGCTCTTCCGGGTCAGCCGCAGTTCAGTGGGGAAACACCCCACATGAAATAGCATCTCTACATTTGGTTTCAGCTTTAAAATATCTGGATGTCTGACTATCACTGTTGATTGTTAGTTTCATATTGATGTATCCACTACAGGTGTGTTACAGATGGCAATTTCAACTCCGCCACTTACTATTCACAGAGCCAGAGCAGGGTATGAGCTGTTGAACTCTTATTGCAATAGAACTCCCCAAACTGTTCCCTGCACTTTATATGGTTTGGTGAGGCAGATCAAATATTGGTGTTTCACTACTCTGCATCTCACTTGTATTGATTGTCTCCCATGTTGCTGTAAAATTCCACTGTTGTTGTACTCCAATTATGAAGTGGATAGCTATGAGCGTCCTTGGCATCCAGTGTTCTTACCTCTGTATGGGGTAATACCTTCCACGGCAATTCAAGTAGTTAAAATTAAAAGTCAGGGGAAGGTCATAGCCAGTGATGTAAAGTACTGCTCAAGGGTCTTATGCTGCTTACTGCTAATAAAGCTAGATTAAACCAATGTTGAATCTATAACTATGTAAAATGAAGCCAAACACTAGTTATGCTATTGCTTTAAATAGTTAATTGTGAAACTGATTCTTCTAGTGAACTTACTCTGACTAATTTAGCTTAGAATCTGATTTATCTTTGGAAGATTACCAGATAACATGCCTTATAGGCCTGTACCAGATGGACATGGATAGGTTGCTGTGGACCATATGTTCAGAAAATGGTCCAGTTAGGCTTTGCATCTTCTAGAATAGAGATTTTAGTATAATCAGGCTAATGCAGAAATAATGTAAGTTAATTCTAATGTGATGTTGATTATCGATATTTACAAGATATGGTCATTTCAGTCATTGTTAGTAGTATTAAGGAATTACATTTGCTTGAAAGTATTTCCTCACAAAGCTTCAGAACTGGGGTATTTAATAATCATTAGATGTTTATTTTTGATTAATTCATGTTGTATTTTGTAAACTATGGATGAAAGCACTACCAAACATGTGCAATTAATTAAGAGATGACTGGACGTCATATGAAGGTATGTTGGGTAAAGTATATTTAATGTGCAATAGTATGTTTGGCTTATACTGTTCCTTGTAATACTTTTATGATTAGTAAATATTGTATGGTTGCTCACACTGACTTCCTTATTGCATTGTGTAATAAATGGGATGTTGATTGTGTTATTTTAGTACAACCTAAAGGGTTTCTTGCAACACATTCTTTAACCATCAAAAATACCATTGTTATAAATATTTGTATTGCCTCCGGTGAATTGGGACAAAAGGGGAGAATTGGTAGTTCAAGTGGAAGTGCATTCAATTAAACTAGCAATGCTACCGCACATGCACAAAATCCAGCAGATGCTCTGTATGCATTTGCCGGTGTCCACATCAGCAGAGAATTAAATCGGGACCATGAAATTGTGGTCACAAATTGTGGTCCCGCCAAGTTTTACCTCCATCCAATAGATATTTGGAGCAGTTACACTAATTAAATGAACTGCCGCTCCCCATACAATCCAGCCACCAAAGCTACATTCCATGGCCTTCTGAACATACATCTATTTTCAGTAATAGAGTCCATTTTATGGCAAAGGAGCAGAATTAAAATAAGAAGGAAAACACTAAATAAAGAGAAGAACCGAGACAGGTAAAAGGTTTAAATACAGCTGTATTCATTTACAAATAAAGTTTAGGTCAGGGCCTCTACACTTCAAATGGCTTTTCTAACAATATAATGGTTAAGTTGATTTTAACAGCTATTATGATAGAAGACCACACCATTCAGCAACAATTTTGTTTGTGTCTTATCTCATGTGAGTAAGCATAACAATTACATATGCATTATTTTGGCCATAAAGTACAAAATTGTATTTTTGTTTCCCAAATTGAAACAGAAAGGTACCAAAATTCACCCTTAAATCTAAAGATTTAGATAATCAATCACTAATGTTTCCTAAACTACTTTAACTAAAAACAGTAACAAAATACATAACATTACATAATCAACTTTTAACATTTTGCAATTCTGTTACAAATGGCTAGTTACAAAAATAAGAGGAATTTTCTTTTAGTTTATATTTTGACTGCTTTGAATTTAGCATTTTATACCCCCAAAAAAACTTGCTTTAAAATAATAGATATGTACACTGAACATTAAGAAGCAATAGCATTATTGAAACAAGTGAGACAGGTGGATGATTATAACTGTTAAATATATATCTTTTTACTCGTGTATCAATATTTCTGTTATGCCCAGTGCCAATCTATAAATATTCCCTGTAATCACCATAAAACACAATAATACCATGTAATATCAGTAATTATGTCTGCACTGTAAACAATGATATTGGGATACAATGAGGTGTTGATGAACAAAGAAAAATCATTAAATAAGACTTGTTAACAATATATCTTATAGTTCTATGCTATAAAGACTTAAATAATGGAACCTACATATGTCTTGTCTGATTTTTAAAGCTAATAGGACTCTTCTGGTCAAAACTGTAACCTGTCCTCGCATGGCAGATTTTTGTTATTTTTTGTTATTTTTTTTCTTTTATTGAAGCATATGAAGTTCTTTAAAAAATGTGCAAACCTTACATGTCAGCAAAGTAAATTGTCTTCCAACAAAAGGCTTTCTTTAGTTAAAAATGAATCTCAATTTCCGATTAAACTGCCACATAAACACACCTTTACAATATGTGATTCATGTTGAATTATTTCGGAAAGACAAGTTCACTTAATGCTTCACAACAAGGCTATCACCTATGGTCTGAATGAAAAGGTGTCTATTGTACAGTTATGCCTGGGTCTGTACTTGCATCCATGCTTATATGTAGCAAGGTGAATATGTGCAGTGACTAGAGCAGAGCCCCCATATCATATCAGACATAACTAATAAATACATGAGAGTACTGATCAGTTTTATAGTGTTTTACACAGGTTTGCTAGCATCTGGTGCTCAACTGGACAATTTGTTATTTGGGTCAGTTAAAAAAGATGGATGCAATCCCAGCACATACATTGCTTTTTATAAGAGATCAAGAACATCAATTTGCGGTGTTCTGTATTTTTTTAGATCTGTCTGGTATGCTAATTAGACACATGGACTAGATTTAATATTTAGAACCATGAACTTGTTCTAATATAGATTTGATATGCTGTCATTCATAGTCATCATAAAGAGATCGACTCACTCAAAAACCAACTGTGGTGAACTAATATGTCAACTATAAATGACCAGCAAAGATCTGACATTAATAGCTGAATTGGAAAATATCTCCAATGTGCCTATCTTTCCAATATAGCTATTAGTGCCTACTTTTTGCAATTTGCTTCTCAATATGCCCCAGTCAATGCATCAGTCATATAGTCCCACCACAGAATTACCTCTATTACCTCATCTGGTATCTACCATCTTTCCTCAGGCATAAATACATCTGTAGAATGACCATTATGTCTGTAAAGTCTGTGTATGTCATATAGAGACTATGTCTGTGATTAAGCACCCTGTCATGGTGTGAAACACGTAAGGTTGATCATTTCTGTCCCAGAGATGTCCACACTCTGCTGTTGGTCACAAATGTAATTCAATAAATGTTTTGTTATTTATCGCAGTCTGGGGTTATCTCTGAATCTCAAGGAGTTTTCAAGGTCAAATGTCTGTTCTGTTTTCGTATCACTGAAGAATCACACTGACCCTAAAATAATACCAGCTTTCATTTTCTAGAAATAACTTTTAAAGGCTGGCTCTAGACTGGTTGGTCTATTCACTAAAATGTGAGTTTGGAGATGGAGATAAGGGCTCATCTTGAATTCCAGTCTCTGACAAATTTCAACAACCCTGGCATGCCCCTATCTCGACCTTGCACAATGCTATTCAGTAAGTATTTTTGCAAAATCAAGGTGCAGTAATGGAAATCGAATTGGATGGCAGAGAGGTTAAACTTGCATTCCCATAAAAAAAACTGTACCCCGCTGAGAGCTGGCAAAATTGCTCCTGGCACCCAATACTGTAATTGGTGCCGGACGCTGGCCAATGATTCTTGGCCCCCAAACACACATATAGGGGGCCAGTGCAATTGGCTATACTGGGTTGTGATTTTAATATGCATTCATCATCCATCGAAGATCAATTTTTTAAATATAGGTTTAAATTAAGTTTTGTTTTGTTCCAGTGCATCAGTGATCATGTAGGGACATTAATTTATATATATTATTTTATTCCATAGGGCACTCTTTGTGTGCCAAAGTAATTGGTAGGGATTTGCCCACCATCATTGCACTTAAAGGGTGATTCATGGAGGGGCAGAAGAAAAGCAAAAGAAATAATTATTTATTTAAATTAGGATTTTCATTAAATCTGAAAAAAAAAATTTGTGGGAATTAATATTTACTAATAAAACTATTTTCATATTGGGAAGTCTTATATTTAGGCTTTCTTTTTCCCCTAAATTAATATTCAAAGTTTATATATTACTGCTGATTTTCCAGGATATGCCAAATTTATCCATTACTGCAAATTTTGCTGTGCTATACCAAGTTTATACATTACTTCTGATTTTGCCAAGTTTATACATTATTGCTGATTTTGCCAAGATATGCCAAGTTTATACATTACTGATGATTTTGCCAAGATTTGCCAAGATTATACATTGCTGATTTTGCCATGATATGCCAAGTTTATGCTAACAGAAAAAATATATTAAGTTTTCCTAATAAACTTAAAGTTTATAACATATTATATAATAGTTTTTATAAGGGACTGTACAACCTAAAACAATATTTCTACGTGGAATGCAGAAAAAAAAAAAAAAATCTAAATAAAAAAAAGGGATATTTTTACTTTTCCATGATATAGCTCCCCACCAAAACCCTCAGCACCAGGCCCATTCTGCTCTTAATCCTATGCTAGAAATAGAAAGTGATAGGTTCACTAACCAGGGCTGCCATCAGAAATTTTGAGGCCTCTTACAGAACAAATTTTCTTGGCCCACCCTCCCTATATCTCCCTCTCGTCCCTCTACCCTCTAGTCTTTATATATAGGCCTTTGTGTATGTGCATGTATCAATGAGGTTTAAATGCATAATGTTGTAACTCTAAGCTGTGCCGGCATAACATTTTCTAGGGGTGCCCTTCAGAATCCCATGATAGGAGCTGCTTGTCTGTGCTCTAACAGCACAGACCTGCTTTGGCTACTGAGCCCACACATTTGCTGGGAGGTGGGGTTTTTAATGCATACAAATATATTGCTTTCATTTCAGATGTATTTTGTTAATTTGTATTTTTCTGCCACTCTCACTATTAACTGCCTTTTCTAAGATGCAGAATTTTTACATACATGTCTAATCTTTCTTAAGTCAGCCACTTTTAACTATGAACACACTTAATTTGTATTAATTATATTAATATATATTAATATATTTAAACAAACAGCTTACTTTATTCATAGCTTACTCTTCATGCTTTGTTTGAATGTAGCTGGTTAAATGATTCTCAACAGCTACTCCGAAAAGTATTTGTTTTTGCAGTTTAATCATTAATGCCTGAAATATTTCAAAACTCCAACACAATCAGATTGATTCAATGGGAATAAACAGAAGGTTGGCAGCATTAAAACTAAGATTGCACCACCAGGAGAGAAACTGGTTATCATTAATAAGACTCATAACAGAGCTGTCAAGTAAAATTCTATTTCAGTAGTTTGAGATGCCCAACCAATGTCAGGCAATCTGGCAGCTAGTGGAATTCAACTCAACAGAAAACAATCCTGTTGTGCCTTGCACAAAACATAATTTTATTAATTTTGTTAGTCAAACAGTAGTTTTTTAAATTTAAAATAGAACTATGAAATCATGTATTTCAATGCTTGTAATTTCATTGATTTTTTATTAAAAATATGTTTTTTTTCCTTTCTGAATTTAACGGGGTACCTGCATTTTTAAAGAACCCCACTTTATAGGTTGGGCACATAAAATGACATGGAACTTTATATTTGCTCCTTATGCATACCCCCATTGAAACATTCTGTGCCAGTCACAGGCAGTGAGTGATAAGTTATATTTATGCGATAATGATTTAGAAAAAAAAGCATTCCTTGTTTAAAATCCTTCCTCTTACCCCTTTTACTACATTTATCCTGCCCTTCTTTCATTATTACTGCCACATCACTTATATTGCACCCACTGAACCCAGTGGTGTATCTTGATTTTGTGCTGCCCTAGGCAGACAAAATCAGGGCACCCCCCTACCCAAGCTGCACACCCACGTTACACACCTAAGACATGCCCCATCATTCAGACTCACATCAAGCTCATACTCCCATCACACACACACTCCCATCACACTCAGTCACACACTCCTACTCCCATCACACTCAGTCACACACTCCTACTCCCATCACACACACACTGTCTCCCATCACACACACTCTGACTCCCAACACACTCAGTCACACACACTGTCTCCCATCACACACACTCTGACTCCCATCACACTCAGTCACACACACTGTCTCCCATCACACAAACTCTGACTCCCATCACACTCAGTCACACACACTGTCTCCCATCACACACACTGTCTCCCATCACACTCAGTCACACACACTGTCTCCCATCACACACACTCTGACTCCCATCACACACAGTGTCTCCCATCACACACACTCTGACTCCCATCACACACACTCTGACTCCCATCACACACACTCTGACTCCCATCACACACAGTCACACACACACACACACATCCCATCAGCACTTACCTTTCCCTGGCAGGCAGGCAGCATGGTCCCTCCATGCTGCCTGTTCGGCTTCCCGGTGATTGTGCCGACAGGTCACGTGACCGGGCGCGCATATGACGTCAGTGCGCCCGTCACGTGACTGTCGGCACTTCCGTGTCGGCACACTGCAAGGGGAGCCGAACAGGCAGCACGGAGGTTTCTCTGTGCTGCCTGTTCGGCTCCCTGTGCAGCCTGGCAGGCAGAGCGATGGTGAGGGGGGATCTTCCGATCCCCTCTCACCTCTGTCTCTGCCTGCCAGCGCGGTCTTTTTTTTTTTTTTAAAGGGCCAGGTTTTTTTTTTTATTTTTTTTTTTAAAAAAATTTTAAATGTATTTTTTCTTCAGTGCTGGGGGGCGCTGCCGCCCCCTAAAATTTGCCGCCCTAAGGATCCGCCTAGGATGCCTCGCGGTAAATACAGCACTGACTGAACCTAATTGCACACACATATCTTGCCACAGCCCTGTCTTGAACCCATGTGACTTGTCACAGCACCCAGCTTGCACACACAAATCTTGCAAGAACACCAAGATTGAACACACAGGTCTTGCCAAAGCACCGGGAATGCATTCACAGGTTTTGCCAGAATTCTTACAGCTACATGAATTTGTGAAATTACAGCAGTTTGCAAGAAACCAGGACTGCTCATGCCAGCTGAGTAAAAGTAAATAATGTCAGGTTTCTGTGCTGTAAAAAAACGAGACAAAGATAAATAATTTCAGAACTTTTTCCACCTTTAATGTGACCTATAAACTGTACAACTCAATTGAAAAACAAACTGAAATCTTTTAGATAGAGGGAAGAAAAAATATAAAAATAAAATAATGTGGTTGCATAAGTGTGCACACCCTCTTATAACTGGGGATGTTTCTGTGTTCAGAATTAAGCAATCACATTCCAAATCATGTTAAATAGGAGTCAGCATACACCTGCCATCATTTAAAGTGCCTCTGATTAACCCCAAATAAAGTTCAGCTACTCTAGTTGGTCTTTCCTGAAATTTTCTTAGTCGCATCCCACAGCAAAAGCCATGGTCCACAGAGAGCTTCCAAAGCACCAGAGGGATCTCATTGTTAAAAGGTATCAGTCAGGAGAAGGGTACAAAAGAATTTCCAAGGCATTAGATATACCATGGAACACAGTTGAGACAGTCATCATCAAGTGGAGAAAATATAGCACAACAGTGACATTACCAAGAACTGGAGCTCCCTCCAAAATTGATGAAATCAAAACTGGTCTGGGAGGCTACCAAGAGGCCTACAGCAACATTAAAGGAGCTGCAGGAATATCTGGCAAGTATTGGCTGTGTGGTACATGTGACAACAATCTCCCATATTATTCATATGTCTGGGCTAAGGGGTAGAGTGGCAAGACGAAAGCCTTTTCTTACGAAGAAAAACATCCAAGCCAGGCTACATTTTGCAAAAACACATCGGAAGTCTCCCAAAAGCATGTGGGAAAAGGTGTTATGGTCTGATGAAACCAAGGTTGAACTTTTGGGCCATAATTCCAAAAGATATGTTTGGCGCAAAAACAACACTGCACATCACCAAAAGAACACCATACCCACAGTGAAGCATGGTGGTGGCAGCATCATGCTTTGGGGCTGTTTTTCTTCAGCTGGAACTGAGGCCTTAGTTAAGATAGAGGGAATTATGAACAGTTCCAAATACCAGTCAATATTTGCACAAAACCTTCAGGCTTCTGCTAGAAAGCTGAACATGAAGAGGAACTTCATCTTTCAGCATGACAATGACCCAAAGCATACATCCAAATCAACAAAGGAATGGCTTCACCAGAAGAAGATTAAAGTTTTGGAATGGCCCAGCCAGAGCCCAGACCTGAATCCGATTGAAAATCTGTGGGGTGATCTGAAGAGGGCCGTGCACAGGAGATGCCCTCGCAATTTGACAGATTTGGAGTGTTTTTGAAAAGAAGAGTGGGCACATCTTGCCAAGTCAAAATGTGCCATGCTGATAGACTCATACCCAAAAAGACTGAGTGCTGTAATAAAATCAAAAGGTGCTTCAACAAAGTATTAGTTTAAGGCTGTGCACACTTATGCAACCACATTATTTTATTTTTATATTTTTTCTTTCCTCTACCTAAAAGATTTCAGTTTGTTTTTCAATTGAGTTGTACAGTTTATAGGTCACATTAAAGGTGGAAAAAGTTCTGAAACGATTTATCTTTGTCTCATTTTTTTACAGCACAGAAACCTGACATTTTAACAGGGGTGTGTAGACTTTTTATATCCACTGTATTCTTTATTTGCTGCAGGAACCAATTAGAATAATGCCACTCAAATGAATGGACTTTCTTCTCTTTTTAGTGATGTTAGTGTGTTGCACTGTTAATAGATCCTACTATGTACATAAGCAGGTTTATATCAGTCCACACATTATATTCTATTCCAGCAGCACAGGAAGTGACTAAATGTAGCAAAACATTATAGCCTCAGTGTCTGTAGTGTACATGCAAAGTAATCCATGGGGGAGGGGTTGGGTCAAATATTGAAAATGTGATTTATACAGAATTCCTGCATCAAATCTTACTGGAAAAAAAGCCTGCACACTACACAAACAGTGGTCTTAAATTTGCAGCAGTTGAAGTGAGTTTGTGGACTAGACTGTCCCTTCAAATTCTAGAAATAAACTCTAAAATATTCTATTTGGCTCACAGCTGTATCAGTCAAACCATTTTGCACATTTTAGATATCTCTCTGAGGAACACGATGATGTTGATGAATAGAGACTGTTTTTCTTTTGACAACAAATATATATATATAAACTAGACATATAACTGTGGTCTTACAATTCTGACAATGCTGTCATTGCTAGCAAACAAAATATTGTTCATCACTGACAACTACCTGTAAGTTTGTTATTTTCCTCTCTCTCTCTCTGTCTCTCTCTCTCTCTCTGTATCTCTCTCTCTCTCTCTCTCTCTATAGTTCATGGAGAACACTTTGACTATTCTTCCTAGTATTGACCACTTGTACTTGCTCTTTAATCATGAACTCTCTGATATAGTAATTTTCTATTGATTAACTTGCAAGTTATTATTAACCTGCATTCTCGAATGCTTTCTAGAAAAGTTATATGGAAGCTGGAATTTAAAAGGTAGACAGAAGAGCTGGAATTAAAGAGGATGACTAAAGAGGACAATGCTGTAATAAAATACGTTTTCACGCCATTTTTCCTGGAAATAGTTCAACAAAAGATGGCAACTCTACGACAAATGTCAACCTCCCATGTTTTCACTAAAGCAAAATCGACCTCCCTCTACCCACACCTCAGCAAAGTCCATCTCGAGTTCTCATATTGGATGCCCTTCAGTGAAAAGCAATAAATAAAAAAAACTTTGGCAGCTTGAATTCGGAGATGAGTTGCATAAAAAAGAATAAAAAGATAAATAATAAAAAAGCCTACTATTGCCTGGTTTGAAAATACCACCAGAAGTTGGTCTGAGAAAGTGAGGCTTGTGATTGGTTGAGAGAGTCATCCAGTAAAAAGCCTCCTGTGCTCTTTTCAGCTCTGATTTAATTTTGTTTTACTCTCAGCTGAGACCAAGACTGTGCATTGTTTTTATTTATTATTTTGCCAGCACAGATTTTAGTAATTGCAGTAATTTTCACATGTATCAATGTAAAAACACACTGTTGATGTGTTATTACAGGTTTGGGCCACTAATTAAGACTCGTACCCCCCCCCCCCCTACCTGGGCTAATGTAGGGGCATACATGATTAATATTATTTAATGAATTTATTAATTAGATAAGAGGGTAATATTTTTATTTTTTATTTGTGTTTTGGGCAAGCTCCTGTGCAGGAGAGGGTGATGGCTAATATTTATTTTAATTCTGGGAGGTTAATTATAAACCCCACAATTGTGTGGGTTGGGGGAGTAATATATATTTCTTGTCTGTGGTCCTGGAGAAGGCCCCAGAATCATTTATTTTACTAAGTCTAAGAGCTATTAAAAAGGCCAGGCCGGTAATTATAATGGGGTCTGGGTGCTTTTTGGCAGGCTCCCAGGCCCTTTAATAGGGGGCTAGGGACACTTGCCCTGGTTCTCCATATCTGTTTGGGGAGCCCCTGCTTTTGTCAAAGGGAACTAAATGTTTTCTTCTAAGTCACAATTGACCTCCAATTATGATGCTGATTATGAGTTAACACCCCCCCCCCATTAGTTTTGAATTCTAAACAGTGGTTTTGACCTCCAATCTCTGATTTTATTGAATATACTCCTACAATGGAGAGATAAAATATACCTAAAAATTAGAAAAATCTTAATGTAAAATCTTAATTTGAAATGTTGATAGATTCATCTGTTATCACTGTAGCTTTTTGAAATGCATCTCAGGCTTGGTGAAAATCACATGCACTGTGCCTTAAAAAGTTGTCCTTTTTAAAATGATTTAAAGTAAAATAATACCAATCAACCAAGTAAATATTTTACACAATATCATACTTAAATATGATGGTGTATTTTCTGAGTAATATTAAATAGTACATCTGTAAAAATCTACATCTCAAACAAGGGATGTGTGTATCATAGACATTCATCATCTGTGACACTAAGTAGTATTTCAATATGATCATAAAATGTCTACTATCTTGAAGAGCAGACTCAATTGCTGAACCACTGTGGAATATATTATAAAGCTATACATACACATGTACCACCATGTCAAAATAGAAACAAAATTATACAGCTGTCATCAAATTAATATTTCAGTTCACAACATGTTGTACCTTTCCTCATTTTTTTATTTTTATAATTGCTTGCTATGATAACATTAACATTTCTTAATATTTTAAATAATTATCTAGCCTGTGCTATAAATTGCCATGTACCTTGTAAGTTTTAATGTAAGTTTTTTAAGTAATGACTTCATTAAATACCAGTAAGGTGGCTCAATAGACTAATGTACCAACCAAAAAAATGTGTTTAATCTTCACACCTGCACAATCAATTCCTGGTGATATGAACTGAGCATTTGATCATTCTGAGGTCAATGAAATGAAAACCATCAAGTTGACTAATAGTACCTTTACTACTACGTACTTGCAAACAAAAGTAAATCTGTATGTACTTTTCTTTCTTACTAAAATAATAAAGTAAGTCAGTGATGGCACAGTAGGTTAGACATTCAGAAGTATAATAGGTACATAACAAGATTATCTGTATCCTATACTTACTTGTCTCACCATTACGATGTGATTATTTTTACTAATAGACAGCTCTTTATAAATCCTCCCCAAATCTTTGTCTGTCATCTGCTCTCACTTTACCTCAACCCCATATTCTCGCATACAGGACATTCATAGATTAACTTCCATCCCTTATGTGTATGTGTATGATCCAAAAAAGTGTAACCAGAACCACATATATAAAAGTCCCAATAGAGTGCAATCAGCTTAAAAAAATTCTAATTCTAAACTCCGACTGAGTGTCGTGCTGCTCCACACATGTACAAATCCAAGATTGAAAAAAAAAACGCACTCATGGGGCTTGTTAAGGGAAATTTTTCAGTCGAATGTCTATATATAAGTAACAAAATTCTAACATACTGTTGTCGTTTCGGACCTCAACGTGGGCCTTTATCAAGACTAAGACCAGGATTTTAGTCTTGAGATAGGCCTGCGTTGCGGTCCTAAATTTCGACAGTATGTAAGAATTTCGTTACTTATTTATAAACGTTCCACTGAGAATATTGTGTTAACGCACGTAAGTGCGTCTTTTTTTCAATCTTGGATTTGAATATATATATATATATATATATATCCCAAAATAGGTGCATTCAGCTTTTAAAGATTCTCACCAGAAGGGGACTCGGCCCAGGTGTCATGCAGCTCATGGTAGTTTTCTAAAGTGATGTAGAATACATGCAAATAAATTAAGGATTCAGGATTTGTGCAATGTTCTGTATGTCTGTAGACCATTCCTGGATGCTCAAATATCTTACAGAGGACCTGCACAGCTTCACATGCAGTGGTTAGTCCTTCAAAGGCCAAAATAGTCCAATTTTGAAAAAAAAAAGTTTCCTGTATTATAATCCTCCTGTTTTACTATCAACTGTTTTGCAAAGTTTTACAATGTTTTTTTTGCATTAAACAATTCTCATGGTAATCTAAGGTGTATTCTAAAGCATACAGACACATTTAGTCATATAGAATCAGTGGTGTATCTTGATTTTGTGATGCCCTAGGCAGACAAAATCCAGGCACCCCCCTACCCAAGCTGCACACCCACGTTACACACCTAAGACATGCCCCATCATTCAGACTCACATCAAGCTTACACTCCCATCACACTCAGTCACACACTCCTACTCCCATCACACTCAGTCACACACTCCTACTCCCATCACGCACACTCCGACTCCCATCACACTCAGTCACACACACTGTCTCCCATCACACACACTCTGACTCCCATCACACTCAGTCACACACACTGTCTCCCATCACACACACTCCGACTCCCATGACACTCAGTCACACACACTGTCTCCCATCACACACACTCCGACTCCCATGACACTCAGTCACACACACTGTCTCCCATCACACACACTCTGACTCCCATCACACTCAGTCACACACACTGTCTCCCATCACACACACTCTGACTCCCATCACACTCAGTCACACACACTGTCTCCCATCACACACACTCTGACTCCCATCACACTCAGTCACACACACTGTCTCCCATCACACACACTCTGACTCCCATCACACTCAGTCACACACAGTCTCCCATCACACACACTCTGACTCCCATCACACTCAGTCACACTCACACACACACACACACACACACACACACACACACACACACAGAGTCTCCCATCAGCACTTACCTTTCATTGGTGGCTAGTGGCAGGCAGCATGGTCCCTCCATGCTGCCTGTTCGGCTTCCCGGCGATTGTGCCGACAGGTCACGTGACCGGGCGCGCGTATGACGTCAGCGTGCCCGTCACGTGACTGTCGGGACTTCCGTGTCGGCACACTGCACAGGGAGCCGAACAGGCAGCACGGAGGTTTCTCTGTGCTGCCTGCTCGTCTCCCCGTGCAGCCTGGCAGGCAGAGCGTTGGTGAGGGGGGATCTTCTGATCCCCTGTCACCTCCGGCTCTGCCTGCAAGCGCTGTCTATTTTTTTATTTTTTTTTTTTAAAGGGCCGGATTTTTTTTATTTTTTATTTATTTATTTTTTTCACAGTGCTGGGGGGCGCTGCCGCCCCCCAAAATTTGCCGCCATAGGCATCCGCCTAGGATGCCTCGCGGTAAATACAGCACTGTATAGAATACCTTTAAATGATTTGCTGCTGCTGCTGATTAAAGCCGGTTATGATTGTAAGTGAAGAGAAGTAAACTGTGACCATTGTTGCAGAAAATTAAGGGGCTATGTCAGCACAGGGAGAAAATATATGGTGCTGCAGAAAAAAAATCTATGAATATTAATTAAAATGTAATGTTGTTGTCTGCAACAATGAAGGTAATTTGCAATGAAACTAATAATGATTACATTGAAAATAGAGAACAACAGAAGTATCTATTTAGACTTTGCTAAAGCGTTTGATATGGTTCCGCACAAAAGTTTACTTACTCTACAAATTGAGAGAAATAGGCTTGGAGATAAATGCATGTATATAAAAATTGGCTGAAAGATAGAATGCAGATGGTTGTTGGAATATATCAGGGGTCAGTCCTGGGCTGGTCTGATACTGCTCCACTGATATTAACTCTGGCTGTAGGTGTTCAGTGATACTTAATTTTCCTACGTGATTTGAGTATTTTTCTCATTTTCACAGATTTCTACGGGGCAAATTTTTAAAAATGTGATATTAAAAAGTTCCACTAGCTGGGGGTGGAGCCGTCTGGCTATGACATCGGTTTCACACCACATGAGCTCCTTGAGCAACTGCACATCACAGTGTCTTTTAATTGACATTTTGCCCAAAACAAGCAAGAAAAGATTTTTGGACCCGCTTGCCAACATGGGTCAGAAATGAAGAAAGCTTCAACAACTGTATCAGCAGTTAAATTGGGCATAACCAACTACCTTGTTAGGCCGCACAGGCCGCAGCCGATGCCTGCCGTTGCCCACTACTCATTAAAATGGGATGATTGTACTACGCCCTCTGATGACTCAGAAGCTGTCATTCCACCCCCAACTGTGGTGGTGTTGCTGCTGCCAGAGGCGTCGCTAGGGGGGGATACTGGGGCTGAAGCCCCGGATCTCCCCTCCATACCCCCGAATGGAGACTCTGACCACGCCCCCTAGTGCTCGGCCCCGCCTCCTCACGCTCAGCCCCGCCCCCTGCATACTGCACTCTGGGTGCTGAGCAGCCCCAGACTGTGGGTGTGAGTGGAAGAGTATAAGTGGGTGTGAGTGGCAGCATCTAAGTAAGTGTAAGTGTGTGAGTGAGTGTTTTGAAGAGCGTAAGTGTGTGTGAGTGTAAGCATGAGTGGCAGAGTTATGAGTGTGTATGTGTGTGTGTGTGGCAGAATGTAAGTGTGTGTAAGTGGCAGAGTGTGAGTGTGTATGTGAGTGGCAGAGTGTGAGTGGTAGAGTGTAAGTGTGTGAGGCAGAGTGTGAGTGTTTGGAAGACTGTATGCATGTGTGAGTGAGTGCAAGCGTGAGTGTCAGAGTTATGAGTGTGCATGTGTATGTGTGTGAGTGGCAGAGTGTGTGAGAGTATAAGTGTGAGCAGCAGAGTTATGAGTGTATGTGTGAGTGAGTGTAAGCATGAGTGGCAGAGTTATGTATGTGCGTGTGTATGTGTGTTAGTGGCAGAGTGTGTGAGAGTATGAGTGTGAGCAGCAGAGTTATTAGTGTGTGTGTGAGTGAGTGTAAGCATGAGTGGAAGAGTTATGAGTGTGCGTGTGTATGTATGTGAGTGGCAGAGTGTGTGAGAATGTAAGCGTGAGTGGCAGGGTTATGAGTGGCAGAGTGTGAGTGTGAATCCCAGTGAGATTACTAGGAGAAAATGTGACTAATGACTATTATTCATATTGAATGGGATAATCAAGTGAGAAACAATGTTATCATCTCATATTATTTTTATTTTCACACTTATGAATAATAGTGATTCATCTTTATATATAGTCTTTATATTGATGGCAATAAAAGTCCATACACATGGCATTAAACATCCCATGTACCTGGTTATAGGACTTTACTCATGAAAGAGAGAAGTGCAGGGAAGTGAGATGGGAATTTCAAAATTAAGGCTAAAGTAGCAGAGTTGGAAAAATTCTCCCATTCAGTTGAATTCCCATCTCAATTCCCTGTACTTCTCTCTTTTATGAGGTTGGTAGAAGGAGCATACCTTCATATCTCAGCCTATTCTTCCCAGGTTTTGACCCCTTTTTATTAAAAAATAAAAAATAAAATATTTATGATGTGCGTGTGAGAGTTGCAGGTTTACACACGTGTCTGTGTGGCAGAATATCTGTGTGGGACAGGCCATCTGTGTGTATAAGGGTGTCTGTGTGCAAGGTTGTCTGGATGTGTGTGTGTGAGTGTAAGGTTGTCTATGTGGGGGTGTAAGGGTGGGTGTCTGTGTGATATCCCCTATATTATGTCATATTATGAGACTGTTGGTCAACTTTTTTCTCAAAGTCTGGTAAATGGTGTATGCAACGTATGCAATGCTCAGTTATTTTGAAATCATGTGAATTTGCTCACATACAAGTTTGTGTGTGTAAGTGGGATTGTGTGTCTGTGTGTAAGGGTGTGTGTATGTATGTGTTACTGCAAGTGTGAGTATATGTGGCTGTATGTGTGTGTATTTGTGGCTGTGTATTTATGTGTATAAGTGTAACTACGAGTTTTTTGTGTGCGGTGAGTCTTATTGTGTATTGTAGTACAGTAATGTGCAGCATGAGTGTGTGATACACTCACACACGGCACATTACTGTGAGTTGTATTGCTGTTGAGACTGTGATACACTCACACACTGCACATTACTGTGAGTTTTATTGCTGTGGAGGTAGTCACAGACAGACAGACACACACATACGGACAGGCACACACATACAGTTGGTGACAGGCACACACATACAGTTGGTCACAGACAGACATACAGTCAGTCACACACACAGTCAGACACAGGCAGACACACACACAAACACATGTAGTCAGTAACAGATGGACACACACATACAATCAGTCACAGACAGGTACACACATACAATCAGTCACAGACAGATACACACATACATTCAGTCACAGTCAGACATGCAGTCAGTCATGCACTCATAAAGTGGGTCACATAAACACACAGTCACACATGCAGTCAGTCATATACGCATACACACACACTGTCAGTCACATACACTTACGCACAAGTCAGCAATTTTGTTGTTGTTTACAATATAAAAAGTGCATCTATCAATATGCCCCCCTCCTGTCTGCTATACCTCATTCTAGCCTGGTCTGTGCCCTGCTGTTGTTTCTAGCCCTGATGAGCACACTCGGCGCTCGGACACTATAGTGCGGTGCATGTGGTGATGGAGAAGGAAGACTGTACAGCCGGTGCACACACGGCTCCCCCTCACTCCGCTGATAAATAAATAAATAAAATGATCCCAGCGGTGAGGGCACCATGCAGGGACAACAATAACCAGGTGCCAGGTATAATTTCCTGGTGCCCAGGATTTGTTGAGCCCTGACATATACCCACATATACCTATTGTTCATTGGCACCAAATATATCAGTCTGTATGCCACCTAAGCATGTGAGCTTATTTACTCCACTTCTATAAAAACTGTCATTGGCTCCATCCCCGGATCTTTTGGAGACCTAGCAACGCCCCTGGCTGCTGCCCTCGACTGATGGAGATCCTTCACCGAAGGGTGACATTAAACAATCATTTAGTAATTTCCACACTATGTGGAAAGCGGATCTGACCACAGTTAAAAGCTCAATCACAGACACACAAACAAGCCAAAGTTGCAGCGTTGGAAACGGGACAGCAGAAGGTGAGATATAGCTGCTCTCAGAATGCAAAAGTCTCAGTGTTACTTATTCAGTGTGTGGACATTCTGTCTTAACAAGTTGCTATTCTGGGCCCGCCACGCTAACATCCACGTAAGCAGTATCCCGGAGGAGGTTGGGCCCGCCACCCTCCGGCCGTACCTACAGAGTTTCCTTAATCACTTACTTCCAGAAAAGGCCACTGACTCGAGTGCAGTACTCAATTTTTTTTTTAAATTTGCAAGGCTTCAAGATCCTCTCCTGAAGCACCTAAGGATGTGGTACTGTGGCTACAATCCCATGCAACTAAAACTACGCTTCTGACCAAGAGCTGCAACCAGGCTACCCATTCTTTTGAAGGATCCTCACTATCCATATTCGATGATCTCCCACCAGTGGTAATGGCATGGAGGAGATCGATGACCCCTCTAATGGCCCACCTCCGTACACTCGCATTAAAAGATGGACTCTGCATCATGCCCTGTCAGTGACAAGGGATGAAAAGCTGCTAACCATAGAATACCCCAAGGACATTGCTCAATTTCTGTGTGACTTGCAGATTGCCCCACTGACTGAAAAGGATGCCACAAGGCTGAAACGCCACATTAACGTACCTTCCACTGTTGAGACTCTCCTCAATCCATAATCTGAAGACCTTCTGTACCAATTTTGGACACCCTTTCTGAGCATCCTCCATGACTAATGAGTCACTAGGAGATGCTTCTGCGTGGGCTCTATTGCCAATTGCCGCTTGAACAGACCCAACAGGGTCATTTACCCAAAGTTATTACTGTTTTATATGCCTCATCTTGAAATAATGTTTTTTTATGTGATTTCATCTCACTAGTTTAGCTATATATTGTGCAGGGACAAACCTGGCGAGATTTGCCTACTTAGCAAACTCACCAGGTTTGTCCTTGCACAATGTATAGCTAAACTAGTAGCTAAATTGGTGCGATGAAATGGTCACCTCAACTCACCTGCAGCTCACCTTTTGGTGAATAGACCCCTCTGACATGCTGATGTCAAACAGAGAAAAAGTGTTCTTGTGCCCAGCACATTTTCAGATCCCTTTATGCTATACACCAAAACAAAAACAATTACTTCCATAGCGGGATTTGGAATAAAAATATTTACTTAAAGATTTCTAGAATGTAACTAAACCAAAAATGGTCCAACATGGTAATTTATCAGATTAGTTTTCTTAATTGCTAATAAATATCAGCAGTCAAACTGCATTGACCAAACATATTGGTGGCAAGAAAGACAACTATTTGTTTTAAGATAATTTAGTTGCACATTTTTCAGAGCATTATTTTTTTAAGGTTCAGTAGGTATGCAAAATGCATTTTAATGATTTCCTTTTACAGTATGCTGAGTACTTATATAAACAATATTTTTTTATGGATGAGTAGTTTGCAACAGGTGAAATCAATTCAAGCCGGTTATTTCAAATTATATCAGCATGTGGCATAACTGAGCTGTCTATGATAGCTGTACTGCACATTAGAAAATATTAAAAACTTTACACTTCATTAGCTTCTTTATTGTCTCAGTAAATGTGTTAGGAACTATTGCATTTTCAAAAACATAAAAATTGTTGATGATAGCAAGCATTTTGCTACATAAAGAAGCAGACATAAGTTCCGTGTTTGGCTTATCGCACTTTTGCTCTAAGTGAAATGGTCTCTTCAGCAAAAACAGAAGAAAAAAGTTCCACATTAGATGAGAAACATTGGAAAGACTGGCAGACCATAATTCCACAAAACACCAGCTATGTAAGAAATAATTTGAACTTGAATCCATGCTCACAGTCTGCCTGACACCCATTTCACCCTGCTCTTGACAAAGCCATTTGGGCATCAGGCGGGCATTACATTATTATGACTTACTAGCCACTCTCTTGTCTTTATTTTCTGAATAGCTTCCACTCCCAAATGTTTCCATTAGTTCCCTAAGGAATTAGCCAATATATGGTATCATTTTAACTTTGACTTGTTTCCTGTTTCTTTTATTCACTAGCTAGTGAAGTGTGGTGAACGAAACAACTGATAATTAGTAACATGATCACAATATGGAATAACATAATATGCTGATCCATAACATACAGATCTGATACACATCATTCACATACTAAACTCAAAGGTCAACTAACAGTAATATTGACTTTATTTGGAAAGTGGTGCATTTATTTATGTTTGACATTTCTGAATGGGTAAATAACTTTGGTCTTTTAATATCATTAGATGCTTTTAGCTTGTCCGAAATTGGGTCATGCAACAATGATCATATGCACATCAGTAAATCTACCCTAGAATTGCTGAGAAAGAAAAGAATGTAGGTGTTGTGATGGCCTAGCCAAAGTCCAGACCTCAACCCACCTAAAATGATGTGACACAAATCTAAGAGAGCTGTGCATAAACAAATGCCTGCAAACCTCAATGAACTTTAGCAATATTCTAATGTTACTGAAATTACTTTACTGTAAGCTATCAAATCTTAAGTTCCACTTAGCTTTTCATACCTGACTCATTTTTTGGTTTTATTTTTGTTATGACACAGTGTAATATGCATGTGTTGTTGTTCCTCAGAGGTGGCAGTTACCTAATTGTAAGACCTGCTAAGTTACAGAAGATTGTTATTATGTCCTAATTTATATATATTATGCCATATGGATATATTGTCAGGTATTTGTATGTTTTAAAAACAAAATTCCACTGTGAGTGTAGATGGTAAGCTGATTACTATTTCAGTTTTAACATTTGCAACTTTTTACATATATCCAGCTGCGTACTACCACTATCCCTGGAGTTCTCTTTTGCTATTAATAATACTTTGTATATACAGTCACTTGCCAAATTGCTTAAAATACACAGGCATTTATAAAATATTTTTATATAAAAGAACAATCATTTTATTGGCAAGAAATTATATTCATTTAACCTAATAGCACCACAGTTTTGGATGTCTTTGATATACACTGTTTACTTATCCAAATTAGAGAGTAATTACTTGATTTTAGGAAATCTGTTTTATTTCCTCAACACAATTACTGTATTAAGAACAAAATGGCATGTGTTCAAAATATGATGGGAAAACTGTGGATTCCTCTAGAATTGGTATAAGAAACATATCCATTATACATTACACTCAGTAGATTGTTATTACAATTAATACAAACATTTAAATATAAGGATGAAACCAAGACAATGATCAAATATACAAAGAGACTGGATTTTTTACAGTCATATGAAGTAAATATTTTTTTTCAGAATGTTGTTCATCACCATTAATAATAGACTATTTACCAATACAAATGTAGGCCTGACATAGATATTCTTATCAATGTAAGTTAAAAGAAAAAAAAACTGCAGTATTTACAGAAGAACAAATGTTCTACTTATGTCTAGAAAAGATAATCTACATTCTGCTCTAAGCTCCCAGTGCCTAATATTTATGAGGAAAAAGTATGTTTTCCTCATTAAAAAGGAACCATTCTACTTACAGGTCATTTACAAATCAATCTACTAATTTATTTATAAAGCATAGTAACAGCAAGAATAAATTCAAACTCATTTCCAAGTATACCATGGAGAGTATGTTCAATTATAGACATACAGTGACAAAAAGGAGACATTTACACAAATATATACCTCAGAGTGACATTTGTCTTTTTTTTACCTTTACATAGGGATTGTTTTGCTTGAATCATTTCTTTATTTGTACCTTACACCTTTGAAATAAGTGCTTGATCTTAGTGATAGATTTTAATGCTTCTGATTTTTCTTCAAGTTGTGATGTTTTTGCACTTACTATAGATTATGATAGATTATGATGTGCGAATATATGTGCAAAGTTGAATCATTGCAAGCCATGCAAAGATAAGATACAACTAGAGAGAACAGATTAGTTAAACCTTGTTGTATGTTTTATTTATTGTAAGTTGATATATATTATATATTACAAACACTTGCTGTACTAAGAATCTAATGGCTGGGTTAGGGACTGTAAATGGGCTTCTTTTGTTGGTGATTTCCTCAATGCCTGGTTTTCTTTTCTTCAAACAACATGCATGGTATGATTTATAAACCTTTAGCAACTCACGCTAAATATAAGCATCTGCAAGGACTGGGTCAAATATTATTTTAAAAGACTATTGAGTCTATACACTAAAATTTTACTTTGGATGTCGACTTTCATTTTTAGACAAATTCGGCACATGAGTTGGACTTAGAAAAAAAAAACCCAGGTTCGAATCTCCCCCTTTAAAAGGAATGGGAGGTACAATGATCAAAGCTATTTTTGAATTCGGCACCTGAGTTTTGACATTAGTCTCAAAATGAAAGACAACCTCCAAAGCCAAATGATAGTTAATAGACTCATTAGTACTTACACAGATTTATTGATTTTACTTGGGAAATGTGATGGAATCCAGTCCTTATGTTAGAAGTTCTGTAAACTTATTTTTAATTAGGAACTTCTGTAATGCCATATTTTAGGGACAACCCTCCTATACACATGGCTGATTATACCTGTACTAATATATGAACAAATGTCCTCATCATTAATGGGTGAATCTGGTCTAGTAGGTAGGCTTTTCAAACAAGAGCATCTACTAGAAACAGAGACAGAACCTCAGACCCAAATACCAACAACTGGATTATAGCTTTTATTTTCTAATGTTACATGGTAATCATTCAGATTTGCATTCCACTTTGCTTTTTTTCCCAGTCAAAACTCTACTCCATATACACTGAATGGATACAGATCCCTTCTTTCTATAGCTGAGTTTTTTCAAAAAAGTTAACAATATAAAAAACCTATTTTTCCACCTGTATTGTGATAATACTTTTTACATCCAAATCATGAAATCATCTTTAACAATAAACTCTCAGTATCCCTCAGGGTAACACAATATTGTCCTGGTCTTTTTTGTCCTATATATGCTTTTCCTTTTTTTTCTTTTTAGTCTTTGTGTTAGAACATTCGGATTCTGTATATATAATGGATGATGCTAAGATTTGTTATTTCAGTGATGAGCTTTTATACTTTGATAATAAAAAAATAAAAGAAGAAAGAATGTAAGGAAAGAAAACAAAAAAGGGAACCACCCCCCGCCCCCCCAATAAACTCTCACCCTCAACTTTGTCATATTAATTTACTGTTTGTCACCTTCCTTGAAGGTACTAGAACCAAAGATGTGATCTTAATTAAGTGTTCTTGCATAGCATATATTCTTATTCTTATTATAGCCAAATTTACCACCCTAACTCCTCCCACAGTTTTTACGCTACATAGACAGTAATATACGGAAACATGTGGATTGTTCCCGATTGGTGTGCTATTACATTGTGGAACGTTTTGCAGAATGGTTCACAAAATATCGTCATTTGTGTGGTGAAATTGGTCCCATAGTGTCAGGCTTTCATTTTTACTTTTGTTTTTTTCTCGCGATCGCGTCATTAGGCCACGTCCCCTTCATTAGGCCACGCCCCCTTCAATGACGCTATATTCCTGTGACTATAAATAACAGTCTGCAACAGACACAAATCGCTGAGTATTGTCTTTAGCAGCTGTTGTTCCTGACTCCTTAGCTCCAAGCTACCTTAGAGTATCTTGCTACTTTCATTTTTGATTACCTGTTGCTGACCCGGATATCCTCGACCATTCTGATTTCTCCAATCCTGACTTTTGGCTTCCTCACTCGATATTGTTACTCTCTCCAATCCTGACCTTTGGCTTCCTGAATCGAATTGTGTACTTCTCCAATCCTCTGAATACGGACCGTCCCTGTTATCCTGCATTTTTCTCTATCATCTAACCGCAAGTACCTTCCATATCTTCAATCAAGTGTTCCATCATATTTTTTACTTAATACTTCAATCAAGTTACATATATTTTTCCATATTACGTCAAACCATTTATTTTTTCTCTGCAATCAATATCAGTCAGTTTTTTTCTTCTTTTTGCTGCTAAACTTTAATACAAGAATTGCTTAAACGTTATACCTTGTGTGGATTGTCATTTATTTCTGCAGTTGAGTTTCCAAATATTCTTAAAGTCACAGCTACACTGACACATAGGAATGAATGGCGGAGAGTGGGAGCTGACAAAAAGCGAGAGTGTGAGCTTAAAAATCAGGACATGATTTCTAAACTGCCACCACTCCCTCATTTTCAAGCCCACCTACACAAATCATATATCAAAACGTTCAGCTATCCCTGCTGCCACTAAACATGTCCACTGCTAAGCCATAGTCCTGATAGTTTTCACAATATGATCATTTGTTTGCAACTCAAACCTGAGGTTGAAACCTCAAATTTGAAGGGCAATATCTTAACTGCGACTGTTCCTTCATTTTTAATATTTCAGAGACATACTATGCATCAAAATGTAGGTCTGGGTCTTGTGATTCTCACAATATAAAATCCGACCATTTGAAGATGGCAACCGTACTCCAACCTTTCCACAGTTACTCCAACCACTCCACCCAGTAACTCCGCCCACTCCAGTTGTAGACTACTGGTGGAGGCAAGAACACTTCACACAATTTCCCCAGAAATTGTAGCTTTTCTAGTTTTTAATAAAATAATTGTTATCACATAGTTCTGTAAACATGTTTTGTTAACAGAGAGGAATGTTGTATACCTCTTATAAAATGCAACTTTGTTCCTACCAGTGTACAAATTATATTTCTGTTATGTTTTGGCCTGAATTTTCTCACTGTAGTTTATTCTAGTTGATAACATCAATAATAAAAACTGTGTAAAGTAGCTATAGTTCAGTAATATTTACACTATACTGTTTTTGACATTGATTTCCAGTACACACCGGTCAGAAAATAATATAGAATGCCAAAGAATGAATACAGGACATAAGAAGTGCTTGCTTACAACATATTCCCAGTAAATGACTGAACACTGGATGTGTTTCAGTCTGCTAATTTTATATAAGCATAATGTTTTGCATCTGTCAAAGCAACATCAGTCACCAACAATTAGTGTATTACCAATTAATTCTAGTTTGGTAAAACTATCTGAACATGCTATCTAACATCTGTTTCTATTAAACTAGCTGTAGGGCCTTACAGTCTTATAAAAGTGGTTGATTCAGAATCTACTAAATTTGGTTGGTTTAATTAGAAAGTCATTTCACAAAATTCCCAATTTGTCTTGCAATCTGGTTCGGGGAATAACAAATCAACTGGCATTAATGAATATCAATGTAAAGGACATATACTTGTAGTGTTAGTGTGTAAATGTAAGAAAAAGTAATTTTTTATAATAGATTTTATAATAGAGCCTAGTCTTATGTTTACTACATGACCAAAGGACTGAACATTTAGAACAACAAACAAAAACAAAAAAAGTGTCAAACAACCGTGATAGAAATTAAAGTGGTGTTAAAGGATTTTTTTTTTTCACTTTTGCTTCTTTAATAAGACCCAATGCAATATGCTGTGCCACATCTTTGGAGAAAACCCTGTGCACATGATTTCATATTACATTCAGCTCAGCTGATGCAGCAAATGATGACTGAGTGTGCTGATCCTGTTTTTGGTGAATACTGCTTATTTAAATAACACAAACATGTGTTTCTGGGGATTTTCAAATTTCTAGTTAGTGCATGCCAATAGCCAGATCAGCCCTACCTCTGTACTTTGTGTAAGCACCAAAAAGGTTGGACTTATATGCTTGATCCTATATGAACCAACGCATTTTTTTTCTTCTACAGGATTAACAAAAATAAGAGATTGAAAAGGTTCAACTCCTTGTAATGTTGCCAAATTGTGCAGTGGGGCATTGCATGCTTTTCAAAGAAGAGCCTCTAGTTCTTTTGAGTCAAGAATGATGTAAACATCTGTTTTGCACTCTCCACTACCCTATGTTCCTTGAAACTGCACCACAAAAATTACATAAACACAAACTTTAATAAATGTATGTTTTCAAGCAACATGTTTTTGTACATATATTGCAAACATGAAGGAATTAGTTATGAAATGATAGCTTTGCTAGTACAGTAAAGACCGATTGAATTGGATGTGATTAAAGCTTAGACATTGCTTTCAGTTCAAAGTAATCTCACTAGATTTCGTTGGACTTATGTACTCATATCACAATGAAACATTTGATTTTCATTACTAAAGGCTTAGCTAAATGGAAATGTGACTTTCCTAGTAATTTCAGTATACCTATTGACATATTTAAACCTCAATGCAAGGTACTTTAGTAGATACCTTATCAGATAAATCATATTCTACTTGCCTGACATTTTCAATAGCAATATAAAACTAGGAGATATTGGTTATATGCAGTTTTCTTCATAAAACAAGACCCAATATTTATTTGTAAATTCTAAGCATTGAATATGGAACATGCTTTTTTACAATACAGAGTTTTTATTCTGACACTGTATTTTAAAACACCTGTGTTAAAGCAAGAACTCACAACTTTTTTTAGTGTAAAAGCCCCAATATTTCATGCTTGGCTAAATTGGGAGCTACATTTAAACATTCAATATCGTTATTTTGTGGGGAAAAATAATGGTGGAGCACATGTGGACTGTTGCATTGGTCAAATGACTTATTATTAATGTACCACAGCAGATCCCACATAAATATTTACTTTTTCTCAAAATAAGTATATATACTCACTTGTATATGACCTGCTAAAGTTATTGTAGGTGTTATGTATATTAATGTTTTGTTCCTGCATCTGTATAATATGTATAAAGCTACCTGAATGGGCTTAACACATACAAAAAAGGGGTACAAACTGTGATTTTTCTTTTATTCTCAAATTGTGACTTTCTATTTTTATTTTGCAACTTTTGAGGTCTAAAAAAATTACACATTTTTCTGAATTGTTGTATAGATAGACTGCAGACAAATGATTAAACATTCATTATATGACTTTTCTATTTTGCTGCAACTGAGTCTACTTCTGTGACAAAAATACCTTTATACGTATATGTAACTACCATTGATCAATAAACATAATTTTGATCCTCTGCTGTGGTAATGTTGTGGCCTGGCCACCTCTGCATTCAGAATAACCAAGATACAATTTGTTTCCCAGTATCTATTTAGGTAGCACACTATTTCTTTTCACTGTCACTTCAAATATTGAACAACCAATTTCTATGTTTATATGTAACTATATACAACAACAAAAAACAACAACAACAAAGGAAACAAAATTACCTTCTCCTCTCTAGAAGGCTTGCTAAACAATCCACCTAACTAAATAATGGATTGGTTAACTAAACTGGTTCTCAGTCAAATAAACATCAAAATAGCCAAAATTGCTGGGATCCAGCAATTCTGCCATGTTTCAACGTTTGTGGCCGTCGAGCATATTGCCTTGCCTTGGCTAGCATGGTGGGCAAAGTACTGTGGGTGACAACTAGTTACATAGGGAAACATAGAGAGGCAGTTGTTGGGTCGCAACATGATGCAGCAGATCCTGACCACATGTACCAGTTTAGAATGTCACAACTGGTAGCAGCAATGCTCTATGATTATGGTTTTACTATACTGATATTTTACCATGTGTCTTGAACTGGGAGAGCTTTATGACTCTTGCTATCATATTTACCTCCATTGGTAAATTAATACATTTAATTCAACAGCATCTTACACCTCAGGTAATTCTCATCTCTGTTGGGAATTTTGACAGAGACAAATTATGGAAAACAAGCAGGTTATCTAATGTACTATAAGGATGTTACTGATTTAAACAAATATTGATATTGAAAATGTAAGAAAATTCCACAGCTTCACTAGATGTATCTAAAAGTGCATATTTTTCAATGGAGTTTACAAATAGGCAGAAACAAAAATAATGTATAGAAAATGATACAGACATCAGAATATTCTTTATCATATGTATTTATTATATTGTCACCTGTTAAAAAATAAAAATAATAAACCCAAACCCAAACTATATCAATACGTAGATAGAGCTACTAGTGTATATGATTTCTATAGATCTAATTTAGGAAACACATATCATTCACACAGCTAAATAGCTCTATTTATACATCTTTCTATGACAACATTTTTAAGTAAATATGGATATTTAAATTAATGATTACTAAAGGTTTATATAAAATATGCAACTGCAAATATAACTGCTATTCATTTATTGCTATATGAACCAATTATTAAATAGCTATTCAAGTCACAGGCTAAGCAACAGCACATTATTGATAAACAATTTTGAAAAGAGCATCTAGTGACCATAGGTTCGACTCATGTTTCATCAAAATTGTTGAGTTTGATGTGCTAATGATTTTTGTTCCTTCACATTTGGGAAAAATAAACAGTTGCAGCATTATTTCTTATGTGTTCAGATACATTTAGCTGTTCCTGCTATTATTTTAGTCTCCCCTTTGAGATTCATACCATTTGGTCTAGGAAAGTCATAGTAAACTACAATATATCAACCAGGCAATGATCTTATGTTCGCTACAAACTATTTGAATACTCAATCTGTTCTGTGAAAGGAGATATCTATCGATATATTGTTTCCTTATATTTTTTATAAAGTATGTGCCTGATGAAATAGTCTACCTCCATAGACACTGATGAAACAATAAATAAACATTATTAAATGTGTGATCTATTTCAATGATTGCATATCATACATTACATGTTTATATCCCCACAGGACAGCACAATATGCAAAACATGAAAAATAAAGTTGAGGAAACAAAGTTGCAGTAAGAATTGTTATACTTTGTTTTCTACATAAAGCAATAATGTTATATACATAAATAGTTATTTTAGCATGCAATGAAATGGTATTCTCAAATACATTTTTCTGGCATTGGTTCATTCTAGGCTGTCTCTGGTATTGTGAAGGACATATTTTTCAATAACTTAAAACAAATAAGTAACAAGTGATATTTACAATTACTATGAAATCAATTTAGACTAACTTAAATAATGTTATTATACATTAAAAATTCTGGCTAATTAAAAAGAGTATAATAATAACAGAGGTTATGTATAAGAATAGCGCACACACATATATCGCCAAACTAATGATTCAGACGTGAATTAAGGAGCCACATTTTCGGTGATTTGTTCCGTTTGGCTTTTATTACTGATTTGAATCCAATGTGGGACCAAACAGGTTGCGGATACCCTTAACACTTAGGCAGGTTTGCCCACACTTGGACAAGAACTCTCAGATACCAGAATTTAGTTGAACATAACTTTATTAAAGTTAATATGATGGAAGTGTGTGGCACCACAATGTAAATAAGTCCCCACTGCTGTCTTTGCCCACTTTCAAGAGAGACAAAATCCCACTCATGCACAGCTGTTTGTCATCTGTTTTTTTTTTTTTTCAGGGTCTTTTTAGTCTCTTATTTGCTTACAACAGTCTCTCATTTGGGTATTTAATTAATAATCACCTTCGAAACGGGCGGGGGAAACATGCACATATTTAACATGCACATATGTGTGTTGCTGTAAATACATAAATCATATTAAAGCTCAAAATAGCTCAGTAAAGTGTAAAACAAAAGTAAATCAAAGGCAAAGTTCTCCTTCACCCAGAAAGTAATTTATGCTGCATATTTTATCTTTGTATTAATGTGATTAAATATCTGTGCTTGTTCTGGTAAGCAAGCAAAAATAAAAACAGTGATGCCAGCTTTCTGGTGCTGAACAAATGATGAAATAAGAGATATTTTTGGCTTGAAGATTTGGATAATTATAATCCAGGTTTAACTAGTTTTAGATTCATTTAAAGTACATAAATGCATTTTGTTAAGTCATACTAAAGTAATAATATACCTATGGTAAGCACCAATCAAATTTGACGCTAAATATGGTACGTTTGTCAAAGAGAGAACAATTATTTGTTATTGATGAGAATTGACATCGCAAGCCACAAAGGGATTAAACATGTTGACTTTTGTTAACAAGTTCACGACAGGAGGATGTAACATGCTGTCTTTTTTGTGCATTAAGTGGTGACTGTATGGAACTTCTGCATAGAATGAACTTTGTAAGTTTTTTTTTAATTTTCATGACATTTTATGATTATTATTTTTATAGTAAATAATGTGGTATGATGAAATTAATGATATCTCAAGAAAGTCCTTTTCATGGCATTAAAAACAGAATATATATATGTGGGTACAGACAACGAGAAAGAGGGAAATTACAGCTAAACACAAACACTGCAGAAGTGTAAAAACAGCTTGTATCCTAAGCTGTAAAACATTCCAAAAACAGTTGTGTCCTCAAGGGGTTAATATCCTTTCATTGCCAATATTTAAAACAGCAAAATGGTTTCTAGTGTGCCCCAAGAAAAAATAAATAAATTGTTCATATCATATGAAAGGCACAAAGTGGTATCATATTCCACATGCATGTAATAACAAACAAATAATACTACCCCACAAGATTGGAGCTTCCCATAAGAGCATTACTCTAGTACTCATAATATACAAAATAGAAAGAATATATTGTAGACAGAACTACATGCAAATTTGCACACTATTTGTGTGCCCTGACGTTTTGTCAGTGTACCCATATTGTGCGTTTTATATATTTTATGGATATTGCGCCATTGGCATTTATACCGGTTTTGTAGAAGTTAGTAAAGAAGAATTTTGCACAGCATTGAATGAAGATCAACATTTTATCTTCATGGGCGATTTAAATAAAGACATTGTGTTAGTATACTCAGTATCGCCATACAATTTACTTGTCCTGCTGTATTACGCTATATTTTATTTTCTGTCTCTTCCATGTTTCTGCGTTCCCATTCTGTCTATATGTATTTTATGGTTACAATGCAAGAGTTCTGAATATATAACTTTTGGTAGATTTTAAAGTGTTTTACCATTTTTCCAATTAGAACATGGTCCATTTAAGCTTGCAATTAAGCGCAATGCATGCATGCATGCATGTATATATATATATATATATATATATATATATATATATATGTGTGTGTGTGTGTGGTATATGCCATAACACTGAATGTGGCAGGTGGTCAAATCATCAGTGTTTCCAGGGAAACATACTGACCATTGTTCAAGGCTTGGCTGTAAACAACATGGAGTCTGACAGTTAGAAGGCAGTCTGATCACCTGACCAGTGTTACTATGGAAAAGCTGTACCAACAAGAGCCTCCATTTAAAGATATACACAGGGAAATAGATTTCAGAACTCTCGAGATGCTGAAAACATAAACACCACCTAAGAAGAAGCTGCTAAGCCAGTCCTTCCACCTGTACAGAGTTCTCCTGGTTTTGCACATTGTCACCTTAACTGGTAAGACTAAATTTACCTTATTTTACTTAAATATCATTATTTATTCTTTTTTCTATTAATATATTGAACATTTTATCATTGTTTATGTGTTTATGCATTGTTTATGTGTATAACCTATAGTAAATATTGTTGTAGAGTTACCATTAAACTTTGTTATGCTTTAACCTATTCAAGTGTGTGGATATTCTGTTATTTGGTTATTGAATTTAACTCTCTAATAATACTGTGTGGTTTGGTGTAATTGTTTTATTATTACATTATTATCATTTATACATTTTTTTTTCCAGTTAATGTGACTCCTATTGTGACTCCTATTGTGATATGATGTCATGAGTCAACCTGTATTCAGGCTCATCCAAGCTGTATCCAGGCCTTTTCAGTTTTCTTTCTGCATTTGATATTCTGTTCTGCTTCTTTGTTATTCTTGTTCCTGGGTTTTTTTCTGTTCTGTTACTTGTTTTCTGATTGTCTTGGTCCCGGCCACATGGTGGCATTTTTCAGTCCTGGCCACATGGTGGCATATCCTATTTCCTGGCACATTAGTGGCATTTCCCTAGTCCTGGTCCTTAGCGGCACCTGCCTTAGCCTAGGCATAAGACCGGCACCTGCCTAAGTGTGACTATAGAGCAGCACCTACCTAATCCTAGCAATAGTCCGGTACCTGCCAAGTCCATCCCCGACTGGCACATGCCTAAGTCTAGCTATTCCGGTACATGCCAACGCCTAGCCATGAACCAGTACCTGCCTGAGTCTGGCTATTGTCTGGCACCTGCCCAGTTGGCCCCAGAGTGGCTTCTGCTTATGTCCTGTCTGAGAGTTCCTTTGTCACAACCTGGGATAACAGACCAGGGAGGAGCCTCATTGCAGGGCAGGGTGTGGGGTCTGTCTTCACCCCACGATGCATAACTGGGACTGGACTGAGACTGGGCTGGTAGCAGAGACTGGGACTGAGACAGGACAGGTAACAGACTGGAACTAAGGCAGGACAAGTAGCTGAGACTTGAACAAAGACCGTACTGGTAGCTCTCAGAGCAGGACACAGGCCTGTGAAGGAATGAGGCTAGAACTGCTGTGCAGACTCAATATAGGTCTTTTGTAATGGACAGCGGCAACAGAACATAATATTCTGCCTGAAGGAATTCCACCCTATGGTTGAGCCGCAGGTTTCGTTCCCCCAGGACTTTTGCACTAAAATAAACCCAACAAACAGGAAGCTGGATACGGAATACTGGATCAAGGTGAAGGTACAGTGGTTCAGGCAGAAGAATAGTCAGACAGGCAAAATATCAGGGGCTGGCAGCAAACAAACGTAGTCAGGATGGGCATACAGGTCAGGACAGGCGGCAAAACAGACAAGGTAAGGGCTAGCAGGAGTCGGCAACAGATAATCAGAAATAGAATACACAGAGAACTATCAGGCAGCAACCAAAGCAATGCAAAGGCACTGATTGCCATAAGCTGCAGGTTTAAATAGGGAAGGGCTGAGGATAACGAGGCAGCTGACAACAGGAGTAGAATGGGCACCCAAGAATAGCGGCCACTAGAGGCTGAAGAGGAAACAGCAACAAACCCAGAATAACCATGACATCCTTCAGTGGAATGCCCTGTCTTGAGTTCCTTCAGTGGAATGTACTGAGTTCCTTCAGTGTAATGACCTGTCCGAGAGTACCTTCAGTGGGATGACCTGTCCTGTCCCTTGAAATGTAATCCTTTGTCAGTTTCCAGTTTGTTCTGTCTCTAGCCTTGCTCCCTGTCTTAGTTATACCTTGCTCTTGTTCCCAGTTTCTCTGTTTTCTCTGTTTTGCTCTGTTCCATTTCTGGTTTTCCTTTCTCTGTGATTATGTTCCATTCCAGGTTTTCTGATTCTTTTTGATTTGTCAGTTTACTATTTAAACCACACCAGTTGCTGTTCAGTCCTTTGCTGCAGTCTACAGGTATTTTCTCAATCATAAGTTCAATGCCATTTATGTGTCTTAGATTCTATTTATGCTTTTCTAATATTATGTCTTAGCTAGGGACTTGCCTCATGTGGGATACCTTGACGTGGCTGGCAAGCTAACAACTAATTGGCCTATTGGTGATCTAAACCCCCACCTTTACCTACTTTATTGTTATTTTAGTTCCTGTATTTCTGTTTATTCCTTTGTATGTGTCTCTTGTGTTCCTTAGTCCTGTTCCCTGCAGTAGCTTCTGTAGAGCTTCTGTTCTTTTTCTTATTGAAACCCATCTTAATATCAGTCTCCTGAAAACTTAAAAGGCATGTGACTTTTTAGTGTAGGGATATGAGGTCATGGTTTCAACTCACAGATGAGCCTTTTTTTTTTTTTTAGTGGGGCTCGGAGTCTTTTGGTTGGTTCTTAGCACTGTATTTTAAGGGGAGGTCTTGGCTACTTGCCAAATTTTTGCAATCGATGTTATACATAACAAACTGTGATACAGTGTGTATGTTTGTATACATAACCCTCTTGCTGTTGGTAAATTTGTGTTTAGCTTTGTTCATTTCCAAGGGTTCCTATGGAATGTCATCTTCACTCTTCCATCAGCTACATTTTTAAGGAATTCTGATATATCACTGTAACATAATTGTTCTTTCTTTATAGGAGTTGGAGCTCACCCTAATCTCAGTGTCTAGAATAGGGATTGACAAAACCTTTGGGCTCATACAAAATTGCTTCTATTGGCCTTGAATGAGAGAGTCCATTGCACTGTATTGTCAGAAGTGCCAAAAATGCATCCAGTGGAAGACCTTGCCTACCCAAGCTGCACACATGGGCCATCTGAGGATTTTTTTCTACATGTATTATCTCTGCATAGAAGCTAATTCTACCAGCACCATCAATGTTTTGGTGATCACCAATCACTTCACCAGGTATGACCAGGTGTAGCCAAAAAAAGACCAGAAACTTTCCATTGTAGCTAAAGGATGTTTGTTTAACTAAGCATCTTCAAGGGACTCTGTAATCTGAACATTACACAATATTAACATATCTGTTAATACTGGGAATTCTGAGAATAATACATTATTAAATGCAATCCATACATTTGGGGTGATGTATAAACATGGTGCACATGCAGATAGAGCCAAATACTGGAACTATCTGAGTTTGTGCCTATGTAGAGAGCTGACTCCCAACAGATGTTAGGGCTGCCCTCACTGGCCCTGTCAAGTTTTAGAATATCTAAATCTGGTACAATCTCCTTTATACATAATGTGCAGTGATTATGGCTTTTTTATCACTTTATGACACTTTACATGGGGAATCTTTATGCATAACCACACTGAATAGGAAGAAAATGCCTAAAAAAGAAGAAACATGTTTAAATGTGTCTATGGAGTCTCATGTGCATGACATTACCTGTGGCCTGGTGTGAAAAGTAAACTTTTCCTATTGAAAATCAGTTCTTCTACATATCAAGATACAGGTCTGCACCTACACAACGTATAGGTAATTTTCTATTTTTCTCTACATCCACAGTAAACACAATGTTTAGATGATAGAGTAAAATTAAGTTGTGCAAAGATTCAAATCAATTGAATTATGTTTGGGTATATTATTGTACATTAACCTCTTGGATTACATAGTAGCATAGTAATTTAGGTTGCAAAAAGATACAAGTCTATAAAGTTCAACCCTTCTACCTATCCTTCCAGATCCAAAAGAAAGCAAAAACCCCTAAGGAAGCTATTTCAAATTTTGCCTCCACGGGGGACAAATTACTTCTTGACTCCAAAGGGCAATTGGATATCTCCTTGGATCAATAGGCTCTATTATTAATGCTTATTCTGTTATTAATAGCCCTGTATGTTCTGCTTTTCTGAAAAAAACAAACATCCAGACCATTTTTTAATTGCATCTATTGTAGTTGTTAGCACTACCTCTCTTAGCAGTGAGTTCCATAACTTTATTGTCCTTACTGTAAAGAATCCCTTCCAGTCTCAGGGGGTGACCGCTTGTTCTTTGTACATTTCTGTTAATGAACAGGTCACAGGAGAGCTCTTTATATTGCCCCTGTGAATATTTATATAATGTTATCATATCCACTCTTATACACCTTTTTTCTAACTTATAGAAATGCAATTTTTGAAGTCTCTCTTCATAACTCAGATCCTCCAATCCCTAGCTCTAATCCCTAGCTCTCCTTTGCCTTTTTTATAGCTCCATAATATCCTTTTTAAGGAGTCGTGCCCAGATTTGTACTGTATATTCAAGGTGAGGTCTCACCAATGACTTGTATAGAGGCAAGATGATATCCTCCTCCAGTGAATCTATACCTTATTTTATACATGCCAATGGATCTAGGACACTTCTTCTCCGCATCTTCATCGCTGACAGTTCAGCGCGGCAGTTAGAACGCTGAACTGTTAGCAATGAAGTATAACGTGGCAGTTTCGCCGCGGCTGCAGCTATGTAAGAGCTGACAGTTCAGCGCTGAACTGTCAGCTCTTACAAATCTAAAAGTAAAACTAAAATAAACCCCCCCTAATAAATGATCCCCCCCAATAGTAACACTAAACACTAAACCCCAATACTAACACTAAAATTAACCCCAATACTAAAATTAACCCCCTAAACCCTAATACTAACCCCCGACCCCTAATACTAAAAGTAACCCCCTAAACCCTAATACTAACCCTAATACTAACCCTAATACTAACCCCCGACCCCTAATACTAAAAATTAACCCCCGAAACCCTAATACTAACCCTAATACTAACCCCTGACCCCTAATACTAAAATGAACCCCCTAAACCCTAATACTAACCCCGACCCCTAATAGTAAAATTAACCCCTAACACTAAACCTAATTCTTACCCCCTAAACCCTAAACAAACTAAAATCGGTAAAATACTTACCTTTAGCGATGAAATGTCCCGCGATGAAATGTCCCGCGATGAAATATCCAGCGACGATCTGTCTTGTGCTGTAGAGTCGGCGGTGAAGCGGCTGCGCGGAAGCAGCCGCGACGAAGAGTCCCATCCCCCATGCCAATATCTTATTGGCCCTTTCAGCTGCTGACTTGCATTGAGCACTGTTGCCAAGTCTGTTATCTATAATTATTCCTAAATCCTTTTTATTATTTGTCCCATAATGCATAACTTTACATTTGTCTATAATGAACCTCATTCGCCACTTAATTGCCCCACTCTGTACAAATCTTCCTGTAAAGAACAAACATCAAGATTAGTCTGTATTACCTTACCTAATTTAGTGCAATCAGCAAACACTGAGACATGGATCTCAGCACAACTTGGGACATCATTAATAAACAAATTGAAAAGAAGAGGGCCTAAAACAGACCATGAGGTACTCCTCTCAATGACCTGGTCCAATTTGAGGTTTGTTCATTTACAACAACCCTCTGTATTCTATCTTTTAGACCAATTTTCAATCCAAATATATACATTTGCCCCCAAACCTATTTATCTTCATTTGTAGAGTATCCTTTTGTGTGGAACTGTATCAAATGCTTTAGCAAAGTCTAATAGATCACATCAGCTGCCACACCTAGATCTATATTTTTACTGATTTCTTCATAGAATGTTATTAAATTTGTTTGACAAGACCTGTCTTTCACAAAACCATGTTGACTTTTACTAATTATATTCTGATTCAAGATGTATTCTTTAGTGTATACCTTTAGCAATCCTTCAAATAATTTCCCCATTTCAGATGTCAATATTGCAATAGCATCCATCTTTCGACAGTCTGTTGGCACTATACCTGAACTGAAAGAATCCCTAAAGATCATAAATAGTGGTCTGGCCAGAATTATACTTAACTCTCTAAGGACCCTTGGGTGTATACCATCAGGCCCTGGAGCCTTGTCTATCTTAACAGAGTTTAATTTCTTTAGCACTTTATCCTGTGTCAGCCAATCCCATGTTTGCGGTGACTGTTTCATAACTTCCGGTAGAAGGGGCTCATCCATCAGTTCTTTCTTAGTATAAACAGAAGAAAAAAGTATTTAAAATGTCTGCTTTCACTCTGTCCTCACTAACCAAATTTCCCATTTGGGATAACAAGGGCCCAAAATGTTCTGCCTTTAGCTTTTTTCCATTTATATACTTATACAAAGTTTTGGGTTAGTTTTACTCTCCTTAGCAATCCTTTTCTCATTTTCCAATTTAGCCATTTTAATTGCATTTTTGCAGGCTTTGTTAGCATCTTTGTACCCTATAAATGATAATGCTGATCCCTTGCTTTTATAATGTTTGAATGCCATTTTCTTGTTTTGTATTTCCTGTTTCATGTTACAGGTAAGGCACGTTGGTTTTGATTTGTGTCTTTTGTATTTGTTTCCCAAAGGTATATATTGGGATAGAAGAAATAGTGAAAAAATGGCTCTACTAAATTAATAGAAAACACACTTTAAAAATAATAATATAAAGCAGCTCACAATATAAAATGGACAACCACCAATCCACTCTCATATACAGTGATATTTAGAAACTGGAGAGCTAAAACATTTGATTGTATGAAAAAAAGTGAGATGTGACCACAAGGTCTAAAGAAAAAATATAAAAAATATACCTAAATCAACTCATATGTTCTTTATAAATGAGATTGTTCTCTTTGGGCAGGTTCCCGGGTCAAAAATTAAAATGTAAAAAGAGAAACAGAAACGCACACAGTGTTATCTGTATCAATAGAAAGACATAAATGTAACACTTTAAGGGGCAAATAGCTTAGATCTGGAAAAATATACAAAATCTTAATATATTAAGCAAATGAATTAAAATCTGAAAATACAGCTGTATAAAAATGTATTGCACAAATAAAGACAAACAAACATCGAAGACCAAACACAATATAAAATAATAGCAGTGTCTGAAGGCTTACAAAATATGATGGTGGGTCCTAATGAAAGGCTCCCACTTCAGCTCTTTGGGTGTAAAACACCCTTTATAACTTTATTCTGTGGTGTTCCAGCAGTGTCCCGGTATCAGGTTAGAATTCACTTTTTCCGCGATGATCTTGCAAGGATTTGGATCCGTGCTTTGGCGGCTCTGTCCACCTAAAGATCTACGAATCCTGCGATCAAAAGACAAGGTTTGTGTGGGAGGCAGAGAACAAATTTGTGCCTCGTGCAAACAACGGGAACCGGTAAGGAAGGAAAAAACACTACGCGTTTTGCCACTTAATTGACTTCTTCAAGGTGCATAATTCAGACAGAATAAAAGGGAGTATACACTCTCATTCAATCAATACATCCCATTAGTCTCTTTACAATTGATGTGTATTATTAGCCCCTTTGGGGGTAGATGGTGAAACTGGAGATAAGATAGAAATTATATACATATACAAACTGGCAGACTTCTTATTAACCATCAGCTACATAGTATAACCTCTTGTTAACATTTATGCTTTTTATACTAATATCTATTTAATATCAATTAAGACATTATACAAAGATGTAAACATTATATACCAAATGACTATTTACATCCTTACATTTGCTATATTGGGATGTGTACTTTTGTAATGTGTGCTTACAGGAATTCCACTTGTCTTCTGTGTTTGGTCCAGAAAACAATCCTTCCCAGTCTACATGTTCAGTTGATGCCCTTAGTCCATCAAAGTTGGCCCTTCTAAAATGAAGTGTTTTGGTGGCGTGGTTACCAATTTCCTTTTTTTCATTAATCTCAAACAAAACCATGTTATGGTCACTATTCCCCAATAGTTCTCTTACTCTGATGTTTGAGATAAGCTGCTCATTGTTTGTTATTACTAAATCCAGACATGCATCCATTCTAGTTGGGGTGTCTACTAATTGTGCCATAAATTTGTTATTAAGCAGTTTCAGAAACCTGCTGCCCTTAGCAGAACTAGTTGTGCCACAATTCCAATCTATATCTAGGTAATTAAAATCTCCAGTGATTAAAACATCATTCAGATTCATAGCCTTTCAATTTGTAATAAATTAGATTACAGAAAGAAAATGTTAAATGTTACTTTTCTTGTTTTTCATGAAAAACCCTGGAATTTTTGACTCTTGTAGTGTAGAAATCTTGCATATGAGTTACTTTTTAACCCCTTAGTGAAATAACTGTTTTTAAATCATTTTAACTCCTTCATGACAATAGTGGTTTTGACATTTCTGCATTGTTTGTGTTTTCCTCTTTCTCATTTAATGTATCCACACATATACTATTTTTATCATCCTAAATTGGGATTTCTTTAAATACCATATTTTTATACTGATAATAATAATTTACAATACGTTTTCTTTGTTTTATCTTAATCCTATTTTGCACAATTACAAACAGTAACAAAGATCCCATAGAAATAGGTTCTAAATTGTGTCCTGAGTTTAGACATATGCTTACATGTTAACATGTTTATCTGTTTTTTTTTTGCCAGTTATAGGGCAATAACCAAAATTCGTGTTTTCCTAACCCTACAGTGACCTTTTGACCTCAACCCTAATCATCATCCTAACAGTAACCCTAAATCTAACCCTAACCTTATCACTAACCCTAATTATAAGCTTATCCCATCTGTAACCCTAACTGGAACTCTAACCTTACTCCTAATCCTAGATCTTGGGTTAATAGGTCAAAGGTTAGTTTTGCCCTTTAAGTAATGTAATGTTGCTTACTGCCTGTAGAGTGGTTAAAGTGATTTCTGATGTACCAGATACAGGGCAGCGCCATATTGGATGTGCATGCTGCTCGCAGCTATCACTGTGTTCTGGGTGGCCAAATTTTGGTGTTGCTTGATACATAGACATCATAGCAACACTGTCAAAGCCTAGGCAGCATTACGTGATCAATGCCTATGTGGACTTCAATGACGGATATACAGAGAATATCCTCTTTCACTAAGTAACATGTTATTTTCACAAAGGGATTATGCTCAAACGTCAATGAATAGACCCAATTGTGATGACTTATTTTGCTCTTGCTGGATACGGGACAAACACCACATTGGAGGAGCATGCTGCTCTTCAAAATGGCACCCACATTCACCTCCTGGTGTGATCACAGTGCCCTGGGGTGGGGAATTTTAGTGCTGCATGATTCCTCAACATCGAGGCATCCTAGAAACATGCTGCCTATGCAGGTTTTAATGCAGAACGTTCATGGTACCATTGTCATAGAGGGGTTAAAGGACAAATGTAGCAATAAATTATCTTCTGTTTAATTGAAAGACTGCATCAAGGCATTTTACATAGAAATGCATTAATGAAAGCAGACAAATAATGTACATTATTTAGCTGCTTTTTCTTCGTATAACTCTAACAGTGAGCAGACCAGGGCCATCTTTAACGTGGGATAAACGGGACAGCTGCCCCCAGCCCACTTACTCCTGTGGGGCCCAAGGCAGCTGCCCTGTGGGCCCGCTGCCCATGACCATCTGTAACGGCTACCTGTACTATGCGATCAGCACTGATCGCATAGTACAGGTGAGCCCAAAATGCGGACACAGAGGTGCACTCTGCGTGCATCTGCCTGTGTCGCGCGAGGGGGGAAACCTCCGCCCCTTCACAGAGCATGTTAGAGAACCGGATGTCCGTGACATACCGGTGCTCAGAACACATGGAGCCACACACAGAAGAAACAGCCCGCTCCCTGTAAATGTAAGGTAAGCGAGCAGGGAGGGGGGCCAATGAAAGTAGTGTGTGTGTGTGTGTGTTTAAGTCTGAGTGTGTAAGTGTGTCTGACTGTGTAAGTCTGTGTGTGTCTATCTAATTTTGTAAGTCTGTGTGTGTAAGTGTGTCTGACTGTGTAAGTCTCTGTGTGTAAGTGTGTGTGTGTGTGTCTATCTGACTGTGTAAGGTTGGCTGTGTAAGTCTGTGTGTGTAAGTGTGTCTATCTGACTGTGTAAGGTTGTCTGTGTGTGTAAGTGTGTCTATCTGACTGTGTAAGGTTGTCTGTGTGTGTAAGTGTATCTGATTGTGTAAAAGTCTGTGTGTGTGTGTCTATCTGACTGTGTAAGGTTGTCTGTGTAAGTCTCTGTGTGTAAGTGTGTCTATCTGACTGTGTAAGGTTGTCTGTGTGTGTAAGTGTGTCTGACTGTGTAAGTCTGTGTGTGTAAGTGTGTCTATCTGACTGTGTAAGGTTTTCTGTGTAAGTCTGACTGTGCGTATATGTGTTTGTGTTAGTTTGTCTCTCTGTGTGCAATTGTACAGCTCCACCCCCAAGCTACATTATATAAATATTAAATGTACCTGATTATATATATATATACATATATATATATATATATAAATAATATTACATGTCATATGGTTAGTTTATATAATATTTCGTATAATTTAGTCATATATATATACACACATATTTAATGTAAATATTATATAAACCACCTATACATATATACAGTTTTTTATAATTATATAATATTTACATAATATTTAACATATGGTTTATATAATACTTTATATAAATATACACGCACACACACACTCAGAGCAAGTGTGTGTGTTTATTTTTTTTGAAGGGAGGGATTAGGGTGGAGGGTGTGATTGCATGCCGGGATGAGGGGTGGGGTCCAGGAGCCCCAAACAAATGTTTGCCCAGGGTCCAGTCAATGTTAAAGACAGATCTTGGGGGACAAATCTTCATTCATCTGCATGAATTCTTTACAACATGTCTGCCCACTGCTAGAGCTATATGAAGCAACACGTGCTCAATAAGGTGCTTTAATTGTATTTTTTCACTAAAGCATCTCTACATACACCAACTACACTTGATGTAATCTTTAAAATAAAGATGAGTTGTCATTTTGCCTCCAGTGGTCCTTTAAGCCACATTAAAGTGGGAGGAAATGCAAGAAAACTTAATAATAAAAATATATGTAACCTAAAATAAAATAGGGGAGAGAGAGAACAGATATGGGGACGAGGGGGGAGAGTGAGAGAACAGATATGGGGAGGAGGGAGAGAGAGAGAACAGATATGGGGACAAGGGGGGAGAGAGAGAGAGAACAGATATGGGGAGGAGGGAGAGAGAACAGGTGTGGGGGAGATGGAGAGAGACAGATATGGCAAGGAAGAGGAAAGGAACAAACATGGGAAGGGATAGACACACACATGGAGGGAGAGGAAAAATACAGGAGGGGGGAGGACGCCACGGGGGAGGCCCGCACAGGGCGCCGGAACACTTAAGGCCGGCATTGCTGTTGCCTTCCTCCTTCATGGCTGAAACATATACTGTGTACATTTTTTTTAAAAATGATTGACATTTGGGGACATTTTAGCACATTAAACTATTTTCATACTACATGATTTAGGATGTTTTAGGTCACAGATGCTAAAACATTCAATGATATTCGAGAGATTAAAGGTTTGTTTTAAGGGATGTATTCTTGAGTGCCTAAGTATCTGTGCATCACAATTACTGAGTGAAGAAACTGTAGCACTTTCAATTAATCCATTTATATTAGTAAATTACTTTACAGCTACCTATACTGGATATTTAAAACTAAGTAATTACAATATCAGAGAAAACTGAATGAATAGTAAAAGTCCATACTGACTTGGCACAATAGGAAAATATTGATGAAAGTAAACCAATATCTGCTTAAATATGGATAACTGACTCCTCTATACTCTTCCCAGATCTATACTTCTGGTTGTCGGAATTCAAGCCTGTTCATTACAAATATGCATTTTTTAATTCCTAATTCCCTAATAACATATGGTTAGGCTGACTTTTTCAACTATTTGATTATATATGCAGTCTGTGCTCAGGCATAACATAAGAAATGTTCATTGTCTCCAAAAGGTCTTTTTTTTCACACTAAAGCCAAAGCAGCTGGTGAGAGGTTAGAGAGCATTCAAGTCGCCCAAATCTCTGGATATTGTTTTCTATTGTGCCATCTGTGGTGTGTTAAATATTCTTTAATATTGCCAGCTCTTGGTGAATTTATATGTTAAATCAGTTACAGAAACAAGTATCCAAGAAGCTTCAGGAGAAAATGTCATTATGATGCACATCATTTTAAAAATAATCTTTCATGTTGGCATTGAGATTTAAAGAGCTGCCATTGACAATGGAGAAAGTAGCTTCCAGCCATGTACTCAAGACATTTAGAGGAAGCCATTTAAAGGGCAATGAAAGATAGATATTACTTAGTTAAAGAGACTACAGCACCTAAACATTTTTGTACTGTAAATGTTGTTAGTAAAGGGTCTTAAAACTTTAGGCCAAAAGTAGCTGAATTGGAAAAATTCTCCAATTTTCTTTGTTGAATTCAGGCCGTAAGTTTGAAATTCCTATCTCAATTCCCGCAATTTTCTATTATTGAGTAGAATCTTAAGAAAACAAACAAATTAAAGCAAATACATAAATAAAGAAGAATTGTTTTTTACTTGTAACCGTGGTTTACAACATCACCTGTGGCCTGATGATCAAATTACACATTTCCCATTGAAAATCAGTTAATTTGCATACCAAGCCATACAAATATAATCTATCCTGCCATTGTTAGCAAAAATACTTATAGGAAACGTCCAGTTGTCAAATATGCACAGCTTAATACCATATTTGCTCGAATATAAGAAGACCCTGATTATAAGATGAATATCCAAACTTTGGATATTCCTTTAGGAAAAAAACTAAAAGCCTGAATATAAGACTACCCTATAGGAAAAAAGTTCAACTTGTATATATTGACATGTAAATTGCTTTTTATTATTTAATAAAAATGATGATATAAAACATGAATTTCTTTTTATGTGCCAATGCTGCCTCTTTCCCCTCCCCCCAGCTTTGTCTCTCTCCCCTTTCCCCCCAGTGTTGACTCTCTCTCCCCCCCTTAGTGTTGTCTCTGTCTCTCCCCCAGCATTATCTCTCCCTCTCCCCAAACTTTTGTCTCTTTCCCCCCAAACCTGTCTCTCTCCTCCTCCTAAATGTTTTCTCTCTCTCTCTCTCCCCCTCACCTTGTGTGTCTCTCTCCCCTCCCTCCCCTTGTCTCTCTATGCCCCTCCCTTGTCTCTCTCTGCCCCCTCCCTCCCCTTGTCTCTCTCTGCCCCCCTTCCTCCCCTTGTGTCTCTCTCTCTCTCTCTCCCTCCCTCCCTCCCCCCCACCTCGCCTTGTCTCTCCCTGGATCTTGACTGCCCTTATGGGTGGGACCAGTCTAGTATGCTAATGGGGGGGATTCCTCTGTAATGGTGTATCAGGGTATGCCCAGACATGGGTCCCTAGCTTGCTGCGCCTAGAGGGATACCAGCCGTACCACACTGACGAGGCCATTGAAGGCTGAAACGTACATCTGTGTTGCTGTATTCTTCGTGCAGAGGAGACCTGCCAGGCTATTTGGATCTGGACTGCCATTATGGGTGGGACCAGTCTAATATGCTAATGGAGAGGTTTCCTCTGTAATGGTGCAAGCGAGCAAAAAATGGTGATTCCTCTCCCGAGTAGGTTACAACCTATAGGGTCGGCTATTTCAGCCTAGGCCCGTTATCGCTGAGAGGGATCCCACACCTTTGTTTTTTGTCTCTATGAGTATCAGGGTATGCCCAGACGTGGGTCCCTAGCTCGCTGCACCTAGAGGGATACCAGCCGTACCACACTGACAAGGCCATTGAAGGCCGAAACGTACGTCTGTGGTTGCTGTATTCTTCATGCAGAGGAGACCTGCCAGGCTATTTGGATCTGGACTGCCCTTATGGGTGGGACCAGTCTAATATGCTAATGGAGAGGTTTCCTCTATAATGGTGCAAGGCGAGCAAAAAACGGTGATTCCTCTCCCGAGTAGGTTACAATCTATAGGGCACGCTAGAGGGATCCCACACCTTTGTTTTTTGTCTCTCCCTGGTGGCTAGTGAGGGCAGCCGGGGGATGTCTGCATGATACATGCAGACATCCTCCATGCTACCCGACACTACCATCTACTATGATGGACAGCCGGTCCAAATATCCCTGGTGGCCAGTGGAGGCAGCCGGAGGATGTCTGCATGAAACGCACAGACATCCTCTGCTGCTGCCCAGCACTTCCGCCTGGACTTCTATGATGAAGCCGGAAGGACCTGGCATTTTAGTGGCCAAAAGTTTGTGTCCCCATTGACTTCAATGGAGTTCGGGGTCAAGTTCGGGGTCAAGTTCGTGCACGGACCCGGCCGAACCTGCCGAACACGAACATCCAGGTGTCCGCTCTACTTATAACCTTTTTTTATACCTCACTTTGCTTTTTTCATGTAGCTTTTACCTTGTTATTAAACATTAATATACAATTCAATTACTCTAAAGTTATGACATATTTAACACTTCCCACCTGCCTGCCCCCATAACTAATTACCAGTATTTTGTACATATCTAATTTCACATATTGTCATATTGTGCACTGTTAACTGGCTGATAGCAACATGCTTGCAAATATACAGCTATGTCTTTTACTACTCTACTAAAATGCACGTTATTAACTAAGCAATACAAAATTTCAAAAAAAAAGTGTGGAATGCTAGTATCCTCTGTTAACGAAGACAGTGTTATATACTAAAAAGGTGTATTTTCTATCTCCTGTTGAAAGAAGGGAAACCAGGCTGGTCTGCAGTGCTTCTACACTGGTAGTGCTGAGGATAACCAGTTTGCATCATCCCTCAAATTGAACCTAAAATCCACAAAGCTTGACTGATTGAGATTTAGATAAAAAAAAATATGCTTACCTGGATTTAACTTCCACCTAAAGCATGATGTCTGCTTCACATCCTGCACATCAGTGACTACCACTATGTTTGTCGTTTTTTTTTACATCTTTATAAAAATATTTCTATATATGTGCTAGCAAACAGCACAATGCATAGGCATTTTTTTAAAGTGATACCATGTATTTTTAAAGAACAGATGCACTTTAAAATTATAAAGGGGTTGGGTAGTGTTTAAATATAAACACTACCAGAATATCCACTGCCATACATGATAATGATTCTTGATGTTATGAAATTGCGTATCTTAATGAGTTAGGTGGACAGCCTGGGAGCAGTGACATCACCATATAGAATATATATTTTCTATTCACTGACTGTTCACCTTAGCCTTTTGTAAATAGCAAGCTTGGTCTATATCTAACTGTGCCAGTAGAGATCACCAAGTCAAGTCTGAATATAACCCTGAGACTGCAGCAAAATTGCTCTTAACATAACCTTAATTATGTTGTCTGTGTAGAGGAGGATCAGGCAATAGCATGAAATTAGAGGTAATTATTTAAATATGTGGGTGATAATAGCCAACTGCCTCCTACTTGGATACCATTTTCAGAACAGCAAGATAGCTCATCTGAAGAACGATACCAATTTGCTTGTATAATTTTACAACAGTATTTATCATACGCTGTATAACATATCACTGCTGCTGTACCAGGAGAGAAAATATGAAACTGCACTGAAACATAATATTAACATTTACACATGGCTTTATGCAGTACATGATCATACAATTAAATAATGAACCCTATTTAATCTCAAGAAATAGTGCTGCTTTGCTTTGTGGACATTGTCTTCAAATGAGCATTGAGGAATAGCTTTAGATCTGGGCACAAATTTATTTTACACAGAAATATGTATCTTGTTTAATGATGAAAGGTCTATGTGGTATATGAAACAATACTGTTAATATTGTTTTAAATACATTCAGTATTATTATACTGATTATTAAATTGCTTTAATCTGGTGCTTATTTATTTATATATGTATGTATGTTTTATTTTCTATTGTTTTGATTTTATTATATATCAATATGTTTTGTGGTTGTCTTTGTTAACTAACAGTCCCTAATGAACAGTCGTACACTATTTTCTATATTTTTTTGTATATAGTATATGTTTTTTTCTAATCAGCTAAGCTTATACTTTTTCTAGTTTGTATATTTCAATGAAGTGCAACTCTACAAGAAACGGTATATTTATTGCTATATAATGTCCATCTAGCAGCAATAGCAGAATGCCTTCATAAGGCAACTGAATGACTATTACTTACATAACACCATGCAAATGTCCTTCTATATAGAGGTGTCAAGTCTCTGCCAGACACAAAATAATATGCCATGTAAGCATGAATGTTTGTGTGCAAGTAAAATGAAGCATTTGCAAATTTTGTGCCTCACTGAACAACAAATGCTGATGATCACAAAATGGGTTCACTTTGGCATTCACCTGGTACATAGTTTGTACAAAATCTGGATGAAAGACAAAATTCAAGATTCATTCAATATATCATAATAAACTAGAATGTTCACTTATGGGTATGTAGATACACAAACCTGCATGAGGTAGTTAACAGGTTTAGTACTAAAATTATGCATGCCAGCCTGAGGTGAAATAATTTCCAATAATAGTAATTCCCTCTAGTAATTTTTCATCATATATAATTCAGTAAATGTCAGATAATTTTGTAAGACAAATATGTAACTGATTACTTAAAATCTGGGGGGGTTTTTTTGCTCCTGATTTGTTTTTCAAAGTCTGGAGTGATAATAGATAAAGCAACTCTGAGGTCCTATTCAGTGTCCATTCTGTTCTTATATTTTGTTTTCCGCAATAGAGAACCGAGAAGCCACTCTCACAAAGATAGGTTGTGCTGTAAGGTAGGATGAATTGATAGCTTGGGTTGTGATGGAGAGATATTCAGATGTCACACTACACCAGAACTGAGAAAGGATGACCTCAGCAAATGTATTTTTCTGCATCCGATCACATAAGAGCTTTAAAAGCAGACTCTCGTAGATCCTTGGCAACATGGCAAAAAACACTTGTTGCAGGCTTGCTTTCTCCCGTGAACCCCTCAGCTATAGGCTCATGTCATATAAAGTTAGACTTTTTGAGGAAGCCGAAGCACACGACCCATACAACATCAGCTTGCGACCTACTTTTGGGCCAGGACCCACCAGTTGAGAAACACTAACTTAAGATATACAATGGATGGAGTTGGGATTTCATTATTTGCCTACTATGTTATTAATGTAGACAAGCTATTACTATAAAACATATATTTTTGGTTTGTTAAGTTTAGTATTTCTTTTAGGATTAATATATGTGTGTGCAATATGTAAAAAGTTCAATAGGGTCTACTAAATAAAGAGAGATTTGCAGGGCATGTTAGTGCTGTTTGTAAACCAAAGCATTGGAGGGCCTTGGATCGGACATTTTTGCTATGAAAACCAGGGGTTTTCAGCTACCCAATGTGCCCCGAACACGCTCCAAATTCAGCTAAAATAGCTGCATCCTCATATAAAATACCTCAGGTGCCAGGGCAAGTATCTCTGCCAACCCCTCATGATAACTGGAGCTGTGAGTGGACCAAATAGCTCCAAATAGCTCAGCAGAGGACAAATGCAGAATGAAACTCTTAGAGAGGGGATTTCATGTTAATAAAAAAAGGCATATCACTGGCTGACTGTGTCCAATACCAGCTTTACCATTGACTCAGGGATTATTCATTTTTAATGGGGAGTCTGGGAGCCATTGTGGAGTTGTCTTTATTAATGGGAATCAGTCGCAATTGCAAAGCCCCCTACCATATGGGTTCAGGGGAATTAAGCTGGAAGCCATGGTTATCATGGGGGAAGGGCTATTAGCCCTGGTCTCTAATGTATTTTATAGGGGGATGAGAGCCATTTGTCCCATTTCCTGCTCCATTGTTGATAGAGGGGTGAGGGATACTTATTCTTGCCCCCCATGGAGGCAAGGAAGCATTAACCATGTATATTATGGAGGTTACCCGCACTGGCCCCCCTACTTTAATTTAGGGTACATTTTAGCTACATGTTTGATATGTTTAAGTGTGAGCTTTTATTTTATGGGCCCAGCAAACAAAAAGTTAATTTTTTTTAGTTTTTAATTTTAATTAATTTGGCTGGCTCTCATGATTATTTTTGGTGCCCCACCAAGGCTATTTATTTTTACATTTATAATATTTTTTTTAGGGGAGTCCTCCTACCAAAATGAGTCTCTAACTCCCCCCCCCCCCCCCCCATAGAATTCTAATGGAAAGATAGAGGCTACCATTTTGGTTGTGGTCTTTTCGGCTACTTTTTGGTTTCATCAGGTATCATCATGTAATCAGCTATGATGTCTGTATTGCAAACCTATTCACTGGCATATTGGGGCATATTGGATAGCTTGTACTTCAGTTCCCTGATATTTTCCTGATGTGTTCCAAATCACTTTGGATTTCTGAGGCACCATTTCAAGCACAAATGTCGGGGCATATTCAATAGACCCTTTAATCTTTCTGAAAATCAGCCATATATTGCATTAACATTTAATTACATAGCATCAACCATTACTGAACCACTTGATTCCGAGTATAAAAAGGAGTTATGGTCTACAATAGATGTACAGAGACAGACATATAAAATACTTGGAAGCTTACATTCTAAAGGTTCTGTACACGTTTCTTGATGTGGTCATCCACTTAGCTTGACTCCCACTAGAGGCAACATAAATTTGCTGTGGATATTTCCTTGCAATTCTATTATATTCTTTGTTTTAATCTTACTTGCTAACTCCCCCAACCTCCCACAAAACTGTCAACTCACAAAAGCAAGCATCTCAAACACCTCTTCATCAGGTTGTTATAAAAATTGATTGTTGTTTTAAAACATGTTCATCACTGTTCATTCTCTTGTTTAAATTATAGAGTATGTCTTCATTTTAAATTAGGTTTTAACAAGTTACAGTTAAGGGGAAAAACAAGCACAATTTAATCATAAAGTGAAAAAATAGCTAAAGTGCGCTTAAACAAACTGTAAAGTGAAAAAAAAAACAGTGCATATACAAATGTATACACCTTATTAGGTGAGAAATGGTTTCCGTGAGAAAATCTGTGCAAAAAAAAATTCTGTGGTTGAGGGGGGACACTGTCTCCCCTCTAATGTCTCACTCACAGACTTCCAGGAAACAAGTTGCACTTCATAAGCCTGTATTCATCAGTGGGGGCGTGGTGCAGACCTCCTCTGTAGGTTACAGCTCAAGAAAGGTACAACAGTAGGCAGTAGGTTACTATATGAGTATTCAAATATTTAATAGAAAAAAAGTAGCAGCTTACACTTAGGGTTATCTTTATCCTGTGTGATGGGCGCCTCAAACCCTGTTGGATTAGACGTCCTCAAAAGGTGCAGCTGAATTTAAAAATACATAAAAACTTAATAAAAAAGTTTAAATGAAATAAAATTAAAAAAAAGAGTCCAGCACAATTTAATATTTTAAAATAGTTTAAAAAAATTTAGTTGATAAATCTGATTTCATAAAGTTGAAACTTTCTGAAAACGGATTGTGTTTAGATTCACTGAGCTCTGATGAAGGCTCCTTAGAAATAAACAAAGTTCGAAAGTTTAGGAAATCATGTTTTGCTTTAGTTTATTTTTAATCGGAGAGAAAGAACACTCTGGTAAAAGATTAGTCAGAATGTAAGAACAGAGAATATTTGGTAAACAGAACACAGCTTACTTCTTTTCACTGTACTTTTAGTTGCACATAATTACATTTTCACGAAAAATAGTTTTCTTAGATCAGTGTATCTTTAATTCAGGCAAGAATGATTATTGTGTTTGGCATCTCCCCAGTAGCGATTTAAAAATGAGAGAAACCTAAGTATATTCTGCTGATAATACATCCTTCATTAGGTAATGTTGATTAAATCTTTTTTTTTTTTTTTTCTTATTATGAAAATGTCAAAAATACAATAAGTAATAATGTAGAAAAAAAAAAAAAAAACACATAAAACATACAAGTGTGTGTATACAGATATATCAAATGGTAGCTCTTAGGCATCTATATACCGAGCATAATTTACTTGCTTTAAACTAGCCCTACTGGTTCTCAAAACTTTCTTATCCGTATACATATTACAAACTTCACTATAACAATTGACAAACAGTAGACAAACACAATATAGTGAGCCGTGATTATTCTTGCAAACTATCTTGAATTAGCATATATATATGAGCTATCTTGCTTTTCCCTTTTTTCTTTTTTCTTCCCGTTCCCTCCTCCTCCCTCCCCCTCCCCTCCCTCTCCGTTCCCCTCCACCTCCCCTCCCTCTCCGTTCCCCTCCACTCCTCCTTCATCCCTCATCTTCATCATATAAAAATTATACAAACATCACATAGAGTTTAAGTATCGTGCCTATATATATTGCATATTACATTAGTAAAAAAGAGTGAGAAGGAAAGGAGGGGAACAAGCGAGGAGGCATAACCTCCTTGCACATAATTACATTTTCACGAAAAATAGTTTTCTTATATCAGTGTATCTTTAATTCAGGCAAGAATGATTATTGTGTTTGGCATCTCCCCAGTAGCGATTTAAAAATGAGAGAAACCTAAGTATATTCTGCTGATAATACATCCTTCATTAGGTAATGTTGATTAAATCTTAGCTCCACCTTTGAAACTTTTGTGCGTATTTTTAAATAGGTCTTTCCATTAAAATATGACCACTGATAATAATTATGCATGTATATTTTGGTAGAATGTAAAGAAACTACTTTTTTGGAAAACACAGTTGACAATGTAGTTTATCATAGATGAAAAAACCCAACTCCATCTGGTAATCACTATATTAAGGTATGATGATGTTTTTATTTTGATTTGTAGTTTTGCTGTTGACTACTCTTTACTCAGCCTTTGTAGAGGTTGGGAAAATAAGGTCAAAAATATGGTAAGCTCTAAGAAAAATCATGTTTCCAATTTTTATTAATGTATGCATGTATTATAAATGCTGCCCAGGTGACATTTAAAATGTGACAAAAATTGATTATATCCTTTTTGGCAAATCAGTTATATTTTAATAGGTTTTATTGTACCCAACGTATTCTTAATAAATGTCAATTCACATCATTTTGAAGAAAACATCCATCTATTACTTATGTATTAAATACCTTATCTTCATATACTATTCCTTACATACGTGGATCTCAGATGTGTATAAATAGTGTTCTTAGTTCTTGAAATATATATTGTTTGGCAAAATAACAGATTGGTAGAAAACAGATTGTTCTGTAAAGAAAAATAAATACAAAGGGAAGTCTTATTGAATCTATGACTTGCTGAGAAATGACATCTCTGTAACAATGGAATGATGGCAAATAAAGAACTTCTTGTCTGAGCCCTAATGTCTTCATCTAACACAAATAATATAAAAAAAAAATAAAACAAAATCGAAGAGCTATTTTTAGGAATTGTTAGTTCTAAGGTACCTTTCTGTCCCATTGTATCTTCTTTCCACTGTAAACATTTAGGAGCCATTTTTAAGGATTGAGAAAGTGAATTCAGTCTATATCTAAATCAATGAAAAATAATATATTTTAAAATACATTCAAAAAGCTGTGTTACTAAATAATTGCTTCTCTCCTCCATGCTCTCTCTCCATATTTTATTGCATGAAAGGAAGCTGTACTATGAAAGAAGCTTGAATGAGCAGAACAAGTTGTGGCTGCTGATCACTTATACACAGGAGCAGTGAGTTGCTCCAGAAAAGACAAGTCTCCTTATACTTCCCTACTTATCTAATCCATCAGCGTTAATAATGAACTTACATTACTGCATTGTTGGTTGTATGCTTCCTTATCCATCTATGAGTTGAATGTGGAGGGGACTGATATATTTTATGGTATGGATTTGATAGTAATCCCCAATAGTGCAATCCAAAATACAACTGCTGGCCTGAAGTCAATCATGGCAGGTATAGTCATTTTTTTTTCCTCCTACTGTAAGAGAAAGGAGATTGTGAGATGAAGTTGGACAAAGTCTTTGGGAAAGTGATGTTTACCAAGTAATTTCTTTGGTTTGAATCTACAATCCTTTAGAATGTGGCTAGGTTTTCCAAAATATAGATTATGTATAAGTCATCAATGTAATTGTTCTTCTTAAATTAAGGTCATCTGACCAAACCTATTTGCATAGGTTCTCCCATTGACACAGGTGTTGTTTGTGGGATTGATGGAGGTGATAATGGAATTTGAGGATGTGGTCTAGGGTAACCGTGTTACAGGTCTTCTCTGGCTGGTGCTCTATTAAATGTCTTCCAAACTGTATAAAGAGATAATAAGGCGTCCAAAGGTTGAGGCATGCCTCTTTGGGCAAGCTCATCCTTAAGGACATTGTGAAGATATTATAATAAAAGGTCTTTGAGGTAAGTCTTTTTGTAACTGCTATCCAGAGCTAGACTTATGAATTCTGTTAATTAGTCATCTACTAGTGATTTTCCTTGTTTAAGGAAGGTTAGTTGGCCCAAAGAGTACTTCCATGATGCTGGAGAATGAGTTCCAAGCTTCCATGGCAGGGCTGATGGTACATATAAGATGATGAGCCCAGGTCTGTGGCTCTCCAGTGAGCAATGAGATTACTGTGTATATATAGACATAGTCAGAGCAATATATCCTTTGCTTAAAGGTGAATAAGACTTGACAAGCCATAATAAACCATTGGTATTGAGATCGGTCACCAGCTGATTTCTCATGCTCCTTCTTATTGCTATGAGAAAACAGTTAGAGGAACGGTCTCTGCAGGACCCAGAGAAAATGGTTGTAAAGTGAAGGTCCAGGACTGGCTGGATGAATGTAGCCACTAGCCAATTGTTTGCTATGAACTGCTTTGGTGTCTGTCAATCCTGCAGGCTCCAAATAATTACTTATTGATTACTGAAGTCCAGGATCTCTTATTTGTTTCTTGGAGTCTGGCAATGACAAAATGTAACGTTTATTAAATATATTTAAAATTAGGCTTAACTAACATTTGTTTTGTTTTCTCTGAGATCTCTTACCAAAACAGGTGAGTCTAGATGCAGGAAGACAATTTGTACACACATGCAAATAGAGAACCCAAGTCCAATAATTGAAAATGGAAACAATAATTGGGATGGTGAGTCTGAGTCAGTGCACAAGGGCAACACAGAGACTTGGTACAGAAGAGGACAAGGCAGAAATATTGGTCAGGAGGAAGCCAAGGTCAGGGCAGGCAGCATGGTTCTGTGGGTATCATCCTGACCTTAAGGATCGAGCATGAATTGTTCAATAAAAAAAAAGGAAACACGCTAGTAATACATAGGACACAGTAGCAAGTAAGGTTGAATTAATGGGTAGCTGCAAAATCAAGAAGTACTGAGAGGTTGGAGGGGTGAGTTTATATAGGCAAATTAGCCCTTGATTAGGAGGAGGAATTTCAGAGGACTTGTGCATAGGCATTGCCATGGTGATTCCATAGCAATACCATGCTTTTCAGTTTGCCTTTGGCATGGACCTCCTGATGGCAACAAGCAAATAGAGTAAGAGAGTGTTTAATCATCTGTGAGTATTTGGGGTTAGTGTCTCTTCTTTCAGGAGATGGAACTGAATCAAGTTGCACCCGCCATCTTGGATTTTGACAGGCTCGCTGCGCCGTATCACACCCATCATTAGGATCCTGGCAATGGAGGTAAGCAGGCCTTTGATGCCTCAACGTTGGCAGGTCACGAGGTCCCTGGTGCTCTGACATCAGTCATGTGCCACCTGCGAAGAGCACATACTCTATGCTACCTGCTCGTTGACAGGGAGCTGATGGGAGGTGATCTTCTGATATCCTCAGCCAGCGCCTATGCTGGCAAGCTGATTTTTCTTTTATAAAGGGTCATTAAAGCAGGGGCCTAAAGCCCATGCATTAATCCATTCCTGGCTCTGTGTGAAGGAGAGGCTTCTGAACTCTCAACCAATCTGGAGCGTTAAGGAGTATATCCCTCCTATACAAAGAGATCTCATTCTGGAAATCTGCGCTATTCCAGAATAAGACTGTCTGGGAACCGGAACATAACATTCCATTGCAGGACTATACTCCTACACAATCTGGGACATGTGGTCATCATAGTACAGTTGCAAAAAATTGTCTGTGATTATACAATTCGTTTTTTTTTTTGTTTCTCAGTTTTTTTTTATGAAACAGAGACTGAAATATGATGTGTAGAATATTAAACAAGTACTTCTCCTTAAATGTAGTATTGTGCACATTAACATTTACCCTGAAAAATCGCTGTTTCTAACACCATTAAATGGTTAACTACACATCTTACTTCTAATATAAAATTAATTTCCCGTACTGGCTATACTCTTGGAGAGCATATGTTTAAGGCTTTTTCATCATGTATACTGTAAGGAATTATCATCACCCCTAACTGCTAATGGCATTATGGAAACAGCATGTTAACCGTTGCTTAATTTGAGATAGCTAATGATTGATTATACCTTTACTAATGCCAATAAACTTTAGACAAGATGCCATGCACACAAACATGTATTGAATTACTCTGAGGTCATGCATAAGAGGTTCTTATAGTAGCTTATAAGGTAACACTATTGAACTATTACTTGTCTTACATCTCATTTTTTCTAACTCAAGTGACCTTCTGCTCAATTTACTCCAGACTTGAAAAACAGTGTTATAATATGAATAAAATATGAGTTTTAGATATGTATCCACTGCTCTTAGTTCATACAAATCATTTATACACATACAATGGATCATTTTTATAATGACACTGGTGTTCATAATTATATTGAAGTTTGATAAATAATAGAATAGTGAACTTGACCAACATTAACATTTTGACAAATAAGCATAATGTGCTAGAAAAATGTTTTGAAATAGCATATTGTATCTAGTATAAGCTTGTATAAATACCACTTTATACATATTGGTCAAAGTTAAATGTTGGTTGAGTTCATTAATTTATTATTTATGAAACTGAAATCCTTGTTACAATCAATGTAATAATAAAGATGATAAACATAGAACAAATGTTAATTTATATATTTATGTCTGTTTTACATAAAGAAAAGCATATATAATTACTTACTGCACATAACTGAATGGGAGATATGAAGGAAGACTTTCCAAGTAACTATTTTAAAATATGATGTAAAGACTCTCCAGTGTATAAAACCTGTATTAATGCATATTATTGATATAATGTATTCACAACAAATGTATGTTATAATGAAACATGGACAATCAGGGTTGAAAATAAACAACACATGTATGTAATCTCCTCATGTTATAGCAGCAGCCCATATAAGCACTTCCTCAGCACTTATATCTTTCATCACACTGGGGTACAAATACTTATGGAGATAAAAAAAAATTAATACAAACATAGTACAGCACTGTATATAAATGAGCAATCTGTGGGAATTAGGATCTACTCAATATGCACCCATTTTCCACACCAAACTGTGTCTTCTGGATTGCGGACGAATTTGGATCACATCGGTGGCACATCGTAACTCAAACTTTGTGCTACTCAGGTCAGGTTGCTCCGATGTGACTTCAAATATATCCACAATTTGGACCTCATAACTGATTTCACACCAATACCTGCTGAAACTACTTTCTCTGGCCCATCACATAATAAAATAATATCTGTAGAGTTCAGGGGATGCCCAAAGCCCCCACTAATAAAAATCCATGGTATCTGCCTCAGTTCCTTCGTACTTGTTTTGCTCTGCTTGGATCATATGCTGGCTTTATCCTGCTACATCCTGCTAACCTGATCAAGTTATACTCCATGCTTGCTGCAAATGTTTGCAGGATCACTTCAGTTATCCCCTAGGCATCAATGGATTTCCACAGCTGCTTCACAGGGCCTGGCAACATGGCTGCATGAACTTGGGGATCTCAAACTACTGAGAGATTGCAGTTACCCAGCACCAGGACCTGTGTCTCCATTTCCACCACATTGAACTCCTGCATTGGGCACTCAGGGTCCCATAACATCCTGGACCCATCCCTGACATATGGCTATAGTCAGGGGCCTCACAGGATGCTACAAGAGTAGATGACTGGTGGAGTTAGATATTTAGCCAATATTCAGCTTTAGAGACTGCTGTCCCTGAGCCCTACATTTCTAAAGGTGGCAGGTACTCATGATGACTTACTAACGCTCAAAAGACCAATAGCGTACTACAATAAATATCCGCAGCACTATCTGGCTAGAACAACCTAGTAAAACTCCACCTATAGCCTCAGGGGAGGTATGATGACACAGCAGAAATACATGTTGTGGAGGAGACCAGTTGTCAGCTTGGAAAGAGGGAAATCCATCCTTTATTCCCTTAGGATCTAGTCATAAGAAGATACGATTCAAAGTATTTTAAACACAGATAACATGTAAGGATGAAATCAAATCTGTGCTATTGAATTTTCCTTTTTTGGATATATATATATATATATATATATATATATATATATATATTTCCAAAAAAGGTGCACTCAGCTCAAAGATCCATTGTGGAGTGAACTGCCTGGGTGCTGTACAGCATAGTCTGTATACAAATCCAAAGAAAGAAGAAAATACGCACTCACAGGTCTTGAAGATCAAAGAAAATTCATTGTATTAGGGTCGATACTCAGATGAAGTACATATAAGCAGTCGACGTTTCGGTCCACGTTCTGGACCTTTATCAAGATAAAGGTCCAGAACGTGGACCGAAACGTCGACTGCTTATATGTACTTCATCTGAGTATCGACCCTAATACAATGAATTTTCTTTGATCTTCAAGACCTGTGAGTGCGTATTTTCTTCTTTCTTTGGATTTGTATATATATATATATATATATATATATATATATATATATATATATATATATATGTGTGTGTGTGTGTGTGTTTTTCCCTGATCATCTTGAGCCATGGTTGCACATCACATTAGACATTTACTAATTGTTATTTGTTATCTCTTTTGTATAAATATACAGTCATTATAGAGTTGTTACAAAAGCACATGAAAAGGATTGAGGGAAAGAAAGCTCATCTTTCAAATTACAAAGCCCCATGCATCTTAAAATCACTATGAATGGGAATTCTGGTTTTATTATATATGATGAATGGACGCAATCTCAAAGACCAACTGCTAGATCCTCCCAGCTCAGCAGCATCTCTTGATGAATCACAAATTGGTAACCAGATGGTACTATACCCCATTAAATAAACCCTTTTATAAATTCAGACAAGGACCGGTGAAGTCCCAAAGATGCAGAAACATGTTCTGGCATTTTTGTGTATGACACATTAATTAAACCAGTAAACTGATATTAATAACATGCATGAGGTATATAAACATAAATGGTTCCTTAAGATATATATAAAAAAACAAATAAAAAAAAAACATCCTTCCATTTAAAATTCTATTTATATGCATTCATCATGATTATATTGATGTTTTATGTGACTTTAATTGAAAATAAACGTTCATAAAATCTAGTGGTAATTTAATAGCTATACATGTATGGGTCTGTCACCAAAAGGTGAGTTGCAGGTGTGTTGATGTAAGATGAGGTGAGGTAAGTTGAGGTGTGATAAAAATTTCATCTCACCAGTTTACATAAACTATCTAAAGTGCCAATGTATAGTTAAATGTATGTGGGGAAATGTTCATCTCATCTCAGCTCACTGGTAACTTACCTTTTAGTGAATAGCCTCATTAGAGCTAGAAGAAAATCCTAAAAGCCTGTAGTCATCAAGACTTTATACCTCACTCTTAAATAAAAACATTGTAATTAGCATTTTAGCAAAACAATGGGTATGAGAAAACATATAAATGGTAACATTAAACCACAATGTGGTGGAAAATGCAAGTTGCACAGAACAAAAATCTTTTGCAATAATAATGATATTATAAGTTGAAAATATACAAGGTTAAAAAAACAAGGAATTTAAAAATGTATACTTAGATATAATATTTGTTCTTCTTGTGTAGACGGTACTAGAAGGTTATGAAACGCTGACTAACAACTCTAAATTAAATGAATCCTAAGTAAAACTATGACATAAAATGTGCAGTTATGCAATATGTATTGTGAAAATAAATAAAACTATGTGCAGGTGCAAATATTCTGGCTTCTGTATAGCACATCTAGTAATATATGAAAACAAATAATAATAGCAGAACACCTTTAAAATGCCATTTATGTAGGAAAGTAAAATACATAAGTCAATTTGTTTTTACTACAATATAACTTGATCAAAGGTCTGTGATGAATGTAAATCAGAAGCTGTTAGGAGTATAGATCCCGATGATTCATAAAGTAATCTTGCAAACGCAGCAGGAAAAAATATCATTTGCAAATTGCTTAAATGACATGTCTGCCATTATCTTAAATTATGCTGGCACTATATCTTGTTTTACAATATTTTTGCTTTGATTATTTTTAAAACTTTATCTTCCTAAAAAGATATATTGCCTTAAATTTGCATGTGTTTATTTATTTATTTCCCTGTGTATACAGAATGTCCAAGGTTAGAATATTTAATTTAATGTAAAGCTTACATTCTATATCATGCATTAGAGATTGCTGCGCTAAATCTCTGGCTCTCTGCAAAATTTACAAATACAATAAATATATGACAAAGTCAGTTTAAATCTTATTTTTGAAAGAATAAAAACAAATACTGACTAGAAAGAATGAATATAAAGGTAAAACACAGCAGCAGAATTAAAAAGCAGTGAAAGCATGGGGATGTGCTGAAATATAAGAATGACGGGTAAATCACTGCTCACTGAAAATCAGTCCAAACACATCTGCATCCCATGTATTTTATACTAATTAACAGCCTATATTTACATGGATTCTCACCATCAGAAAACCATAAAGGTTTTGAGAAGGTAGGCGCATTCCCATAAAGAACACAAATCACTCACAATATTCTTTAGCATGAGCTAAAGTTATTATTTACCCCCAAGCAGGCGTAGGCACTTTTTTTGATCATGGTGGATACTTACTGGACTTTGTGACAGACAATCTAATGATATTTAATCACTGGGGAAATTGTATGAACACTTTGCCTATTTCTGGCCTACCCTTGGTTGAGTGGGGCACTGGGTATAATTGCTTGTTTTTTTCTAAACCTTCAACCCAAATACATATAGGTTGGTGGTACAGGGGATAGTGTGTGGGGGCTCCCCTTTGTATGAAGGACTCCTGTTTTCTTTTTACATTTTTTAGAAATTGTATTAGGGGTGGGAGCATATCATTGGTTCAGAATACATATTTTCATTATTTCTTCTATGTGATGTTTACTTTCAATACAGTTGCATTTAATCACAATACTCTGTTTTGTGTACTGTTTGACTTTGAATGGAACTGTACTGAATGTTTCACCAAAATTAATAAGCTACACGGTCAATGTCTCACCAAACTCCACCAAATCGCCAGAGGCATTTATCGAACTGCATGATGCATGGTCTCCTCTTGGAGACAAGGCCAAGACAATTCCCTGCCTCCATAGTGTAGCTTTGGTGACCAAAATCATTGCTTAGCACATTGTGTATCATAAGACACCATTTCCATAGCATGTACTAATTTTAATTTCATAGCCTTTCTTCGTGATGAAAACTTGCATTCACCTTATTATTTTTGTAGCCCTCCTCTGCATTTTCTCCAGTTCCATAATGCATTTTTTCCACATTGTCTTGCAATGAAGATGCATCTAGTTCAGATTGTATTTGCCTACTTAGTTTTGTAAAAATTTTTGCAAACAATGAGACATGGTGTCCAATGCTTTCTTGTACCACTCTACAGACCTTTGGTGCACAAACCTTCTTCTGCTACAGCCACATTTTTTTTGCAATTTTTTTTAATTTTGACTCATCTGTCGAGAGCACCGGCTGCCATGTTTTCTGCCCCACTTCCTGTGTTTTCATGCATAGTTGAGTTGCTTGGTTTTGTTCCCATGTTAGAGGTATGGCTTTTTGGTGGCATGTCTTGCATGAAAACCATTTGTGACCAGACTTGTCCAGAAAGTACAGGAGTGTACCAGAGTAACACTGTTTTCTGCCAGTTCTGAGCTGATAGCACTGCTGGACATCTTTTTAATCCAAAGGGAAGTAAGCATAAAGTGTCTTTTATCTGGTTGGTCACTGCGTCTATGGTCCTTAACTCTTCCTGTTTATTTGTGCTTCTTCAAAAGAGTTTGGACAGCAGATCTGGAAATATCTGTCTGTCTTGCAAACTCTGCCAGGGAGAGACGTTTCTGATTTAGTATGACCTTTTTACATTAAAGTGTTTTTAGCAACCACATCTTGTTTGGGTGTTCCTCAGCCAGTTTTATTATTTTATTTCAGTTAATTATTATGTTTCAACATACATGATTAATTGATGACCATTAGCACATGTTTGGTATTAGACATGTGCAAAACTAAAATTTTCGTTTCGTTTTCGTCCATTCGGACGAAAATGTTATTTATTTCGTCTAAAACGAATTTCGTTCATTAGTGCATTCGTTTCAGACGAAATTCGTTCATTATTTTCGTTTCGTTAATTTTTTTAGTTCGTTTTATAGAATACAATGTAATACTATTGGCTTTCTATAAACCGAACGAGAGCCCCATTCATAAGAAATTCTTATAAATGGGGCTCTCGTTCGGTTCATAGAAAGGCAATAGTATTAATTGTATTCTATAAGCCGAAAGTCTATAAACCGAACGACTTTCGGTTTATAGACTTTCGGCTTATGGAATACATGTAATCCTATTGCTATTCTATAAACCGAACGACTTTCGGTTTATAGAATAGCCATAGGTTTACATGTATTACATAAGCCGAAAGTCTATAAACCGAAAGTCGTTCGGTTTATAGGCTGTCGGCATTTAACTAATAAGAGACAGAGTCTCCATTCATAAAATTATGAATGGAGACTTTGTCTCCGTGTAGTAAAATGCCGACAGCCTATAAACCGAACGTTCGGTTTATAGGCTGTGGGCATTTTACTACACGGAGACAAAGTCTCCATTCATAATTTTATGAATGGAGACTCTGTCTCCGTGTAGTAAAATGCCGACAGCCTATAAACCGAACGTTCGGTTTATAGGCTGTCGGCTTATGGAATACATGTATTCCTATTGCTATTCTATAAACCGAACGACTTTCGGTTTATAGAATAGCCATAGGTTTACATGTATTACATAAGCCGAAAGTCTATAAACCGAAAGTCGTTCGGTTTATAGGCTGTCGGCATTTAACTAATAAGAGACAGAGTCTCCATTCATAAAATTATGAATGGAGACTTTGTCTCCGTGTAGTAAAATGCCGACAGCCTATAAACCGAACGTTCGGTTTATAGGCTGTGGGCATTTTACTACACGGAGACAAAGTCTCCATTCATAATTTTATGAATGGAGACTCAGTCTCCGTGTAGTAAAATGCCGACAGCCTATAAACCGAACGTTCGGTTTATAGGCTGTCGGCTTATGGAATACATGTAATCCTATTGCTATTCTATAAACCGAACGACTTTCGGTTTATAGAATAGCCATAGGTTTACATGTATTACATAAGCCGATAGTCTATAAACCGAAACTCGTTCGGTTTATAGGCTGTCGGCATTTAACTAATAATAGACAGAGTCTCCATTCATAAAATTATGAATGGAGACTTTGTCTCCGTGTAGTAAAATGCCGACAGCCTATAAACCGAACGTTCGGTTTATAGGCTGTGGGCATTTTACTACACGGAGACAAAGTCTCCATTCATAATTTTATGAATGGAGACTCTGTCTCCGTGTAGTAAAATGCCGACAGCCTATAAACCGAACGTTCGGTTTATAGGCTGTCGGCTTATGGAATACATGTATTCCTATTGCTATTCTATAAACCGAACGACTTTCGGTTTATAGAATAGCCATAGGATTACATGTATTGCATAAGCCGAAAGTCTATAAACCGAAAGTCGTTCGGTTTATAGGCTGTCGGCATTTAACTATACAGAGACAGAGTCTCCATTCATAAAATTATGAATGGAGACTTTGTCTCCGTGTAGTAAAATGCCGAAAGCCTATAAACCGAACGATCCGTTTATAGACTTTCGGCTTATATAATACATGTAATCCTATGGCTATTCTATAAACCGAACGTTCGGTTTATAGAATAGCAATAGGAATACATGTATTCCATAAGCCGACAGCCTATAAACCGAACGTTCGGTTTATAGGCTGTGGGCATTTTACTACACGGAGACAAAGTCTCCATTCATAATTTTATGAATGGAGACTCTGTCTCCGTATAGTTAAATGCCGGCTTTTAACTATACGGAGACAAAGTCTCCATTTATAATTTTATGAATGGAGACTCTGTCTCCGTATAGTTAAATGCCGGTGTTCTGACAAATTTCTGGAGCAAATTCTCCTGCGCAATCGCAGGAGAATTTGCTCACTGCGCATGCGCATAAAGTTACAGCTGATAACTCAGCTGTAACTTTGTGACCACCGCGCATGCGCCAGCTGCGCAACCCACCTCCCGCCCCCTCACACCCCCTGCACACCCCTTCTTACCAGATCATCGACCACAGCGATACACAGCGCATGCGCACGCCTATCCAGCCGTTTGGGAATGCGCGCGTCCGTTGTTGTGTTCTTAAGGTGGTAAGTAACATGGGGCGTCGGGACATAAGGGGGCAAGCATCCTGGTGAGGGCTGCCTCATCTTGATGGGATTTGTGATCCTCCTGCTGCATCAATAATACAGCAGGAGGATCACAAATCCCATCAAGATGAGGCAGCCCTCACCAGGATGCTTGCCCCCTTATGTCCCGACGCCCCGTGTTACTTACCACCTTAAGAACACAACAACGGACGCGCGCATTCCCAAACGGCTGGATAGGCGTGCGCATGCGCTGTGTATCGCTGTGGTCGATGATCTGGTAAGAAGGGGTGTGCGGCGGGTGTGAGGGGGGCGGGAGGTGGGTTGCGCAGCTGTCTCATGCACGGTGGTCACAAAGTTACAGCTGAGTTATCAGCTGTAACTTTATGCGCATGCGCAGTGAGCAAATTCTCCTGCGATTGCGCAGGAGAATTTGCTCCAGAAATTTGTCAGAACACCGGCTTTTAACTATACGGAGACAAAGTCTCCATTTATAATTTTATGAATGGAGACTCTGTCTCCGTATAGTTAAATGCCCACAGCCTATAAACCGAACGTTCGGTTTATAGGCTGTCGGCTTTTAACTATACGTTTGTCTCCATTCATAAATTTATGAATGGAGACTCTGTCTCCGTATAGTTAAATGCTATTGTATTCTATAAACCGACTCTATTTCGGCTTATAGAATGCAATAGTACTACGAATGGACGAATGAACGAATGATTTTCCTTTATTAACCATTCGTTCATTCGGCTTTAATTAGCTTAGCATTTTCGTTCTTCGTTTTTCGGGCGAATGGACGAAAATGCAATCGTCCGAAAACGAATGCACATGTCTAGTATATATTCACATGTAAATTGCTTTTTTAATAAAAAATTATGATAAAAATAAAATCTTGTTTTTATTTCCTTTTATGTGACAAAGCTGCCTCTCTCTTTCCCTTGCCCCCAGATTTGTCGCTCTCCCCCCCTTAGTGTTGTCTCTCTCTCACCCTCCCTTTGGCTCCCCCCTCGCTCCCCTTGTGTCTGTCTCTTCCCCCCCTTCCCTCCCCTTGTTTCTCTCTGCCCCCCCCCCTTGTTATTCTGTCCCCCCCTCACCTGTTTCTTGCTCCCTGGTGGCTAGTGGGGGCAGCCGGGGGATGTATGCACTATACATAATAGACGGAAATGTCGGGCAGCATGGAGGTTGTCTGCACGATTCGTGCAGACATCCCCCAGCTGCCCGATTCTCCCTGGTGGCTAGCGAGGCAGCGGTGGATGTCTGCGCGATGAGCAAGACCTCCCCTGCTGCCGCCCGGAACGACAGCCAGGACTTTTATGAGGAAGCCGGAAGTACCCAGCTTCATCATAGAAGTCCCGGCGGTCATGCCGGGCGGCAGCAGGAGAGGTCTCGCTCATCGCGCAGACATCCTCCGCTCCCTCGCTAGCCACCAGGGAGAATCGGGCAGCTGGGGGATGTCTGCACGAATCGTGCAGACAACCTCCATGCTGCCCGACACTTCCGTCTATTATGTATAGTGCATACATCCCCCGGCTGCCCCCACTAGCCACCAGGGAGCAAGAAACATGTGAGGGGGGGACAGAATAACAAGGGGGGGGGGGGCAGAGAGAAACAAGGGGAGGGAAGGGGGGAAGAGACAGACACAAGGGGAGCGAGGGGGGAGCCAAAGGGAGGGTGAGAGAGAGACAACACTAAGGGGGGGAGAGCGACAAATCTGGGGGCAAGGGAAAGAGAGAGGCAGCATTGTCACATAAAAGGAAATAAAAACAAGATTTTTTTATATCATAATTTTTTATTTAAAAAGCAATTTACATGTGAATATATACTAGACATGTGCATTCGTTTTCGGACGAATGCATTTTCGTCCGAAAATTGCATTTGCGTCCATTCGCCCGAAAAACGAAGAACGAAAATGCTAAGCTAACTAAAGCCGGATGAATGAATGGTTAATAAAGGAAAATCATTCGTTCATTCGTCCATTCGTAGTACTATTGCATTCTATAAGCCGAAATAGAGTCGGTTTATAGAATACAATAGCATTTAACTATACGGAGACAGAGTCTCCATTCATAAAATTATGAATGGAGACTTTGTCTCCGTATAGTTAAATGCCCACAGCCTATAAACCGAACGTTCGTTTTATAGGCTGTGGGCATTTAACTATACGGAGACAGAGTCTCCATTCATAAAATTATAAATGGAGACTTTGTCTCCGTATAGTTAAAAGCCGGCATTTAACTATACGGAGACAGAGTCTCCATTCATAAAATTATAAATGGAGACTTTGTCTCCGTATAGTTAAAAGCCGGCATTTAACTATACGGAGACAGAGTCTCCATTCATAAAATTATGAATGGAGACTTTGTCTCCGTGTAGTAAAATGCCCACAGCCTATAAACCGAACGTTCGGTTTATAGGCTGTCGGCTTATGGAATACATGTATTCCTATTGCTATTCTATAAACCGAACTTTCGTTTTATAGAATAGCCATAGGATTACATGTATTACATAAGCCGAAAGTCTATAAACCGATCGTTCGGTTTATAGACTTTCGGCATTTTACTACACGGAGACAAAGTCTCCATTCATAATTTTATGAATGGAGACTCTGTCTCTGTATAGTTAAATGCCGACAGCCTATAAACCGAACGACTTTCGGTTTATAGACTTTCGGCTTATGTACTACATGTAATCCTATGGCTATTCTATAAACCGAAAGTCGTTCGGTTTATAGTTTAGCAATAGCATTACATGTATTCTATAAACCGAACGTCGTTCGTTTTAAAGACTTTCGGCTTATAGAATACTATTGGCTTTCTATAAACCGAACTAGAGTCGAGTCCCCATTCATAAGAAATTCTTATGAATGAGGAGGGACTCTAGTTAGGTTTATAGAATGCCAATAGTATTCTATAAGCCGAAAGTCTTTAAAACGAACGACGTTCGGTTTATAGAATGCATGTAATGCTATTGCTGTTCTATAAGCCGAATGTCTTTCGGCTTATAGAACAGCAATAGCATTACATGTATTCTATAAACCGAACGTCGTTTGTTTTAAAGACTTTCGGCTTATAAAATACATGCTGCTATTGGCTTTCTATAAACCGAAAGAGTCCCCATTCATACGAATAGGTCAATTGACCTATTCGTATGAATGGGAACTCAATTTCGGTTTATAGGAAGCTAATAGCATTACATGCATTCCATAAACCGAAAGTCATTCATGTCGGTTTATGGAATGTAGTACAATGCTATTGGTATTGTAAACCGACTCTATTTCGGTTTAGAATGCCAATAGCACGAATGGACGAATGGACGAATGAACGAATGATTTTCGTTTATTAACCATTCGTTCATTCGGATTTTGTTAGTTAAAATTTTCGTTATTCGTTTTTCGGACGAATGGACGAAAATGCTATTTTCGTCCGAAAATGCATTCGTCCGAAAACGAATGCACATGTCTATTTGGTATACTTGTTTAGTCATATAACTAAGCATATGCCTACAAAATCCCTGAATTTGTGCAAGTACCTAGAAAAATGTATGCTGTTTTGATGGCAAAGGGTGGTCACATCACATTCAGATTTGATTTAGATTTTTCTTTTGTCCACCACTTTGCATTTTGTTAATTGATACAAATTAACTATTAACGTCTCTATTTAGGAAAGCATTCTTACTTTACAGCAATTTTTAAATCTTCCTAAAACTGTTGCACATTACTGCATATATGTATATATATATATATGTGTATGTGTGTGTGTGTGTGTGTGTGTGTGTGTGTGTGTGTGTGTGTGTGTGTGTGTGATTTATCTACTTCTTCTTCCTATAGGACTCAGGAACATCTGTATTTCTTAACGGAATAGAAATTGATTTTTTTAGCAATGAGAAATCAGAACTCATGAAAGACAGCTCTGGAACACTTTAACTTAAAAAAAAAATAGAAACTACATATATAAGGAGAGTTTGATTCAGATTAATTTAGTATTGATTTTTTTTAATAGTAAGCTAATTCCACATGGGTATCTAGACCAACCTTGCTCAACCAAGGTTAGTTATTAGTTTCCTTCCATGTCAATAGCAGTTCAACTAAAAAAATACTCTATAAGTTAGTTATAATTTACTCATACATAGAATATATAAACAGGACAAGTTTAAACAGTGAAGACTCTTCTTTTCAAATTAAGAGGTTCTAAATAGGGAGAAAATATAGGAAACATTAATTATGTTATACCCAAACTTAAACTCAATGCCATATGAGGAGTTTCCAAGATATTCCCAATCACACCATTAGCATGTATTTGAGAATCTCCTTGCATTTGGCATTCTGTAATCAATTAACTGTTCTATAAATAGATCATATCTTTCATTGTATCCAGATCCCATGGTTATGATTAACAAGACTAAGTTACAGCAAGCCATTCACTGAAATCTATAGCTAGATGGTGCAATGCATAATTCAATTTCATAATCACAGATCAAAAGCTGTATCAAATGAAACACAAATCTTTTTGCCTATGAAATTCTATTATCACTTTAAGCTTGTTATCCTTCGTTTCAACAAGTTAAATTTAGATTGCAAACAATAGCATCTGACCCATCCAATTTGTTCTGGTTTTGACTGCAAATGGTGCATCCATGGCTTTCAAAATAATAATAATAATAATGAAACAACTCTTAAACTAGTTCAACAAATTAATCTTAAGACAACTATGCATGTAGTTTGGATTCTTGATTTTAACCTTTCTTCATGTATAAAGTATGTTAGGATAATCTGAATTTTTTTTTTACAAATTAAATGATATTCCTTGCATTCTTTTTTAGTCTCTGCATCTTTGAAGAACAGAGCAAGTGCTCTTTCAACAATGAGCACAATAGAGATCCTTTCATATCCAGACAGGTGAAGCTTAACCAGTGAAGTGAATTTATATACTACTGAATGTATGAATAAAAATATAAACATATTTTTTTGACTGAACACTTTCGGAAAAAGAAATCATGCTCACAAATGTGATGTCTTATAGATTGTGGGGAATTGCTTAAGCCACTTTAAATTTGCATTTAAAAAGAACATTGAAATAAGAGATTTTGAGAAAAACAGAAAGTTAATTTTAATTCATGGTAGAAAAAGAGGAGAGATGTATGAAAGATATTTTTAACTTTGATTTATGTTCTTGGCAAACAGCCATAGATTAAATAGGACATCTGGATAAAAACTAAGAAAGCTAAAGTGCCCTGAATTCAGTTTCCTATATATTTTTTTTTTTTTAATTTTAAGTATACACAATATATTGATTTTTTTTTTTATTCATATAAAAAAAACGTTTCCCAGGACTAAATTCATGTTACTTAATTCTTCTTTTGCCAGGTAGAATGATTTTAGTAGTTCATTTTAAAATTGTCATTCTAAATAGGTTGTATATTTATTAAATAATAATTCTAGTACGTATTTTGTATATTTTATAAATAGAATTTTATTTATATAATTTATAAACCAAATGATGAAAAAAAGGTATAACCACACTCTATTTAGGCTATTCACTAAACAATGAATTGTGGGGAATTCAAAATGAAGGCTGTGATAGACAAGTTGTAAAAAGCCAAAATTAGCCAAATTAATATTCGGGTTGTAACTTGACAACTGTAGCAAAAGATGTACTCATGTTTCATTGAAAAATTGTGACAAGTGTAGATGATTTATAAAGAAATTATTTAACTAAAGAATACAAATTAAGTGCCTTATAAAGCCTCATTTTCTCCATATAGTTCTCTCAGGGAACAGACATGTTGTTTAGAATCTTGTGTCAGATCTTTACTAACCTTGGTTCAGATGAACAAAGATCTGACCCATCTGAACAAAGATTCTACACAAAATGTCTTCCTCCTGCTAGAGCTATATGGAGTAAAGATGGACCAATAATGTACTTTACATGTATTCTTTCATTAAAGCATTTCTATATAAAATGCCTACACTTGATGCCATCTTTTAAATAAACAGAAGTTTATTTTTTGTTACAGTTGTCCTTTAACTTGGCTTACCTTGGAGCCCTGTTGGTCAATAAGTCAGGCTTTGATATAAAAGCCATTTCTATTCATTCTTGTGAGCTGTTAAATCTGTGTTGGTTCAGTCAGAAGTCTCTCACTGCAGCATATTTTTTCTCCAGTGGTGAGCATATACATGGGAGTTTATTGAAGTAGCTCTGATACTTGGAGCAAAAATCAGAGCCCCAAATGTTGAATTGATTCAGAGCATGTCAGTGCTCCAAATGACATTTGAAATCAGGCAATTCAGGTATCAACAAAATGCCTCTAATGGCCTATTTTTCTGGAAGCCATTTGGGCTGCTCCCAGCCCAGTTTTTTTGTAATGGAGATCAGAGTTACTTGCCCTAGCCCAGCACTTATGTTTCGAGGTCCCACTTGGGAAAAGTTTTCAAATTTATTTTATCTTTTATTTTTTTTCATCTCAGGATGTCCATAATAGTCTTATTGGTTCCAAAATATGTCTCTATCATCCCATAGAAGACTATGTGGATGATAGAGACTATATTCGGTTAAGTGTTGGTTTAGAAAGCATTTCCGAAATTTGGGCCAATCAGTTCAGACCCAAATTTCATCGTATATTGTGTAGACCCTTTAGTCTATAACAAAGGAAGGGATTCTTTACGATAAGGACAATAAAGAAAGGGAATACACAGCCTAAAGAGGTGGTGCTATCAAATACATTAGCTGTCCTTAAAAGGGACCTGTCTACTTTTTAAATTAAACAGAATATGGAGAGCTATATATGTTAGCATAGGCATTTATATTTATTTAGTGCTTGTTGATCCAAGGAGAAATCCGATTGCCATTTGGAGTCAAGAAGGATATTTTCCCCCATTGAAATCAGAATTGCTTAAATAAAGTCTTTTTTGCCTTCTTTTGAATCAACAGTGGTAAAAGGATTGAACTTGATGGACACAAGTCTTTTTTCAACCTAAACTACTATGTAACTAAAAAGGAAGAGGTACGTTCTTGACAGGCATGGACAGTTCAAATTAAGATGTAGGGGTGTGTGAGTTTTTTCAGGCCTAGGGCTGCACAAAACCTAAATAAACCTCTGAACATGTAACTAAATCGTTGAGGTGAAGCATTCATCTCACCTCATCTCACAAACACAGCTGCACCTTACTTAAATTGCTCTTTTTGAGCAACTTATGAATGTATAAGTTAATGTTTCCATACTCTAGTGAGAGAAGCTGCTGCATTTTTTTGTTTTATCTTTAATAAAAATAATAGCTTTAATAATTAAAATATTATTTACACATTAGAATATTGAATGTAAAATCCTACTGGAGAGATGTAGTAATTGACCTTTCTGTCCATTTTTAAAATACTAATTTATATAAGTTTTTCCTATTTACTAATGTGTAGGCTTATGACTTGTGACCCTGTACACAGCTGCATCATGAATATCTATTTACACACAGTCAGCGTTATTAAGTTCCTCATAAGAACAAACAAGGGCCATAAAATACAAAAGAAACTGAATCTAGGGCATTGTTAGAGACAGCTCTGTCTTCTGTCTCCTAGTGTAACAATGCAAAGCATTAAAGATTTACTCCCCCATTTGTTATCAAAGTTGCTTATTTTGAACTTTTGAAAATAACTAAAATGAATTCACTGTAACATGCAATACGCAGCAATGTTGAAAGGTCTCTTATCAGCTAAGCTCTTTAAATAGGGAAAACATTTCTGAAAAACAAAATAAAATGAAATAACTGAATAAAATACCATTTAAATGAAATCCAGCATTTAATATAAAAATGACTGTATGTCCATATCTGTCATTTATTGTGCACTGTTTACTTACCACTTTTTTTGCACATATGATATTTTTTATGATTTCTTCACACTCATCACTTTAGGACTTTATGTTAATGATAAGAATATTATGATAGGCAATGGACTATCATTCTGACAACATAGAAGCTAATCATAATTCCTTTTTATCAGGGACTAGTCCTCCCTGTTCAAATATTTTTTTGAATAAAGATTTTCTTCAGTATTTCTCATAATTATATATTGTGTGCAAGTTTGTTTTCTTGCATATGTATTCTTGTATTTATTTTGATAGGGCAGTGAGCACTACCCACAAAGAGTCCTTGTCTGCACCTACCATATGTTCTATTATTGACCATTACTTCATTGTATATTAGATAACATATATGTTGATCTGCAAATTCAGTATTCAAGTTCTCAGATAAAACAAATGTATATGTACAACTAAGAAGTGCAGTGTGTAGTGCATATTTATTAAGTGTCCATCTTATCTAGTAATTTAAAACATATCATATGTGGCATCATATTTAATTATTAAAAAACAACTTTGACTTTGATTTATTTTCCTGGCAGTATGCCACAGATTAGATAGGACATCTGAATATAGATGTAGAGATATGGCTATTCTGCCTATAGATGTAGAGATGTAAATCTTTTACATATATACACCAATCAGCTTTAACACTATGACCACCTAACTAATATTGAGTAGGTCCCCTTTTTATGCCAAAACAGCTCTGACCTGTTGAGGCATGGATTCTACTAGACTTCTGAAGGTGTGCTGTGGTATCTGACACCAAGATGTTAGCAGTGGATCCTTTTAGTCCTGTATGTTGTGGGATGGGGCCTCCATGGATCAGGCTTGTTTGTCCAGCACATCCCATAGATGCTCGATTGGATTGATATATTGGGGGGAATTTGGAGACCAAGTCAACACCTTGAACTCATAGCTCTGTTTCTCAAACCATTCTTGAACCACTTTTTTTCTTTTTGGCAGGGCACATTATCCTGTTCAAAGAGGCCAATGCCATCAGCGAATACCGTTTACATGGTCTGCAACAACGCTTAGATAGGTGGTATGTGTCAAAGTAACATACACATAAATGGCAAGACTCAAGGTTTCCCAGCAGAACATTGCCCAATCCATCACACTGCCTCTGCCAGTGTTCTATCAAATTTGTCGAGCAAATTCTACTGCACAGGCACAGTAGAATTTTCTCATCGCGCACCCCAGAGCATGCGCACACAATTACGGCTGTCAATCAGCCATAACTTTGGCAGAAGTGCGCCTGCGTGAGGGACACACACCACCTCACGCCCCCTTTGGATCAGCTGCGGTGACAGGTAAGTATAAGCGTATTACTCATTACTGTATATTAATGTACTGTAATTAATTACTGTATTTAATAGCTTGGCTGCTCTTCTAAGAGCTGCTTTTCAAAGAGTATATTTAAGAGATATTCTGGAGATACTCTGGAGGTAGTCTGAGGTATAAAAGAGGTGAGAAAAACTAAAAGATCTTTTTTGATTTAAATTCTTAAAATGGCAGATTTGGTTTACTGCTATAATTGTTCTTCATTTGTTTCATGTTCCATTTTTTGGTAGTTTGGAGGCTGTCTAATCTGTAGACAGTTCTCAAGATTGAATCAGGAGATTGCATTTTTAAAGTCCGAGATTTATAATTTATCTGTAAAACAAACTCGGGCTGAGACTGTTGCAAAATCACTGCCACAGAGGCCATTGCCACAGAGGCTTCCTAGGAATGGCAGGTGGGCTACTGTTGGATCTGGTAGGCTTAGAGTTGTGGATAAAAGACATGTCCCGCAGTCTGTGGCTGTCCAGAATTCATTTTCAGCACTTTCAGAGTGCAGTGGTGTTGTGGAGGCAGGCTCAGACACAGAGTTTGAGGAACCACTCTCCTATGTGGCTAAGGTGTGCAAGGAGAAGGTGAGGCCTGGTAGAAAGCAGTTGTTGTTGGGCGATTCTATCATAAGAGGTGCGGAGTTGGACAGTATTGGCTTAGTGAGATGTCTTCCTGGAGCTACTGCTCGCAGAGACAGGAGGCGTATTTCTAATATTGTTAAGCAAGCAAATCAGGAAGGAGAATTGGATGTACTAGTTCATCTAGGGACAAATGATTTGGCTTGCAATGAGGTTTCAGAGGTGAAGGAAGCTTTTCGTGTTCTTGCCAATGATATACGACAGGTTGTGTCCACACTGTCCTTTTCTGAAGTTATGCCTGTGCATAACATTCAGAATGATAGACGGATGCGTATTAGGGACTTTAACTTGTGGCTTGGGGAATGGTGTCGGGAGCAAGGATTTGGCTTTGTTTCTCATGGAAGTTCACTATGGGATAGAAAGGAACTGTACAAAAAAGATGGTTTGCATCTTTCCCAAAAGGGAACGAATGTTCTCAGTGAGCAGTTCAGAGGTTTTGCTAGGAGGTTTTTAAACTAAAATAGGGGGGGAAATGGCGATAAAACATCAATCCAATTGCCCCCCAAAACAGGGACAGAAGGTACCTGTATTCAGTGTGCTGAAAAATGATAAGCTTAGGGTCATGTCTACAAATGCTCGCAATTTAGGGAATAAGATCCATGAACTTGTGGCAATATTGGCAACTGAGAATGTAGATTTAGTGGCTGTTACTGAGACATGGTATAATGAAAAACATGACTGGGAAATATCAATACCAGGGTACTCTTTATATAGAAAAGACAGAGAAGGTAAAAAAGGGGGAGGGGTGGCCCTGTATGTGAGGGATAGCTTAAAATCTAACGTAATACAAGTTAGTGATGCGAACATAGAGTCAGTTTGGGTTACATTAGAATTTGGTAATCATATGGTAACTCGGGTAGGTGTGATTTATAGGCCCCCTGGACAAATAGAGGAGTAGATAATCTACTAGTTGAGGAAATAGCTAAAATGACAATGAAGGGAGAAGTGATCTTCATGGGTGACTTTAATCTTCCTGACGTGAACTGGAAATACAAAATAGCTACTTGCGCCAGGAGTACGCATATCCCAAACTCCCTACTGGGATTATCTCTAAAACAAGTAGTGGAGGAGCCAACTCGAAAGAAGGCTATACTATATTTAGTGTTCACAAATGGAGATTTGTTATCAGATATTACTGTAGGTGAAAGTTTAGGATCTAGTGATCACCAGACAGTGTGGTTTAATATAAGAACAGTGACGCAGTCACACCACACAAAAACAAAAGTTTTAGATTTTAGAAAAACAGACTTTTCTAAAATTAGATTAGGTGTAAAGGAGTCATTATCAGACTGGAGCAATTTAAATGGAGTCCAGGAGAAATGGGATTATCTAAAGGTTGCACTACTGAAGGCAACAGAAAATTGCATAAGGCTTGCCAGTAAGATCAAAAAATTGAAGAATCCACTGGGGTACTCTGCAGAGGTGGCTAAAATAGTAAAAAAATAAAAAGCTAGCATTTAGTAATTATAAAAATACTCAGAGTGAGGAAGATAGAAAGATCTATAAGAGTAGGCAGAAAGAGACAAAGCAAGCCATAAGAGCTTCCAAAGCACACACAGAAGAGACTATAGCCCAATCAGTGAAAAAGGGGGATAAAACATTTTTTAGATACATAAATGAGAAAAGGAAAGTAAAACAAGGATTAGTTAGATTAAAAACAAAAGAAGGATGCTATGTAGAAGAGGATAAAGGCTTAGCAGACTGCCTTAATGAATATTTTTGATGCATGTAAGTCTACAGAGGAAGAGGTTTTACTTCAGCTGTCTAAAGTAAAGACAAATAAGTCGATGGGACCTGATGGGATACATCCAAAGTTATTAAAAGAACTTAGTGGTGTACTAGCAAAACCGTTAACAGATTTATTTAACCAATCATTGTTAACGGGAGTAGTTCCAGAAGATTGGAAATTAGCTAATGTTGTGCCCATTCACAAGAAAGGTAGTAGGGAGGAGGCGGGCAACTATAGACCAGTAAGTCTTACTTCAGTAGTGGGGAAAATAATGGAAACCTTTTTAAAGAATAGGATTGTTGAACATCTAAAGTCGCTTGGATTTCAAGATCAGAGACAGCATGGGTTTACTTCAGGGAGATCATGCCAAACTAATCTTATTGATTTTTTTGATTGGGTGACTAAAATAATAGATCAGGGTGGTGCAGTAGACATTGCTTACCTAGATTTCAGTAAGGCTTTTGACACTGTCGCACATAGAAGGCTTATCAAAAAACTGAAATCTTTGAGTTTGGATTTCAATATTGTTGAATGGATTAGACAATGGTTGAGTGACAGGCAACAAAGGGTTGTAGTCAATGGGGTATATTCGATGCAAGGTCTTGTTACTAGTGGGGTACCTCAGGGATCTGTACTTGGACCCATTCTATTTAATATTTTTATTAGCGATATTGCAGAAGGTCTTGTTGACAAAGTATGTCTTTTTGCTGATGATACAAAGATTTGCAGCAGGGTTGATATTCATGGAGGGATAAGCCAAATGGCAAATGATTTAGCTAAACTAGAAATATGGTCAGAGCAGTGGCAACTGACATTTAATGTGGACAAGTGCAAGAGTATGCACCTTGGGCGTAAAAAACCCAAAAGCAGAATATAGACTATTTGGTACAGTCCTAACCTCAACATCTGAGGAAAGGGATTTAGGAGTAATAATTTCAGAAGACTTGAAGGTAGGTAGGCAATGCAATAAAGCAGCAGGAAATGCTAGGAGAATGCTTGGTTGCATAGGGAGAGGTATTAGCAGTAGGAAGAGGGAAGTGCTATATGCCATTGTACAGAGCACTAGTGAGACCTCACTTGGAGTATTGTACGCAGTACTGGAGACCGTATCTCCAGAAGGATATTGATACTTTGGAGAGAGTTCAGAGAAGGGCTACTAAACTGGTTCATGGGTTGAAGGATAAAACTTACCAGGAAAGGTTAAAGCATCTTAACATGTATAGCTTGGAGGAAAGACGTAACAGGGGGGATATGATAGAAACATTTAAATACATAAAGGGAATCAACACAGTAAAGGAAGAGAGTATATTTAAAAGAAGAAAAACTACCACAACTAGAGGACATAGTCTTAAATTAGAGGGGCAACGATTTAAAAGTAATATCAGGAAGTATTACTTTACTGAGAGGGTAGTGGATGTATGGAATAGCCTTCCAGCAGAAGTGGTAGAGGTAAACACAGTCAAGGATTTTAAGCATGCATGGGATAGACACAAGGCTATCCTAGCTATAAGACCGGGAATGGGGACTAATAAAAGTACTCAAAAAAATTGGGCAGACTAGATGGACCGAATGGTTCTTATCTGCTGACACATTCTATGTTTCTTTGTTTCTATGTCATTTACTAGCGTAGCAAGCAATTGGCAAAATGTATATCAGTTACATGCTACGTTAGTTAGTGGAAGACACACACGGGGGACAGAGGGGGACACACGGAAGCCTAAGGTGCCAATCACAACTCCCATCAAGAAGAGCCTCGGTGTGTGTCTTCCACTTACTAGTGTAGCATATAACTGATATAAGTTTTACCAATAGCTTGCTACGCTAGTAAATGACAATAATGAGTAATACACTTATACTTACCTGTCACCGCAGCTGATCCGGAGGGGGCGTGAGGTGGTGTGTGTCCCTCGCGCAGGCGCACTTCTGCCAAAGTTACGGCTGATTGACAGCCGTAACTGTGTGCGCATGCGCTGTGGTGCGCAATGAGCAAAATCTACTGCATCTGTGCAGTAGAATTTGCTCGAGTTTTTTGTCAGAACACCGGCTTGCCATCTGACTTCCTGCAGCTCCCAACATGTATGGGTGATTGGACGAAACTGAAGCAGCTGATTTTAATCATTAATGTAAGGTTTTTTTATGTAACTTTATTATTCTACATTAAAACTACTTTTTAACTGTTTTACCTACATTATTCCGTGGAAAACTACAAAAACAGATACCCAGTGTGTCTCCATTCTGTGCATCTAAGGCTGTAAGACAAAAAAGTGGTATTTTAGGAAAAAGTGCTAAAATAGTAGGGGTAACTATGGAAACCAATGTAAAGTTATGGCAGTTTGCTCCAAATCTAGCACTTTTTTTTTTAGAAGTAGCACCTGTTTTGCCTTGGTAAATGTGTCCCCTAATGAGCAATACACTGCTCTGGCAAGTGTGAGTTGGATATAAGAAGTATTTATTTATAAATGTTGTTATTGCCCAGATGCTGTCCCATGTGAATTGTATTATTTTTCTCTTCCTATATAACAATATACAACAAGGACCTATCTACATTATAGTGGGCTGAAGAAAAGTCATATGCTTTGATTGTATTTGTATATTGTAAGTGCACTGTGTTGATAACTTTTCTTTTGTGTTTTTTTTCTGCTTTGTTTAGTGTGAGACACTAGAACACTTTAGTGCAGTGTTGGCATAGGTCACCAGGTGTGTACATTGTTATTTCTTGTATATCTACATACCAGGTATTAGTGGAAACAACAATAGCCTTTTCTTTTGGGTGAGAAGCCCCTTTGTGTACTATTCTAGGGCATTTATGTATGTTCTTTCTTATCCTGGCAGTGGCAACACTAAAATTCAATACAAGAGAAGCTGTCAAAATTCAATAAAAGTTTTTTTGTGAACCTTTTTTTGTTCATAGAGTTGCATCTTGTTTTTTTACATCATCCAAAAAGCCAATCACAGACTTCCTTTGTATGTCCTTTTTTCTTTAAAAAAAAATGTTTTTTAATCCTTTTGACCTATTCTTCACATTCACGTCTGTGCAATTTCTACTAATGCTAAGAGATTGATTTTTCAGGGGTGTTTTTAGCCAGGGACAAAGAAGCAGCTATTATATATAAGGTGCCTGTTTGTCAATTTTTTTTTAAATGTCTTGGTTTTAATTTGTGTTCACAATTTGTATATCTAAACATGCACTTTCTTTTGGCTGTAGTTAGTAGACAATTTTACAATTAGTTATCATTTAGATGCTTTAAAAATCCATGCAAATAAAAAAACAAAACAAATAATTGCTGTGAACCTTTTCTACAGAGAAAAGCTTTCAATAGTTGTAAGTATGATACACTGTGATCATGGCATCCCTCCTTCAAATAAGTTGTTCTACATAGGCACTTTTTTTAACACTTTATTAAGTGTGAACTGCACAATGTACTTTTCTTGTGTGTGTTTTAGGAAAAAAGCTTAGTGATGGTAAAATATTATCTCTCATTTTTAATAGCTTGCATTAACTGCCAGGAATGCAGAATTCAGTATCACTAGTCAGCGTGGAGTCTGCAGTGTTCTAAAACTCCCCCTTACACTTATTTGCCTTGCACTTTGTCCCATCAGGCAGTCTGCTGCCCTGCCTGTAAGTAAAAACTATGTGCAGATGCTTGTGGTTACATGTGTGTGAGTGCATATTTGTCTATATGCATTTGATCGAATGGAGGTCCATGTCTGTCTGCGTATTGATGAATGTCTGTGTGTATGAATGTGGTTACATTCTAGGATAACCATATTGCATTTTACATAGGCATTTTTGAATAAAATGGTGATACAGTCAAACTAAGGCATGTGTGTCTTTAAGTAAAGCTGCCTATTATATAAGCTAGTAATGAAAAACTAATATCCCTGCAGTGTCAGGGGGGACATGTCGTGGACTCTCCTTGCTTTTAAAGCAAACATTTTTCTAAAACACATTGATTTCCTTCCTACACATACCAGCACTCCCAGATTTTTGTATAATTTGTTTGCAGAGTAATGCACTCTGCATATGCATCTATGTAATCCAGTATAGACTCCTGCTTGCAATATGTTTGACAAAAAAATGTGACCCCAGTACAGATTTCTGCTTGTAATATGGTATGATAAAACATGCAGTGACCTCAGTACAGACTTGTAATATAAGTTATAATGTACATGTTATTAACATTTTAACCAATACTATTAGTCTATACAGTGTTTTTTTTGTTGATCTTGGCTAAGGAGTAAAACAGTTGGGTGTCAGAATAACTTGCCTTTAAGCAATTTGTTTTAAACCTTTTCTGAGATTCCTATGGATTTACCCCTATACAAAACTCCACAATGATCTTCTTATAGAGTCTAGGACAGTTAATTGTGGTGATTTCACCATTGACAGTTGAGCGCTGAACTGTTAGAGGTGTATGACATTGCAGCAGTGTAAGAGCTGACAGTTCAGCACTGAACTGTCAGCGCTTACAAATATAGTAATGCCCCTCTAATAAATTAACCCCCCTTAGACTAATCCCAGTCATTATGCTAACACTAAAAGTAACCCCTAACCCCTAAACTTAATACTAACCACAAACTCCAATACTAACCCCTAATACTTGCCCCTAATACTATCCCTTAATACTAACTGCTAAAACTATGCCATTAATACTATCCCCTAATACTAACCCCTAATACTAACCCTGAACCCTAATGCTAACTCTAATACAAATCCATAATACCGAAGCTTAATACTAAACCTGAACCCTAATACTAACACCTAATATCCTGAACCCTAATGCTAATAATACTAACCGTTTATGCAATCCCGCTGTGATGACCAGTCATGTGAACTGGCCATAACGCAAGAGTTCTCAGTGATGTGGCTGCGTGGAAGCAGCAACAATGAACCATCCCATCCCCCTTCTTGTATTCCTATATTTATTTAGAGGATGATTTTTCAGAATTGTGTTAGTGTAATTACTTCCTTCATTTAATATTCCTTTATCCTGACTAAAATACGCACAGAATCTTATTTGCTGGCTTTATATTTATCGTTCCTCGTAACCATATTAAGGTCTTATTAGCGTAGTTCAATCTCTATACTAGGTATGTCTTGTTTGAGAGGGAGAACATTATTTTATAAAAAACAAAAAGAATATATATGCAAATAGAAGCAATGTTGAATTGCTCTGGGGAGGGGTTATTCACATATAATCCTATTCCAGCTAATCTGAAGGAAGGGCTTATTCTCTGATGGGCTGCCAATATAAATTGTTTAAAAAACAAAATAATTATATCATCAATCTAAAATTGTAATGTTATCCTTCTTGGGATTGTTTTTTCCTGCGCTCAAAACAAGATAAAGAAACAGTTGCTTGAATTCATTTATAGTCCGATTAGAATATTGCAACATTTTTGCCTCTTGCCAAGCCTGTCATAGGGTTGATGCAAAATTTGTGTCTTTCTAGTGTCAGAAAACTATGTGAGCTGATTATTAAGCATTCAGGTTTGTAATTATAACATAGATTTGGCATGCAACATACAACATCTCCTTTTGGCAATAATGAGAGAACTTTGCACCATGTAAGAATTATATTACTATCCCAGTGCTTCTAAAAATAGCATGCCACTTTAAAAGGATCATGTTATCTGCAGAACGTATTAATAAATAAATGGAAAAGTAAAATAATTGGAAATGTAAACATATATCTTAGCTCTTCCACAGAAAACAATTGCATTATTTGGTTCAGTATTGGTAGCTTGTAAGTTGTGGAATAGTTGGCTATTTGGACAAAGTGCTGAATCAGTATCAAATGTTTGTTATGTATGTTGACTCTTTATAGTATCAAACAAGAAAGTTGGCAAAAACCATCTACAACTGAATAAGCAATGAAAAAAATATTTAAATAAATGGACATAACATTATAAATTCAAGTAAAAAAAAATGTTAGCTAATAAATTGTAAAATTAGTATTATAGTGCATAGATGGGTAAACTAATTTGCTCAATATGTTTTAAGAATAAATGTACCCTCTGGGTATATGCATTGACATATTTAAAGGTTGAATTTAAGGAGTTTTGCAATTACAGAATAAGTGAGTATTACAGTAAAAGCAGACTATTTGCAAAGTTTACATAGAGCACAACATTTTTGTTAGTCGTAGAGATGGAATAAGATGACATAAAAAGTATTAGTTCTAAGAGTTCAACAGATGTGTTAATTGGAAAGTGACTTAAATAATGGAAAAGCACAGTGTTCTTGAGGACTTTGCATGTTCAAACCAAGAGCTTAAAGGGACTGTCTAGTGCCAAAAATGCATCTTCCAAATATTAATGCATATTAATGTGCTTTCAAAGTACTTTAAAATGCATGTCTTACATTTTGCATTGCTTAAAATATAAAACACTGACAGCTAGATGAAATTGTGAAATTACAGCAGTTTGCAAGAAGCCAGGACTGCCCACACTAGATGAGAAAAAGTAATTTCCTTATATATTATTAGTATATTTCAATTCAAATGAATGGAATATCCTGTCTCTCTAGTGGTATCATCAGAAAATGTGTTGCACTGTTAAGAGATCCTACTGTGTACAAGAGCAAGGTCACTCATAGGCCACTCAATATACTCAATTTGAGGAGAACAGGAAATTACTAAATGAAACAAAACGTTATATCCTAAGTGTCTGTTGAATCAGTGTTGTTGCACCTGCTGTAAACATGCAGAGTAATCACTGGGGAGGGTTTGAGTCAAATATTAAAAATGTGATTTATACAGAATGCCTGCATCAATTCACACAGGGATAAAAGCCTGTGCACTATACAAGCAGTAATCTTCATCTCGCACAAAAGTGAGTTTGGGGACTAGACTGTCCCTTTAAATTTAATTATAAAGAATAGAGATAACCACGGTATAGTTATACTGCAATGAACAAAACAGTATGATAACAGTCTGATTGTGTGTCACCTATACCTATAAGTAAAAAGTAACAGTGCAAAGTATTAATATTGTTCAAACCAAGAGCTTAAATTTAATTATAAAGAATAGAGATAACCACTGTACAGTTATACTGGAACTAACAAAACAGTGTGTTAGCAGTCTGATTGTGTGTCATCTATACCTATAAGTAAAAAGTAACAGTACATAGTATTAATATTAGTAAATAGTTTGGATGCTTGTCACATGGGTCCTGTTGATTTAAAACTATATTGTCCATTTGGAGAAAAGTTGAAAGTGTTTCCCTAAAACAGACAATCTGAGTCTTATTCAAGAAATGGCAAGCATCTCCATTCATTTCCTTCTGGTTCACACTAGTTAAAGTAGTGAAAATAGAGGCAGATGCAGAAAAATCATGCAACTGTCAAACAAGGAACAGTGTAGTTCATTACGGAATAGACCAAACAACAAAAGTCAGTGTTGTGTCAACACAGAGATACCTCTATCACCGGGTTTCATAACACATAGCCAAACATCTCGAAAAAGAAGCAAAAAATGTTTTTAAAACATTTGTATTAGGAAAGCCTCAATCTTTCTTAAGCTGTGTGGATTTATTTTTCCTAATTGAATTTAATTATTTTTATTATGCTGCTATTTTCAATCTTTTTTACTATCAGTTTATTTTACATTGCAAGAGGCCAGCAGTCGAGGAACGCGGCCTAATTGACCTGGATATTTCATTTTGTAAAATTAAAAAAAGTTAATTTACTGAACATTTCTAACATGTTTTTACATTGTGAGTGCTGTGATGAATGTTGTTTAAGGTTTGGTGAAAATAGCTTTCTTTGTGTAGAGTAGAGTAAAGGAATGTGAGTAAACATGCTGTTGTGAACCCAAGGGAATGTTCTTTAACATTTTCCTTATGATGCAAAATGCAGAGCTAAATATTCTTTACAGTATGGACAAAAGGAGTAAATAAAATCTCCTTCACTACCATGTTAATATGTTAATGATATCAAAAAAATAGGATGTTTGCAGCACTCAAAAGTAACAATGACATGAACAAATATTGCTAATAATCTGTATGTATCAAAAATAGAGACTTCAGACAAAATGTTTGTTTATGGTATTATTATTTTTTGCACACATCCTATTTATTTATTTTTCAGTAATTTGCCTTGTGGTATACAAGGGAGTGTACAATACACAATACCATCTACTGAGTGCCCCCACCCTATCTCTTTTTTATTTATTTTTTTATACAACTTCTTGAAAGAAGCTACTGTGTTCACTAAATGAGATCTGAGAGAGGCTTTGAATAATTTGATTAGGGCCAGAGCACAAGATGTCTGGAAGATTGCCATCAATACACACTATGGGCACTATGAGCATCTAGTGATGCCTTTTGGATTGTGTAATTCCCCAGTTGTCTGCCAGGCATTTGTTAATGATATATGCAGGGACTTGCTTTGTTCGCATGTTGTGATATATTTGAATGACATCTTGATATATTCCATGAATAGGAAAGAACGGAACATGTTAAGGCTGTTCTGCAAAGACTCAAAGACCTATATTATCACCCCGAAGGTGATTGGAAACTGTTGTATTATATGCTAAGGCAGACACATTTCTAGGTTATAATGTATCCAAATTAAAGGCTGTCACAGAGTGGTCATGGTCTGCTGATTTCACCCCTTCATGACAATAGACGTGTCAGGCACGTCCAGCCGGCAACTCTGTTGCCAACAATAGACATGCCTGACACATCCTGTGGTGGAACGAACGGTTTTCGCGTTCGAGAAATTTGCTTTGACAGTGCTGCTCTATTGCCTCGATGTTGAAATTTGGAATAGTATCACAACTATATTTCCTAAATTATAACAATGCAAGGTAACTTTGTTCACATGTTCTCATTATGTTTCCATCTGCTATGTGACTGAATCTTGCCCAAATCACAAACATTGCCAATTAAAATGTATAGCTCAAACAATGGGCATGACATATTGATATACATTTGTAATACGTTGATATGTTTATATAATTCACCATTGTGTAAAAATCATGGCTTGCTTATTCCTACAAGAACAGTTACAGTTGTAATATAAATGATCATTTTCATAAAATAATCACTGCAATTTCCTCTAAGAAATGTGTAAGCTAAATAGCATTTTTAAGCATTTCATTTTGTTCTACATAATCTAATTTTGATATAGTGTGGGTAAATTTAAGTCATTTTTATCAATGTCTCATTAACTTTCTACCAAAATGCAAAAAGCAATGAGTAATTTCTAAAGGCAAGCAAGTAAAAATTCAGACCAATAAGCAATTAAAAATGCAGTACTCTACTTGATTAGTAAGGAAAAGACAATATTCAGCATAACCAATTAACAGCATAATAACATTGTTCTTCTGCTACTAAAATGTTAAAATGATTCTGCTTACTGACTTAACTAAGTATTTTAAAGGTCCAAACTTGGTGAGTTTGTAATGTAATAAAAAAGTGTCGGCAATGTCCAACAGGCATTTTTATGACATTGCATTGTAAATACACATGGGACTATCCACTAAAATTCAACTTTGGAGGTTGACTTTCATTTTGAGATAAAGTCTAATTCGGCACCCGAGTTTGACTTATAAAAAAACCCAGGGTTTAACCTTCCTCATTGAAAAAAATTGGAGGAAAATGATTGAAGCTATTTTTGATACTAGATAAAACTCTGGTGCCGAATTTGACTTAGGGGTCTGTTCACCAAAAGATGAGTAGCAAGTGAGCTAAGGTGAGTTGAGGTGAGATGGTACATTATCCTAGTTAGTTTCCAACAGTAAGCATACACACCAGGATTGTCCTTGCACAATGTATAGCTAAATTTATGAGATTAAATGGTCATCCCACCTCAACTAATGTGCATCTCATCTTTTAGTGGATAGACCCCTTAGTCGCAAAATGAAAGTTGACCTCCAAAGTCGAATTTTAGTAAATAGTCCCAACGCTGTTCATACAAGGACCATGGCAAATTCTATGAAGGTCCTTAGAACATCATTAAATGAGTAACATTTTGCATTTATATTTGTGCTTTTACCACCATAATTCACTGTTAGGAACTATAATGATACACAGGAGCCGGCACTCACAGTGATAGGATTTCTTCAAAACGATACCAACGTTTCAATCCAACTGGATCTTTATCGATCATGTCTTTTTGGGGATCGAGGTGGAGATCTCTGGCCTGGCACCCCCTCAATAGAGTACGCACCCTCATCATAGACTGGTTACACTGATGCTTTGTATGACTATTTTATCTAGAATATGTTTGTTTAAATTGTTATTTTGTTTAGCACTTTATTAAAACAATATCTATTCATATTTAACCGAGTGATGGTCAGTTTGGTGGTGGGCTATTAGAACATCACCCTCTCCAAATATACATTGGGCGTCCTTTTTGGCTTTTATACTGCCACTCCTAAACCGCGCATTACTTTGCATAAGTGGTCCCGCTAAGTGAATCTCTTTGTGTAATTGTTTGAGTAAAAATAATAATTCATAGATTTTCTCCAAAAGACAGAAACAACACTCTTTTTATAATGCATCATTAAGTCATCTCACCTCAACTCATCTGTAACTCATCTTCAACTCACCTTCACCTCACTTTTAGTGAATAACTCTGTTTTAATAGATTGTAATAAATTCATAGTGTAAAAGCAAGTATATTTTGTATTTATCAATGACATGTTTATGATATATACTACTGGCACCATATGTGTATAACATATTCTCCATTGTAGTAGTACATTTGCATAAAGTGTCACTGGATGACAAACACAAAACAGTTTTTCTCAGTTTATGCATTCACTTGTAATTTTGCAAACACAATGTAGAGATATTTTTTATATACTACATGTACATTTATACTGCAACTAACAAAGTAACATTGTATTTGATTTTGTGTTTTGTAAATGCAAAAGATTGAAACGTTAACACTGTGGAGCAAGTTTATTTTACTTTTTTTTATTTTACTCACTTTGATTTCTTTATATGTGTGTTATTAATGTAAGAAGCTAGACTAAATAAATAAAATTGAAAAAAAATTCTAGAGGATACTAAAAGCTTACACTTTGATTTAACCCCATTAGCCAATAAGTGTTTCACATTAATCCACTTTTACCTCTCTTTTTAAAGGCCACATCAAATATATTGTAGTGATCTTTAAAAGACCACACAAGGATCAAAAAGACCAAGTAATGTTTTCAATAAAAGAAAACCTAGCAAATGCAATCTAGTTAATAGTTGTGCTGATGTTATTGCATTGTTTCCATAATGTTGCTTTAATCAATGTGATGTAAAGAGCAACATAGAAGATGCATTAAAATTATGTCTTGAAAGGAAAATCTTTGTCTTAACTCTTGACAGACTAAGTGGTGAAGCAACATATATTCACACTTCTGAACTGTAAAAAAAAAACACATTATCATCAAAAATGTTAAATAAGTAATTTCTTGTTATGTATAGATAATATTTTGTCTGTAAATATTAAAATGGTTTATGTTAGTACATATTACTTCCATTGCACCGCTTTTATATTCTGTTGCTCTGTACCATAAGATAAATCTACACCAAATTGTATCTTTATGATATAGACATACAAATAAATTAGACATACTTGAAGAAAAGATGATGAGTTCCTTGACCAATAAACTTACTATAATATTAGGAAAAAAGTAGAGTTCAAAATTGTATCATTTATTGATTAACTGAGAGTTTTGGTTGCAAACTTTCACAACCAATTTGTTAGGTCCCTTCCTCTGGCTTTAATGATGCTAAAACAAAATTCCTAATTACAAATCATGGTTACCAGCTTTAAAAAAGGGCAAGAAAATCAGAGATCCAAAAGATAAAACCAGTTCAATGACTGTATCCCTAATCACTTCACTTCTTGGTTGGTGGTGGGAGGGAGTCAAAAACATATAAGACAACATGCCAATTCCATGAAGGTTCAAATGTTTGCAGTTTGAAATTATACAGCAATGTCCATTACAGCAATCCAGGGCTTATAAAATTATTAATTACTAAGATTATATCTGGAAATACGTTCACTGTGTGTTTAAGGCCAGTGAGTAAGGCCTTAAACTGCATGTTAATTTGACCTCCCATATTTTTCTCTCCATGTGGGTGCAGAACAATCCCATCAGTACCAAAAGCTTCACATCCTGAATACTGTGTCCAGATTGACAGCAATGTACTACAACACATGTATCTATATTTTTCTGATTTATAGTATGTCGGTAGGAATGGAACTACTTGTGCAATTCTTGGCTTGTTTCTCCCACATACATTGCTTTCTGGCACTTCAAACACATGATTTGATGTACAATGGTTTACCATTTCAATTGGGGGATATTTGAATATTGTCCAAAGTCTTTCATCTGTTTGTAAAACTATCTGGAGTTCCATTAAAATTTTTAACACATTTGCAGTTTCAACAATTGCAAAAAACACTCCAACGGTGCTGCTCTATTGCCTCAATGTTGAGGCATTAGGCAGCACTGAAATGTTCAATCTGGGGCAACCATGATCTCTCCACGGAGCGATCGTGGGTGCCATATTGGAGAGCAGCATGCTCCTCCAATATGGCTGCTGCACTCTTGTGGGTAGAGCGTCGGAAGTGAAAAAAAATCTCTTCCATCACTCTGATGCTGTTGCTTAACTGCCCCTAGAGGCAGTCAGCAACATTGCTATAAATTAAAAAAAAGATCAAAATTAGCTAAAATCTAGGGATAGGGTTATAATAGTTGATAGGGTTACTATTAAAATAGAGTTAGCATAAGGGATAGGGTTACAATTAAATTAAAATGATAATATATTAGGGTTAGCATAAAGGTTAGAGATGTGGTTAAATTTAGGGTTAGGGTAAAATTTAGGGTTCGGGTTGGGGTCAAAAGGTCACTTTAGGGAGAAAAAAATATTTTTAGTTTTTGCCCTATAACTCTAAAAAAAACTGCAGAACAACATGGAAACAAACATATTTCTGAACTCGGGACAATATTTTGAAACTATTTAGACAGGGTATTTTTTAATGATTGTATTTGTGTAAATAATTTTTTAGGTCAAAGTTATATAAAGTGGGGGTTTTTATTGTCATATTTTATTATTTGTTGTAGTAAATTATAAGATATGATGCTCATGATGATATCTAATGAAAGCCCTTCTTATGATGATAAAAACAAAATATAATTTATGTGGGTACATTATGTGAAAAAGAAGAAAATTACAGCTAAACACAAACACCCCAGAAATGTCAAAACATTCCTTGTCACCAAGGCAAAGACAAGGTCAAAATGTTTTGTCACTAAGGGGTTAATTTGTGGCTTGTTGGTCACCACTATGCAACCTACACAATTTAGTTTCAATGTAGGGGGGCTGGTCCAATTTTTGATGGTCAGCCCAAGATTGACAAGTTTGTTAAAAATTGAACAAAAACGAACTCCTTGTATAAATGTTCATAGGCATGCTGCATTGACGTTCAACTCCCTCCAGAGATAACCGAAAATTTTAGTATTAGGGTTCATGAGGGGGGGTTTGGTATTAGGGTTCTGGGGTTAGCATTTGAATTAGGGTTAATTTTAGTATTAGGGCTTGGGGCGTTAATTTTAGTATTAGGGTTCAGGGGGGTAATTTTAGTATTAGGGTTCAGGGGGTCACTTTTACGGGGTTCTTTATTAAGGGGGGTTACTTTATTTGGGGGTGTACGTTTGTAAGCACTGACAGTTCAGCACTGACATAGCCGCGATGAAGTGTCCTAGACCAACAAAATACATTGTGTCTGACTACCTTATGCATGTTTAGAAGGTAAATAAAAAAACGACTCAGAGGATGATGCAAATATATTTCTTTGTTTTCGAAATAACACTGACCGGTTCCGGCACGCAGGGTGCCATTTTCAAGGTGAGCGTGCAGGTGAATGAAATTACACACGTATATATACGTTTGACACAGCATCACATGATCAGTTTGAATCAAAATGTAATTTGAATAAAATAAACATTATAGAAGATCCAAAGTACAAAATACAAAACATATAACATAAATATCAATAAAGAACAATTCAAATATCAAGCAATAATATTATTAATAGTAATATTTCAGTCAAAAACGGACTACATAAATGACCGCATATGGCAAGAGAAACTAAATGCAAATTATTATAAAAGTACAAGAATGTCAATAGAAGCCCAAAAATTAGATACACAAATATATCCTATAACATGACAGACCATTTTGATTCCCAGCTCATTACTAGAAAATGTTTCTTGCCGTAACAATTTCTGATGTCTACCTCTAGATAGTACAGAAACCGCTTCTATGCCATCAAATTTGAAAAATGCAGAAGATCCATGGCCCGCCTCATTATAATAGACAGCCATAGCATTAGTATCCTCCTTATCTGTACCTTAAAACATGTCTATATTCCTGATTGCAGATTTCTGTTCAGAAATTCTATATTTTAAAGGCCTCACCGTGCAGCCAACCTAAAATTTTGAACAAGGACATACTAAAATATGTATTACAGTGAGACCTTTAAAAGATAGAATTCCTGAACATAAATCTGCAATCAGGAATATAGAAACATTTTTAGGTACAGATAAGGAGGCATATTAAGGATATGGCCCGCACCTACCATTGTGGCCATGTACCTGGCTACACTGAATATTTCAATCAGTAAAAAAAAAGATTACTGTGCAGCCCTTGTGTAATGGAGATGCACACCAACATAAGGAGCAGCAGGTCTTCCAGCATAGCCCTGATGAGTCAATCAACACGGTGTTCATAGCCAATTAGAGTGGTGCACAGGTGTGTGAGTTTATATACCCACCCCAAGCCAGTAGCATAAGCCTCATTGAAGGGAGTAGGTCTCTGCTAGAAAGAAGGAGAAACCAGCAACTCCCTCCACACAACAGAATGCAGGGAGAGGACCAACCACTGACCACTAGGGAGCAAGAACGTAACAAACAGGGGTAAGATCAGGCGCTCTGTACTTGGACACTTGAATACAAAAGTATAAAAGAATATAATAAAAAAATGACGTGCATAAATACACAATAATCGTGCAATATAAAAATGTGCAAAATGTGCATAAAAATCAAAACATACACAATACAGTATGCAGATAAATAAAATTGGAAAAACACAGTATCAGTGCTATATGTGCAAATGTGCTTACAGTACATACAACAATTGATATACTTGCAAAAAAACACACAACCATAGATCTTAATCCATGTGCAATATGTGCAAAACGTGATACTTTGACCACTTGAACGCAAAAAACATATAAAGTGCTATATGTGCAAAAAAAGGAAGTGTTATACTTAGAACCCTTAGGTTCACTGGGCCATGATGTGCAATTAAAGCTCCTAATAACCTAGGAGCATAAGATCAGGCCAAACACTGAATGTAGTGGTATACTTGCCCCCTTCAGGGATTCTCTCCTCCAATTTTTTCAGAGTGCAGTAGCTGCAGTAAATTCAAACTCCGAGTGGGGTATCGAGTAGCAAGATTTTTTATTCCACAATACAAAAAAGATGTTAAAAAGGAGTATAAAATCCAGTAAAAACAGACAGAGCAGGTACCGTGTGAGAGGCTGATTTAAGGTCAAGGGGTGCTCAGAGGCTGTCCTGGCATGCAAGATTGGATTATAGACAAATGCAGGTGACCAAGGACATCGGTCTTACGGACATATATAAAGGAGAACTTTTCCCGGGACCTGCTATCCCCCTGAGGAAGTCCAAAGGATGAAACGCGTTGGGTGACTTTTTTGTTCCTGTGAAGCCACCATACTCATCGTGGGTGTCTTGTTTGTAACCCGGAAGTCCCATCCAGCCCCGAAGCGCAAGGAGTGCTGGAGTGAAAGACACGGTGTTTATACGTTTTTACTGGATTTTATACTCTTTTTTAACATCTTTTTTGTATTGTGGAATAAAAAATCTTGCTACTCGATACCCCACTCGGAGTTTGAATTTACTGCAGCTACTGCACTCTGAAAAAATTGGAGGAGAGAATCCCTGAAGGGGGCAAGTATACCACTACATTCAGTGTTTGGCCTGATCTTATGCTCCTAGGTTATTAGGAGCTTTAATTGCACATCATGGCCCAGTGAACCTAAGGGTTCTAAGTATAACACTTCCTTTTTTTGCACATATAGCACTTTATATGTTTTTTGCGTTCAAGTGGTCAAAGTATCACGTTTTGCACATATTGCACATGGATTAAGATCTATGGTTGTGTGTTTTTTTGCAAGTATATCAATTGTTGTATGTACTGTAAGCACATTTGCACATATAGCACTGATACTGTGTTTTTCTAATTTTATTTATTTGCATACTGTATTGTGTATGTTTTGATTTTTATGCACATTTTGCACATTTTTATATTGCACGATTATTGTGTATTTATGCACGTCATTTTTTTATTATATTCTTTTATACTTTTGTATTCAAGTGTCCAAGTACAGAGCGCCTGATCTTTCCCCTGTTTGTTACGCTATTCACCTACAGTTTCGAAGCTGTCTGTTTTTTTAGGTTAGGCTGCTAGTGCATAGTGGACACCTACTTTATATATACACATAGTTTGTATACTCTGTTGGCACTATTTTTGCTCGTCCTTTTTTCTTTTTTCTATATTGTTTCACTAGGGAGCAAGGTAGGATCCTGGATGGTGGGCTCATATTAGCACTATACACATAACTTGCTGCCCCTGTGGACTACACTTCCCATGATGCTCAGCCAGCATCATGGTTGACACTTCCATCATAGGAACTGTAGTTTACAAATATAGTTGCATACTTATCTGCTTTGAACTTGATTCTCAGCAGGCATCATGGGATCAGTATGTCTGAAAGACCAGTATGTCAAAAGAAAACAGTATATAGTGGTGTGTCACTCTTTTTCTGTTTCATTTCTGTTTTCACCTCTATATGCATTCATGTACAGGTAGTTTTGGAAGGACGTATCCTTGCAATGCTCCATTTCACAAATGAACCAACAAGGATGGCTCCATTTGACAGTAAAATGGACAAATGGAACTGAAAAGTATACGCCTCTATCCACAAAAAAGTTGTGACACTGATACCCATCAAAGATAACATGTCAAGAAGGAGGTGGTGATCAGCAGGGTCCAATACAGCAGCAATGTTAAGTAGAATTAATAGTAACCAGTGACCTTTACATTTATCATTTGACACTTTAGTGGGGGCAGTTTTAGCAGAGTGCACAGTCTGAAATCAGATAGAAGAGTCAAGTAGGTCATTGGAAGACAAAGCATATGCAGTGGCGTCCCGAGGGGGGTGCGGGGGGTGCAGACCGCACCGGGTGACACCTCCAGCGGGGGTGACACCAGTGCTGCCGGCACCCCCCATCACCTGGATGCGGCAACCGAAAAAAAAAATCACAGTGACCGATACGTCACATCTGGCGACTGTGTTTTCCCATAGGAGGGAATACTGCATGGAGGAGGCGTCCATCCGGTAACACAGAGCAGCAGCAATTCGGTAAGTGATGGGGAAGGGGGGGAGGAGGGTGGTTTAAAACGAACACTTTAATGGCTCAATATTCCTGGGCTCTGAGTGGCACACTATTACTGGGTTCTGACTGGCACAATATTCCTGGTATCTAACTGGCACACTATTACTGGGCTCTGACTGGCACAATATTCCTGGTATCTAACTGGCACAATATTACTGGGCTCTGACTGGCACAATATTACTGGTATCTGATTGGCACAATATTACTGGGCTCTGACTGGCACAATATTACTGGGCTCTGAGTGGCACAATATTCCTGGTATCTATAATTGTATAATTGTCACCTCGTGGGGCTCCTGTGTGTTGCATAATTAATGGCGGTCCCATGTGTGCATAATTATGGGGCTCTTGTGTGTGGCATATTTATCGAGCCCCATGTGTGGCATAATTAAGGGACTCTTTTGTGTGGCATAATTAAGGGACTCATTTGTGTGGCATAATTATGGGACACCTGTGTGTGTGTGTGTGTGTGTGTGTGTATGGCATAATTAATTGGGCAGAGGTGAGGCATAAATAGTGGGGCTCTGGTGTGGCATAATTTATGGGGCTCTGCTGTGGCATAATTTATGGGGCTCTGGTGTGGCATAATTTATGGGGCTCCTGTGTGTGGCATAATTTATGGGGCTCCTGTGTGTGGCAAAGTTAAAAGGCCATCTAACTGGCATTACTAAGGAATCTGTTTGGCATTGTATTGGAGGAAATCCAGGGTGGTGACACCATGAGTTTCCGCACCGGGTGACACCAACCCTAGTGACGCCCCTGAGCATATGCAATCCTTTCCAGCATTTTGGAAGTAAAGGAAACACAAGATATAGGACAGTTCAATAGAAGTATCATGGTCTGATTCCAAATAACAGATAAAGGTTGAAGGGTTTTAGGAGAAGTTTGATCAAGGTAATACTGGGTGCAATCTTTAAGATAGTCAGCATTCTCAGTGCATACCCCAAAAACCTTCTCTATCCTGCCTTTTCTAACACCATAGAGATTATATTCCCCTGTTACACTGAAAGGTTGCAAGAAGGGTTGTCAGTATCCTTGCATTTTTTTTAAATCTTACTGTTTTGTACCAAGCATTGTGTATATTGCTATTTTCCAAATGTGGTTGTAAGTTTATCGCATTATTACTGCGGCCCCCATATCTAAAAATCTACATGTGTGGTTTCCGATGCCGAATCAATACAGGTAATAGTGATTATGTTAAATGGCATTTCTGAATAGATTCCTGTTAATATATTTTGTTCTGAATGTATGTATTTTTTTTCTTTCTATGCTAAAACTTAAAAAGGCATTAAAAGAAAGAAATGTCAACATTTCAAAGTGTAAAACACTATTGATTCATAAGTATTTTAGCCAATTTTATACAGAATGAAATGAATGGAAACATTTTATTTCCCGCATGGCAAACACAATCTTTAAGTATAACTTTGTAAGTACAGTGTGATAGCCACTGTGCTAAACCATTATCCACTGCTGTGTCTAATTGATTATTTTACTTTCCTAGGGAAGTAAAAGCAGAAATTCCTATTTAGGTGCAGTATATAATCCATCATGCTAATCTACATTTTGTTGAATTAGATCCAGAAATTTGACTTTGGTACCTTTCAGTACATTAAATTATAAATTATAAAGCTAAAATGCATAATGAATGTACACATTAAATAAATACTTTGCTAAAAAAAAATATTCTTTTGTTTTATTTAGTAACTTATGTATATTTAGATGCCCCTCAAATATTAGCAGGAAAATTAATTCTATGCATACATAATGCACATGCAAAGTAGTGCTGACACTTCCCAAGCCAGGACTGCGGTGTCCCTCATTTGGAATGTTGGGAAGTCCAGCACACTCTAAATGGAATTTTTTATTCTGACCACAGAGGCAACATTTCAACTCAACAGAGTTTTTTCAAGCCTGGTAAATGCTTATTTAGTAAATAAAGGGGCGGGGTAGTCAGTCTAAGCAAGTGAAAAAATGTATCAAACATATAGTGCATATATAAGTGCAAAACCATATTATAATAACATGTACAAAGTATCAATTCACACATGAACATTTTAACAGTATCACGAAAATCTGTCACAATCTCCAAAAATCAGTCTCTACCAGTTAAAAACACTGCAATTGCATAAACAGATCATTACCTAAGGAGTTCATATTGATGTACACAATATTGCAGCTGTTCCAGTATCATACATAGCACACAAACATTATTAAAATAGACTATTTAGCCAAAACATTAATTATCAAAGCAGCTGCGCCAAGGATGTTTCACTTGCAGCCGGATATCGCCCAATCAAGAGACAACAAAAAAGGAAGACAGTTAAATATTATTTCATATTTCAATATTATTTTCATGACTGCAGATAAGGCACCAAATCAATCCAATTCCCATATCGACAATGCCCAGACATGTACGGTCTCCCAATTCAATGCATTATTGACAATGCTAGTACATTTATGGGCTACCTTTAATCAGGGTGCAATTGTGGCATTTTCATTGCGATATGGGCTATTTTTGTTTTTCCTGAAAGCTTCATGAATTAACGCTAGAAATAAAAAAAAATGGCTGCCAGGTTTGCCCATGGGCAGTGTTAAAATGACAGGCCATTGACAATTGTCAATGGCCTGTCAATCATGCCCCTTCACCCTATACAAATCGGGTGAGGGGTGTTCCAGACTGTCTCTGATGGAGGCAAGTTCACCCACAAAAGGGTCTTAACCTGCATTATCTGAGACAGGCTGTCTATGCTATTGCAGTGAGGATTGTGATAGGGACATATCACAATCCATCGCCATCCTCCCCCATATTCTTGGAATGGATTGGGTGAGGTGATCCTGGTTGCCTTAACAGTTAGGCACACCAAAATCAACCATTAACGTTTGTATTTGCAAAGTGTGAAAATCAATAACTTGATCACATGCAATAAATGCAAAAAATACATTAACCCCTTAGTGACAAGACATTTTCACCTTGACTTTCCCTTGGTGACAATGGCTGTTTTGACATTTCTAGGGTGTTTGTGTTTAGCTGTAATTTTTTTCTTTCTCACATACAGTACCCACACAAATTATATGTTGTTTTTATCGTCATAAGAAGGGCTTTCATTAGATACCATTATGTTCATCATATGTTATAATTTACTACAAACAAAATCATAAAATATAATGAAAAATTTTAAAAAACCTACTTTTTCTAACTTTGACCTAAAATATAATTTACACAAATAAAATCATTAAAAAAGTCCTCATCTAAATAGTTTCTAAATATTCTCCCGAGTTCAAAAATATGCATGTTTCCATATTTTTCGGTATTATTTTGCGAGTTATGGGGCAAAAACCAAAAATAGTGTTTTTTGTTTTTTTCCTATATTGATCTTTTGACCCCAACCCGAACCCAAAATTTAACCCTAACACTAAATTTAACCCCAACTCTAATCCTTATTATATCCATTAATATTTTTTAACTTTAATTTAATTTTAACCCTATCCCTTATGCTAAAAAATATTTAATTTTAACCCTATAGGCTAATATAGCTAAATAACCTGTTTTTAATTAATTAAATATGTATTTTAAATATTTTCCATTGCAATGCTACTAAACTACCACTAGGGGCAGTCAAGTAGCATATTCAGAGCGACGGAAGTGAAGTTACTTTCACTTCCGAAGCTCAGACCGGCAGAGGGCTTAGCCATATTGACGGAGCAGCATGCTCCGGGGCGATCGTGGGGGCTCCGTGGGGCGATCGTGGGGCTCCCAAAATAGAAATTTCGGTGCTGGCTATTGCCTCGACATCGACTGTTAAAGCGGTTTTCGCAATCATTGATCGCGAAAACCGTTTCATTCACTGCAGGACGTGCCAGGCACGTCCTTTGTCGTTAAGGGAGTTTCTCCCAGGACGTGCCTGGCACATCCTTTGTCGTCAAGGGGTTAAATGACAATCAGTGTTGTGTAAACACTGATTTTCTAAATCCTTCCTCTCTAACACTGACACACTTTGATCAAATGTCAGAGATAGAGAGGAACGATATATACTGTGTCACCGAAACCCCCCAATACTTCCCCACCTATTTTTGACTTTTTTATCCAATTAGTAATTTGAAAAGTCAACTTTTGATTAATTTCATGAAAGTGGTGGAGAATGGGTAGCTCAATCTTTCCTGTCCGAATTATGGATATTGAGTTGATGTATGATATTCAATGCAGACAAGTGTAAAATTATGCATTTTGGGAATAATAATAAAAAAATGCAACCTATTATTTAAATGTTTTGGCAGTAGTTGTAGACAATAGATTTAGCAGTAGTGCACAGTACCAGTTGGCAGTTGCAAAGGCCAATAAGATATTTGGATGTATTTAAAAAGGGCATTGACTCATGGGAGGAAGATATTATCCTGCCTTTTTACAGGTCCATGGTAAGACCCCATGCGGACATTATGGAACTAAAGAAAGTGCAGAGGAGGGCTACAAAACTAATAAGGTGAATGGAAATTTTAAGAAAAACAAAGTAAATGGGCAACAAAAGCGAAGGTGAGAAAGTTTTAGTTATAAGGAAATGCTGAAAAAGTTAAATTTGTACGTGCTAGAGAAACATCATCTTAGAAGGGATATGATAATATTATATAAATATGGTCTTTCTAAAGGCCTGTTCATTAACAGAACAGTACAAAGGACAAAGGGTCACCCACTATGACTGGAAGAAAGGAGAGTTAGTCTATAACTACGAAAGGGATTTTTTATAGTAATGACAATAACGGTATGGAATTCACTGTCTGAAGAGGTGGTTCTAGCAAATACTTTTTTTAATGAGCCAGAGCTTAGAAGGCTATGCATATATGTATAGGAATTAATAATTAGTGCTTGTTGATCCAAGAAGAAATGTGATTGCCATTTGGAGTCAGGAAGGAATTGTTTTGCCCACTGATATAAGAATATTAAATTGCTGAAATAAGGAGTTTTTATTTGCCTTATTTTGGATCAACAGTGGTAAACAAGGAATAGGAAAGGGTTGAACTTGATGGACACAAGTCTTTTTTCAACCTAAACTACTATGTAACTATGTTATATCAATGCTCTTTGTGTGGATGTTTAAATCTTTCACCTTTAAAAAAAAAAAAAGGCACAGGCACAAGAGTTGAGCGGACACCTGGATGTTCGGGTTCGGCGGGTTAGGCCGAACTTCGGAAAAAAGCTCGAACTTGACCCCGAACTTGACCCCGAACCCCATTGAAGTCAATGGGGGCATGAACTTTTGGCCACTAAAATGCCTCTAAAAAAGTCCTGGAAAGGGCTAGAGGGCTGCAAAAGGAAGGAAAATGTGGGTAAGAGTAGGACAAGTGCCCTGCAAACAAATATGGATAGGGAAATAACTTCAAATAACATAAAATACATACAAATTAAAAATACAGGTGAGCCATAAAATAGCACTAGATGGAATCTTTGATTTTAGCTTTGGAAGAACATAAATCTAAATCTAAAGCATGGCTGCCAGGAGGATCAACAGAATTATCCATTTGAGAGAGGGTTGGAGTGCAGGGTATTCTCTTTCAGTTTATACTAAGTGACCCATAGGTTGAGGAGGCGGTGACAGTGTAGGTGGAAGCGGCAATGGAGGAGGAGGAGGTAGACAGAATTTTTCAAAGTGCGCTGTAAGCACAGTATTTGACGGTTCTATTTGACTCTCAGATATGAAGTTCACCGCAAGATGCAAATGTACTATTTACCACCCAAAACTATTAGAATTTTTCAAAGTGCGCTGTAAGCACAGTATTTGACGATTCTATTTGACTCTCAGATATGAAGTGCACCGCAAGACGCAAATGTACTATTTACCACCCAAAACTATTAGAATTTTTCAAAGTGCGCTGTAAGCACAGTATTTGACGGTTCTATTTGACTATCAGATGTAATACATGTAATGCTATTGATCTTCTATAAACCGAAATAGAGTCCCCATTTATACGAATAGGTCAATTAACCTGTTCGTATGAATGGGGACTCTATTTCGGTTTATAGAAAACCAATAGCATTACATGTATTCCATAAACCGAAAGTCTATAAACCCAACGACATACAGTGAAATGTCCGTGTTCAGGTCCGGGGTCCAAAAACCGTAAAGTTCGGTACGTGTGGTTCGGGTTCGCTCAACACTACTCATGGTACTTAGGTTTTTTTTTTTTACCCCAGTGCATGACATGAAATCCATATTTGGGTCTAACTGGCAGTTCAAATTTAAAATTGTACCTTGTTTGACCCTGTCAACTTTTGTTAATATTTTGTTTATACATTTTCATGGGCTTTATTAGGGGTATATATAATATATATTATTTATTTCACACACCAAAATTATAAATCTACCTTCACTATCAATCTCTCGATGAATGACCTTAACAGACAGATCTCTGGAAAACAAAATAGCCACTCCTCTCTGTTTTTTCTCTTTTAGGAAGGAGAATATACAGGGAACAATCTATTCCTTATTCTAGCATCATCCTGCCTCCTCCAGTGTGCTTATATATATTTAAATTTACTCTAAATATCAGAGCAGCTGCGCCAAGTTTGTTTTTCTTCTAGCCGGATATCCCCATATCTGTAGGTATTTTCTCAGTTTGTATGTCTCTGCATATGGACTTGCCTAATTGTGAGGTACCTTAATGTGGTTAGACAAGCTTCACCTTATGACCATAATTAACCAAATACTCACTGTTTTGTTTAAGAGTAGAGATGTCCCGAATAGTTCGCCGGCAAATAGTTCCCGTCGAACATAGAGTGTTAGCGTTCGCCGCGGCGGGCGAACAATTGCGATGTTCGGTCCGTCCCCTATTCATTATCATTGAGTAAACTTTGACCTCACAGTCAGCAGACACATTCCAGCCAATCAGCAGCAGACCCTCCCTCCCAGACCCTCCCACCTCCTGGACAGCATCCATTTTAGATTCATTCGGAAGCTGCATTCTTAGTGAGAGGAGGGACAGTGTAGCTGCTGCTGACTTAATAGGGAAATCGATAGCTAGGCTAGTGTATTCAGTGTCCACTACAGTCCTGAAGGACTCATCTGATCTCTGCTGTAAGGACAGCACCCCAAAAAGCACTTTTTAGGGCTAGAACATCAGTCTGCTTTTTTTTTTTTTCCTGTGTAATCTAATTGCAGTAGCCTGCCTGCCAGCGTGTGTGTCAGGCTCACAGCGTATACTGTGCCCACTTGCCCAGTGCCACTACTCATATCTGGTGTCACAATAGCTTGCATTTAAAAAAAACAACACTTTTTTGACTGTGAAATAATAGCAGTCAGTTTCCTTCACACTTGTGCGTTTCAGGGCCTGCCAGGGCAAAGTGTCATACCAGTGAAACTCATATCTGGTGTAACAGTAGTGTACATTTAAAAAAAACAAAAACTTTTTTGACTGTGAAATAATAGCAGTCAGTTTCCTTCACACGTGTGCGTTTCAGGGCCTGCCAGGGCACAGTGTCACACCAGTGCAACTCATATCTGGTGTAACAGTAGTGTACATTTTTAAAAAAAACTAGAAATTTGACTGTAAAATAATAGCAGTCAGTTTCCTTCACATGTGTGCGTTTCAGGGATAGATTGAATAGCAGTTAGTTGTCTGTAAGCGTGTGTCAGGCCTACAGCGTATACTCTGCCAACTTCTGCCAGTGCACAGTGCCACTCATATCTGTTGTCACAGTAGCTTGCACGCATAGTACCACGAATCGAAAAAAAAATGACAGGCAGAGGCAGGCCACCCCGCAGGGGCCGTCGTGGTCGTGGTGCTGTGATTCCCTTTGGCCCTAGAATAATGCCCAGTGTTCAGAGGCCATGTTCCCTGAACTCGAAAAGTTCTGAGGACATAGTTGACTGGCTAACACAGGACACCCAATCTTCTACAGCTTCCGCTCGGAACCTTGACGCACCATCGTCCTCCAGCTTAGCTTCGGGCACCTCTCAAGTTACCACTCGCCCGCCTGCCGCCACCACCAACACTAGCACCACAGCCGCTTCACTTGATCTGTCAGAGAAGTTATTTACACATCAGTTGGAAGAAATTAGTGATGCGCAACCATTATTGCTAGAGGATGTAGATAACAGGGATATGTCTCAGTCAGGCAGCATTACACACAATGACGTACGGTGTGATGATGATGATGTTGTACCCGCTGCTGCTTCCTTTGCTGAGTTGTCAGATACAAGTGAAGCGGTTGATGATGACGATGCGTCCGTGGATGTCACGTGGGTGCCAGCTAGAAGAGAAGAAGAACAGGGGAAAAGTTCAGATGGGGAGACAGAGAGGAGGAGGAGACGAGTTGGAAGCAGGGGGAGGTCGTCGCAAGGAGCTAGTGGCACAGTCAGACAGCATGCATCGGCACCAGGGGTCTGCCAGACAGCACGCCAATCAACGCATGCTGTTGCCACCACCAGAATGCCGTCATTGCAGTGCTCAGCAGTGTGGCATTTTTTGTGTGTGTCTGCCTCTGACAACAGCGATGCCATTTGCAACCTGTGCCAAAAGAAACTGAGTCGTGGGAAGTCCAACACCCACCTAGGTACAACTGCTTTGCGAAGGCACATGATCGCACATCACAAACGCCTATGGGATCAACACATGAGTACAAGCAGCACACAAACTCAAAGCCGCCATCCTCCTCCTGGTCCAGCATCTTCAGCCATGTCAACCACTGCTGTCCTCCTTGCCCCCTCTCAACCATCCGCCACTCCGTCTCTCACCTTGAGCAGTTCCTGCTCATCTGCCCACAGTCAGGTGTCTGTCAAAGACATGTTTGAGCGTAAGAAGCCAATGTCACAAAGTGACCCCCTTGCCCGGCATCTGACAGCTGGCTTGTCTGAACTCTTAGCCCGCCAGCTTTTACCATACAAGCTGGTGGAGTCTGAGGCGTTCCAAAAATTTGTAGCTATTGGGACACCGCAGTGGAAGGTACCCGGCCGAAATTTCTTTGCACAACAGGCAATCCCCAATCTGTACTCGATTGTGCAAAAGGAAGTAATGGCATGTCTGGCACACAGTGTTGGGGAAGGGTCCATCTGACCACTGATACCTGGTCTGCAAAGCATGGTCAGGGCAGGTATATCACCTACACTGCACATTGGGTAAACCTGCTGACGGCTGCCAAGCATGGAATGCGTGGCTCTGCAGAGGAGTTGGTGACACCGCCACGACTTGCAGGCAGGCCTGCTGCCACCTCCTCTACTCCTCCTACTCCATCCTCTTCCATAACCTCCTCGGCTGAGTCCTCTTCTGCTGCTGCGTCTTGCTCCACATCAACGGCACCCCCCCAGCTCCAACGGCACCCCCCCAGCTCCCCAGGTACTATTCCACATCCCGGATACGGCAGTGTCACGCCGTCTTGGGGTTGACTTGCCTGAAAGCAGAGAGTCACACCGGACCAGCACTCCTGTCCGCCCTGAATGCACAGGTGGATCAGTGGTTGACTCCGCACCAACTGGAGATCGGCAAAGTGTTTTGTGACAACGGAAGAAATTTGTTGGCGGCATTGAATTTGGGCAAGTTGACACATGTGCCGTGCATGGCACATGTGTGTAATCTGATCGTACAACGCTTTGTGCATAAGTACCCAGGCTTACAGGACGTCCTGAAGCAGGCCAGGAAGGTGTGTGGCCATTTCAGACCTTCCTACATGGCCATGGCGCACTTTTCAGATATCCAGCGGCGAAACAACATGCCAGTGAGGCGCTTGATTTGCGACAGCCCGACACATTGGAATTCAACACTCCTAATGTTCGACCGCCTGCTCCAACAAGAAAAAGCCGTTAACGACTATTTGTATGACAGGGGTGCTAGGACAGCCTCTGCGGAGCTGGGAATTTTTTTGCCACGTTACTGGACGCTCATGCGCAATGCCTGTAGGCTCATGCGTCCTTTTGAGGAGGTGACAAACCCAGTCAGTCGCACCGAAGGCACCATCAGCAACATCATACCATTTGTTTTCTTCCTGGAGCGTGCCCTGCGAAGAGTGCTGGATCAGGCCGTAGATGAGCGTGAAGAGGAAGAGGAAGAGTTGTGGTCACCATCACCACCAGAAACAGCCTTATCAGCATTGTTTGCTGGACCTGTGGCAACCCTGGAAGAGGATTTTGAGGAAGAGGAGTCAGAGGAGGAATTTGGCTTTGAGGAGGAGAAGGAAGACCAACCACAACAGGCATCCCAGTGTGCTCGTTGTCACCTATCTGGTACCCGTGGTGTTGTACGTGGCTGGGGGGAAGAACATACCTTCAGTGAGATCACTGAGGATGAGGAACGGGACATGAGTAGCTCGGCATCCAACCTTGTGCAAATGGGGTCTTTCATGCTGTCGTGCCTGTTGAGGGACCCTCGTATAAAAAGGCTGAAGGAGAATGACCTGTACTGGGTGTCCACGCTACTAGACCCCCGGTATAAGCAGAAAGTGCCTGAAATGTTACCGAATTACCGCAAGTCAGAAAGGATGCAGCAGTTCCAAAATAAATTAAAAAGTATGCTTTACACAGCGTATAAGGGTGATGTCATCCTAAAATCGATGCCATATACACGTCCCCTGATAGGGGACGTAACAGGGATTAAACTGATAAGAATAGTACTACTTAACACACCTTATAATAACGCAGAGAGAGGCAACGCAGAGAGAGGAGTCTGAAGAAGAGGAGTCAGAGGAGGAAGGTGGCTTTGAGGAGGTGGAAGACCAAACACAGCAGGCATCCCAGGGGGCTTGTTGTCACCTTTCGGGGACCCTTGGTGTTGTATGTGGCTGGGTGGAGGAAGATACCTTCAATGATATCAGTGAGGACAAGGAACGGGACATGGCTAGCTTGGTATCCAACCTTGTGCAAATGGGGAGTTTGCGGTTGTGCAAATGGACTGTTTGTGGTTGTTTGCGGTGCGTTAAACGGGGAGTTTGGTCTGTCAGTGTGAAGCAGGCGTAACCCTTACACTACCTGATCGATACAACATCATACCTGATGTTTTAAAGCACGTTATTCCAAAAAATTTAGGAATGTTAGGTGATTTATGCCCTTTATGGATTAAAACCAGACTCTGCATCAACTATGTAATTTTCCATGGGAGTTTTGCCATGGATCCCCCTCCGGCATGCCACAGTCCAGGTGTTAGTCCCCTTGAAACAACTTTTCCATCACTATTGTGGCCAGAAAGAGTCCCTGTGGGTTTTAAAATTCAACTGCCTATTGAAGTCTATGGCGGTTCGCCCGTTCGCGAACATTTGCGGAAGATCGCGTTCGCCGTTCGCGAACAGAAAATTTTATGTTCACGACATCTCTACTTAAGAGTGTTAGGTCAGTTCCTGCACGTTTGTTTGTATGTATATGTTCTCTTATCCTCTCTCCCTGAATTACCCAAGGATCTCAGCTCCTCTCACCTATCCCCGTTTCCAGCTTTGTTCCCCTTATGAAGTGTCTGAGGATCCCGTCTCCTCATTACATCACTTGTGTTCCTTTCCCTAACCCTGTCTTCTGTATGTTGTTTTTTGTTATATATGTATCTTTGTATGTCTCCTTGTTAATGTACTTATGTATTATGCTTTGCCCTTCTTTGTATTCTTTAGTTCTCCCCTTGCTCCTTGCTCTGTCCTGCAGCCCTACACTCTGTATTTCTGCTCTGCCTCAGTTCCATTGTACTTGCTTTGCTCTGCTTGGCTCATCTCTTTGCTTTAGCCTGCTACATCCTGATAACCTGTTCTAGTCCATGCTCGATACAGGATGTTTGCAGGATCACTTCAATGGTCCCCTAGGTGTCACTGGATTCCATGGCTGCTTCATAGGGCCTGCATGAACTTGGGGTCTCAAAACACCGAGGGATTGCAGTTACCAAGCACCAGGTCCAGTGTCTCCATTACCAGCGCATTGAACTCCTGCATCAGGAGCTCAGGCGCTCAGGGTCAAATAACATCCTGGACCTGTCCCTGACAAATGGCTTTAGGCCATCATCATCTGACAAGATGTTTAAAGTTAGGAGCACATTTTTTTCATTTCTTTTGCTGGCAAATATTTTTAAATAATAGCTTCATTTTTGGGGGGATTTCCCTGGGCTAAGGAGCAAGGGTGTCTCTGATCAATGAGGCACATATTTTATTCAGGTAATATTTTATGTACAGGACATCTATTGGGTGCCAAAGGGGTGGCAGCGATTTTTACAGGTGTATTATTATTATGACTTCTCTGCACCTACCTGTACTAGGTAAGGGTAGTATAGTGAGGGTAGGTAGATTTAATTTAATGTATTATTTAATTATGTGTTCCAGACTGTTGCTTTTCCTCCAAAATTTGCATGGGAAGATTATTAGAAGCTGCTAAATTTAAAACAGTAAACAAATTCGGAATCCACAGATTTCTTCATAAATCGTGAATTATTGAACTATAATATGCAATAACAAGGTAAGTTATTTTCAAGTCGTAGTGATCTTTTAAGTTGCAATAAATTAAATAAATTTAAATATAAAATTTGAAATATCAAGTAAATTAAAGTTATATAATTTATGCAATTGAACTGTGCATGCTGAAAACTATGTTCCTTTGTATACGGGTTAATGCAATCTATTACACTCTTCACCTCTTCATTAACTTTAGTCTTTTAATCTGTAAGCTTATTTGTGCATTTTTTATTTTATTCCAGTGTGCTAAAGATGTACCTCCACATATTTGTATTTCTTTTTTTGCCAATTGTAAAGGACTGTGGATTTTTGCCCACTTTCGGTGTTGACACTTTTATTTAAATTGCAAAAAATAGGCTAATTAATGTACCTCTCTATCCATCCAAGCTTGTATATTTATACTGATTGTGTTAAAGTGTATGGTTTAAATTTTTTTTATCACATATATTCATTGAGTACTACCTCAATAGGTGAGATAAAATGTATTCTCACAAAAACTTTTTGGCAAATATAACAGCCAAATAAAAGAAGTAATTTATTGTTTTCAAAAATAATATCATGTATTAAGGGGTAATACCCGCCAGCACATTAATTATCTTCAACGTTTGTTTCCTGAATTTTACCTGGTACCCTCTGAGACCAAAATAAAAACGTCAAAATAGTCTTGAAATATTCTTTTCACTCAAACAATCCCATGGGTTTGCACTGCAAAATTGTATTGCTTATAAAATCAGATAACAACAAACACAAATTGCTAACAAATATTAATTAAAAATGTTAACTGTTAACTATCAGAACAATTTGATGTAATTAACAGAGGAGGCACATATGGCATCCATAGAAATGTTTGAAACATTTGTTTCTCTTAATCCATGCATTTGCAATTCTTCTAAACAATGTAGAGAACATTTTTGTATTCACTAAAAAATATTGTTATGGTGACAGAGTCCCTTTAAGTATGTGTAGTGACACAGAAAAGATAAAGGTTCAAAGAGTACATGATATACCACCAGACAAAATCTCATCAAAAGCAGATGTAATCAAACATATTTCTATCATAAATCAAGATCTTTTTAATAAAAAATGGTTTTGTCAAAGTCAAATTATTTTACTATTATTTTATAAGGGCCTCTCTCTGGCACTTAACCAACCAAACAGTCTCTCTCTGAGCTTGCTATGTCTCTCCCTCCTACATGTAGACAGATCCAGCATGCAGGAAATGGTTGGTAAGCTAACATCTAATTGGCCAATTGGTGAACCAAAACCCCACCTTTACCATCTTTAGTATTAGGATAGTTTCTGTATTTATGTTTGTTCTTTTGTATGTTTCTCTTGTGTTTCTTACCCATGTGCTTTGTATTGTTTATCTTCAGTTTGGTTTCTGCTTTATCTTATGCTTTGCCTCTGTCCTGTAGCCCTGCACTCTGTATTTCAGTTCTGCTCTCCCTCAGTTACTTTTCTGTTTTAGCTCTTCTTGCTGTCATTTAGTTCATTTCTTCTCCAGCCCTGGGACCTGGATACAGCAGCTGCTTCACAGGGCCTAGTTGCGGCTGCAAAAACTTGGTGTCCCAAACCTCAAAGGGATTGCAGTTACCCAGCACCAGGTCCTTTGTCCCCACCCAGCAATGTAGCTCCTGATCTAGGGCACTCAGGGTCCCTTTACCATCCTGGACCCTGTGTGTTACAATTGCTGTCATTGACAACAACATGTATGGAATTTGCTACTAAGTTATTATGATCTCCACTGTCATCTCATCATCTGAAAATTAAGGTGGATCTGTCATCAGATATTTTTTGAACATCATAAAGCACATTACTGATTACTTTACTTTGTTGGTGATATAACATTTTTAATAAAACCAAGAAAAGGTTTTCAGTTTTGAACAGTGGAATGCTGGGAAATTCACTGAAGTCAGGTTCTGACCAGATACTGCTAACAGTTTTCTGGGACCTTCTGGGAACAGTCTCTAACAAGAGTTTGACAATGTTGATATTATTCTTTGATGGTCACCTCCACACTGATATCATATGATCCCCTGTTAAATTTACTATAAATAGTTTAGATTAAAATTATTTTTAATCTATTGATAATATTGTTTAAAACGGGTTACTATAAATCATTTTTCAGGTGATGGTTTTGCTTTAAACTATTTATATATTTTTTCCATTAAATGGTGATGGAAATAATAATCCCTGGTGAACGGTTGATCGTTGTTGTGACTATTGCATTTGTTCATTGAGTCAATGAATGGCTTCAATTCTAGCAATTTCTCATTTAGAAACAGCTTCCGCAATCTCCACCTGGGGTGAATCCCTTCATGGATAAATGAAAGGCACAAAGTGATGCAAGTAGTTCAGGCAGATATTGAAGAATTTCAAATATCCACAGCAGTATTTTATTTCTGTAGATTGTGTGAGTTGATTCCAACATGTGAGAGCAGTGGATGCAATTAATAACATCATGAAAATATTTATGACACTGAGATTATCAGTGTGCAATAGTTGAATGGATACTAGTTCTCATAATAATTTAAGATGCTGTAAGAAGGCACATGTCTATTTAGGGGAATTTTTTACTTATTTTATTTATGTATTTATTATTCATTTATAAGGCAGTAGTTGGTATTTCATTTCTTTACAACTATAACAGCAACCTCATTGTTTTTAATACTTTTACGTTGCCACATAGTTAATTGTGATGAATTGACAACTAAACTCAACACTTTTTTCTTACATACAGTAGATGATATTCGGTATATGCAAGTTACAGTTTGTTCTTCACACGAGTTGTGTCTCTCAGCTTCATCAGATGTAAAGAGGTGATATCTATAATTCAAATTTCACTAATGCCACTGATTCTGCATCACTCGACAAGATAATACGGAACACCAGTATACATTTTATATAGTTCCTCTGATTTATTTTGAGGATAGCAAACGGGAAAAGATGAAGTCTTAAGAGAAACTATATATATATATATATATATATATATATATATATATATATATATATATATAAAACATTGTATTCAATGCATTATAATTAATAATTTATGAAAAATGAAAATGAAAGTGTGAAAAATGTGATGCATGCTTAAAGTGATACACAGTGAAAAAAAAAACTCCTTAAGAACACACTGTCGATGCTTATTGTAAAATTTTGATGCATCTCTTTACCACTGATTGGATTTTATTGCATTTAAATATAAAAACAAATTCTGCCATGGTACCTTTTATTCTGAATTTCAATATTAAAAGTATTTTTACTACTAGAAATTCATTTAATTTACTCCTGTTTTTTTATTTTTAGCCTTCTTTTTGTGCAGATTTGATTTGTTCCATTTTGGGAACTTGGTCTTTTGTGTTTAGCTACATCATAGGATGGAGTAAATAAATGGTAATCATGATATGTTTAGTGCTAAATATATTTCTTTAAATTATTTATATTTTTATCCAAAAACAAAAATTAGGTTGTTGAAATCACAAATATGATATTGAAATATGAAAATTGCCTTGATGTTTTAATGCTAGGGTATCTTCTCTAGATAATGGAGGTTCTTTTAATTTTGTATAAACAATGTTTGCACATATACTTGTGTAGTTGGTGTATTTATCATTTCAATCTTGTATGTATACATGTAATTGTATCTTTGGTGTATTTATAATTTTAATCTTATGAACATATGTAATTGTGGCTTTTGACAACATACTTATTGGTTTGCATCTTATGCTCCAAATGTGTATCCTCCCAAATGCATTTATATGTTTATACACTTTTATTATAATGCTGCATATGTGTTGTGGTATTGTACTTTGCATACCTATTTGGTGGATTTTTCATCTGTCCATTTCCATTGGGTGTCAGTGTGCTATTTTGAGTATATATCAGCAGTTATGTCCATAATTGTTTTTATTCAAATCTTTTTTCACATGTATATTGTTTGTGCATGCCGTCCTTTTAGTGCTCAAAAGCAGAAGAGCTTGAAAGGAGGCAGTGAATCTGATTAAACCCGAAATGTATTAGGTAGAGGTCTGGTGTTTTCTTCAACATGTGACTTTTAATTTGGATGTTTGTGATTTTTAAAATCTTCATCCTGGTGGCAGTGGGAGCTGGCCATTTCACACTAGCGGTGGTTTTGTTATATTTGCAGTGAGTGTTGGAACTCAAATCAGTATATATATTTTAGCCTTTCACAGATACCAAACCTATTTTATGTGATTTCTTCATGTGCCTTGAAATGACTTTCAATGAAAAAAATAGTTAAGTTCACATGACTTCTTCCATGTAAGATATGTACTCAAAGTGTCAAATCATTTTCTCTGATTTTTAAAACTAATTTTAGTTATGCATTGATGTCAAATGCTTCTATGACTTAAGAAGTACACATGATGCAAGGTACAGTAGCTATAACAATGTATTCCACAAAGCTTTACTATTATATTAGGAATAAAATTATATATTTGTTCTTATTTACAACACAATTTCAAATGTAGAATATTTAGATATCATTCACAAATATTTTTCATTTGAACTCCAATATGTTCCTGTTCTTTGCTTTTAATATGTTTTTCATATTATTTATTTTGTTTGTACTATTTTATTAGATGATGATACCTTTTTACCTATCTTTGGGTGGATAAAGACTAAGGTTTGCGGAAAGCCTTACCTTTTTAATACACAGAGGTGTTTGCATACAACTGATGATAACCAAGCTTGCTTGCCATCATATATGAAGTATGTATCAGTGTCTAATTGGGGCTCATGTATTTCTAAAAGGGCTTTCTGCTAGAAAGCCAATTCGACTTTCAAAGACTCTATATCATAGGATGTACATGACTTATATGGTGGTATTTTTAAAGATTTTGCAAAATATTGATTATTTTATATTGCTCCATTTTTTCACTTTCCCTTGTTTCATCAAGCTCCTTGGAAACCTTATTTTAAATTAAAATATTACTGTGTTGCGTTTATTGGTTTAGATTTATCATCACCATTTATTAACCCATGTTTGGAAGGTATGGTGTAATTTTTCCATGGATTCATTCCATTGTACCATTGTACCGAATCATCGCTCATGCATTCTAAGCATAGATTCATTAAAAAATGCAGATAAACGTAGGAAACAATATAACAGTACAGATATAAGATTACATAAAACTAATATCATTGCTTCCACTGCCTTTTTAATGCAAATTTATAGGAGAATTTATGTTTATATTTGTTTAATAAGAAGATAATCAGTGGAACATAAACAGTAAAAATCTATTAATTAATATAACTTGCTATGGTGCAACATTTTCATACATGGCATCAGCATGTGGTCTTGCTACAGCAACTAAACCTTTAAAACAAGTCTAGCTTCCTCTTGTAGACATGTTTAGGCAAACTAAAGAGACATTTTGATAAACATTCTATACTTTTTAATAAGAGGATAATCAGTAAAATGTATAGTAAATATTAATGAATAATTAAAATGAGATGCAATTTTTTCATACTTGATCATACTGATGTGGTCCTGCAATAGCAAATACACTTTTAAAACAAGTCTGACGTTTTAGGTCTCCTGCCAAACAAATAGATAACCAGCTTACAGAAAAACATCTCCTGCTGATCAGCTCAACAACCACAATGAGAAAACATTTTTCTTTCTACACCTGCTATGAGACAGCATTATTTTAATCAATATAATGGTTTTAACCAATAAATGAATGAAATTGATTCAAAAGGAAATATCTTAGCTACAGGTCAGACCAATCTAGTCCTACATGACTACACCTATTTGCATTATAAAATATTTTACAAAAATGCAAGCGCACAAAGGTTTAACGTTAAGTAAAAATATCACCTGCTTTTAATACAGAAAGTGTGACCGTATATACAATAATCACACATGTATTAGGTGGTAGCGGCCACCCTTTATCAATGTATGCAATCCCTCTAGAATTTATGGCTGTGGAGAGGAAGCATTTTGTTCTACATTTATAGTACTGTAACTATGGTACTCCCAAATCAATTTTTGTGAACCTATTTGCATTAAAAAGAGCAAAGGTTAAAGAACGTGTATAAAGGAAGAGAGAGAAAAGCAATACATAGTAAAACAAAATATGTAATGCAATATATTATTTAATTTATTCATGTAAAAGTATATAATTCATTACAGGGTTTAGTCTTTTGGGTATTTGAAGAATGACACAACACAGCTAAGTGGACCATTTGTATATGAATCTACTTGAAATTGAGGAAAACAAGTTAGAACAATCCATTTTGCATATGACAATTTTAAGATAGGTACAGTATCATATATTCAGGAAAGTACAACACAAATGTTTAAATTTGTTTTCCTCCTAAAAAAGTCTGCACATAAAAGGCAACATAAAAATAATTTGATTTTAATTTTTCAAAATTATTAATTATATATATTAAGAATATTAGAATTGGGACAATCAGGTGCTTCAATAAAAAAAAGTTTTCAGGTACCCACGATAAGGAAAGAATATCAATCACTAGAACCTCTGCAGGAATGAGGTGGTCAATGAAAACTCATTAACTCTTTTGGCTTCTAGTACCCCCTGTATGCGAATGACACTCAGATCTACGTTTCCTCCCCTAATCTCTCTCCATCTGTCACATCGCATGTCGGGGACTGTCTGTTGGCCATCTCTACCTGGATGTCTGATCAAAACTTAAAACTTAATCTCTCTAAAATGGAGTTGATAATCTCTAAAGCTTAGTCCCGGCCTTTACCATTACCAGTGAAGATGCTACATGTGTACCCACTGATCCCGGTGTCTTGGGGTTATCTTTGACTCAGCTCTCACCTTTGTACTTCAAGTGGACTGAGGCTCTTCTTCAACCTTATCATTTCTACCTATCCATGTCTGCAAGACTTTACCCTAGCTGCTCCCTTTCTCTAGAACTCACTTCCACAAAGCATCCAGATCTTTTTCTCATTCTCATTATTCAAAAATGGGTATTAATTCCACTAGAACACCCATTAACTAACCTCTAGCTCTAACCAACCAGCTCTCACTGTCTCCAAATACTGTTTGGGAGAAGAAAGGTGACAATTTATCCAATTACAACACACATTAATTAACCTCTGGTTAATCCTACATAGCTCCAACTGTCCTCAAATATTGTTATACCACCACCTTCACTCACCTTATGTGTCTCCTGTTCCCCACTCCCTCTAGATTAAAAGCTTGAGAGCAGGGTTCTCTATCTCATGTATCTGTTAGGATCACGTACCATGGTTCTGATGTGGAGCCCAGTTAGTAGAATAGTCAAGGTGGAAGCTAGAAGGTCGAGGGAGCCAGAGATCAGGATAGTCAGGTAGAGAAGCCGTGGTTCAGGAATCCAGATATCAGGGAAGTCAAAACAAGCCAGGTAATTCAGAAGGGATCAGGAGACACACACTTAGGGTACAAACAGCACAGATAACTGAGCAAGGAGGATTTGGCGCCAGGGAAATTTAAAGGGCAGTAAGCCCGCCCCCTATGACACCAGGGAGTGACGTCGCCTGCTCCGGTGCCATGGTAACGGAGAGAGGTCTTTAAAAACGGGTGCCCCTTGTGCCCGTGTAATCATTGGATGGTGGGTAGGGGAAGTGCAGGGTGCATGCCGAAGGCCCTTCTGAGGCCTGGGGGCTGGAGAAGCACTGCAAAGAGGAGTGCCACAACGGACCGGATGCAGGCCTGAGGCAGGTACTGGTGAGGTTTGTGGCCTGAGGGAATATTTATTATGACAGTATCAGTCTGTTTCTGTTCATCTAATATCATTTGTAATTCTCTTATATGCTCTTTAACAAGCAATGTGTAAATTGCTGGCACTATATAAATACATGTTATTGTAATGGTAAAATGAAAATAATAATGAAAATGATAATAGATTCAAACTCTGTTTTATGAAAAACATGTGACACAGTGTAGTATGGCATGCCAATAAAAACTCACTGACAGCAAAGTCAGGTCCAGACCTAAGATTACAGGGTTTATGCTACAAAGTATTACTTAGGATTGACAACATTCATCATCAAGATATAGACAGGATGAACTGAGATATCTAGAATTTCATATTAGCGGCGTTTGGCTGATTCAGTTTTTCAGCTATCTGCCTTGACCTTCAGCTGCTTCTAGATTCTTTTCTGTAGGAGACAGACAACTGTGGCTCCAGAAATTACAGATATTGAGTGCCAAATGTAACAGAATTTCTTTTGGGATCTTTAATACTGACAATGGGTAAGCACACATTGTTCATAGAGGACAATTACTGTACTTTGTGACAGATTATTTAATCATGTTTTATGGACCATCATAACCTTCATAAAAATCAAGATTAAAATATACATGTAGTTGGTTAGTTAATAGCACTTTGGATACATTAATTTCAGAAACTTTAATTACACAAATGCAAAGTTTATAACAAAAAATATCATCATTAATGTGGCAAGTGACACCAAATCATTTTGTGATATGAATAAGCTTCAGTACAAAGTGCATAAATATCAACTGTATTAGCACCCTGTACATAAATATATAAATACAATAAACTACAAAAACACTCCCAATGTCACGTCTAAAATCAATGGAAGAGCTTCCTCCACTGTTAAACTTAGTTCTGATTGTGCCCTCTCATATTACTCAAGCAAAATTTCATACTTAAAGGAATAAATGTAATGTCTTTGGAATTCGGATCATTTCGATGATATGAATTGCACTTTAAATTGAGCAAATTAGGCATCACCAAAATGCCTATGAACTGTTCAGAATTCAGAAAAAAATGACCCAACTGAATTCGGCCTCCTAATACCATCTGATTTAGGGTGAACCAAAAAAATAGCCTTGAACATCCCTTTTTTCTTAGAAAAAAAAGGGATGTAACAGACTATCTTTTTAGTTCGAAGGAGAAGAAGAGAACAAACGACTGCACTTCAGATATCCCCCAGGGATGCATCTCCTCTGACTCTCCGCTACATTGGATGACAGGAGATCCTCCAAAATTACATCACCCCTACTGCAGTGTAGGGCATACCTGATGGAATTGATGTGCATGATTCAAGGACCTAAACTACACCTAGAGAACACCACTCCCTCAACCACATCTGCCTTATGACATAGGGGACTCCTGTTGATGGACTCAGATGACTCCTGCTGATGGGCTCAGGTGACCAAATACAGCAGCTGGGTAAGTGTTAGACAGACAGTGCAGATACAGGTTAATTACTTCAGATAGAATTGTAGGTTATTGAGATTGTTATTTTAAACGTAAGGCTAATGTAGCCAAGTTGGAAAAAATTTCCCATTCAGCTGCACTGGAGAATTTTACCAGCTCAGCTACATTGGTCTAAGGTTTGCATTTACAATCTCAATTCCCTGCAATTATCTCTGTATTGAGTAGACTCCTAAATGATGGTTAATTATAGCAAAGTAACAGTTAGATTTATTTGACAGATTTATATAATCTAACATACATAAGTAGATGATATAGGAATATGTCACTCATATTCCATAGCATCTAGTAATGTATGCACCCCCATCCAGTGTGTAAAATGTATGATTTGGTGTTATAGCTATAGATGCAATTTTATCCACCATGCAGCTTGACAATGACTGATATTGGAAGCATGACATGTATTTACATATATATTCATAAATCTTTTTTACATTAACCCCCATAAAAGATCATATGACAAGGGGTCTCAAGCGGAACACACTCCACCAACGCAACACAACCAGCGCACCCCTGCACTCCACCCATCAGTGTAAATGTGCAGGCCTGTGACATCTTGCACATAGAATGCCGTGGTAGGTGAATACAGTAGGGAGGAATTCCGACCATCAGCTTTGCAGAACCCCCAGCATCAATGGCATTCAGTGCTTCCTCTATGTAACCTGTTCATGATACCTCTGCTGCTGCTGGACTGGTCACCACACACTACTGCTTCTGTTCTGTACATGGTGGAAACTAACCCAAGGACCTGCTGCTGCCCCTTCTACTGCTACAGGTCTTGTTCCTGCCCCTGCTGCTCCTTATATGCATGGCAGTATTGATACACTTTCAGCATGGCATCAGCGGCAGACAAGCAAAACAGGGATTTTTCAAAGATGTGTCCTGCACAGAATGGATACTCAAAAGTAGATCTTCAGGCAGCTGGTGAGTCACATTTACATTATGGCTACTAATATGGCCCTAGTATTGGACGCTCTGGCTGCAAGAGCATCACTAGCCTCATCAACATCTGCCTCTCGCATTGCCACCCCATCATTTTAACACCCAACTGTGGTCACTGCCTCCAAACAGCCAAGGAAAAAACCATGAGCCATATTTTTTTTTACCTAACAATTACCTGTTAAGTTTAAAATGTCTGTTTCCTGTCTCGTATGGTTAATAGCTATTGATGTGATGCTGATTTTTTTGTATGTAGTACAGGTCAGTTACAGGTAGACATCTCATCTCCCTCACTTTCAATGCATTGTGCAGGGAACAACCTGTTTATGTCATTGCAATTGAACTCAACAAACTGTTCCCTGCACAATGCATAGGCTTGTGAGGTAGATGTTGGGCATGTTAGGCATGTTGTTGTTGCACTGCTCTGCTTCTCACTTGTGGTGACTGTAAACCTTGTGTCATTTAAACTGTTATTTCCACTTGCTCATCAGCTTCTATCATGCAGATGATTGCTATAAGCATGCTGGGCATGAAGATGGTTGAAGTGCCATGACAGTTTAAATAATTCATTCAATCAAATGTTGTATCTTACCTGTAGTTGATGGTTTCTTGAGGCCTCTGTATGGGGGAATATTTGACATGATAGTCCTAGGAGAAGAAAGTTTTCAGTAGTGGGTGGTGTGGAGGGACATAGTTAGAGTCAGTTGTTATACTCACTTTAATTATCACTTCCCTAATGTCACCCTGGTCAATCCACTCTTTTTCAGGTTTCTCATCTTCCTCCTGAGGTTGAGGTGGTATGCCCCAAGGTATATTTATCCACAGCAGTGTTATGGCATTTATATAATTCTGTGATTATTATACAAACTTTTTGTAGTGAATATTTTAGGGCCCCGGTTATGTCCAGGTACCTAAACTTAGACATTAGCAAACTAAATGTTCTTTCTATGAAAAGCCTAGTTTTGATGTGGGCCCTGTACTTTTCTTCTGCTGGTGTTGGGCAATGGTCTCATCAGCAATGGTGCCATATCCTGACAGTCTGCTGGCCACAGGGGGCTATTTTTTAGCCAACATTTAATCATTTTTTTAAATCATTTTGATTTCAATTCCCCCAAATTGTTGTTTTAGTCGATATCGGGTTATTTTCAGCGGATTGTGCCCCATATTAAAGAGTGAAAATCCAAATGATTCACAGGATCAAACTCCCTGATCAGAATATGGCCTATAATCAGCCTGGAAATAAACCTAGTCATAGTGGAGGACACATTTTTTAGTAGCTGCCCAAAAAACATAGTGGAAAATCTAGTCCTATAATTGAGGTGAGCTACACATGCTTTAGGAATGTACTAAATAAACTGAAGACAGCATTTCATTTATTGCAGCTATGCATTATATTAGATGTATCAAGTATTTCAGAATACAAGAAAGACAAACATAAACACAATATAAATGCCTTGACATCTTTATTATCACATAGAATAATACACTTTTATTACCAAGCTCTTCTTAGAATCAATTTCATTGGCACAGCACAAAATACATGGCAACTTATCTCTTCCTGAACAAACAGAAACAAAAGTAATGTATTAAGCATTAAAAATGCCTTAATGCATTTCAGAGGTTGTTTAGAAATATATCACCAAGACGTTTTTTGCTGAATTATAATCTATAACAACAATAGCTTTTTAAAGTTGACAAGCTGGAATAACAATCAGACTTATATCTGTAAATAATTTAGAGGTTGTTTTCTACATTATCTGTAATTTTGTATTAATATATCTCTATAAACAAGAAGCCTCCCTTTAATTAACTAGTGAGTTATCGCTTGACAAAATCACTTGTATAAAGCTTCTCACTTTGATGCTGATTGGTATGAAGTGTTGAATTTACAAGCCATTATGAAGCATTCTGTGACACGCCCTGCAATTAATAAAACGCCAAGCCAATAGTAAAATGCAATTAACTCAGTGTCTACATCTAAAAATTGCATCTCGTGAAAGAAAAGAAACATTAAGCTAGGGACAAAGTTTAATACACAAAATAAATGTAAAAAGCAATCAGCAGCTTCAGGACCTAAATCACTGCTTATTTTACTTGGTGACTTTAATTAACACTTGAATAAATCCCTTGATTGATTTAATGATGTGACTATTAAAAGTGCAAACTATAATTTAAACAAATATTAGAATTCTGTGTTATGTATAAAAATAGTATAGAGAGAGAGAGAGAGAGAGAGAGAGAGAGAGAGAGAGAAAGAGATAAACATATATTTATATATATGAAAGGAATGGTTAAGAGAACATTTATACTTAAACTTGTTTTTAAATTAACAAGCGCTAATGATCTAGTTACCCAGACATTGTGCATTACATCTAGTTTATCTATCTACTGGGTGATGGGTAAGCATTATGTGGTCACTGATATATTTGAATGTGGTCACAGACATCAGTCACCCTGCAACTGATTAGTTGTTTGTATCTTTGACAGGCTCTTCCATCTCACTGAATGAAAGCTTGCTGATTGCTCTCACTTCTCATGCATTGCCCTCCACTGGTGCTATGTTATATAGCTATTGCTGACAGTGCAGATCGTCCCTGACAGCTCACACAGAATATTCCTATTTTCTTATCATTACATAACCATTACCATGAATTTCTCAGTGGACAGAATCATACATTGCAGTTAACAACTATTTACGTTGCTGATTCACTTCTTTAACTGATTCTTTACCGATGAACAGTTGCTGATCTAGCTTTTTTTAATGGAATAAACATTTAATTGGAAATACAGCCTTCTCATACACTCTGGCTTTGCATGTAATGGTAAAGCCTTTTTAACATTTGCAAATAGTTAATAGTTAGTTCTATTGCAATACAAATGAGAGGAAATGGTGATTAAGCTCAGGCAAGGGAAAATGCAAATAACACCGGAAGCTTTAGAGAGCTTTCGTTAGAGTGAGGTTAATTTGCCCAACAATTACTCTTCAGTGGTTGATTGACTACTACTCTCTTATTTCCTGATCAGCACCTGAGAATGAAAACACATGTTGTCAGTAGTGTTTAAACATCAGTAGTGCACTAGTTAGACATGTACAGGTTAGAGCAATAATAACAAACATTTGTGCCCTTGAGTATTAAAAGTGTGCAAAAAAGAAAAGGTAAAAATGTGCCTTCACCACTTTTTCATTCCCGCTTTCCACATTAATTACCAGATTTTACTAATAAATTATGTAACGTAAAGTCATGATTTATAAAGACACGGAGGTGGGTATTATGCTTCTCCCTTTCTTTATTTACCCTCAGCAGCAAAGAGAGTGCATTAACCCCTTAGTGACATGACTTTTTAGGCTTGTCCGACGATTGGTGACATGGGCTGTTTTAACATTTCTGAGGTGTTTGTGATTTGCTGTAATTTATTTCTGTCTCATTTAGTGTACCCTCACAAACTATATATCGTTTTTATCGTTATAAGAAGGGCTTTCTTTTGATACCATTATTTTGATAATAGCATATCATTTGATGTAAAAAAAATAATAAAATATGGCAAAAAAAAGAAAATGTTTTTATGACTTATTTGAAAAATCATATACTCATGTACAAGAGACAACAGAAAAACACTGCTAAATAGTTTCTAATATATGTCCTGAGTTCAGAAATAGCCCATGTTTTATGTTTTTGTGCTTTTTTATTCATGTTACAGGGCCAGAACTATAAGTAGTGCAAAGCTATTTTAAAATCCTTTTTTTTCAAAATTAGCGATAGTGACATTGTAACACTGATTTCTGTACTAAATACATGAATGACCCCCAACATGTACATATTTTTGAAAACTAGACCACTTAGGGTATTTTGACACATTTCATGTAGCCATTTTACCACCAATATTTGCCAAAGTTTGCAGCAAAAAACTTTTTTTTAAAATTTTTCACATAGATTGAAATTTAGGTAAACATTACCTTAAAATGTGAAGGGGTATTTCCAAATAACACCTCAATATGTGTTCAGCAACATCTCCTGAGTACAGACATACCACCCATGCATAGGTTTGTTGGTTTGTTTTGGGGCTAAAAGGCCACATTTAGGGGGTGCGCATTTTGGTTTTCCAACTTGGAATTTTGACATGCAGAAAACTTGCGCCCATGTCCCATTTGGGACATTTTTGAAGCCAGAAAATGTATTCTACCCCACAAAGCCATATATTTTTTAAAACTAGACACCCTAGGGTATTTCAAATGGTAGTATTTTAACACTTTCCATGCACTAATTATACTACCAGCCTATGTCAATATTTTGGGTAGTAATTTTTTTCACATACATTGTACTTTGGGCATGAAATCACAGATCCTGTTATAGGTCAGTGCCAAACAACACCTCAATATGTGTTCAGCAACATCTCTTGAGTACAGGGATACTACCCATGTATAGGTTGGTTAGGTTATTTGGGGGTTAAAAGGCCACATTTGAGAGGTGCGCTTTTTGGTTTTTCAACTTGGAATTCTGACATACAGAAAACCTGCGCCCATGTTCCATTTGGGACATTTGTGAAGCCAGAATGTGTATTTTACCCCACAAAACCATACATTTTAGCAAACTAGACACCCTAGGGTATTGAAAATGATAGTATTTTAACACTTTCCATGCACTAATTCTATTACCAGCCTTTGTCAAATTTTAGGTTAGTAATTTTTTAATGTTTTGTTTCCACATACATTGTACTTTGAGCATGAATTCACAGATCCTGTTATGTGTCAGTGCAAAACAACACCCCAATATGTGTTCAGTAACATCTCCTGAGTACAGGGATACCACCCATGCAAAGGTTTGTTGGGTTGTTTTGGGGCTAAAAGGCCACATTTAGGGGGGTTGCATTTCCAACTTGGAATTTTGGCATGTAGTCAGCCTGCGCCCATGTTCCATTTGGGACACTTTTGATGCCTGTCAAAGTATTTTACCCCATCAAACCATATATTTTGGAAAACTAGACATCCTAGGGTATTTAAAATTGTGATATTTTAAAACTTTCCAAGTACTAATTCTACCACCAACCTATGTCAAAGGGTTGGGATGTCATTTTTTCCCCCACACACATTGTAGTTCAGGCAGGAATTTTCAGATTCTGGTATTTGCCACTGCCAACCAACACCTCAATATGTGTTCAACAACATCTCCTGAGTACAGGGATACCCCCCATGCATAGGTTTGTTGGTTTGTTTTGGGGTTAAAAGCCCACATTTAGGGGGGGTGCAATTCCAACCTGGAATTTTGACATGTAGTCAGCCTGCACCCATGTTCCATTTAGAACATTTTTGAAGCCGTCCAATGAATTTTACCACGTCAAACCATATATTTTTGGAAAATAGACATCCTAAGGTATTTCAAATGGTGGTATTTTAATACTGTATATGTACTAATTCTACCACCAGCCTTTGTAAAAGTTTGTGGTAGTACTTTTTTGGGAGTTTTTTTTCCACATGCATTGTACTTCAGGCATGAATTCACAGATTCTGGTATATGTCACTGCCAAAATGTGTTCAGCAACATCTCCCGAGTACAGGTCTTAGCACCCATGCATAGGTTTGTTGGTTTGTTTTTTGGCTAGAAGGCAACATTTGTGAGATGCGCATCTCAAAATTCCAACTTGGAATTTTGACATGTAGTCAACCTGCGTCCGTGTCCTATATGGGATATATCTTTGAAGCCAGCCAATGTAATTTACCCCCACCAAACCATATAATTTTTAACGGTAGACACCCATCACTTCTTATGGCAAGGGCTCAGCAGCCACCGATACATCACTAGATGATGTATCAGAAAGCTGACCAGGGTCAAAATCGAACCCGGAGTCTGCGGCCTCAGAATCAGTGCGTAAGCAGTGATCTCGACCAAAGAAGGGGTTAATAGCTCTTAGAAGAGCCTATCTAGTACTGTAATACATTACAGTACAAAGTAATTACCGTATTTGCTCGAATAAAAGACGAGGGTTTTTTCAGAGCAAATGCTCTGAAAAATCCCCCTCGTCTTACATTCGAGGTCGTCTTATAATCTGACCTCAAATTGAGGTCAGATTATAAAACAGGGATCCAGGTCCCAGCAGAGCTGCAGGGGACCTGGATCCCCCTCTCTAGCAGCAGGGGATGTCTGCGCAATGAGCGCAGACTCCCCTGCTTCCGCCAGGCACGACCGCCGGGGCTTCTGTGAAGAAGCCGGGTACTTCCGCTTTCGTCACAGAAGTCCCGGCGAGCGTGCCGGGCGGCAGCAGGGGAGGTCCAGCTGTCCGTCATAATAGACGGAGGTGTCGGGCAGCATGGAGGATGTCTGCACGTATCGTGCAGACATTCCCCCAGCTACCCCCACTAGCCACCAGGGAAAGGGGGGAGATAGAGAGAGAGACTAGGGGAGGGAGGGGGGAGATAGAGAGAGAGGAAAAACTAGGGGAGGGAGGGGGGAGATAGAGAGAGAGACTAGGGCAGGGAGGGGGGAGATAGAGACTACGCTGGGGGGGGGGGAGAGGCCGCAAGGAAATAAAAACAAGAAATGCATTTGTATAATATCAATTTTTTATTAAATATTAAAAAGCAATTTACATATATACAAGTTAAACTTTTTTTTTCCTATAGGGTAGTCTTATATTCAGGCTTTTAGTTTTTTTCCTAAAGGAATATACAAAGTTTGGGGGGTCGTCTTATAATCGAGCAAATACGGTAATCCATAAAACAGTGCAGACAGCAAAACATACTGTTGCTGTGCAAGATTACTGCTTATACAGTGATTAATGGCAGGGAAGGGGTTAATACACAGTGGGAGACTTTCATAAAACCTGCCAATTTTTTAAAATGTTGTTTTATATCACTAATACTGATCTGTCTCTTTCCGTCACAAAAATGTAAGTGAGGAGATGGAGGCAGATCAATATTTGTGAATATTGATCCGACCAATTTTGATCTGACCAGGGCGAATGGTGAACTTAATTGAGAAATCACCAAACCGCCTTTGCCACTAATTCGCTGTTACTGATCGCTATACGCTCAGACAGCTTAAAAAAAAAAATCTCAAATACTTTTACTTTACATATAATCCGCTAGCGGGTATGTGTAAAAAAAAAAAAAAAAAAAATATGCAGACAGATAAAAATTGCTTTGGCGTCAATATCATTGCGTAAGCAGTGATCGACAGCAAAGAAGGAGTTAATAACTCTTAGAAGAGCCTTTGTAGTACTATAATAAATCACAGTACAAAAAAAATTAACCCCTAAAAAATGCATAAACAGCAAAAATAAATGCGCTGATGTGCACGATCGCTGCTTACGCAAGATCAGTGGCAGGGAAGGGGTTAAACGCAGGGAATTGCTTAAATAAAATTTTTTTTATTGTTTTATTATTTGTGTGTTGTGTGTTTGTTTTTTTTTTACTTTTACTTACTTTGATCTGTCTCTCTCCCTCACTAAAAAAAAAAAATGTGAGGAGAGGGAGACAGATCATAACTGGTCAGATCAATATAGGGTTAATATTGATCTGACCAGTCAGTGGGGATGTTCAGCATACATCCCCACTGCTTGTCAGTGTGCCTGGCAGTCACTGATTGCCTCTGTGAAGAGGCAATCATGTGACAGCCAGAGAGCACAGGAAGCAGGTACCTGCCTCCTGTGCTCTTGCCCTTAGAAGGGCAGCGCCATCTTGGTCACTCAGTGACCAAGATCGTGCATTTTTTTTTGTGTTCCTGATTGCCTCGACTTGCGAGGCAATCAGAAACACTTACCGCTTCCTATGCTCGTTTTTTTAATGCACGTGTTTTAAAGGCTCTGTGCCTTTAAAACCGGCATTTCGATTGCTCTCCGGAGCGATCGAAATGCCGACGGGCATTTCTTTTAGTATTGTACAATGCTTCCACACGGAAGCATCGTTACAATACCATTAGAGCACTGAAAGCGGAAAAACTCCGCTTTCAGTGCTCGTTTTTACACAGGACGGACTAGGTCCTTCCTGTGTCACTAACGCCTCGGCAACAAGGGGTTAAAAAATGTGCTAGTTCAAAGTTGATCAATCACAGAAGAAGCAAAATGATTCAGAACCCTGAAATAGAATTCCCAAAACGTTGATTCACGTGACCAATCAGGTCTTCCAAGCGACAACCAAGCAAGAATGCTTTTGATGCCATATCTCCACATGTGGAATGGGGGGGGAAACACGGTCATATCAACCCAGGCCTCTGTCCGCACCCATTTGATCCATCTAGCGAGGGATGCAGGAGAGATGGGACGATGGGGTAGACATAGGGCTGAAAATAACTCAGGCATTGCTGATTGCTGATCAGGCATATCTATCCTTTAATAAGGATAGATAAATCAGTAAATCCACGGGGGTATCAGTGGAGAGGTAAGATTTTGGCACAAGGCCCCATGATGTCTAAGACTTTGTCTTGACATATCCTGAGAGAAAAATCTAAGCCTTTGTTGGCTTTCCAGCCTGTCTTTCCCAGGAACTCGGCTATTTCAGGGTCTATCTCAGGAATATAACAGGCCATATCAGGGACCGTGGGATGTGGACATTCAGCTCTGTGTATTGCGAGTGACCTTATCTAGACCTGTAATGCTGACCTGTAATGTATTTTGCAATATGATCTGTAGGGAACCACTCTGCAGAACGGGGGTGGTGCAGATCATCAGGGTCGAACAGCAAGGCTGAGATCTCAGTAGGGACCAAAAGTGGTATGGCCAATTGTATGCCCAATTGGGGTCTCATCCTCAGATGGTGATAGGATGTCAGGGTCATCTGACTCCTCTAAAGCTTTCTCCGACATTGAGTACCGCTTTAGCCCAGTACTGAGCTCTTTTCCATGGTGTAACCACGGCCTCTGTGGCAGACGTAGCCTTGCCCATCATAGGTATTTTGGAGGCAGGAGGTACAGCGTGGTACATTTTGCAGGACGTTTTATGGCCATGGGCAGCTGGTAATGCCCGTTTCCCCTTAGGGGAAGGGTTATTGGGGCAGGGGCAGAATGGGAGGCCAGGGATGAGGAGATGGACTGTGCAATACTGGATTACATAAGCCCCTTGGCAGATTGTATTGCATGGCTGACTTATTTAGACATAGCAGAGTCTAATAGTGTATGAAAATCCTCAGAGTTAATAAACTCAGAGGAAGTTTTCTCTTCATTGAGGGATTTCATAGGAATTTCATAGCCTGCTGAACAGGATTCATAGTGGAGGATTGGGATGCCCCAGGAATATGATTGTCCATAATATCTTATGCAAATCAATGTACAGCAAATAGTATTAGGTAATAGATGGGAAGATCACCTTAATGTTCAAGCAAGAGCAGGATTGAAGAAGAAAAAACGGTAGAAAAACGGAGCAGCAGTGGTAAGCTGTGAGCAGCAGTCACCCAAATGCAGTGTAATACAAATTAAAATGGCGCCAAGCGTTTATAAGCTTAGGTCTACAAGAAAATGGCCACCGGCCATAGATATAGGTAAGGGGATGTGGCACCAGAAAATGGCTGCCGCCGCGTGATCTGCATAAGCCCGGCGGGAAACGAGAGGCACCACCCCTAAGATGGCCACCGTGAGGCTGAACACACAAGCATGAGGCCATACTGGGAAAAATGGCCTACATTAAAATGGCCACTGTGCTGCGTAATGGGCATGCGCAATGCTACTATGAAGACGGGCTTCGGGAAAATGGCCACCACAATGCATTGTGCATATGAGAAAAACAAGCAAACACCCGAAAATGGGGAAAAACGGAGCAAAAGAAGGAAAAACACTATACACCTATGTGAATGAAGAGGAGGAGGGGGACACAACCGAACCCCAAATAGGTAGGCAAAACAAATACACTATAAAAAACGCTAATAGAAATTAATGCATGCAAGTGTAAACAAAGCAAACATAAATCAATATATATATATACTGAGCATATACATATTAAATCAAAAAGTTATTACTACAATGACTTAGTGTAAAGATAATATACAGTAAAAATATAGATGTACTTAGCTGAGGGAGCAGCAAAGAAAGAGGATGTATTTCCTCTTACACTGGACTTTATAGGGGAGGAGAGGGAAGTAATATTTGGTATGTTCCTATTGGTATCATTGTTTAACGCATTCTCTTTGTTGCTGAGGTTAAATAAAGAAAGAGGTAAGCATAATATGAGCCTCCGAGTCTTTATAAATTTCCCACTTTTTTTACTTCATGGCAGTCCCCACACTCATATCTGCTCTTCAGGCCCTCAAATCCATTACACTTAGCAATAACCCCAGAGGAAGGCTATGACTTCTTCACCACCACATAGAACCTTGACATTTCCTCAAGTTTAATAACAATGAATGGCAGGTTAAAAGCCACATCTAGAGGTGTGTGTGGCTTAGCACATACACGGGATTCTGGTGAAGAAGAAAAAGGAGTATAAATGTATCAGATGGCATCTGAGAAGAGAGAGAATAAGGTGATGCTGGCTAAGTATGAGGCATCTACTTGTTCTCTTACTCACTTCTTTCTCACTTCTAGACTAGATACTAAACTGAGAAATCCATTGAAAGAGATTCCCAGAGATGTACTGCTAAGAATGCATTATCACCACAAAAAAAATAAATCTTATTGGCAAGCAGAGAAAAGAAAACACAACATAAAAGCACTTGCTGACCTTTCGCAGCACACTCTGCAAAGGCGCAACACATTTCATTTAATAAATAAAGCCTTACTACAGGGCAGTATAAAATATGGGATTACTGGTTCAAATAACTTTAAAAGTGAAACAAACACCCGACATTAGCCCATAACACCCAGAAACGACTGAAATAAAAGTAAAAGAAAACTAAACCCAGCGACCACTCTCACCAAAAATTCAAAATAGCAGGTGATCCAAGCACTCCCCCCCCCCCCCATACAGATTAAATGGTGCATTAACCCACCAACTTATTGCCCCATGACCCAAAGAAAACAATATTAATATCTGAGCATACGGATAACAAGCTGACTTTGAAATACTCACTCCCAGTAAAAGCACCAACTATCACACTGGTCTGTTTATTTGTCAAATAACACTTCAAGTTTAGTTACATTGTATTCTCAATTGCTAGGCGAGTAGACTGAGGAGATAGGGGTCTTCAAGAGAATTTCCTTGAGGACAATTTACCTCTAAGAACACTGAATTACCAACCATGAACCTCAGTACTCAGTATATGAGTATTACATTATGATTTCGATTACTATTAGTGTTTTATCATAGAAACATAGACTATCCCACACATGCTTCACAACTCCTTCATTGTTTTTACCTCTACCACCTCCGCTGGAAGGCTAAAGCAGACATCCACTACCCTCTCACTAAAGTGATACTTCCTGATATTACTTTTAAATCTTAGCCCCTCTAATTTTACTATATCCTATTGTTGTGGTAGTTTGTCTTCTTTTAAATATACTCTCCCCCATTACTGTGTTGATTCCCTTGTATTTAAACGTTTCTATCTGTAATGGAATGGCTACCCAAGGCCAGTTGCACCTCTGTCCATTGTGTGAAATCACCTGCTTACCCCCGATTAAAGATCAGAATCCACCCAGCAAGTGTTTCTTTGTACCCAAATAGCAGATAGGACCACTAGCAGTTAGGTACATCAAGAATGAACTTTTTTTGGAACAGAGGACAGAGTCTAATATACAGACATAATCAAGTTAGCATAACTCAACGTACCTATTAACATATAACACAACAGAAACCATACAGCAATTAACCAGCATTGATACAGATATATAAAACATCATCATCATTAACAGGAAATGCAATTAACACAGAACAATGGATTTTGGAGTAAACTATCAATCATTGTCACTGACTCCTCTGTGGCACATTGCAATCCTTCAGAGTGGTTTCCTCACAGAATTATGCATCACACATAAACCAATATACTAAAAGGATCTGACTAAATAACCATATTAAAGTATACAGTTATAGCACATATGTCAGGTGAGTCAGGATTACAGAGGGCACAATCTGGATGCCTGAGTAAAGTCAATGCAACGTGTAAACTTACCCATTGTACCCAAATCCCCCAAAACAGAACCCCTCACAGTGGATCTCCAAATTCATTTTGTGACATGAAGCTTTGTGCCTCCAAGTTGTTAAGATCCTTTAACCTTTCCTGGTAAGTTTTATCCTTTAACCCATGAACCAATTTAGTAGCCTTTCACTGAACTCTCTCCAATATATCAATATCCATCTGGATATACAGTCTCCAGTACTGCGTACAATACTCCAATTGAGGTCTCAATGGCATGAGCACTTCCCTATTTCTACTATCTACTTTTCATTTGCTTGATCCTCTGAGCAATGTTAGCTAGAGTAGATTGGACGGTGGGTCTATCTATGGAAAATGAGGAGGAAAGCAGTGGTGGGGTTAACATAGATCATAGGGAGGTACTTAAGTACTTAAGTGTTTGTCAACTAAACAGAAACTGGGTAGTTATCTTAAATATATTTTAGCAAATGCATAAAGCTTGACAAACAAAATGGGTGAGCTGGAGATACTGGTAAGTGCTAAACATGATTTAATCGGTATCACAGAAACATGGTGGGATGAGACCCATGACTGGTCAGTTCATTTACAAGGTTACTCACTTTTTAGAAAGGACAGAGTAAATAGAAAGGGGGGAGGGATTTGTCTGTATGTAAATCCTAAATTACAGCCCAGTATTAAAGAAAGTATGCATGATGTCAGTGGAACTGATGTGGAGACACTGTGGGTGGAGATTAGCATAGACACTAAAAAAAAAAAAAATCGCACATTACTTGTAGGTGTATGCTACAAGCCACCAAATATTAACATTGATGGAGAAGATCAGCTTTTATTACAAATTGAAAAGGCTGAAAATCTGAAGGAAGTTTTAATCATGGGAGATTTTAATTACCCAGAAATAGATTGGAATTGTGGCACAACTAGTTCTGCATGTTTCTGAAACTGCTTAATAACAAATTTATGTTACAATTAGTAGACACCCCAACTAGAATGGATGCCTATTTGGATTTGGTAATAACAAACAATGAGGAGCTTATCTCAAACAAGTAAGAGAACACTTGGGGAATAGTAACCATAGCATGGTTTCGTATGAGATTAATGCAAAAAAGCAAATTGATACCTACGCCACCAAAACACTTAATTTTAGAAAGGCCAACTATGATGGACTAAGGGCATCGAAACATAAACACAGCAGACAAGTGGATTTCCTTTAAGTACACATTACAAAAGTACATATCCCAATATATACTTTTGGGAAGCAAATTCAAAAGACACCAATCAAAACCAATGTGGCTTACCAGTAACGTGAAACAGGAAATACAAAACAAGAAAATGGCATTCAAACATTACAAAAGCAAGGGATCAGCATTATCATTTATAGAGTAAAAAGATGCCAACAAAGCCTGCAAAAAGATTATTAGGATTATTAAACTGGAAAATGAGAAAAGGATTGCTAAGGAGAGTAAAACTAACCCCAACATTTTTTATAAGCATATAAATGGAAGAAAGCTAAAGAGGGAAAATGTTGGGCCCTTGTAATCCCAAATGGGAAACTTAGTTAGTGAGGACAGAGAGAAAGCAGACATTTTAAATACCGTTTTTCTTCTGTTTATACTAAGGAAGAAGCGATGGATGAGCCCCTCCTCCCGAAGTTACGGGATAGTCACTGCAAACATGGGATTGGCTCACACAGGAAACAGTGCTTAAGCAATTTAATTCTGTTAAGATAGACAAGTCCCCAGGGCCAGATGCTATACACCCAAGGGTACTTAGAAAGTTAAGCATAATTCTGGCCAAACCACTATTTATGCTCTTTAGGGATTCGGATTCTTTCAGTTCAGGTATAGGGCCAACAGGCTGGCGAAAGGTGGATGTCATTCCAATATTTAAAAATGGATCAAGATCTCTGCCAGTGAGCTTGACATCTGTAGTGGGGAAATTATTTGAAGGATTGCAAAAGGTATACACTCAAAAATACATCTTGAATCGGAATATGATTAGTAAAAGTCAACATGGTTTTGTGAAAGACAGGTCTTGTCAAACAAACTTAATAACATTCTATGAAGAAGTCAGTAAAAATATAGATATAGGTGTGGCAGTTCATGTGATCTATTTGGACTTTGCTAAAGCATTTGATACAGTTCCACACAAAAGGTTGCTATACAAATTGAGAGAAATAGATGTGGGGGCAAATGTATGTATTTGCATTGAAAATTGGCTAAAAGATACAATGCAGAGGGTTGTTGTAAATGGAAAATCCTCAAATTGGACCAGGGTATTGAGCGGAGTACCTCGGGGGTCTGTTTTAGGCACCCTTCTTTTTAATTCATTTATTAATGATCTCCCACCTTGCGCTGAGAGCCATGTCTCAGTGTTTGCTGATGACACTACATTAGGTAAGGAGAGAAAGACTAATCTTGATGTTTGTTCTTTACAGGAAGATTTTGAGTGGGTACTGGGTAATTAAGTGGAAAATTAGGTTCAATATAGACAAATGTAAAGTTATGCATTATGGAAAAATAAATACAAAGCAACATATACTTTAAATGGTATTTCCCTGGGAAAAAAAAACTACTAATGAAAAGGATTTAGCAATAATTGTAGATAACAGACTTGGCAACTATGCTCAATGCCAGTCAGCAGCTGCACAGGCTAATAAGATATTGGCATGCATAAAATGAGGTATCGATTCAAGGGAGGAGGATATCATCTTGCCTCTTTACAAATCTATAGTAAGACCTCACCTTGAATATGCAGTACAATTCTGGGCACCAGTCCTTAAAAAGGATATTACGGAACTAGAAAAAGTGCAAAGGAGATCTACAAAATTAATAAGGGGATTGGAAGATCTTATTGATCAAGAGAGACTTTAAAAATTGCATTTATATACGTTGGAAAAAAGGTGTCTCAGAGGAGATATGATAACACTGTGTAAATATGTGCAGGACAAATATAGCAAACTCTCCAGTGACCGGTTCATTAACAGAAATGTACAAAGAACAAGAGGTCACCCTCTGAAACTTGAAGAGCAAAGGTTTCAAAGACAGCAAAGGAAGGGATTATTTATGGTAAGGACAATAAAGTTATGGAACTCACTGCCGAGAGAGGTATGGTGCTATCAACTACAATAGATGCATTTAAAAATGGTCTGGATGTTTGTTTTTTTAGAAAAGCAGAACATACAGGGCTATTAATAATAGGATAAGCATAATAGAGCTTATTTATCCAAGGAGATTATCTTTGGAGTCTAGAAGGAATTTTTCCCCTTAGGAGGAAAAATTTGAAATAGCTTCCTTAGGGGTTTTTGCCTTCTTCTGAATCAAAAGCTGGAATGATAGGTAGAAGGGTTGAACTTTAGGTTGATTTTCAACCTAAATTACTATGTTACTATGTTACTGCTAATACCTCTCCCCAGTGGTGTATCTTGATTTTGTGCTGCCCTAGGCAGACAAAATCCTGGCACCCCCCTACCCAAGCTGCACACCTACGTTACACACCTAAGACATGCCCCATCATTCAGACTCACATCAAGCTCACACTCCCATCACACTCAGTCACACACTCCTATTCCCATCACACTCAGTCACACACTCCTACTCCCATCACACTCAGTCTGACTCCCATCACACTCAGTCACACACTCCTACTCCCATCACACACACACTGACTCCCATCACACTCAGTCACACACACTGTCTCCCATCACACACACACTGACTCCCATCACACTCAGTCACACACACTGTCTCCCATCACACACACTCTGACTCCCATCACACTCAGTCACACACACACACAGTCTCCCATCAGCACTTTTACCTTTCCCTGGCAGGCAGGCAGCATGGTCCCTCCATGCTGCCTGTTCGGCTTCCCGGCGATTGTGCCGACAGTTCACGTGACCGGGCGCGCGTATGACGTCAGCGCGCCCGTCACGTGACTGTCGGGACTTCAGTGTCGGCAGACTGCACGGGGAGCCGAACAGGCAGCACGGAGGTTTCTCTGTGCTGCCTGTTCGGCTCCCCGTGCAGCCTGGCAGGCAGAGCGTTGGTGAGGGGGGATATTCCGATCCACTCTCACCTCCGTCTCTGCCTGCAAGCGCGGTCTATTTTTTTTTTTTTTAAAGGGCCTTTTTTTTTTTGTCATTTTTATTTTTTTTAATTTTTTTTTTAATTTTTTTTCTTTTCAGTGCTGGGGGGCGCTGCCGCCCCCCCAAAATTTGCCGCCATAGGCATCCGCCTAGGATGCCTCTCCCTAGGCAACCAAACATTTTTCTACCATTTCCTGCTGCTCTATAACATTGTTTACCTACCCAAAAGCTCTGATTTGTTTTTGTTTAGCTAAACCATGTGCCATTTGGTTTATCCCTCTAGGCAAATCAACCCTGTTGCAAATATTTGTATAACATTTTTTTATGTTTGTCCTTTTCTGGCTAACAACATTGTGACAACTTGATAAGAACCTCAGAGCACATACTGCAAACATCTTGAAAGCTGTGTGCCACATTGTGTTACTAGCCCTTGAGTTCAGCCCATTATAACATAAAGTCACTACATATATATACTGTGCCTGTACGAAACAAGATGCATACACTCCATGCATCTACCACACTAAAACACTGTGCCACAATATTTTAGATACAAATAGAATCTTTAGAAACAATGTCTCCCGGACTTTAATCACTCTATATTGACAATGAGTTTCATCAAAACCAAACCAGCTACATCAGCCTAAAACCCCTCTGACCAAAATAGTGCACCTGCACTCATGCAGATAAAGTAAAAACAAGCCCTTGCCCATTTTTAAGACTCACTGCTGTTAGTGACAACTTAAACTTTATAACAGCCTGAAAATTTGACTTTGGAAAAGAACTACCACCGAATCAATGAAATGTAGACTTAACTTGAGATCAAGCAGAGATAAGCCCTTACAGGATCCATATCACAATATAAAAATCTTTCCAGACATTTCCTTTTATACAAGAGCAAAATGAGTTCAATATGCTCACTTAACCGCAATTTTGAGACAAAAAGAGATAAGATAGTGATGGGCTTGGCCAGTTAAAGTTGTCTTAACATACGATTTCAAAGATAGGGCCCAACTATTCTTCCTCCCCCTTCCCCTCTAATTTTTACTGTTTTACATTTTTTTTCCTTTGCTCCTTACCCCCACCCCACTGAGGCTCCCAAGAGAAATTAAACTTTTCCATTAAACTCTCAGGTTCTCAATTACCATCAGAGGAATGGCAAGCTTAGTCAGCAGATTAAACTGGAGATTTACCTGTGGCAGTACACAGCCCCACAGGGAGAGGTTAACATACAAATATTTGTTTGTTCTTAATGTGTGTATGTCTACATGGTGTGGCAGGCTGGCCGGGGCTTGGGTTATAAACAACAGAAACAGTTATTTCTTCCAAGCTGAAGAAAGCTTTATTTAGCAAGCCGGCCCCAATTGAGCTACAGTAAAACAAAACAGCCAAACAAAACAAACTCCTACTCCACACTGGAGACTAACTAACATAGAATACCCTTTCTATGCTACTGGGCAGCTAAGCTGACTCCAGTAGTTAAATAAACAAAAATTAAAGGCTTGCAAAAATACCTTTTCTTCCTCCACAGTTTCAGCAGTCTCTTTGACTCTCAGTATCTCTGCCTCCACCCAGCTCTTCACAGGAGAGGGATTACCCTATCCAGATGGTTTATATAGCTCCCTAATTGATGTACTAGAGTAACCTGATTATTAACCCCATCTAGTCAGGGAACACTGAAAGTGCCATTCTGGGGCTAATATAGCAGTGTTCCCTCACACTGCCACATATCCTTCCCCCCAGTGGAACACTATAGGGTGGAGAGGCCATGACACAGAGACTATGCACTCTAGACAATGCATTTGCATTAGCATGTAGGAGGCCGGCTCCATGCTTCACTACAAATTTATAGGGCTGAAGCGAAAGGAACCATCGGGTAACCCTTGAATTTTTTTTCCGTGTTCCTTTGCATCCATTGTAAAGGAGCATGGTCCGTTACTAGAGTAAAGGAACGACCCAACAAATAATACTTTAAGGACTCCACAGCCCACTTGATGGCCAGGCATTCCTTCTCTACCACAGAGTAGTTCCGTTCCCTAGGCAGCAGTTTATGACTAAGGTAGAGCACAGGATGTTCCTCGCCCTCTACATACTGTGACAATACTGCTCCAAGACCCACCTCTGAAGCATCAGTCTGTAGAAAGAATTGCTTGTTAAAGTTTGGAGCTACCAAGTCAGGATGACAGCATAGGGAAGTCCTCAAATTTGTAAAAGCCATTTCGGCTTCCTGACTCCACTGAATGATTTCCGGCCCCCTTGTTTTTGTCAACTCAGTTAAGGGGAACGCTAAGGTGGCAAAATGGGGTATAAACCTTCTGTAGTATCCGACAATACCAAGAAAATCCCTAACCTGTTTTTTCCTCAAGGGACGGGGCCATTTTTCAATGGCAGCTATTTCATTGATTTGATGTTTGACCATGCCTCGTCCTATAGTATACCCCAAGTACTTAACTTCTGGACACGCTAGTATACATTTGGCAGGGTTAACAGTAAGACCTGCATCCCTTGGAAAACAAGTGGGTTTCCCAATCCTGGCTGCAGATGACTAGATCATCTAAATAAGCAGAGGCGTAACCAGAATGTGGCCTTAACAACTTATTCATCAACCTCTGAAAGGTTGCAGGGGACCCATGCAGTGGCGGATCCAGGGGGGGGGGAACGGGGCAATTGCCCCCCCCGAGAAGAGAGAAAAAAAAAAAAAAAGACACTATAAAAAAAAAAAAAACGCGCTTGCAGGCAGAGACTGAGGTGAGAAGGGATCGGAAGATCCCCACTTACTTTCTCTGCCTGCCGGCAGGCTGCACAGGGAGCTGAACAGGCAGCACAGAGAAACCTCCGTGCTGCCTGTTCGGCTCCCCGTGCAGTGTGCCGACACGGAAGTGCCGACAGGTCACGTGACCGGCGCGCTGACGTCATACGCGCGCTGGGTCACGTGACCTGTCGGCACAACCATCTGTGAGACGAACAGGCAGCATGGAGAAGACCATGCTGCCTGCCACTAACATCCAGGGAAAGGTAAGTGCTGGGGAGATGGGGGGAATGTACTGGGGAAAGAGGCAGGGGCTTATTAATGATAGGAAACACTGGCATATTACTGGGCAAATTGGCAGGGGATATTAAATGGCAAATAACTGGCATATTACTGGGCAAATTGGCAGGGGATATTAAATGGCAAATAACTGGCATATTACTGGGCAAATTGGCAGGGGATATTAAATGGCAAATAACTGGCATATTACTGGGCAAATTGGCAGGGGATATTAAATGGCAAATAACTGGCATATTACTGGGCAAATTGGCAGGGGATATTAAATGGCAAATAACTGGCATATTACTGGGCAAATTGGCAGGGGATATTAAATGGCAAATAACTGGCATATTACTGGGAAAATTGGCTGGGGATATTAAATGGCAAATAACTGGCATATTACTGGGCAAATTGGCAGGGGATATTAAATGGCAAATAACTGGCATATTACTGGGAAAATTGGCTGGGGATATTAAATGGCAAATAACTGGCATATTACTGGGCAAATTGGCAGGGGATATTAAATGGCAAATAACTGGCATATTACTGGGCAAATTGGCAGGGGATATTAAATGGCAAATAACTGGCATATTACTGGGCAAATTGGCAGGGGATATTAAATGGCAAATAACTGGCATATTACTGGGCAAATTGGCAGGGGATATTAAATGGCAAATAACTGGCATATTACTGGGCAAATTGGCAGGGGATATTAAATGGCAAATAACTGGCATATTACTGGGCAAATTGGCAGGGGATATTAAATGGCAAATAACTGGCATATTACTGGGCAAATTGGCAGGGGATATTAAATGGCAAATAACTGGCATATTACTGGGCAAATTGGCAGGGGATATTAAATGGCAAATAACTGGCATATTACTGGGAAAATTGGCTGGGGATATTAAATGGCAAATAACTGGCATATTACTGGGCAAATTGGCAGGGGATATTAAATGGCAAATAACTGGCATATTACTGGGAAAATTGGCTGGGGATATTAAATGGCAAATAACTGGCATATTACTGGGCAAATTGGCAGGGGATATTAAATGGCAAATAACTGGCATATTACTGGGCAAATTGGCAGGGGATATTAAATGGCAAATAACTGGCATATTACTGGGCAAATTGGCAGGGGCATATAAAATGGCAAATAACTGGCATATTACTGGGCAAATTGGCAGGGGATATTAAATGGCAAATAACTGGCATATTACTGGGCAAATTGGCTGGGGCATATAAAATGGCAAATAACACTGGCATATTACTGGGCAAATTGGCAGGGGCATATTAAATGGCAAATAACACTGGCATATTACTGGGAAAATTGGCAGGGGCATATTAAATGGCAAATAACATTGGCATATTGGGAAAATTGTCAGGGGCATATTAAATGGCAAATAACACTGGAATATTATTGGACAAATTGGTTGGGGCATATTAAATGGCAACTAACACAGGCATATTATTGAGCAAATTGGCAGGGGCATATTAAATGGCAAATAACACTGGCATATTATTGGGAAAATTGGTAGGGGCATATTAAATGGCAAATAACACTGGAATATTATTGGGCAAATTGGCTGGGGCATATTAAATTGAAAATAACACTGGAATATTATTGGGCAAATTGGCTGGGGCATATTAAATGGCAAATAACACTGGAATATTATTGGGCAAATTGGCTGGGGCATATTAAATGGCAACTAACACTGGCATATTATTGGGTAAATTGGCTGAGAGAGCCATACATGGGAAGGGAGAAGAGAGAGACATAAATGGGATGGTAGAGGAGAGACAGACAGACATGGGTTCGCAGAGGAGAGACAGACAAATATGGGATGGCAGAGGAGAGACAGACAGATATGGGAAGGGGAGAGGAGACAAACAGACATGGGAAGGGAGAGGAGAGAGACATAAATAGGAAGGGAGAAGAGAGAGACATAAATGGGATAGTAGAGGAGAGACAGACAGACATGGGATGGGAGACGAGAGACAGAGAGATGGGAAATGAGAGAAGAGACAGATGGACATGGGAAAGAAGAGGATACATAGACGGACATGGGAAGGAAGAGGAGAGAAACGGGCATGGAAGGAAGAGAGACAGAGGGACATGGGGAGTGAGAGGAGTGCGACAGACATGGGAAGGGAGAGGAGCGTGACAGAAGGACATGAGAGAGAGGAAAAGACAGACGGACATGGGAGAGAGGATAAGACAGACGGACATGGGAGAGAGGATAAGACAGACGGACAAGGGAGAGAGGAAAAGACAGATGGACATGTGCCCCTCCCGAGATCAGACTCTGGATCCGCCCCTGGCCCCATGTAGGCCAAATGGCAACACTTTATATTGATAAAGATCCTCAGGGGTCACAAAAGCAGTTTTTTACTTTGCAGATGCAGACAGGGGAATCTGACAATAACCTTTTGTAAGGTCAAGACAACTCAGATACCTAGCCGGGGCCAATTTCTCAACAAGTTCGTCTACCCTAGGTAAAGGACATGCATTGAATTTAGAACACTCATTTAGTTTCCTGAAGTCATTATAAAACCGTAGTGAGCCGTCTGGTTTTGGTACCAGGACAATGGGCCTCGACCACTGACTATTAGACTCTTCAATGACCCCTAATGTCAACATTTTTTAAGCCTCTGGGACTCTATACGGTTTTGACTTCGCAATTATACCCGGGTCTGTTACAATATCATCGACTATTGCATTGGTCCTACCTGGGATGGTTGAGAATATGTCTGCATTCCTTAACAGCAGCTCTCTATGCTGCTCAGGAGAAAGGTCAGTAGAGATTTTTACTTCTGGAACAGGTGTTTGGTCCCCTTTAGTGGGTGTCCCAAATAATACACAGGTCTCTCTAGCTTTCCAGGACTTTAGTAGGTTTATATAGTATGCCTGCTCTACCTTTCTCCTACCAGGTTGCCTAACTTTATAGTTCACTGGACCAACCTGACTAATAATTTCAAATAAGCCTTGCCACTGTGATAAAAGCTTGTTTTCAGCAGTGGGAACAAGGACCATCATACGATCACCTTACTGAAGCTTGTCTATTATATAGAATTTGTTGCCTCTGTTTGGCCTTCTCCAAACATTGCTTCACTATGGGAGCAACCCATTTTATGCGCTCTTACATTTGATCCACATAGTTAATGATGTTGTTCCCAGGTACCTTTTGCTCTTCCCATTCTTCTTTAGCTATGTCTAGTAAGCCCCTTATATGCCTCCCATGAAGCAGTTCAAAGGGTGAAAACCCCACTGAAGCTTGGGGTACCTCTAGTACAGCAAATAGTAGATATGGCAATGGTGTATCCCATTTTTTCCCGTCCCTGCTTACAACCTTGCGTAACATATTTTTAAGGGTCCTATTGAACCTCTCCACCAGACCATCAGTTTGGGGATGGTTTACCGACGTTCTCAATGATTTTATCTTAAGGAGCAGGAAGAGCTCCTTCATAAGACATGAAACAAAAGGGGTACCCTGATCGGTAAGGATTTCCTTGGGTATACCGACTCTAGAAAATATTTGTAATAGCTCTTTAGCTATTGTTTTTGAAGAAGTATTGCGGAGGGGTATGGCCTCTGGATAACGTGTGGCATAATCCACTACAACCAGAATGTACTGATTGCCTTTGGCTGTTTTCTCTAAAGGCCCCACTGGATCCATGGCAATTCTGTCAAAAGGGGTTTCAATTACTGATAAACAACAAAAGTCACATTATCAGCCAAATGAATGGATAGTGCTTATAAATTGTAAACATATTTAAATGTAGATAAAAATATAAAAATGGGGAAAAAAATAAATTTTATTAAAAACATTAAAAATATTAAAAATGATAAGACTTTATTTATAGGATATATATGTATGTGTACTATTAGAATTGCACAGCCCATTCATTTAACTGTTTAAAAGATGAAACATTTTACATAAAATTATAAAGATCAAAGTCAGCATTTAATCCTTGGGGTTTCAACATATCTTTTATAAATAAAAATAAATCTAAAAAATGCTTGGAAAGACTGTGGGTCAACAGACCATTTTTGATATTTCTTACATGTTCTTCAATGCGTTTTTTTAGGTGTCTAGTGGTTCTACCTACAAATTGTAATCCACATGGGCATTCTAAGAGATAGACAACATTAGTAGTGGAACATGTAAAAAAATGGTTTATTTGATACTTTTGGCCGTCCTTAAAGCAGCAGAAGTCTACAATGGAGTATTTTTGCAGGGTAGTAGATCTGCATCCAATGCAATTTAGCCAGCCATAGAAACCTGGCTTACGGGTCATAAAGTGACTAGGTGCTTTAGTTTCTAGTTTCAATTCCTTGGTGTAATTTGAGGTCAATTTCTGTTCAAAATTTGGCGCTCCTCTAAAAACAATTGAGGGTATCTCGGTATGATATCTTTGAGTATTTCGTCCTGGTAGAGGATTTTCCAATGTTTTTTGATAATTTTTAAAAATATTTTTAGATTTATTTCTGTAGTTAAAATAATGAGTAATTTATTTTGAAATGTATCTGATGTATCTTTCTGTTTGTAGATTAAAAGTGGGTCTCTATCAGTCTCTGCTATCACTGCGATAGTTTGATCTATGCTGATGTCATTGTATCCTTTTTCTATAAACTTTTCACGTACGATTTTAGTTTGTTCTTTATATTCTTTCAAGTTGGTGCAATTCCTTCTTATTCGTGTGCATTGGCCTTTAGAAATTCCTTTTAGCCACGGTGGATAGTGGCAACTTGACTTTTCTATGTAGTTATTGGCGTCTACTTTTTTTAAATGATTTTTTGTTTTTATTTGGCCATTTTCAATATATACTTCTACATCCAGGAAAGTGATTTTCTCTTTACTATTTGTGGTATTAATGATAACATTGTTGTCATTATTATTCATGTGTTTTAAAAACAAATTTAAATCTTCCTGACCTCCCTTCCATACAAAAATAAGGTCGTCTGTATATCAAAAGTATAGAACCAGGTTCACTTGCCAGCCATGCTCCCCCCAGACATATTTATTCTCCCACTGAGACATGAAAAGGTTTGCATAGCTGGGAGCGAAACTGGTTCCCATGGCGGTACCGGTGCTTTGTAGGTAAAAACTATACAGAAACCAAAAGAAATTGTGATTAAGAATTATATCTATGCCTTCTGTAAGATAGTCGATCTGGTCATCTTTAAGGATTTTTTTTTCTTTTAAACTATCTCTTATAGCTTCACATCTTTGTTGATGATCTATGATGGTGGATAGGGATGATACGTCACTAGACACCAAAATGTAGTCATCTTCCCATTGGAATTTCTGAAGGATATTGAGTATGCTCATGGTGTCTTTCAAATAGGATTTAATGTCCTTCACGTAAGGTTGGAGAATATGATCAAGGTATTCTGACAGGTTAGAGAACATTGAATTGATTCCTGACACTGTGTCTTCCGGGAGGGTTAACAGGGTCCTTGTGTATTTTTGGTAAGAAATAGATTACTGGCATTTTGGGGTTCATGACATTCATATAGTCATATTCGTTTTTGGATAGGAAATTCCTTTCCTTACCCTTATCTAGATAGTTGATCAATATTTTCTTAAAGTCGTTGGTGGGATCTTTCTTTAGTTTTTTATAGGTTTTTTCCTGTTCTAGTTGTTTATACGCTTCTTCAACATAGTATTTTCTAGATAGCACTACCGTGCCACCTCCTTTGTCAGCTGGTTTTATAACTAATTCTTGATCTTCTTGGAGGGTTTTCAGGACATTTAGTTCTCTTTTAGTCATATTTTGATGGTCATATTTAGATGGTTTCAATTTTCAATAATCTTCTATAACAGCTTTTTCGAAGACCTCAAGTGCTCCAGATTTAAATGAGGTTTGATAAAATTTAGATTTCTTTTTTAATTTGGTAGGTCTTATATTATTGGGGTCAATTTCTTTGGGATTTTCTGTATTTTGATTTATTGACATCTATGTATGCCGCAAATAAGTTGAATGTATTTGTGGGGGCGAATTTTAAACCTTTGCTTAACACTAGTAGTTGCTCTTGAGAAAGGGCTTTATGAGATAGATTGAAGACTCCTGATATGCTTTTTGTTTTTAATATCTGAGTCGTCTTTTTCTTCTGTAGCTTTTTTCCTCCTCTACTTCCTCTAAATTTGTGTTTATGTTTCCTCTTTCTTTGGGACCTCTTAGATACCTTTTTCTGTTGTAATTGTCTTTGTACCTCTGCCGTTGTTCTTTGTGTAGGGGGCGTAACAGTCGGTGGTCTAAATCTAAAAAAGGAGATGTTTCTCCAGATTCTGATAGCACTTGAAATCTATTATTGGTTTCAATTGGGTGGTTTGTTTCCCTAACATTTGTGGGGGAAGGTCTTATGTGCTGACTGAGTCTGGTTAGTCTGGTTTGTATTGGAGTTCTTGGAGTATTTGTCCTCTGTCTATCTGGAATGGTAACCGATTTGTTTGAATTAGTGTTATATTCTTTTTTTTCTGATTGCTGTCTTTCTTTGGGTGTATGTCATATTTTTTATTTCTATAATCAGATGGGTTCCTAAACGTATTTAATTTATAGTCTTGTTGGTCTCTATGGTATGTCTTGATTTTTGTCATTCTTATTTCCTGTTCAATTTTTTCTATTTTTTTAACAGTATTGTCTGAAAGATAGATTAATGTCTAGCCAACTGAAAAAAAGAGAACTAAACATAATATATCCAAAATCGTACATGAGGGAAAGATATATATATGGCACCAACTGAGATAGGCAATGCCTTTAATGCCTTCTATAGTGCTTTGTATAATGTTCCCAAAAGAGGCCAAGGAAGATAAAATAGATCAATATTTTGCGGGTAAAGAATTCCCTAGAGTATCGGATTAGACTCTTACAGATCTAAATGCGGAGATATCACTAAAAGAAATTTATGAAGCAATCGGAGAGCTTAAAATTAAAAATTCTCCAGGACCAGATGGTTTTGATGCCCACTTTTTTAAGATCTTACAAAAATAAATATCTCCTTATTAGGAAAGGCTGTTCAATAAGGGAATTAAAAAGGGATCACTCCCATCAGAAATTTTGAAAGACAATATTATACCATTCTTGAAACCGGGGGAAAACCCATAATTATTAACAAGCTACAGACCAATATCGCTCCATATTATTGATGCCAAGATCTATGCAGGGATCTTGGCAAAGAGGTTAAAGTTAGTATTGCCAGATGTGATCCGTTATAATCAGGTGGGATTTGTCACCAGACGATCATCAACTAATCACTTAAGGACTCTCACAGAGCTGCTTGAGGAGATGGGAGGATCTGATTTTACCCAGCTGGTTCTGTCACTGGACGCAGAGAAGACGTTCAACAGGATCAGTTGGGGATATATGTCAAAGATGCTGTTGGCATTTACACAGCACCATAGGTCAGATTAGTTGGCTCAGGTATCCGATCAAAATGGTTCCTGTTATTGAATGGCGCACGGCAGGGATGCCCTCTTTTTCCCATACTGTACATCTTGGCCTTAGAGCCACTTGCTCGAGAAATAAGAGAATGCACCAAGATCATAGGTTGGGGTAGAGAGGGCAGACAGAAAATCATACTCTATGCGGATAATAGTCCGGGAACCGTTTGATTCACTGAAAGACATTCAGTTTATAGACTTTCGCTTTATGGAATACATGTAATGCTATTGGCTTTCTTTAAACCAAATCTCTTTTGGTTTATAGACTTTCGGTTTATAGAATACCAATAGCATTACATGTATTCAATAAACCGAAAGTCTATAAACTGAAAGAGATTCGGTTTATAGACTTTCGGTTTATAGAAAGCCCATAGCATTACATACAATGTATATGTATGTAATGCTAGGGGCTTTCTATAAACCGAAAGTCTATAAACCGAATTTCTTTGATTTTATAGACTTTAGTTTTATAGAATGCATGTAATGCTATGGGCTTTCTATAATCCGAAAGTCTATAAACCGAAAGAGAATCGGTTTATAGATGTTCGTCTATAATTAAGTAACTTTAAAAGATACATTTAAACCTTCAGGTTATACATATATGTAACCATTTGTATTACAACAGTGCCATCTACTGGCCAAACGTAACATTAACTGCCATTGAACATACTTTCATTTTATAGAATGCATGTAATGCTATGGGCTTTCTATAATCCGAAAGTCTATAAACCGAAAGTGATTCAGTTTATAGACTTTCGGTTTATAGAAAGCCCATAGCATTACATGCAATGTATATGTATGTAATGCTATGGGCTTTATGATTGGCTGCCCTGCAGCCTTTCAAAACGCGCCATTAAATTGCCGAACCCCGAACTCCAACCCGTACATACAGTGAAATGTCCGTCTTCGGGTCCGGGTCCGGGGTCCAAAAACCGCAATGTTCGTTCAATACTATTTTTAACCTATTTTTGGACACCGGAGAAATATCTGAGTGCGAAACATGGAAAATGTGGGCAGATAAGAGCCATTCGGCCCATCTAGTCTGCCCAATTTTCTAAATAATTGTGTTGGTGCCCAGTTCCCTATCTTATAGCTAGGATAGCTATAACTGTGTTTACCTCTTCAACTTCCGCTGGAAGACTATTCCATACATCCACTACCCTCTCAGTAAAGTAATACTTCCTGATATTACTTTTAAGTCATTGCCCCTCTAAGACTATGTCCTCTAGTTGTGGTAGTTTTTCTTTTTTTAAATATACTATCTTCCTTTACTGTGTTAATTCCCTTTATGTATTTAAATCTTTGTATCATATCCCCTGTTACGTCTTTCCTCAAAGCTATACATGTTAAGATGCTTTAACCTTTCCTGGTAAGTTTTATCCTTCAACCCATTGTCACGTTCTGGTACGAGGCAGGAACCGTTTTGCAGAGTAGGTGTAGGTTTTTGCAACGGACTCTGGAAATAGAACAGAATTATTCTGCCTGAAGGACTTCCACCTTATGGTTGAGCAGCAGGTTTCATTCGCCCAGGACTTTTGCACTCTGAACTATTACCAAATACCAAAGCTAATCCCAACAGAACAGGAAGCTGGATACGGAGAATGGACTGAGGCGAAGGTATCTTGGGTACATGCAGTAGAATAGTTAGACAGGCAAAATATCGGGGTTGGCAGCAAACAAACAGAGTCAATACGGGCAAACGAGTCAGTACAGGTGGCAAAACAGACAAGGTCAGGGCTAGCAGGAGTTGGCAACAGAATATCAGTAATAAAGAACATCACAAACGCTAGTAAAGGCACCAGACACTATTACAGGCAAGGACTAGTTCACAAATGAGGGTTTAAATAGTGTAGGAGAGATTTTCTGGCCAATGGAGGCTTTGGGGAGGAGAAACAGAGGTATAATTATTGTCCCTTTAACCCCTTAGTGACATGACTTTTTTGGCTTGTCCGACGCTTGGGGACATGGCTGTTTTAACATTTCTGAGATGTTTGTGTTTTGCTGTAATTTATTTCTGTCTCATTTAGTGTACCCACACAAACTATATATAGTTTTTATCGTCATAAGAAGGGCTTTCTTTTGATACCATTATTATGATAATAGCATATAATTTAATGTAAAAAAATATATATATGGAAAAAAAATGGGAAAACATTTTTTATGACTTTTATTTGAAAAATCGTATTCTCATGTACAAGAGACAACAAAAAAACACTGCTAAATAGTTTCTAATATATGTCCTGAGTTCAGAAATAGCCCATGTTTTATGGTTTTTGCTTTTTTATTCATGTTACAGGGCCAGAACTATAAGTAGTGCAAAGCTATTTTAAATTCCTTTTTTTCAAAATTAGCGATAGTGACATTGTAACACTGATATTTGTAATAAATCCATGAATGACCCCCAACATGTACATAATTTTGAAAACTAGACCACTCAGGGCATTTAACTTGGGGTGTTTTGACACATTTCATGTAGCCATTTTACCACCAATCTTTGCCAAAGTTTGCTGCAATTTTTTTTTTCTTTTCAATTTTTCACATAGATTGCAATTTAGGTAAACATTACCTTAAAATGTGAAGGGGTATTTCCAAATAACACCTCAATATGTGTTCTCAATACATCTCCTGAGTACAGGGATACCACCCATGTAGAGGTTGGTTAGGTTATTTGGGGGTTAAAAGGCCACATTTGAGAGGTGCGCTTTTTGGTTTTCCAACTTGGAATTCTGACACGCAGAAAACTTGCGCCCATGTCCCATTTGGGACATTTTTGAAGCGAAAAAGTGTATTCTACCCCTTAGAAGAGCCTATCTAGTACTGTACAAATAAATTAATCCACAAAACAGTGTAGACAGCAAAACATACTGTTGCTGTGCAAGATTACTGCTTATACAGCGATGAACGGCAGGGAAGGGGTTAATACACAGTGAATGGCTTTCATAAAACCTGACAATTTTATTAAATGTTATTTTATATCACTAATACTGATCTGTCTCTTTCCGTCGCAAAAATGTAAGTGAGCAGAGGGAGGCAGATCAAAATTTGTGAAAATTGATCCGACCAATTTTGATCTGACCAGGGCGAATGGTGAGCTTATTTGAGCAGTCACCAAACTGCCTTTGCCACTAATTCACTGTTACTGATCGCTATGCGCGATAAACTTTACACGTAATACCCTAGCGGGTATGTGTAAAAAAAAAAATTAAAACAAAATATGCAGACATATAAAAATTGCTTTGGTGTCAATATCATTGCGTAAGCAGTGATCGACGACAAAGAAGGAGTTAATAACTCTTAGAAGAGCCTTTGTAGTACTGTAATAAATTACAGTACAAAAAAAATTAACCCCTAAAAAATGCACAAACAGCTAAAATAAATGCACTGATGTGCACGATCACGCTTACGCAAGATCAGTGGCAGGGAAGGGGTTAAACGCAGAGGAGAATCTGTTAGACACTATGGGTTTAAGCAAGGATACATGGAATGTGTCATGGATGCTTATGGAGGGAGGTAATTCAAGAGAATATGAAACATTGTTGACATGAGAACGAACTTTAAAAGGCCCAATGTATTTAGGACCGAGTGTATGTGAGGGTTGTTTGAGATGGAGATTCTTAGTGGACAACCAAACCAAATCACCAGGGTTGAAGGGAGGAATATGAGATCTCTTCCTATCGGCAAAGGATTTCTGTGTCCGCTTCACAACAAGCAATTGTCTGGATAGAGTTGACCAAAGTGACGTTAGATCTGAGATTTTTCGGTCAGGGGCAGGAATATCGGATGGACAAGGTACCATAGGCCAAAGGGAGGGTTCAAACCCATTCATAGCACAGAAAGGTGACATTTTCAATGATCTATGATAGGCACAATTGTAAGAGAGTTCTGCGAGGTACAAAAATCCAGACCAATCAGAATGGTAGTTGTCTATGTAAGACCTGAGATATTGCTTCAATACTTGGTTTGTTCTCTCGGTTTGTCCATTGGTTTGGGGATGGTATGCCGAAGAGAACCTAAGAGAAATACTGAGTTGACAACAAAGTGTCCTCCAAAACCTGGAGACGAATTGAGTGCCACGATCTGAGATAACGTATTGAGGTATTCCGTGGATCCGAACAATCTCTTTTAAAAAGACTTGGGCAAGGGTTGCTGCAGAAGGCAATTTCTTTAAGGCAATGAAGTGGGACAGTTTAGAAAAAAGGTCAACGACTACAAGGATGGTAGTATTACCCTGAGACTGTGGGAGGTCAGTGACAAAATCCATAGCTATGTGGGACCATGGCCTTTTAAGGACAGGCAATGGACATAGGAGACCATATGACTTGGTTCTGAGTGTTTTACATCGAGCACATTTATTACAAGCTGAGGCATATTCATGGGTATCACGGGAAAGAGTAGACCACCAGAAATATCTGTGGAAATGAAATTTGGTATGACGACCAGGAGGAAATCTCATACCCTTGGGTCTAGGGTACTGAGTTCTGGAGATCTGTTGTATGAGAAACTACAGCCATGATCTGAGTGGAGAATAGTATCTTCCTTAGAAAGATAGTTAGCATGTTCATGCAACCTTGACAAGGCGTCAGGTTTTTTATTCTTGGATCCGGGGAGGTAAGTTAGCACGAAATTGAATTGAGTAAAGAATAATGCCCATCGGGCCTGTCTGGGATCAAGTCTTTTAGCTTTTTCTATGTAAAGGAGATTCTTGTGATCAGTCAGTATGGTAACAGGAATGATTGTACCCTCCAGTAAATGTCTCCATTCCTCTAGAGCCATTTTTATGGCTAGTAACTCTCTGTTTCCAACATCATAATTACACTCAGCGGATAAGAACATTTTAGAAAAATAAGAGCAAGGATGAATACGGTTGGTCTCTTGATTTCTCTGTGATAGAATGGCTCCTGCTGCTTTCTGATGCATCCACTTCCCAAAAAAAAGGTTAAGTTGGATCTGGGCGACGAAGTATAGGAGTTGTGATAAAGGCTTCTTTGAGTTTTTTAAATGCTTTCGTGGCTAGTGGAGGCCAATTTTTAGTATTAACGCCTTTTCTGGTAAGTGCTGTTATGGGTGATACTATCTTGGAAAAATTTCTAATGAATTTTCTGTAGTAGTTGGCGAACCCTAAAAAGCGTTGAATATCATTTAAGTCAGTGGGAATTTTCCATTCTTTGATGGCCAAGACCTTTTCAGGATCCATCTCAAGACCACGATCTGTGACGATGTAGCCCAGAAATGTGATTTTTTTTTTTTTAATTCACATTTATCGGCCTTGGCAAATAACTTGTGACGTCTCAGGCGTTGGAGTACTTGTTTTACATGGATTCTGTGTTCTTGGATATTTCTGGAGTAGATCAAGATACCATCCAGGTATATCATGACATGGGATAGTAACATATCGCGGAAGATATCATTCACAAAATTCGGAAACACTGCGGGGGCGTTACATAGACTGAATGGCATTACCAAGTATTCATAGTAGCCATATCTAGTGTTAAATGCCATCTTCCACTCATCATTCTCACGAATGCGATTGTAATGCCCTACGCAAGTCTAGTTTGGTAAAAACGGTAGCCTCCTTTAGTTGATCATATAATTCTGATATCAATGGTAGAGGATATTTATTTTTTACAGTAATTTTATTCAATCCTCTATAATCGATGCATGGTCTGAGTGAACCCTCCTTCTTAGCTACAAAGAAGAAACCAGCACCCGCTGGAGAAGAGGATGGTCTTATAAAACCCTTTTTTAGACTTTCTTTGATGTATTGTTCTAAGGCTTGATTTTCTGGTTCAGAGAGGGGATATGTATGTCCTGAAGGAGGTAAAGTACCAGGCAAGAGTTCAATAGCACAATCATAGCTTCTATGAAGAGGGAGAGTTTCAGCATGTTCTTTAGAGAAAACATCGAGGAACTCCCAATAATGAGCAGGGACTATAGATCGAGGATCTTCAGAGGTAAGTTCAAGAACAGAATGGACCTTGGTAGGTTGAGAACAACACATCGTTTTGCAATGATCACTCCAAGCCGTGATTTCACCTTGTCTCCAATCTATGATTGGATTATGTTTCTGTAGCCATGGCATACCCAGTATGACTGGAAGAAGCGGACTGCATAGGACATCGAAAATAATCTCTTCAGAATGAAAAACCCCAATCTTAGCTCCTAATAATATGGTTTCTTCTGAAATTAATCCAGTTCCAAGCGGTGAACCATCTAAGGAAGCGATGGAACTGATTTGTGGTTTGTGTGTGAAGAGGATACCTTGTTGCATAGCCCAATTCTTATCAATGAAATTTCCAGCAGCCCCAGAATCGATGAAGGCTTATGTGGATAATTGGTGACACATTCTAGGATGAGAAGGAGGCATAAGGACAGAAATGCTTAGTGGATTGCCTCCTTTTCCCACTAACCATGGAAGTTTCCCTGTTTCTGAGGACAGAACTGGGCCACAAGCCACAATATAAACATAGACCTCCTCCTTTGTTTTTCTTCCTCAGATAAACGTAACAAGGACCCAAACTCCATGGGTTAAAATGGAGGGGTAGGGTTTTCATGACCGGAATTCTGATGAAAGTATGGAGTTTGGGGTTTGTGGAACCTTGGTCTCCTGTCCCGTTCTCTCTCTCTCTCTCATTACGTCTCTCTTGATTGCGGGCATCAAGTCTTAAACATAATGCAATCAATCTTTCAAGATCATCAGGTAGATCATGGTAAGTTAGAGCGTCTTTAAGAGATTCATTACGGCCTCTCCTGAATGCAGCTCTGAGTGCACTTGCATTCCAGTCTTTCTCATATGAAAGTGTCCTGAATTCTATAGCATACTGAGCTAAGGTTTTTCTACTCTGGGTTAATTCCATGAGACTGGATTCTGTGGATTCTCATCTGCCGGGAGCGTCGAAGACGACACAAAATGCTGATATGAAGGCCTCAGCGTCATCCAGGAGTGGAGAGTTTCTCTCAAGCAATGGAGATGCCCAGGCCATTGGTTTAGGAACCCTCTATATTCTTTGGGAGCACCTACATATTTATCGGGGACTGGCATTTTAGGAGGTTAAGCAGCTCCTTGAGCACTCAGGTCAGCAGGTTCAGGAGCCGTCATGGAACGTGCTGATACTGGAGGAGTCATGGATAAAGCTCTTAATAATTTGGTGATGGTGTCTACTTTCTGATCGAGACTTTGGAGCTGTGACGCATTTGAAGTCAAGATCTGATCCTGATGATCTTGTCTGGAGGACACTCGGGCTAAGTCTGCAGGTTCCATAGTAAGGCCTGTAATAACTGTCACGTTCTGGTACGAGGCAGGAACCGCTTTGCAGAGTAGTTGTAGGTTTTTGCAATGGACCCCGGCAATAGAACAGAATTATTCTGCCTGAAGGAATTCCACCTTATGGTTGAGCCGCAGGTTTCGTTCCCCCAGGACTTTTGCACTCTGAACTATTACCAGAATACAGAAGCTAAACCCACCAGAACAGGAAGCTGGATACGGAGAATGGATCTTGGCAAAGGTATCTTGGGTACAGGAAGAAGAATAGTCAGACAGGCAAAATATCGGGGCTGGCAGCAAACAAACGGAGTCAATACGGGCAAACAGGTCGGTACAAGCGACAAAACAGACAAGGTCAGGGCTAGCAGGAGTCGGCAACAGAATATCAGTAATAAAGAACATCAAAAAGGCTAGTAAAGGCATCAGGCACTATTACAGACAAGGACTAGTTCACAAATGAGGGTTTAAATAGTGTAGGAGAGATTGGCTGGCCAGTGGAGGCTTTGGGGAGGAGAAACAGAGGTTTTATTACTGTCCCTTTAAGGGACAGTAAGAGCATGAAGCCAAATGTAGAACTGCACATGTGCAGAACAGTAACCTAGGGATAGTCATGAGAGGCCTGCTAATGGAGCTTGTGTGTCTGGCTGGGAATCCCCGCAGAAGACCCAGAGGGCAGTGAGACAGAGCTCCGGGGAGTTCTGAGTAGGTAAGGAGGGAGTGATTGGCAGTGTGACGGTTCTGTCATGTCACCCATGAACCAGTTTAGTAGCCCTTCTCTGAACTCTCTCCAAAGTATCAATATCCTTGTGGAGATACAGTCTCCAGTACTGCGTACAATACTCCAAGTGAGGTCTCACCAATACTCTGTACAATGGCATGAGCACTTCCCTCTTTCTACTGCTAATACCTCTCCCTATGCAACCAAACATTCTTCTAGCATTTCCTGCTGCTTTATTGCATTGACAACCTACCTTTCAGACCTCTGAAATTATTACTCCTAAATCCCTTTCCTCAGATATTGAGGTTAGGACTGTACCAAATAGTCTATATTCTGCTTTTGGGTTTTTACGCCCAAGGTGCATAATCTTGCACTTGCCCACATTAAATGTCAGTTGCCACAGCTCTGACCATTTTCTAGTTTAGATAAATCATTTGCCATTTGGCTTATCCCTCCATGAACATCAACCCTGCTGCAAATCTTTGTATCATCAGCAAAAATACATACTTTGCCAACAAGACCTTCTGCAATATCACTACTAAAAATATTAAAGAGAATAGGTCCAAGTACAGATCCCTAAGGTACCCCCACTAGTAACAAGACCTTACATACTCCATTGACTACAACCCTCTGTTGCCTGTCACTCCATTTGTGAACACTAAATCTAATATGGCCTGCTTTCAAGTTGGCTCCTCCACTACTTGCCTTAGAGATAATGCCAGTACTGTTTAGGAGTTTAGGATCTGCGTATTGCTGACGCAAGTTTTGGATTTCCAGTTCACATTAGAAAGATTAAAGTCACCCATGATGATCACTTCCCCCTTCATTGTCATTTTAGCTATTTCCTTAACTAGTAGATTATCTAACACCTCTATTTGTCCAGAGGGCCTATACATCATACCTACCCAAGTTACTGTATGATTTTCAAATTCTAACGAGGGGTGATATAGTTACTACTCAACCCCTTTCACATATTTCTAAAAATTGGAGAACTATCAAAAATAAATTGGGCCTGAGAGATAGATTGCTACCCTCCCTGCCCCTGTCTATAGTTCTGAATCTGAATGTAAATTTGGACCTTAGAACATGGGGAGAGAAGGGAATTGAAAAAATCTCGGATCTGATGGAGGGGAATGGGATCAAATCTTTTCGGGAGTTACAAAAAAACTTTGCTATTAAGGTGGAAGATAGTTTTAAATATCTAAGAGTTATAGGCTTCCTTATGGACACAGTAATAAACGTCCCCCTTACTAAACCACAGCTGATCCTACAAAACATATTAGGAAAAGTCGATTTTAAAAATTTGGTCTCGAAAGCGTTAGATCTAGTTGTGGCTGTAAAACAACACCAGGGTCCGGCAGCCTTAAGTAAATGGGAAAGAGACCTCAACCTAACAATCAATGAGGATGAATGGAATAGGGTGCTATAACACAACTAAAAATCGATCCACTGCCTGAATCTTAACAAACTTAATTTTAAAGTAATGCATGGATGGCATTTAGTCCCAACAATTTTAGTTCATTCTGGCAGAATATTTCAGACAAATTAGCACACGGTATAGGGAGTGAATGGACCCTAACCCCCGAGAGAGCAATACTCCACCTAAACTTCCCAAAGAAATCAGGGAAGGAAGCCTAATTTATCACACACCTACTGAAAGTGATTAAGCCGGAGATAGCCAGAAAGTGGAGGTATAAGTGGACCATATTGTTTGGAAAAAAAATTAAGGCTCATTTAATAAACCAATGACTAATGGAGAGAGGAATATTGTCGTAATATAATTGGAACAATAAAACATATAAACAATGGGATGACTGGGTTAAATTTTAAATGAAGGCATCTAGATGGGTAAATTAATGAAAGGAACTCACCACACCAGGTTATCTCTGCTCCTGTAATATACACCCCTTGGGAGCGACAATCGGCTAAGGCATATGGCACTGAAGGTTGAGTCAAAATATGTCCATGTCTGTATGTCATGTTTTACTTAATGCCCAAGTGGGCACCCTGACTTATTCTAATAAAGTTGGGGTGGAGGGTGGGGGTAGGGAAGAGGATAGGGGGTAGGGGGTAGGGAGGTTAAGATGAGAAGTAGGAGAGGGACACACATTCAAAGGATAGGCTAGGTGGAAATAGAAGAAAGAATTATAAGTGATACCCCTAGATCCTATCCGATACCTATCCTTTGCCCCATTCATTAAAGAGTACAAGGACAATTAAGACAAGATTTATGAAAAACAAGGGGAAAAGGGGAGAAAAGAAAGGGAAAGAAATGGGAGAAGAAGAAAGGGAGGAAACAAGTAAAAAGGAAAGGGAAAAGAAAAGTGAAAGAAAATGTATTATGACAAACGACACAATGATGACTTACCAGGGACCAAGGCTTAGTATCCCAATATCACTGAGTGTTAAAAAAATAAAAAAATAAATATATTAGCCCCATACACCAGAAATAGCATTACTGCACATACTAATAAACAACCCACCCACAGCTCTTGGAAGTAATAACTGGATATATTTTAATCCATGTTTTGATAACAGTGGTTAGTGATATGCATGTTATCAGAGTACACTCAATAGCTATTGCAAATGTGTAAGTACCTCCTAATATATTCAAAGTGGTGCTTGATGGGAGTGGATACAACTCAGTTGTTCATTCCAAGGGGGATATTGATATTAGGAATGCATATAAATGTAGACAATTGCGTAATATGTCATCATATCTTAAGGATATGTTGTTCAATTGTACATGTACTGAATATTGGATATATATATATGCAGAAGTGCACCCATGGAACCATTTGAAAATAAATTGTGTGATGCAAATTGTTCAGAGATAAGGCTTTACACAGTCAGAATACTGTGAATAAGACTTGATTTTTTAATGTGAGTTCAGTTTGGACATCTTTGGACATCAGATGAAAGACTGATTAGAAAACCTTCTATTTGTGTCTGTATCCTCTTCATCATCACTTTGCAATCTTTAAACTCTGAAAGTTGAAGTATTACTAGTCAGATATAGCACTAATTAACTACATATCAAAGGCAATCTTGCTGGAATGTGTTTAGTTGATGGGCCAGTGTTGAAACTAACACAGCTAACTATCTACAAATTGTACATCATCCTACAAAATGTGTGTCTGATGTGTGGCTTCTTGAATCATTTGAGGGTGCTGATTCTGTGTCATCATTGTGAGTTATCTACCATCACCCTGACCATGAATAGTTCCTGAAGCACCTGACTGATCTCACACATCTGGATTGAGCTATCTTAAATGCTGACTGTGTTTACATGTTTGGTTATCCTTTTCCAGATGCTATTTCTCATCTTCTGGTTGGTGTTTCTGAGTGTGGCCTCAATAATCTGTTGGTAACAGCCAGACAATTTTGTAATTAACACAGTTTTTTTTTTCTCAAAAAGATTTTTTTTTTTGCTTGTTTGCACTTTTGTAATGGATATTTTTGTTATTCTCACAAATGCAGCTTGAATTCAACAGTGTTCTATAATTTAGTATTGTAAGATTCTGCATTCTGCATTCATTTGGTATTGTGTTATCTCACAAATTTTACTCAGTTCTTGTCAGTTATTGGCTGTGCATAGTTTCCAACCTTCAAAACTTATAATTTTATTTGTACATTTCTGCATTTTCTTTTGGTTATACTTCAGTAATTTCTGGCTTTAATGTATTTGTGGAAAAGCTTTCATAGAATAGAATTGGGATGTTGAGGTTTCAGCTGCATTCGGTTTCTGAAGATATTGGTGTGGAATCGGCTATCATTTCCAGATTAAGAATGTTTTCGGCGGCTCATCAGTTGACACTGATGTGATCAAAATGTGTCTGCAACCCGGAGGCATCATTTCTTTGCCAAAAACTGGAGCTACCTGAGTCAACCTTTCTAACCTACTGTTACACTCATCAGTGGGAGAAAATAACAAAACAAATTCCTCTTTTTTTTTTATAGGAAAAGTAAAGTTGTATCTGATCACTCTCAGCCTGTAGATGCCAAACTTTCACATTCAGTTTGATGCAGCTCAGTGTGATACAATGTTGTTTTTCAAATGAGCACATTGCCATGGTGATAAAGGAGTTGCCATGGCAACTTGCCCAAGTGTGAAACAATATTTTCTATCTTGATATTTCTTTAATGGCAGTCTATTCTTTGTGTATGTTGGATGGATTTTGCAAACGTTGTTACATAGTGAATCATTATCCTAGAGATGATCACCTCTCACCAGCATCATTCTGAATATCTGTGACAGGAGTGTTTGTAAAAAGGTAAATTAAATCATAAATATTCAGTGTAAGGCTTGTTTTAATTTTAGTTATATACTTAATACATGTATTACAACACAATATTTACTAGGGATGGCTTATAACTATGGAACTGTAAACATGGTGTTCTTTCTACTGATGCTAGGTTGCAGGCCCTGTACCATGATGTTGATATAATACCAGCTTTTTCCATTATTCGTTGAATTACTGGAATCATTATATAGTTTATGTTTTGCATGGTCTGGAACTCCACTGAAATACTAGGGAGTCTCCAAAACACATTTTGTGATACATTTCCATATATTGTCTCACCTGATTATTGCTTTCCCCTGTTAACCCATTGGTGACATTAATTTTTTGAAGTTACATTCACTTGGTGACATGGACTGTTTTGACATTTCTGCAGTGTTTGTGTTTAGCTGTAATTTTCTTCTTTCTTGTTCACTGTACCCATGAAAATTATATATTATGTTACCACCATAAAAAGGGCTTTCTTTAAATACAATTATTTTTGTCATATCATATAGTTTATTTTGAAAAAAAATCATAAAGTATGATGGAAACAATAATAAAAAAAATTCTCACTTTGACCTAAAAAATCTTTTACACAATTACAAATGGTAAAAAATGTAGTCCTGAGTTTAGAAATATGTCATCTTATATGTTTTTCTGTTATTTTTGCACATATTTGTTTTGTTTTCTTACCATTTTCTCAGAAAAAAAAAAGGGTGCGCTAGTGACATTAATAATAATAATAAACATATCGTGTAGATCATTGATGGTATCAACCTTGTGACTGAATATGGTTGAGACAAGATAAAAGTGGACAAACACTTCACTCCTCAAGCGGGACTGGATGCCAGTAGATGTCTGGCAGACCTGAAAGGCCTATATAATAGTTGGCTGATAACTTTGTGGCTGTTTTTTCTCCTTTTTTTCCTTTTGATTATTTGTGAAGATGCCATGCATTACTTAAAAAAATAATTTGATTAATCTGAATGGGGTTTATTTTAAAAAAAAATATATTTTACTACGATTTTTAGATATGTATCAAAATCCTTTACTTTTGAAATTTTGGTATTCATTTGGTGCAATTTAAAAAAAAAATATTGTGGCAAAATGAGTGCCAGTGATGTGCGAAGCTTACTGAATACCTGTTTGTAAGCAGTCCTGTTTCAGTGATGAGTTTCAAACTTTTATAGAAACCATGCAGAGTAAATAGTCACATGCATTGAAAGTGTTCTACTTTAATCTCCTTATTTGTTATATCTTATATTTATTTTGTATGAAGGAGGGATGACTGTGGTGATGTCTTGTGCTCACAGCATAATCTTTTGTCATTCTATTAGTGATTATAACAAATAAATTGTTGGACTGAACAATGTTACAAATATCTACAATGATGATGGATCATGTAGATCTTGAGAGTACAAATGTACTTCATGAAACAGAATCAGCAAGGGATTTTAAAGTATGAACATATTATCTGTAAGAAGCCTACGGGAGCTATGTTAGTTATTGAGCAAACATCTATGACAAACATGCCAGCTTGTTCAGCAACAACAATGTCAGAAGAATTGGAATAACGTACACGGTTTGTTTTGCTGTTGAATGTGAATGTCTTACTAATATAGTTATTTGTGATTTTTTTGGGGGGGAAATCCTAATCTATAATGATAAATAATTGTCAAATCTTTCACTGGGATCTATTCGTTTAAAGACAAACTGGTGAATGTAACTGCTAAAATCAGGCATACTGGTTAAGTGGAAAATATAAGCTGCAACCTGTGCTGGGATGGAACCCTGGGCTTCTGTGTTTTTGATACCTTGTTTGTTTTGCTCAGAACCAGAGGACTTCATTTTAAGACGTACTCTTTTGCAGATAAACCTCCTGCCTGTACCTAGGTATCTTCTCATGTGTTTATTACAGCCCTGTCATTTAAACCCCCTCCTCCCAGCACTCTTTGCTGGAACATTTTGCCTGCATGATATTTGTCTTCTCTATGTTTGTGATTCCCTGACTTACCGGTATTGAATTAGCTTGTATCCTGACCACTCCATCATTCTCTACTCCTTGGCTTGTACCTTGATTTCCATGTCCTTTTCCTTCCCTGACCTTTTGGCTTGTGACCCCGACTATGTTTACATTTGTGCCTGTTTTATCATGATGCCCAAAAGGAGGCCCTGATTGTGGCCACTCAAAACCTGGGGCTCCACCCTTGGAAGAGTGGTCACCTTGCACATGGTATTATATATGCTTTTGCAAATGGAATCCAGCTTGAACTGGCATCCGTACCAGTGACATAAGCAAGTTTGAGATGTTTTCCAAATACTAATGCCTGATTATTGCAGTTTACTTGTCAGATTATCACAGTTCACTTTTTATTCAAAGCTATTTGTGCATATCTACAGGACTTTGGGGGTATTTTGGATTCTTTTTGACCTCACAGAAATCCATACACAGAAATGGGGTCAGTTCTTCCGCAAACACCACAATGAATGAAAAACAAACACCCATAATTGTGTTGCACCGTGTGGCTCCTTTTCTCTTCTTTTTCCTTACTGTGACATCACTAACCCATTTTTATTTTACAAGTATCATTTACATGTATTGATCACTTACAGAATGTATTATAGATGTACTTAACTGACATCTTTTTGGGTTAAGCAGTCTTTTTTTTTTTTTTTGCATGGGTATCTTTGTTTAACTGTTTCGTAAAGTTGCAGGTAAAGGAATGAAATGAGAAACACTAAGTGTATGTATATCTGTTTTTATTCTCTTTCAATATTTCCCCAAAATAGAATTTATACATTTTCAGGCTGTGACAAAGGTTATTGGCCAGCGTTGCAGTGGAATAGTGCTAAAGTGTATTATCTCTGGGTGTACAGCCCACCGACTAACCATGACTAGGTGAAAACAGGTACATTTGTTGTATTGATGTATTATTCACTAAAGTATTAACTTTATTTTTATTTTTTTACGTATTCACCTTGTTTTTTTTTCCAAATTAAATTAACATTGATAAATTACAAACTCGTTTCTTCATGCGTGCCTAACTTATGCTTGGAGATTACATTTCTGTTCTATGAAATAAAGATACTATTATTCTCTGGGATAAATAAATCCCTAAATGTTTTGGGATATTTGTAACCCTTATTTACACCACTGCTATCTTTTGAGAAAATGTTATCAGTTAACCCCTTAGTGACAGAGTTCTGTGCTTCATTTGATGTGCCTTGAAGACTTCTGAACTTTTAGAGCAATAACCAATAACATTATTTCTCCTAACCATTTTCTCCAACCTTGAGCTTTTGACCCCAACCCTTAATTTAACTACAAATCTACCCCTAAGCCTAAATCTAACCCTTGCACTAACCCTAATTCTAATCATAATCCAACTGTAACCCTAACTATAACCTTAACCCTAGATCTAGGGTTAGCTTTTCCCTTTTATAAATGTAATGTTTTTTTATCACTTCAGTAACTCTTGCTCGATACTGGCATGCACCATATTGGAGGTGCATGCACTCTTCAATATGGCGCCCATGGGTGGTAAATCAAGCTGCTGCATGATGCCTTGACATTGTGGTAGCAGCACTTTCAAAGCATAAATAGGGATCATCAACCTTTTTTTGTTTTTTGAGTGATGTGCCACCATCATGCATTCGTTGTTCTTAGAGGGTGCCTCAGGAACCCATGACACCCTTTAAGAGTGGAAAAAGAATTTCCCTCAGGCAGACTGGGCTCCAAATTTGCTGGCAAGTAAAATGAATGTAGGCAGAGTAAATCCAAGTGAGAGTGCTCCAAGGCATCCACTGACAAGGCGGGCACAGTGAAAAAATGAAGGAAAAGCTGGCACATCAAACGGCCATGGGAACGCTGTGATTTATTGTGGAAACCAAAATAATAAATGCATAAAAAATGGTGGGGGGTGGGCACTTGACCAAAACCAGTGTGTTTGCTTTATTTTTTATATTATTAACAATATTACTAATATTCCTAACAATAATGGTAACAATATACATAATAATATCACTATTATTGACATTATTATTAGTACAGTATAATGCTTTCACATGCATTTTCAATTAAACATATTAAATTAATATTTAATACAAGCATAATACAAGATCAAACTATGCCAGTGCTCCAAGCTGCCAAGGAATACAATGCAACCACATTTAAACATGCCCATATAATGTAGTTGTACAATCTGCCTAAATAAGAATGTGTCGGCAGATAAGAACCATTCGGCCCATCCGATCCACACATTTTTTTTTATTGTTATGTATTTGTTACTTGTATTATCTAATATTTAGGATAGCCCAATGTGTATCCCAAATAAATATCTTCAATACGATTAATGATGATGCTTTATACCACTCCTAGGGTGACCAGATATATATTTCAGAATCCCAGTGGAGATAAATTACTTTTTTTCCAAAAAAATGTAAAAAAAAACTACATGTGCTCCAAGCTGCCAAAGACTAAATGTGTAAAGGCAAACAAAACTTTTTTGTCAATAATTAACTTAATTAAACTTATTTTTTTAGGGGGGGCACTTAATGTATACTGTATTTGATTATTAAAGTCCCCAGCCCCACCTACTTTCATTCCTGACCCCTTGACTCAATTGTGAAGTCAACACAAATGTACCAAGGGGCTGAATGTGGCATCTGAATTGTATTTCAGCCTTATGTCTGCAAAGCAATTCCCCAACTGTGGGCGTACACATGCAGAATTGAGGGTTTTAAAATGAAAGCAGAATTAATGGGAACTACATTTCCCATTATTCTGCATTGGAAAAAAACTATATCGTGCATACGCGATTGCACACAATTTTGCAGTCAGGTATCTTCCGAATTGCATTGCCGACATATATGTCAGCAATGCAGTTCAGATGTAACAACTGGGGCTGGGGACTGTATGAATAAAAAAAAGTGTCAAGTAAGGCTACCCCCCAAAAAAAAAATAAGTTAACAAAAAAAAGTTTAGTTTACCCCTTAGTGACAAGACATTTTCACCTTGACTTTCCCTTGGTGACAATGGCTGTTTTGACATTTCTAGGGTGTTTGTGTTTAGCTGTAATTTTTTTCTTTCTCACATACAGTAACCCACACAAATTATATGTTGTTTTTATCGTCATAAGAAGGGCTTTCATTAGATACCATTATGTTCATCATATCTTATAATTTACTACAAAAAAAATCATAAAATATGATGAAAAATTTCCCACTTTTTCTAACTTTGACCTAAAATATAATTTACACAAATAAAATCATTTAAAAAGACCCCGTCTAAATAGTTTCTAAATGTTCTCCCGAGTTATGGGGCAAAAACCAAAAATAGTGTTTTTTGTTTTTTTCCTATATTGATCTTTTGACCCCAACCCGAACCCAAAATTTAACCCTTACACTAAATTTAACCCCAACTCTAATCCTTATTATATCCTTAATATTTTTTAACTTTAATTTAATTTTAACCCTATCCCTTATGCTAAAAAATATTTATATATATAGGCTAATATAGCTAAATAACCTGTTTTTAATTAATTAAATATGTATTTTAAATATTTTCCATTGCAATGCTACTAAACTACCACTAGTCAAGTAGCATATTCAGAGCGACGGAAGTGAAGTTACTTTCACTTCCGAAGCTCAGACCGGCAGAGGGCTTAGCCATATTGACGGAGCAGCATGCTCCGTCAATATGGCTCCCCACGATCGCTCCGTGGGGCGATCGTGGGGGTCCCAAAATAGAAATTTCGGTGCTGGCTATTGCCTCGATGTCAAGGCAATAGACCAGCACTGTTAAAGCGGTTTTCGCGATTGTTGATCCTTGGTCCTTTGTCGTTAAGGGAGTTTCTCCCAGGACGTGCCTGGCACGTCCTTTGTCGTCAAAGGGGTTAATAATGATTTAAATAAATGTCTGTTTACAGTGTTTGCTGTAGTGCGCTGGTAATTTTGTTCTTTAAAATTTTGGTAATCTTTATCATGTTCACCAATCTTTACTTATTATTTTTTTTTACAGCATGCTGATATATTCTTTAGCACTGTACAATCGATTCAAAAATAAACAAACAGATTTGTACTTGTTTTTTATCTCATATTGAGCAGGTCCATCTAATGCCCTTCTAGTGCAGCAGTGTCCAGCAGTGTCATCAAATGTCCTTCTGTCAAGCAGTCCTTCTGTCTTCTCCAGAAACATCAAGCCATGAAGCAGCGATGGCCTTGGTATATGATAAGAATAGTTGCCTAACCGACAACTGGTCAATATATGGTTAACTCATTTTTTATACCATCCTCTTCATTGTCTCTTCATAGTATTTTCAAGATGGATATTACCATTAATAGGAGGCAACCCATGATGCTCTCTTACCTCAACAGACATGTAGGCATAATTCTCAGATTTCACACCTTAGAAAAAGCAATCTAATCAATTAATTGAATATAACCATGTTAATTATTGTTGTTTGTTAAAAATGTAAAAAAAAATACTTACAACATAGTAGGCCCAATTCAATGATGCAAAATTTCACATATTACTGTTTTTAACTCAAATGTTTGTATTGCAGTCTATGGGATCCAATACAATGAGATAAATTAACTTATGTCATTGAATAGATCCCAATTACATTAAGGCTAGATCATCAAAAATGGTGGAAACCCCAACACATCCTTCCTCAGTAGAACAAAGTCCATGCAGGAGAAGGATATTATGCATAAGGCACTTCATTAACCTTGAAGGCAACTCCATCTCCAGAAGATCAAGTTCCTGGAAACGAGGATTTATAGGGGGAAATGCACTTAATGGGTACTGTTTATTAGTGCCCTTACCACTCACTCAAAGAAATGTGAAAAGGATACCTGACTAATACCTAAACTACTGGCAAGTTTACCAGCTAGGATGAATCTAGGATAGCCAAAATAGCTTAGTCTGACCTTTTGAATGATGCTGAGATCACTGCATATCTTCAAAATGATTGTGGGTTCAAATAATATTGGCATCCTGAATTTGGCTGGGCTGTAGCCATTATTTTCCTCCTGCAAGCACTTATGGCTGATACCAAATTCTAAATCTGGCATGTAGATATACCATAATAACTATAGTTATGACAAATCAATAATGTATTTTTAGTGTAGAATGGTAGGTCACACCTGTGTACCCAAAATTGAAAAGTGATATTTAAAACTGCCTTATTAAGTAAGCAGTGTTCACTTTCAATTTCTAATAATGCTATGCATTTTGAGAATGTTAGTGTTAAAATGCAGGTTTGTCTGGTACTTATAGAAGCTACTAAAGCAAATTTGATGACGGCTATTTTAGATAGCTAGAATATCTGAATATTAATCACTTTTATTTGCATCACATAATTTATATCCTCAACCAGATGAACTACTTTGTCCATATTTTATGAAATACTTTTTTTAAGAATACATCTCATTTAAAATTTGTATGTATGTACAAATGTATTAACTTCAATGAAGACAGAATAGGCTAACGTGGTCATGCCTAAAAATGTACAGATGTACTAGTTTCATAGCTTATTCTCTACAGGATAATTAAGCAAATCATTTAAGTGGATAAGTGCTGTACTGCATTCTAAAACTAAGTAATTAATCTCTCTAATTGGCTTCACTTTCAGTTTTAACCTCACTCTGCTCCCAACACAAATGTAGAAAATCACATGGGCTTTCACATAGACGAAAAAAAAAAAAAAAACCTTAAATATGTATGAGCATAAAATGTATATGTGTCTGTTGGATTACTTTTTATTTACCAGTAATATAATATAGGAAAACAATTTACTATTAAAGACAAGAAAGTTCCAAACTTCACTAGAATTAATATCAGCACAACAACTGCGCGGTTGGAGCTTCATGGAATGGGGTTCCATGGTTGAGCAGCTACATGCAAGCCTCATATAGCCAAGTACAATGCAAAGCGTCAGATTGAGTGGTGAAAAACATGCCACCATTGAACTATGGAGTAATGGAAGCATGTTCTGACTGGCAGTCTGATTCTGGAGTCTGAGTTTGACAGATGCCAGGAGAACATTACCTGCCTGACTGCAAGTTTGGTGAAGGAGGGATAATAGTTTGCAGTTGTTTTTCTGGGGTTGGACTATGCCCCTTACTTCCAGTGAAAGAAAATCTTAATGCTTTAGCATACCAAAACATTTTGGACAATGCTATGCTTCCAACTTTGTGGGAACAGTTTGCAGAAGGCCCTTTTCTATACCAGAATGACTGTGCCACAAGAGGCAAGCATGGATGGATAGGTTTGGTATGGAAAAGCTTGACTGGCCCACACAGAGCCCTTTTGGATAAACTGGAGAGTGTGAGTCAAACCTTCTCATCCATATCAGTGCTTGATCTAAAAAATGCTCTACTGGGCAAGCATTCCCACAAAAACTCTCCCAAGTCTTGTGGAAAGCTTTCCCAGAAGAGTGGAAGCTGTTATAGCTGCAATGAGAGACCTATATATTAATGTCTATGTATTTAGAATGTGATGCCATAAAAGTCCCTGTTGGTGTAATGGTCCGGTGTCCCAATACTTTTGTACATCTTCCATATATTTATAATGGATGTACTTACAATCACATACTTATTTATAGAAATATAATTATTCCATAATTGTTTAATTGTTTAACGGTTTATAGATATTCTGTTTCCCAGATGTACACACGAAAAACATACTTATTTCTACTATTCATGTAAAGAAATGTACAACATCATATTATTTAGTCATACCCTGGGTTGATAACTCATAGGGGGTGATGTATAAACATGGCACACATGTAGATAGTTAAAGCTAACAAATCTAAATGTTAAGAGTCTGCTGAACCTCCTCCAGTCCCATACTTCTGGCTTGCACCTGCGCTGAACAAGTATAAAGAATCAGATGCTGAAAAGGGTCTTCCCCTGCACTATTGTATCAGGGAGTACAAAAAATTACATAATCACAGTCACAAATAACTAATGGCAAAGGCACATTTTTTTCAACTTCACAACACTTTACTGGGAGTTTTTAAACATTATGTATCATGTATAGTTCCACGCAAACTGATATACACCTATATAAATATCTTCTAATTGTGCGCCAATCAGCGATACAAGTTGAATCTGTGTTAACCAACTGTGAATTGAAGATCACCAAATTGGAGGAATCGATAATGTCCTGGAAGAACACTAAAGATAGATGAGACAAAACAGACTATTAACTTAACCGGGTTTACGCATGGCCCCAAAATCAGAGTGCAACAATGCTCCAATTATGATCATTAAAACACCAAGTCCATTCTTACAAATAATACTCTCCACGAAGCTGTCAGTTTCTCTAGTTTGGATTTGCAAGATAGCATTAATCTATCCACTACCACAAATACATCTAGAGAAGCTAGAGAGGGGAGAGCCATACAGGTCTTCGATTCAGATGACTGTAAAAAAAACTCAAAAAAATGAGGCGAGACCCAAGCGGTATACTCCCTGTTACAACAAATAGGCCACGCACTTAGAAAACAATGGAGGCACAAGACAAAGACAAGATCCCAGTTCGGGTATGCGTCCATTGAGGGAAAAAACAAAAAAACTATATTGTATTTATCCTCTTTACCACTCAATCCTGAACAGCTTTCTGAACTTTCAAGAGGCATTTTTTTTATCTCCAGCTCAGGACTTTAATCTATTTGAGACTGTAGTAGATGTCAACAGGTTTATCCATCAGTTGGTTCTCAAGAAGTTTTTTCTTGATAAAAAAAACATCTAATCCAGGTAGAATAAATTCTGTCACTAATGACAATGATTTTGTACTAACTAATGATGCCTTCTATTTTCAAGATATGTGTGTAATAGATATCTTGCAATCTTTATAATGGGATTTGGGTCCTCAGGCTAACAAAAGAACAACAAGTTATGCAGACTATTAATACTACATGTAAGCCCCATTACACATTTTATCCCATACAGTGAAGAAGTCCAGCAATCAACTTATTTCAAGAAATCATAGAAACATATTTATGTACTTTAAAGTAACAATGCACTCATAAAAATGTTAGGTATCCTCTTACTAAGAATGAGCATAAGACTCTTGAACTCCTGCAAGCAGACACTGACATTATTATCAGACCAGCCGATAAAAGCAGCGCTATAGTGGTTATGAATTCTGCAGACTATAAATCTGAATCCCTTAGAAAATTGTCTGATACTGCATCTTATATGCATTTCAGAAGGAATTATTTTATATAGTGACATATGTCCTATATAAGGGTCTAATTACTATTGACGTTGTCAATTTTCAGAAAGTTACGAATCATTTCGATTTACCATCAATATCCTAAAATAGACAAATATGATAGTAAGGGCATTTCGAACTGCTGTCTCATGATGTCGGGTATTTCATCTCTTAATGAACACATTTCATAATTTACAGATGTTTTGTTACAGCCTTTAGTCCTTAGATTACATTCCTATTAGCCGGATACCATTCATGTCCTTAACTGTCTTTAAGTTCTCATATTATTCTATATAAACATTACATAGATGATTTGATTTTGATTTGGGAAGTTCCTATCCTGGTATAAAATGATATATTTTGTATTCTCAAAGACAAATAATTTACTTCACATGTTTGGAAGTAAAGTGAATATTTTACCAATAAACATATAAACCTAAATACTTAAATTCATTTTTTAATTTTTTTCATTTTTTCGAATTATTGTACAACATTTTATTTAATTTGTGTTGGTTTATTTTTGTTAAACATTTATGTTACATTGTTTTTGTGATATACTTTCGTATTTTTCCTCCTGTGGCAGACAAATAATTATATATTATGCTGTTACACTTATATACCAGAAACTTTATCTTATGTATACTCATTACCAATGTAAGAATCTGTTCTATAACAGGTAGACGTTGTTTTTTATTTGAATTCCATGGGGTTTCTGTTTATATGTACATATGTTATCTTTTTCTATTTATTTCATCCTCAGTATGGGGTTCATCTCTTGCTTGCTATTTTTGAGACTCCACCCTTACCTAATTGATCAGCTAGGTTTTTGGTAACTAACACCCTCTTTTCAGACATTATTAATTTACTGTTTGGTGTATTCTCACTCAGATTATGGTTACATGCTCTGCACGAGTAGCATCAAGTGTGAGCATTTACCTGTACCTGTTAAATTCACCCTATGGGGCTACTATGTGATTTGTGATAATACATCTTTGTCTTTTACTATGTACCTGAGGAGTTGGTGGTCTGTTGGAGCCTCGTGTTATAGATTTTCTGAGTTTTTACACATTATCCCAATAGTGTTCATGTTTAATGCATGGAACAGAATCATGCATTGACGTCTGTATTTGCATTGAAAGAGTATTTTTAAGAGGGCGGCGTTTAATGGAACTGGACCAACTATTTGAATGTTGAATCTATACATTCATTGTTTGCTGTTCCAAGTATACACATGATGTCAATTACCAGTATGTAATGACTTTATTACATATATAAGGTTTATATTTCAGTTTTAACAGTGTTACCTTGCAAATAAGTGCCTAATACCATGAAATGCATCAAGCAACTTGTGCTCACACAAATTATTGGCTGCACAATAAATTGCAGATTGAACAATGCTTGTTTTTTATATGGACTGTTTCTATTCACAGAAGTGTTTTTTTTCATGAGTGGATCACACATTGTAGTTTTATCACCCTGTACTGTTAAACATTGTTCTTCTTGTCAGTGAAATGATTACACAAGAGATTTGTGTAATGCCCATTGACATTTTGGATTAAAAGCATTATTTTAGTGAATAGCCCCCATAATAATCAAAAAGCAGAAGCACCAACAAACATTTAAATGACAAATTATTAAAGAATCAATTGAAACCAGAAGATAAAATCCAATCTCTAAAGATCATCATTTTTCAAATCGTCCATAATTCTGAAAGTTTAAGCTTTAAATAATTGAAGTTTATTTTGTGTATAAACAGAAGTGCAATAATCTACACATTGTCACAAGTCTTAAGAAAGGTCTTAAAACTGACTTGAAATGCTTAACGATAAGAATTCCAATTTTACAAATCAGTGCTGAACAGCTTGAATAAAGATTATTATTACTAACATTATATAGATACTGTTTAATCTTTAACTTTGAGCAAGAGATTTAAAACTTACCTAGCCAGCACTTTTCATGCGTTTTACTAAAAGTTCATTCAATATTGTTCCTTTAATATTTAATTGCACATTGTGAATTACAAGATGCATCAAACTCAAAGGACAGAATCAAGCAGACTTCGGATGTTTCATGCATGTTATAACATTGTATATGCCCAAGGCTTTTCTATTTAGAGAGAGGACAAGGAAGTGCAATGAAGTGAACACAGGATAGCAGAACATGTGAAGCAGTTTATACTCTGCTTAGAACTTTTATTCTATACTACCTGACTGAAAAACTATGTAGTTCTATTTTCAATAACTTTTTTTTCAAAATATATTATTTTATATTACGTAAAAATAAGTCTAAACTACACGGCTTGATTCATGAAAGAGAAGAATTCCAGGGAATTGAGGAGGTAATTACAAACTTAAAGAGCCACTATACTTTTCTTTTTTTTATTTTATTAAAACAGAAGCACCAGTGAAAAAAAGGAGTGGTCCTAGTATGAGGATGAACTGGCATGTTCTCTTGTAGTAAAAGACCTTAATTTTCAAATGCTGCTCTATAGAGGGGAACTTAATGAGGTGAGAACAAAAATAAACATTGGACACATACTAACTAATTGATAAAGTAGATTGTATCAAAGATGAACTGAGCTAGAAGAGTGAAGCTATTATTTATTTATTTTTTACTAACTATATGTGCATGGTAAATAATTAAAATAATTTAACAGAGTAAAAATAATCTTAACTGCTTTGTCACACTTAAGCCACTCCTAATGTGGACTCCATCACCTAAACAGTGTTTTTACTGTGAATGAGATTTATAAGGTACTCCAAATTATTGTCTAATAATTGGAAAAAAACATATTACTTTTCAGGTTTTCAGTGGGACTGACATTATCTTTTTATAACCATTAGTTTTATTCTTAAGGACTAATATTCACTAATGGCAAAAATAATACTACTATTATATATTTTTCAATGTATGAGTTGTCTGTTGAACTCCTCATTAACATTAATAAAGTTATATATATATATATATATATATATATATATATATATATATATATATATATGTTGAGGCAGTCTATAAATAATATATTTTCTATACTCAAATAAAGTGTAATATCTTTTTTCTCTGTTTGACATACAAAACAAGAGAAATCTCATTGTATTCTTTCTGGTTAAATCCTTTCTAAATAAACTAAAATAAATATGAACATTGTTTAACATAAATGTCATTGTTACATTGTCAGAGGTATTGAACAGTGATCTCAAAACTGGTACATATGAATAAAGCAGAAGCCAAGGATAAAAAGATGGATGCCAGCAGCCTCCATTTTGTGTCAGTTTTTGGGCATCCTTCTGCCTGTTCACATCTTATTCTGTGTCCCTGAGGATAAAGAACGCCTTCCACATTCCTAACTCTGTTATCTGAAACCAAATATTGTACTGATAAAATTGGCAGAGGCTGGAATAGATAAGGGGTCATTGTTAGTGGAAGGTTTATGACTCTAGCCACATTTCATTATATCAACTGTGACCATACATACAAAAGGAGACGGGGGGCTTCTCTGCTACTAGTTAGCCCACCCAAACTTACAGAAACTGAAGACACAGTCTGTGAGATTATTTGGATATTAGATTTGAAGAATATAATAAGGGTTATTATAAACACACCTAGTTGATTATAATCGCTCATTAAAATATATAATTAAATCACACCTTCAATAATAAATATGTAAAGTATAATTAATTCTACATATTAATTAGAATATTTTATTGTTTTATTAGTCTGGTATAAATTTTATTATAAGTATTAATCTAATGTGGAATGATAAGAATAAGAATATTTACTCTAATTTGAAATTGTATTAACACTTCTATAGGTTTCAACATATATACTTTCTCACATTATACTCCAGGTATAGCTATAAATCATGACATCATCTCATTTAAATTAAACACACCCATTCACTTTTAATTGGCCAGAGGTTACAGAGAGCAGGGTGTGACTCTGAGATAAGGTTGGATTGATAAGTTGATACAGGAAGAGACCTAGGGAGACTGATTTTGGAAGAGGGGGAGAGCTTCCACTAGTGGGATGAGAGATGGGAATGTTTTAGAAAAGTGCAGAGTCTCTCTCCTTCTGAGGAGAACTCAGGAATATGAGGCTTTTAATAGCACATGTTCACTATAACAATAGACATTTCCATACTCACAGTATTGAGCTAAGTCCCAGGAGTAACTCCCATCACACCATTCTTCAATGGAATGAGTCTCAACAGCAAATCAACCTCTGCCGGTAATGTATAAATGTGGTATTTTTTTTCTAGCATAATCTCAATTTTTATAAATGTAATTAGCATACATATTTGGGTAAAATAAACTTAAATCACACAATTTCTGTGATCTACATGTTTTATCTGGTATTTATCTGTCATCCTTCCTGCAGAAGGAAGCCAGAGATATATCCTATAGATATTACCAAGAAGCAGAAGTTCTTATAGTTTAGCTATTCACCCAAATATGTACCGTATTTGCTCGATTATAAGACGACCCTCATTATAAGACGACCCCCCAAACTTTGTATATTCCTTTAGGAAAAAAACTAAAAGCCTGAATATAAGACTACCCTATAGGAAAAAAAGTTTAACTTGTATATATGTAAATTGCTTTTTAATATTTAATAAAAAATGTATATTATACAAATGCATTTGTTGTTTTTATTTCCTTTTATGTGCCAATGCGGCCCCTCTCTCCCCCTCCCCTTGTCTGTCTATCTCCCCCCTCCCATTGTCTGTCTATTTCCCCTCTCCCTCCCTCCCCTTGTCTATCTATCTCCCTCCTCCCTCCCCTTGTCTGTCTTATTCCCCCCTCCCTCCCCTTGTCTGTCTAATTCCCCCCTCCCTCCCCTTGTCTAATTCCCCCCTCCCTCCCATTGTCTGTCTAATTCCCCCCTCCCTCCCCTTGTCTGTCTGTTCCCCCTCCCCTTGACTGTCTAATTCCCCCTCCCTCCCCCTCACCTTGATTCTCTCCATGGTGGTTAGTGGGGGCAGCTGGGGGATGTCTGCACGATACGTGCATACATCCTCCATGCTGCCCGACACGGCAGTCTATTATGACGGACAGCTGGTCCCTCATAATAGTCTGCCGTGTCGGGCAGCATGGAGAATGTCTGCACGTATCGTGCAGACATCCCCCAGCTGCCCGATTGTCCCTGGTGCCTAGTGGGGCAGCAGAGGATGTCTGCGCGACGGGCGCAGACTCCCCTGCTGCCGCCCGGCACGCTCGCCGGGACTTCTGTGACGAAAGCGGAAGTACCCGGCTTCTTCACAGAAGCCCCGGCGGTCGTGCTGGGCGGAAGCAGGGGAGTCTGCGCTCATCGCGCAGACATCCCCTGCTGTTAGAGAGGGGGATCCAGGTCCCCTGCAGCTCTGCTGGGGACCTGGATCCATGTCTTATAATCTGACCTCAATTTGAGGTCAGATTATAAGACGACCTCGAATATAAGACATTTGCTCTGAAAAAAACCTTGTCTTATATTTGAGCAAATACGGTAATATCTAATCTCCAGAGATTATCTAAGATTCTTATTCTTAATGTCTATGCTAGAAAGCATACATTGTCATTTACCGGGCAAATTAATAAATAGCCACCTTGAGTAGTAATATGAATTAGTAATATTACCTTACCTAAGCAGAGTAATTTGTAGGTAATTATGGTGTACTATCATTAACTATTTTAAATACTAATCATTATGAATGTAGGCGTGGTTTTATCTAAATAAAATGGCCATCTAGTGGTCAGAAACATAACTGCATAGTAAATTATACAACATGCATGTTGAGACATCTACAGAGCTGCATAATTAATGTTTTATTTTATTCACCGCTGTTATAAGTCATACATGTGAATTATGATTAACGTCTATTGATATTATATTTTGTTGTTACGCTATTTTGCTTATTGTTTGATCTTTATTTTATATTCAATAAATTATCATTTTATTAATAATTGTTGCATTGTATTTACTTTTGTAAAAACATCATCCAAGCTCTCCCATATGTCTGAATCATCAATTTTTCATATTTTTTAATGATTCATAATTAATAACCCAAATGCATATTTTTATAGTTATTAATATCTGACAACATACGTACATACGTACACAACATAAGTATTGTGTAATATTTTAACATAGCTCCAAATGAATTTCCAAACTAAATCAAACTTCTCTTAAAGTAGCATTTGATCTGTTTTGTCTGTGTCTGTAATATTGTGAATATATGAATCAATCAATTGAATTGAAACTTTTCAGTGTCTTAATGTCGTACCAAATAAAAAAGGCTCAAAACAAAATGGTTAAGTTGGTGACCACCATTAGTCTGAAACTGCATCTTTTTACCAGTTGACTCATTTAGATAGAAAATAGAACGTGATGCATGTAATGCAAGTGACATTTTTACTCAGAAAGTTACATTTTTGCCATGTAAAAATCCCTAAGTTAAAAGTTGCTGTAATGTAATAGTAACTTCGCCATTACTTTTATAATTTAGTGTTAACGTATTTGATGGGGAACATTGTGAAATCAATAATCTAATGAACAAGAGAACTAAATAAATATTTTGATCTAATAGATTTGGCAACAATTATATAAACCTATTTGACATTATATACTTTGGATATATGAAATGCCCAAAGCATATCTGAGCTCACCAGCCATGTCAAGGCACAATCTTAATAGGGTGAGAGTTGCTATCTAGTCGGCCCACAAATCAGTCTATACTTTTACCAAAATATTTTTAATGTGTTGGAGGAGGTTCAATTAAGCCCCCTCTCAATTAAACCGTGGACAGTAGGTTGGAACCACACTTTGGAGCAAACAACTTCAACTATGTGCAAGCACGGAAATGAAAAATGTTGGTGCTCTAAGTTTTTTACAGGCTCAAATACTATACATAATAATTCTGATGTTTACTAAACACATGTGGTCATGCTACAAGAGCTGTCTAATTGGCTATGCAGTGTATACAAAGATTAAACATTATCTGCACATCTCTCACTCAATTCTATTTTTTGTGTATAATTGTTGCCAATTTTTTGGGGGGCCGAAGAACAGCCAGATTTTGCTTTTTGTATACAGGCAGTGCAGAATTATTAGGCAAGATGTATTTTTGAGGATTAATTTTATTATTGAACAACAACCATGTTCTCAATGAACCCAAAAAACTCATTAATATCAAAGCTGAATATTTTTGGAAGTAGTTTTTAGTTTGTTTTTAGTTTTAGCTATTTTAGGGGGATATCTGTGTGTGCAGGTGACTATTACTGTGCATAATTATTAGGCAACTTAACAAAAAACAAATATATACCCATTTCAATTATTTATTTTTACCAGTGAAACCAATATAACATCTCAACATTCACAATTATACATGTCTGACATTCAAAAACAAAACAAAAACAAATCAGTGACCAATATAGCCACCTTTCTTTGCAAGGACACTCAAAAGCCTGCCATCCATGGATTCTGTCAGTGTTTTGATCTGTTCACCATCAACATTGCGTGCAGCAGCAACCACAGCCTCCCAGACACTGTTCAGAGAGGTGTACTGTTTTCCCTCCTTGTAAATCTCACATTTGATGATGGACCACAGGTTCTCAATGGGGTTCAGATCAGGTGAACAAGGAGGCCATGTCATTAGATTTTCTTCTTTTATACCCTTTCTTGCCAGCCACGCTGTGGAGTACTTGGACGCGTGTGATGGAGCATTGTCCTGCATGAAAATCATGTTTTTCTTGAAGGATGCAGACTTCTTCCTGTACCACTGCTTGAAGAAGGTGTCTTCCAGGAACTGGCAGTAGGACTGGGAGTTGAGCTTGACTCCATCCTCAACCCGAAAAGGCCCCACAAGCTCATCTTTGATGATACCAGCCCAAACCAGTACTCCACCTCCACCTTGCTGGCGTCTGATCGGACTGGAGCTCTCTGCCCTTTACCAATCCAGCCACGGGCCCATCCATCTGGCCCATCAAGACTCACTCTCATTTCATCAGTCCATAAAACCTTAGAAAAATCAGTCTTGAGATATTTCTTGGCCCAGTCTTGACGTTTCAGCTTGTGTGTCTTGTTCAGTGGTGGTCGTCTTTCAGCCTTTCTTACCTTGGCCATGTCTCTGAGTATTGCACACCTTGTGCTTTTGGGCACTCCAGTGATGTTGCAGCTCTGAAATATGGCCAAACTGGTGGCAAGTGGCATCGTGGCAGCTGCACGCTTGACTTTTCTCAGTTCATGGGCAGTTATTTTGCGCTTGGTTTTTCCACACGCTTCTTGCGACCCTGTTGACTATTTTGAATGAAACGCTTGATTGTTCGATGATCACGCTTCAGAAGCTTTGCAATTTTAAGAGTGCTGTATCCCTCTGCAAGATATCTCACTATTTTTGACTTTTCTGAGCCTGTCAAGTCCTTCTTTTGACCCATTTTGCCAAAGGAAAGGAAGTTGCCTAATAATTATGCACACCTGATATAGGGTGTTGATGTCATTAGACCACACCCCTTCTCATTACAGAAATGCACATCACCTAATATGCTTAATTGGTAGTAGGCTTTCGAGCCTATACAGCTTGGAGTAAGACAACATGCATAAAGAGGATGATGTGGTCAAAATACTCATTTGCCTAATAATTCTGCACTCCCTGTATGTTGTCTAGACAATTACACTGAACTCCAAGCACAATCACACTTTCTAAGTAAACATCATAATTATACCTGTATAGCATTTGTGTCATATTAGCACCCCTCCATTTTTCATATCCCCAATATTTTGCTGTTACAAAGAGATACAAATAGAACTGTGTGGTGAATATCTTTCAGTCAACCCATCTAGTCTTCCCATATTTTTACCTCTTGTAACATCCTTATACCTTAGAAAAAAAAAAAAAAATGATCAGTGTGCTGAGACAATATTATCAGGTTTGCATTAATATTTCATGAATGATGACTTACATGTTAATCTCTATAATAATCACCTAAATATTCACAAACATTGAACTCACTGTGAAGTTAGCATTTGCTTCCTCTTGTATCCAAGAACCAATTAATGTAATGCTAGGTCGGTAAGTTAATGCCCAGACTAATTACCTTATGTTTAAGTATTGATTTAGCATTACGGATGTTACATTTTAAAGTATTGACAATCTAACATTCTTTTTATTAAGACTGGCAGTTCATAGATGAAAGCAGACTACCCAGAAGGCAATCTTTACTTTTTGTTCAATATATACATTGCTTTCTTATATTGTGAGATGACTTCGCTGGATTTAAGGAAAGATCATCAGAATTCTTAAGGCTCAGTTCACTAGTATAAGTCATATTATTAATATTTGAATTAAATACATAAATGCACAAAGTTATATAAAAATAAACTCAAATCACATTGCTCTACATGGATCAGGAAATGTATTGGGTAAAATACATTTTACATATTTTATGTCACAGAGTACAATATAAATACAATGCTTTGTGAGCCCTGTGACACATGTTGCAATAACTAGACTTTTTTGTCTCTTGTCTTAATTTTATGCTCAAAATCCAAATAATTTAATGCAATAAAAAATAAGCTGAACTGTGAACACTGAATATCCAGTGTATGACGAAACAGATTTAAACCAGTTAACCCTGTCCTGTGAATCTATGCACGTCTTTATCGCTGTACTATGCCAGGTCCAAATAAATGTATAATAAAAAAAAATGTTTCCATTACAAAAATGTAAACTTAATTGCACTTGTCTTCTACCAGCTAATTACTTACAAATAAAAATATCTCTGTTCTGTGCAGACTGCTTGTAGCTCTGGTTACCAGACCGCCCTGTCAAGTTTAAGAAACTTGTTGTTTGTTTTGTTATACCTTAAAATCTCTAACTTTAAAAAGTGAATGCAAACGGGACACAAAATGGTCATATTACTAGATGCCGTGGTTTCATTTTGCACAAGACTATAGATGAAATGTGATATTTTCTTTCTTTTTAATTGACCTAGAATTTATAGTAGGGATTTAATCAGTCATCCGTCTTTTAGCAGTATAGCTAAGGTCTACAGGGTCCCTTCAGGCTATAATGCCTAAGCAGCGCAGAACACATTTTAGACTGCATCATCAGAACCGCATGTTCACTGAGAGAAAATGCACTCCTTTCCTGTCCTATTTCTGTCAAGCACAACAGAGCAAATGGGATGGTACTTTGTTGACCTATTTGTCTTCCCTTGTGATTACTTTCTGCTTCCCAACCCTTCTAGAGATATAAAACCATTGTTAAAATTCCTGAAAAAAGAATATAATTTAGATCCATACAGTTATCTGAAGCATTTTCAATTTGTGAAGGATGAACTAAATTGAATGTATTACATCCAATATTCATCACTAACATGAATCTTTTCTCCAGTGGATAGTGTTCTGTCATTTTATTCTGTCACCTCCCTCACTCTAACTAAGAGAAAACATGAATTTTTTGACAAGTAGTAGTTTTGTTTGAGTAGAAGGCTATTTATGAAAATGTTACCGAATGGTCTATGTTAATGCATGGAAATGTTGTAATTTAAATACAGTGCTCACATGTATTGGTGTAGCAGGTTTTCTGTGTGGGTGTGACTGACCCTGGCCCCCTCCAGGCAGTAGGATGCTCACTGCAACAGGGTTTTGTTTAATATCAGGTGATAAACTATTTATTCTTCTTAGCAAGGAGGTGAAGTAGTAGATATCAGTTCACCTCAATTGATTAGGCTGTAGTTTGACACTTCACATCTATGGATAATAACTGTAATCTGACAAATGGTACACCACAGCTCAAACATGTCCTAGACTGAAATACCCCATTTCTTTAATGTTATATGACCCTGAACATTCTAGAAAACAGGCTGGAGCACAGCAGGACACTGAGGAGTGGTCTGATAAGAGACCAGGAAAACCATGTTGGAGCACGGACTAAGTAACCAGCCCAGGAACATGAATTTAACTACTTTAACTCCTGAAGTGAATTGGCAATGCAGGCTACTTGAGTTTCCAATATTTGCTCATTATGGCACCAACCTCCCCTCTCCATATAACTCTAAAAAATTGGATTATATTTTAGTATGTTTTCTTATTTTGTAAATTGCTTTGTGATATACCGTAATATGCGTTTTTGTGTGTGTGTACAATAACACAAAAAATATGTAGCTTGAACAATTAAATATATGAGTGAACATCTTCATTGCAATGTTTTTTTATTATTGAGGTAGATTGTTGTATCTAAATATGTTTAATTGAATGTTGCAGTTTAGGAAGTTGGCATGAATCATTGTATGCAGTGTTTTGGATTTTCCCAATAATTGGTCCCAGAGAAAGCTAGTAATTTAGGTTTGTTAATCTATTTTGTTAAGTGCAATACTATTCTTTTATTATGTAAGAGACGTTTCAAATTTCTGTCGACACCTGCTACAATTACTGCATTAAGACTATGTATGTTTGTATCCCAATTGGTAAAGTTATGACTGTAACAAAACACTAGAAGGACAAATGTCAATAATATTATTTTAAATAATGTTTTAATACAAATATGTGACTTATAATGGAAGCTATAATGGAATTTAGTAACAGAAATATTAACTATTGGAAAGCAAGGAGTAAAAAACATACATCCTAATTTTAAATTAGTGGTTTTGAGGCAGTATAAGTCAGTCATTGGCACAAGGGTGATTATGCATAAAAGTCATTTGTGGGGCAATTGGTTCAGTCACCATGGAAATCAATGGAATGTTACTGAATAAATCAGCTTCAAAATTTTTCACCAGAAATTACCTTTTTTACATAACCCCTAATGTGCCATTACACTTTTTATGTCCATTGTACAAAAATACAGTGTACCAGTGAGCATGCAATTTGAAAAGTTGCATAGATAGCTTTTTGGAGGGCATAGTATCTCAAAGCCTTTAAAAGTATAGGACACCAATATGAGTACGTGGGATATTAGTTCAATGTTCTATTTCCAGCTTCTCATAAAATGATAAAACTGTCACCTAAGTCTCACTTCTTCTGAAATACATTTTACAAAGCCGTTTCATGAGGAGCAATTGACTTGGGGATTTATTGTGCAAAGCCCAAAATCGGGAAAGCCTAAAATTGGAAACTTCTGTCTTTCAGCTATATGGATGAGATTGGTCCAAAATTATCAATTCAACCAAACTCAGGCAAATTGGCTACATTTAGATCGGGAAATGTGCTAAAAGTAAAAATTACATGCACATGAGGGCCACATTCAAATAATGATGTCAGCCTAAAAGTACAGTGAAAAATATTTAAAACTGTGATTTGATATGAAAATTGCTACATATATGTCCTAGTAGTTTATTTGATATATAAAATTAAATCATGACTAGAATATTTAAAAATATATATATTTGTGCACAACTGTTGCAATTACCACATCAAACAACTTGTCATTTTTAATGTCATGCATCAAAACACACACGTATCAGGTACGCCAATTAGTAAATCCATTAAAAGTTAAGCAATACCAGTGCATAAATATGCATATACATTAAAAATCAATGTTATACACAATTTCAAATGGTAAATTTACAAATAAATTCCTGCATATATGCAGTATTGGCATATATTACATAATAATTGATTATAGTACCTTTACATAGGACATTGTCAGAAACTAACTTTGCCTGTACTTGAACCCTGATTTCCATGTTACTGGGCATTTTATTTACCAGTCTGTCAGCCTGTTTGTTACAGTTTTGCCTCATGTCTGGTAACCGTGAATCTACAAACCTTGATATCATTGCGAGCTCTCTTCAGCTATGTCTGGTCAGGTGTCTGGCTCACTTCCTGTCACTCAGCTCTGCTTAAGACCAGATTGACACTTAAAACTCAGGGAGTCAACCACCTGGGTAACAAGTGGCTACTTCGGGCAGAACACCTTATTGATCAGACTGCTGAACTCCAAATGCTGTTTTACATCAGTATCCTTATAGCCATTGTGGCCTGAGTGGTGCAATTCCTTTATCGATCCAATCAATCAATCAGATAAAAACACACATTTCCCAGAAGCCAATTAGGAAAATAATAAATAAAATAAAATCACAACCACACTCATTTCTATCTGCACAGTGAGAGGGACATATTTTGAGATAGAGTAATACTAACTATTGACCATGCAGGCCCTCAATCTTATTTTAGTTCTTATTAAGGTTGACACATGGTATGAGACAATACAAACAGGGAGCATTGCTGGCTGATCCTGCTATGGCCAGGCTGCCCAGGGTGTTCATGTTTAGAACCATCAAGTAAGTTGTCCAGCACATGAGAGAGGATCTGGAATAGAAGGAATTATTCTATTCCTGGGCTTGTGAGATTGTTAGCAATATTGCATTACCGTATTTGCTCGAATATAAGATGACCTGCCCAAACCTTGCATATTCCTTTAGGAAAAAAACTAAAAGCCTGATGATAAGACTACCCTATAGGAAAAAAGCTAAACTCGTATATATTCACATGTAAATTGCTTTTTCATATTTAATAAAAAATTATGGCATTTCTTGTTTTTATTTCACTTTATGTGCCTATGCTGCCCCTACCCCCCAGACTTGCCCAATGCTCCCTCCCCACCCAGACTTACCCAATGCTGGCTCTCCCCCAAACGCTGCCTCTCTCCCCCTCCCTCCACCCAAAATTGTCTCTATCTCTCTTCCCTACCCTCCCCCCAATGTTGTATCTCTCTCTCTCCCCTCCCTCCCCCAATGTTATCTCTCTATCTCTCACCATCCCTCCCCCAATGCTGTCTCTCTCTCTCTCTCTCCATCCCTCCCTCCCCCTAATTCTGTCTTTCTCTCCGCCTCCCTCCCCCAATGTTGTCTCTGTCTGCCCCTCCCTCTCTCCAACGTTGTCTCTGTCTCTCTCCCCTTCCCTCCCTACCCCCAACATTGTCTCTGTCTCTCTCTCCCCCTCCCTCCCTCCCCCAAACATTGCCTCTTTCTCTCTCCCGCTCCCTCCCCCCAACATTGTCTATGTCTCTCTCCCCCTCCCTCCCCTCTCCCTGGTGGCTAGTGGTGGTAGCTGGGGGTTGTGTGCATGATATGTGTAGATATCCTCCATGCTGCCCGACACTTCCTTCCATTATGATGGGCAGCTGGATGATCATGTGACCTCCCAGCTTCTGTCATAATAGAGTGTGGAATACCATGAGTTCTTGGCAAGCTTACACTATTGGATATAAGTGAACCATCACATTCTACGTCATCAACAGTAACTGAAAAAATGTAATGAATCCTTTGGAATTGCTAGTGTTTATGTATAAATTTGTCTTAGAATATGGTCTGATCTTAATCTAAGTTACAATAATGAACACGCAAGATCTGTTTTAACTAATAACACACTAATTATTGTATTATTGTATTGTTCTTACCCATATTGAATACATCATTCAAGCATTTACAGTAAACGTTGGAAAAAGTATTTGAACCTAAATGAAATGGGATTGGAGATGTGTTTTTTAGTGCACACTTATACAAACAATACTCAAATGTTTTGAGTTTGCTATTCACAAGAAGCATCTGCTATGTAAACCATGCCTCGCAAAAAATAAATCTCATAAGAACTACGATAACAAATTGTTGAATTGCATAAAGCTGGAAAGGGTGACTAAGTAATCCTAAAGAGTTTACATTTCACTGTTAGACAAATAATTTGTAAATGTAGATTATTTATTACTTTGGCTATTATATCTAGAACTGGGCATTCAGCCAAGACAGGGCATAATTCAGAATGCTTAATAAGGTAAAAAGAATTTTAGTGTAACAGATAAATGCTTGGAGGAATTACGCCCAGGGGGTCCCTGCTTCTTAGAGCTACTTTAGCCTCCCATTCTTTATGTTGCACAGTATCACGACAGTGAGGTAGACTACACACCAGCCTGAAGTAACATACCAACACTGCGTGGTTAACGCGACGGTGCCTGGAGGGTTTTTTGGCGTGTCTTACTTCCGCAACACGTCGTGTGATTGGCGGATAGCGGATAGGCTGGGAAATAAGGTGGAAAGTCCACACTCCTCACTATGTGCAAAGAAGAAAGGGGGTGGATCCCAGGTGTAAAACGGAGAGACTCTTGATTGGCAGCTGTATAATTCCCTGAACACAGGCTTACTAGTTCAGTTATGTTTCTTTTTGCAGTCCCGTTTTCTACCGTGTGTCTTCTAACTGGATTTACTGGCTTTAGACCCTTGTCTGGATTCTCCCACTTGCTTCATCCCTGAACCTTGGCTGGTATTGTAGCTTGTGAACCTACACTGCCAGCATTGACTGCTGGACTTTCTTTTGACTACTCTTTTACCTGATCGTCTTGTTGTTCCGCTTCTGGCCTTCATCCTATGCCAATACCATGCTCCCTACGCTATGCTCCCAAGACAAGCCTGGCAGTAATGATTTGGGGCTGCTTTGCTGCTTCAGGGTCTGGCAAGCTCACCATCACCAAGGGGATAATACATTCCCAAATTTATCAAGGTATGATAAATGCTCTGCATGAGCATTGTTCAGGTGTAATCTGCCCCTGTTTGAGACTATTGCTACCAAAGGAAGTTTGACCAGTTATTAAACAGATAAGATCAAGCAGGTGCCCCTCACAGGTAGGACTGAGCAGGAGCTTTTAGATACGCTGGTAAGCATGCTGAATCAGCAAACAGATAGCACCATTCACCCAGGTGGTTGAGTTCCAAAATAAGGGGTTCAAAGTCCTGCTAGGAATCCTCATCAAACAGAGGTCCTGAAGAGGATGGGAAAAGGCAATTGTGTACAAAGGCAGAATAGCAAATGCAGCAACACTAATGCAAAAACCCAGAGTTAAAGAGGCAGCAGTTATGTATGTGGTTGACAATTGGATCAAACAAGACACGGATGGCAACATATTAATACAAAGGCCTCTCATGGTAGAAAATGGAAATAACCACAAAATTCAGTTACTGTACAGTCAATAGCCTGGTAGCACCATGGAGCCATTACAGCAGGACATGTAAATGTGTTCTTGCAACTGGACTCCAGTATCTTAAAAATGGGCCAAGACAGGAGCTCCTTTTTAAAATTTTAATATAGCACAAAACATCCAGAATTGCTTTAATTTCATGTATTTGATTAGTAATGTATTAACGATAGTCCATAAACCAGCTTTACCACAGAGTGTTCTATGTACAAAAGTAGCTCCTGGAATTGTATGCATCAGAATCTTAGCACCTTGAATGGGAGAAAATGAAAGGTCAAAGCAATGAATTCTACACAAGTTTACCCATAGTTTTTGTCCATTCTGAAAGTGTATACTTATTTATGAAAATCCTTATGTGATCAATACTCTCACAGTAAAGCAAACAATGCTCATGATAGTTAAAAAGAAGGCTACACTCTGCATGTTTTACTTAAGAATATTTCATTGTATTGTTACAATAATGAGGGAAAAAGAAACACTAATAGCGTTGAACAAAATAAGGCAATGTCAATTTTGATGTCGTCATGTTCAAGTAAAAAAAACAAAATCAATTCATTTTCTATTTTAATTACATCATAAATATGTTGTTTTTCTCAACAGTATAACTATTTTCTCAGAAGACGTATAATGGTGCTACATAAATTACAAACTACACAGTCAGGTAAATTGATTGCTTATCCCTTTACTCTTAATGAACGTAAAAGCTTGTCAAATGTTCCAACAATTTCATTTAGCAATTATCTCTTTAATATAGCTTTTCAGTTTCATTCCATCTAAACATTAACACTTACCTTACCAATGACAGTTTGAACAAATATTAAATGTAAACAAATAAGGAACGTATGCCAACTTTAAATGCTACAACAGACAGAGTGAAATCGTAATGCTAACATTTCTTAAACAGTGGGTGGTAGTTTGACTCAAAATCCCAGTTAGAGGTGTGTCATAATCTGATGCACCAATGGCCAACACACCAATAGCACACGTAGTTATTTTCTGCCTGTTTAAACTTGTACTTAGTGTCTAATTTGCCTATAAGTACACATATAAGATTGGGGTCAATTGTTGTATTTTGTATGCAAAAATGAATATAATTCGTATAGCTTTTGCATTTTTTCCCATAGTGTATATTACTATGATGTTGTTGCCCTGTGCTATACCTACAGTGCATAGCTGTTGCTTAATGAAAAAGCATGACATATGCTACTACGTGGTAGAAGGTCTGTCAGTCTGGTACAAAATGGTCACATCACTGCATGACATTAGCATTATATGCTTGTGTGGTCAAAAAATAACCCATGTAGCAGATGTCACAGTATGGACAATCTCTAAAGTCCGCCTAGCTCGATGATAAATCATTCTTTACTGAGTGTGTTGGCAGACAAGCTAATGCAGACCAAGGGGTTTCTACTTTAATTATTGAAAAGCAGCTTGCTGAAATATATGTGAAAAAAGATGAAGAAGGAAAGAAGGGTGTTAAATCAAAAATGTGTGTGTAACATCTGAAACAGCATAGAAAAAAATGACAAGGTCAACATGTTTAGTTTGGAGTATTTTGTTCCAGTAAGTCTAGCAGAAGATTTCTAAAAGTGCTAATCCTTTCTTGTGAACAGAAAAAGGTTTTTTTCTTCTTTGTGATACAGACACATTGTTCATGCAATATAGTGTATATCCAAAGCTCCAAAGAACAGAATTTTTTTCTAGGGGGATTAAATGTTAATGCTTTATGAGTTACAGCATTGCATCTGACTCAGAAGCAGAGGGGTTTTGCTATTTAATAAAACTAGTATGCCTTGTATTACATTAAGCATTTCAACGTTTAACCCAAAAACATGATGTATTCTTAAAATGCTGGAGGCTAACTATAAAATATATGTATAAATATACACCCATCAGCCATAACATTAAAACCACTAACAGGTGGAAAGCGGGTGGAGGAAGTGATGCTTTGGGCAATGTTCAGCTGGGGAACCTTTGGCCCTGCCATTCATGCGGAGGTTACTTTGACACCTACCTAAGCATTTTTAGAGACCATATACACCCTTTGATGGAAACGGTACTCCCTGATGGTACTGGCCCTTTTCTGCAGGATAATGCTCCCCTGCCACAAAGCAACCTCACAACTGACAGTACTTAAAGGATCTGCTGCTAACGTCTTGATGCCAGATACAACAGCACACCTTCGGAATTTTAGTGGAGTCCATGCCTCGATGGGTCAGGACAATTTTGGCATCAAAAGGGGACCTACACAATATTAGGCAGGTGGTCATAATAGTATGGCTTATCAGTGTATGAATACATATGCAAATCAAAATGAGTATGTGTATATCTATATAATTATTTACAATCATAAGGATCAGTATGGATTTGGCTCCTGCTATAACAGACTCTATTGGTGAGTCAATTTGCTTACATTCAATTACAAGATCATTAGTTAGATATTACACAAATGTTGATTAGGTAAATAGCTCTTAGTTGACTTTCCAATTTATTCCACATATGTTTGATGGAGTTGAGGTCAGGGCACCATGCAGGGCAATCAAATACTTCATACCAATCTCAACAAACCAATTTTGTATTAATGACAAGATTAGCCAACTCTGTGCATGTTAGAACAAACAAGGACCTTCTCTAAACTTTTGCCTGAAATTCAGAAGCAAGGAACTTCAAAAGACATCTAAAATTTCATTGCAGCCTGTAGAATTAAGATTTTCCGGGAATATGGATGTTATGATTTTGTTTCCAAATCATTATTATGAATCTCCAGATCTCCTATTTATAGAGGAGGCTTAGAATTTACGTGGGAGTTATCAGAATTTGCTGATAATATGTGATACACACATTCACTTATACTATGTGATGCCCATAATCACTCATACTATGTGATACACAGAGTCACTGAACTATGTGACACACACATTTACTGATACTATGTCATGCACACATTCACTGATACTATGTGATACACACAATCACAGATACTATGTAATGTGATGCACACATTCACTGATACTATGTGATGCACACATGAATACAAGATAGGAAATCAATATTTATCCAAATATTCAACACTGTTATGAGATTAAAATAAAGCAGTCTCCTCCTATTCACCTTCCAGTAATTCTAACAGAGTTTTAGAATGGTTCATTGGCTAATAATGTCCCAATGTGTTTAACGTCTATATTGACCTACTCATCAAGGTGTAAAACACTCTGGATGATTCTTAGATATGCATATAAAACATATTATTGATTGATTGCCTGGAATTTAAAAAATCATAAATTGTTTTCAGAACTTCGTGAAGGAACTTTGATTGCTCGATTATTTCTTTATTATATAACGTATATGATCTTATTTTCATAAGTAAACAACATGTTAAAATGGCTTCCCAATGCAAGAACATATTCAATATGGATTATAGTAAAAAAAAAAAACAGGAGAAAATACATATTCCATAGTGTTATATGTTGAAAATATAAATAGTTCACTGACACACACACTCACAAAGGTATTGCATTTTCCACAAAATGCATAAAAGAAAAGGCAAATTAGAGAGTATTCAGGATAGCTGGTTATGTGCACACTTTAGACGATCCACTGGAATGTAGCAGAAGATGGTATGTGTCCTGCTGTTAATTGCAATGTCATTTTGAGATCTTTTTGAGATCATCCAATATTCGCAACAATTATGATCCTCTAATCCCACTGGGGGCTTGACACAAGTAATCACAGCTCTAAGCATTTTACTAATCATATTTCTTTAATTGTCTACTCTATTACAATAAAAGCTAGACTATAAATAACCTGTTTCGAGCTATTTAGTCCAATCAAATAACAGGTTAAATGTCACATAAATCTCCTATATAATGCCACCATGTATTTTGATAGATCTTTTAAACGGAAATCCTTCCATTTTCAAAGAAAACCCACAGTTTTGCAACAATAACTAGTGACCACAATGATGGAACTTTGTAATAATAAAACCTACTCTCTTTACTAACTAAAACATGGCTGTATTAAATCTTGCAGAAAAAATACAAATAGTATATTTTGTGTTATTTTTATGTCAAAATAAATAAATAATAAAATAGAAAGCTTTGATCTTACTAATAAAATGTTTATGTATATCACCCTACATTTATTTATGAGATTGGTTTCTAAATGTTTTTATGGTATTTATTTGCAATGGTCACTTATATACTTTATAATGTATGTATTATACTTATGTATATATTATACTAATATATATATGCACTATTACACTATATCTACTATTATCATGAAGAACTATTATTGCACCTAGTAATTTAAATCTAGTGATATAACCTGAATGTGTGAATTATTATTATTCTCATTTTTATTATTATTATTATTATTATTATTATTATTATGGTATTAAGAAACTAGATAAGGAGCCACAAGGAAAAAAAAAATCAAACAAATAAAAGAGGCAAGGAGGACACAAGGTTGGGTAACTATAAAACTAAAAATAGAGTATCTAGAACACAGAGAGAAGAAAGCAGTTGGTTAAAAGACCATCTTGTCTCCTTCCTAATAGTATACCCAGAAAAATGTGCAATCAATTTAGAAATGAAGATGCAATCTCACACCCAACAGGGAGGATAAGAGTTGAACAAATACAGAGAAGACATCAGGCCCATAATTATAGTCAAGGTAGAAATACAGAAACCACTTCCTCTTTTACAGGGAGCAAGGCCAAAAAGATGGAAATATAATCAACTGCATCCCAACAAATTTGCCCCATTACAAGATTTGACAGATTCCCCTATGAAGAAGAAAAAAGAAAGGGTTGATAGGCAGAAAAGGGAGGGAGAGAGTGAAAACCCAAGTTTTTAACCTTGAGCAAAATGATGTTTTTAAAATCTCTGGAAAACCACTAAATGAAGGGGAAATAAAAATGTTGCCAAAGGGACACAATCCTTTGAATTTATATTAAGACCTGTATAAATGTATATGTAATTTAAGTGTAAAGAAATACATTTTAAAAAAGTAAAGGGGAAATGTCTTTTAGGAGCAAAAATAATTCCTCTAATTTCAAACCTAGGTCAAAATTGGTTCCCTCTTTTGAAAAATGTTATAACATAGAATTCTTCCATCAGATGGTCCTAAAAGATATAAATTCAATAAAAAAAACATGGTTTTAATCTATATAGGAATCTATGTAGGAATCCAACAACTTGAAATCACTGCAGGACAGAAAAGAGATAAGAATCAAGGAAGTTAATAAAAATTACAGTTCTGAGTCAGCAACATATTTTAGAAGAAGCATTTTAGAAGAGACATACAGTATATTAGATAGAGATCCTACTCGGAAATATGGTAAATTCTTATGGTGATTATTACAAGTTGTCCTTAATAAGGGAGTGATTTCAAAGTCTAATTATGAATACATTCAATATTCTAGGATTTCCATATTTTATTTATTACCCAAGGTTCATCAAATCCAAACTAGATCTTTAGGTAGGCCAATTATTTGTGGAATAGACTCACTGAGCTAGATTCATGCCAGCTATCAACTATGGCAAAAGTAAACATTTTTTTATTGCACATTATTCCTATTGGAATAACGTGTAATTCAATGCCAATGGAGAACACTAAAATATTGTGTGTTAAATCACAAGTTTACCGGTATGGAATAATGCCCTTTTATAAAAAAAAATGTTTTTTTCTCTAAACAAAGGTACATTTGATGCTAGTGCAGTGGAGATTCAGGTGGCAGCATCTGAATTTCTACAAGGGTTATTGTGGAATCTATTAGTTGATTTGTATCCATTATTTATGATTCCTAATTGGAAAGTTTCTACAGACCAAATATTTTTGATGTTGTACATCCCATTTTTTAATATTACCAGTTTCAAACCCCTTTCTTCACTATAAGTAGGGAAAGAGGCAGGGCCGTCTTTAAAATTGACTGGACGCTGGGCAAACATTTGTTTGGGGCCCCTCATTCCCTGCATGCAATCGCACAATCCACCCTAATACCTCCCTACAAAAAAAATAAACACACACACGTGCTTTGTGTGTATGTGTGTGTGTGTATATATATATATATATATATATATATATATATATATATATACTTACACAGAAAACCTTACAGTCAGATAGACACACTTACATACACAGCCACAGTCAGACACACTAACACACAGATAAACTAACACACATACAACCTTACACAGTCAGATAGACACACTTACACACACAGACTTACACAGTCAGATAGACACACTTACACACACAGACAATCTTACACAGTCAGACACACTTACACACACAGTCAAACTTAAACACACACTCGTTTGTCCCCCTCCCTGCTCCCTTACCTTACATTTGCAGGGAAGGGGCTGTTTCTTCTGTGCGTGGCTCCATGTGTTCTGAGCACCGGTATGTTACGGACATCCTGCACTCTAACATGCTCTGTGAGGGGTGGATATTTCCCCCCTCACGTGACACACTTACACATATACTTACACAGACACCATTACACACACAGTCACCCTTACATACACACAGTTATACACACCCTTACACACAGTCACACTTACACAAAAATACACAAACACTCTTAGACATACACAAACACCCTTACACACAGTCACACTTATAGAGACACTTACACACACTCTCTTAGACAGCCTTTCACACAGTCACACACTTACACTTTATTTATTTTTACCGGAAAAATATATATGCTTGTGTGACACTAACAGTCACACTTACACTTATACACACAGTCACACTTACATACACACACATCCACACACTGTTATACACACCCTTACACACAGTCACACTTACACAGAAATACACACACTCTTAAACACACAGTCACCCTTACACATATACATACACCCTTACACATAGTCACACTTACACACATAAATGCATGTCCACACTTACAGACACACTCTTAGCCATTATTTTTTGCCCCGGTGGAGCCCGGATTTCTTTTTCAGAAAACATCACACTCTTAGCCAGCCTTACACACAGTCACACGCTTAAATTTATTTTATTTCTTTACTAAAAAAATAGGCTGCTTGTTCCCCTCCCTGCACATTTACCTTTACTTGCAGGGAGGAGAACGTTTCAGTGTTCTGCCTCTCATCCCTGCAGAGGCAGAACACTCTCCGAAGTTACACAGCGTGATGGGGCGGAGCTTGCCCCCGTCGTGCTGTGCTCACCCCTTGGTGCGGTTAGCTCTCGCCTGCGGTCCGCACCTCGAGGTGAGGCGCTGTTAGGGAGTGAACTCCTTAAAGCAGCGCCTCTGGATACCTGCTCCTGGGCGTGGTGCACCCTGTGCACCCACGGGCGGATCCAGAGTCTGATCTGGGGGAGCACATTCCGTCTGTCTCTTCCTTCCCATGTCTGCCTGTCTCTCTCCTCTCCCTTCCCATGTCCGCCTCTCTCTTGTCCTCCTTCCAATGTCTGTCTTTGTATCCTCTTTTTCCCCATGTCTGTCTCTCTCCCATTGCTTCCCATGTCTGTCTGTCTGTCTCTCCCCTGCCTTCCCAGTTCACTCTCTTTACTCTTCCCCATGTATGTCTCTCCTCTCCACCGTCTGTATTCTCTTCTCTCCCTTCAGTGTTCCCACCTGTGTTCTCTCCCCGTCCCCCCTTCTCTCCCCTGTGTTCTCTCCTCTGTCCCCCAATTCCCCCCCCCGTGTTCTCTCCTCTGTCCTCCATTGTCTCCACAATATTGTCTCTGTCCCCCATTGTTCTCTCTATCCCCCCTTCCCTGTGTACTCTATATCCCCCCCAGGGTTCTCTTTATCCCCCCGTCCCCTCCCCAGTGTTCTCTCTATCCCCCCCTCCCCTCCCTAGTGTTCTCTCTATCCCCCCTCCCCTCCCTAGTGTTCTCTCTATCTCTCCCCCCCCTCCGTTCTCTCTATCCCCCCCCCCCCCTCACCATAGCGTTCTCTGCTCTCCCCGGCTCCCTCAGCGGGGAGACGCAGGCAGCATGTGCTCAGTGTGTGTTAAACACACTGAGCTCTCAATCCATGCTGCTCGCGCTCCCCGCGCGTAGTAGTGACGCAGAGCATCGTATGTCCGATGCTCTGAACCAACACTACTCGCGGGGAGCGCGAGCAGCATGGATTGAGAGCTCAGTGTGTTTAACACACACTGAGCACATGATGCCTGCGTCTCCCCGCTGAGAGCAGAGAACGCTGGGCGCACCTGTACTATGCGATCAGTGCTGATCGCATAATGCAGGTGCATACGGAGGTGCAGCGGGACCACCTGGCAGCTGCCTCGTTTGCCCCGCGTTAAAGACGGCCCTGGAAAGAGGGATTGACAACTTGACACCCATGAGAAAGGTCTGCTCAAACTAAATGCATTGGGCTGATGGAGCTTGTGTGCCCTATGTTAGCAGGGAGGATATCACAGTTCTCTGCCAGTTACACTAGGAATCCTCTGGGTGAGTGCCATCATCTGGCTTCTGTCTTATAGTGCATTGCAGTTTTGGGGATATTTGTCTCATGATGTACACTGTGCTCTGAGTCTAAGCGGAGCAGTAAAATGTGAGTGCATCCTTTTTAAAAAAAAATGTTTACATTATAACAAAAACTGTATCATATTATAGCAATTTTTTAATTTGTAATGTTATATTTTAGGTCAAAATCTATCATGCAATGCTGGAGGCATATTTTGGATACAAGCTGTGACTACCTGGGCTGATTACATTTGCAGGCTGATTATACATGTTTGAACCCTATTCCGGGCTATATACGGAGCTTAGAAATTTCAGTTCAATTTTGCTCTTGGCAAAATTATACTGTCATTTAGATATCTTGTATTTTATTAGAGCTGGTGTTTTTTGCACTGATGTGTCACACCATTTATTGGATTTCATTTATATTAAATGTATTGTACAAAAATATTTTTTGTTTGTCACAGTATTTTTCACATCAAGTGTTTATAAAGTTGTCATATATACAGTGGATATAAAAAGTCTACACACCCCTGTTAAAATGTCAGGTTTCTGTGCTGTAAAAAAAATGAGACAAAGATAAATCATTTCAGAACTTTTTCCACCTTTAATGTGACCTATAAACTGTACAACTCAGTTGAAAAACAAACTGAAATCTTTTAGATAGAGGGAAGAAAAAATATAAAAAAAAAATAATGTGGTTGCATAAGTGTGCACACCCTCTTATAACTGGGGATGTAGCTGTGTTCAGAATTAAGCAATCACATTCCAAATCATGTTAAATAGGAGTCAGCATACACCTGCCATCATTTAAAGTGCCTCTGATTAACCCCAAATAAAGTTCAGCTGCTCTAGTGGGTCTTTCCTGAAATTTTCTTAGTCGCATCCCACAGCAAAAGCCATGGTCCACAGAGAGCTTCCAAAGCATCAGAGGGATCTCATTGTTAAAAGGTATCAGTCAGGAGAAGGGTACAACAGAATTTCCAAGGCATTAGATATACCATGGAACACAGTGAAGACAGTAATCATCAAGTGGAGAAAATATGGCACAACAGTGATATTACCAAGAACTGGAGCTCCCTCCAAAATTGATGAAAAGACGAGAAGAAAACTGGTCTGGGAGGCTACCAAGAGGCCTATAGCAACATTAAAGAAGTTGCAGGAATATCTGGCAAGTACTGGCTGTGTGGTACATGTGACAACAATCTCCCGTATTCTTCATTTGTCTGGGCTTTGGGGTAGAGTGGCAAGACGAAAGCCTTTTCTTACGAAGAAAAACATCCAAGCCAGGCTACATTTTGCAAAAACACATCTAAAGTCTCCCAAAAGCATGTGGGAAAAGGTGTTATGGTCTGATGAAACCAAGGTTGAACTTTTTGGCCGTAATTCCAAAAGATATGTTTGGCGCAAAAACAATACTGCACATCACCAAAAGAACACCATACCCACAGTGAAGCATGTTGGTGGCAGCATCATGCTTTGGGGCTGTTTTTCTTCAGCTGGAACTGGGGCCTTAGTTAAGATAGAGGGAATTATGAACATTTCCAAATACCAGTCAATATTGGCACAAAACCTTCAGGATTCTGCTAGAAAGCTGAACATGAAGAGGAACTTCGTCTTTCAGCATGACAACGACCAAAAGCATACATCCAAAGAAGATTAAAGTTTTGGAATGGCCCAGCCAGAGCCCAGACCTGAATCCGATTGAAAATCTGTAGGGTGATCTGAAGAGGGCTGTGCACAGGAGATGCCCTCTCAATCTGACAGATTTGGAGTGTTTTTGAAAAGAAGAGTGAGCAAATCTTGCCAAGTCAAAATGTGCCATGCTGATAGACTCATACCCAAAAAGACTGAGTGCTGTAATAAAATCAAAAGGTGCTTCAACAAAGTATTAGTTTAAGGCTGTGCACACTTATGCAACCACATTTTTTTATTTTTATATATTTATTTTCCTCTATCTAAAAGATTTCAGTTTGTTTTTCAGTTGAGTTGCATAGTTTATAGGTCACATTAAAGGTGGAAAAAGTTCTGAAATGATTTATCTTTGTCTCATTTTTTTACAGCACAGAAACCTGACATTTTAACAGGGGTGTGTAGACTTTTTATATCCACTGTATGTGTTTAAGTGTTCTTTTGCAATGATGCTCCTTTTTTGCATAAGCAAGACTATTTAATAAAATCTAAATCCATAAAATTATAAATCATGCCCACTCCTCGGCTTTAGTTACATTTTGACAGCCTCCAGGCACTGCTTTTACTAGGGGTATGGGGGGTAGGGGGTACCCTAGCATTCAATTAACATGTTTTGGGTATTTGTTTTTATTTATTTATTAACGCATTATTCCCTTAATTTAATACACATTATTTTGCTACAATATTTTTACATTTAATTACATGTTATTCCTGTTGGAATAGCGCACAGTAAAAACTACTACCCTTTAAAAATGCTGAACAGCAAACATTGAATCCAGGCAATTATGTTTTCTTTTACTTTATATATACCAAAATATATAACAGTACAATGAATAATTAATAAACAATAGCTTTGTTTGAAAGGCAATGTAAATGATGTATACGTCTATTTAAATTATGACTAGATGGAATCCTTTACTTACATTTTTTTGTTTTAAAGACTTAAATTCTATTTTGTATAATAGCTATAGTACTTACTATGATTTTGGTAGCCTCTATAGAGATACAGGGAATTGTATAGAAAACGTAGAAATAAAATCTCTAAAAGTATTGCCTTTTCCTTCTCATTAGTAAACTCATTTAGAACATAGAAGTCTGTGAATGATGAGATACAGTTGAGCCAGAATGTTCTCTAAAATCAATACCACTGATTTGTAGAGACCTTAGAGAGGAAACGCATCTCAATTTCTAACATCACTTGCTGGACCAATGCAGCTGCTATGAAACTTTCCTTAGTTAGACTCCAGAATTTATTTCCAACATTCCTGGCTTTTGTTCAAAATATATAAAGAAGTAGGTTTTAATAATTCAAAAACAAAATGGAGTTGTAGTTGCTATAATAATTATTGTATGTTGGCTGTGTTTGTTCATGAGGAACAGTATTTAGAACAAAAATTTGCCTTTACAAATATTGTTTTTGATTTATGGGGCGTCACAATATGATATATTGTGTGGGACATTTATTTTAATATTCTATTAACACTGCATAACAATTTATTACATTTTATAAATCATTTATAAAGTTTAATGACACTGCATGCAGGAAGACAACAATTTAAATTAGGAGTTTCATTTAAGAGACATATGATCATGTAAATGTGACAGATAATTAATGTTTATTTTATAGCTAAGATTCCATTTTATTCATATACTTAAGCAAAAAAAGACAAACTGTTATCATTGCAAAGTTGATTTAACTGCTATGTAAAAAACAGGCAAGCAAGGGGACAGCACCTAATATTCCATGCCATGACTATAATAATACAGATTTTCATGTGCACCTAACTTCTGGTTTGCTATGGAGCATGTGCAAAAAATGCATTTATTACATATTGCATATGTATTATATTTTTATAGTATTATTCTTTTTTAATTTCTAATTATTTTTATGAAATTTAGTTCAATTCACCAGCTATTAGTTAGTGAATTTAAATGCCCAACACTCGACTAGTATAGCTGACTTTAGGGCAATATCAAGGGTTTTCCATCCGATATTGTGGAAATTGAAAATGTTGTGCTGAAATCGGACATATTGGGTATATCTCCTCAATTCATCTGTCGGCCCCGATCTGGTCTGATTTTGGGCCTGATCCGGGCTTGTTGAATAGACCCCTTTTGATGTCATATACAAACTAACTTGCTTCTACAGAGTCAATCAGAGTTTAAGAGCAGCTACCATAGGACTCACCTCCTCTCAGCAATGTAAGTATTGGAGTCTTGCTAGGGGTTTAAAGTGCTAGCATCCTGGTGTTTCCCACTGTAGAAGATAAACTTAATCCAAAGGTGCCCAATTTTCAGGTGCAAATTCAGCACTTATATTCAAAGAAAATCATCATTTGTAGACCAAGTGTGTAAACTAGTGAGTTCCTGCCATTACTTTGCATCTCTTTCTTGTTTATTACTTATGCCCGTTCAGGGGTCAAGTCCTGGGGAAAAAAGTGTGGGAACTCACCCAAGATCCACTGCCACCCCCACCCCCCCCCCAAAAAAAAAAACATTTTGCAGAAAATTCAGTGCAACATTTATTGTAAAGTGCCAGTTTACACAAACAACTGCAAAATTCACATGCAATAAACAAATGAATATGTCACGACACTCCCGCATAGCCGCGTACGCAAAGGGCAGGGGAGGTCGGAAGAGGAGCAACCCGGAAGTAAGTCCTCCGCTCCTGAGTAGGGTTGCCACCTTTTCCTCAAAAAAATACCGGCCATGTGTGGGCGGGGCTACAAGAGGGAGGGGCCATGATGGGTGGAGCCACCAAGGGGGCATATTATCACTGAAATTAAATATATTATTTGTGTATCATGCCAGTGAGAAGCGTGTGTGTTTATATATATATATATATATATATATATATAAAAATATATATATTTATATTTGTATATCATACACACACACAAGCTGTCTATCACACTCGCAAATAAGCTTTCTTGCACACATTGTCTCACACACACATGCTGCCTATCACAGACAAGCTGTCTATCACAATATGCCAGTTTATTGCCCCTCAGTATGCTAGGATATTGCCCCTCAATATGCCAGGATATTGTCATTTAATATGCCAGGATATTGCCCCTAAATTTGCCAGGATATTGCCATTTAATATGCCAGGATATTGCCACTTAATATGCCAGGATATTGCCATTTAATATGCCAGGATATTGCCCCTTAATATGCCAGGATATTGCCCCTCTATACACCAGGATATTGCCCCTCAATATGACAGGATATTGCCATTTAACATGCCAGGATATTGCCCCTCAATATACCAGGATATTGCCCCTCAATATGCCAGGCTATTGCCATTTAATATGCCAGGATAGTGCCACTCCATATGCCAGGATATTGCCATTTAATATGCCAGGATATTGCCCCTCAATATGCCAGGATATTTCCATTTAATATGCCAGGATTTTGCCATTTAATATGCCAGTTTATTACCCTTAATATGCCAGGATATTGCCATTTAATATGCCAGTTTATTGTCCGTAATATGCCAGGATATTGCCATTTAATATGCCAGTTTATTGCCATTTAATATGCCAGTTTATTGCCCCAAATATGCCAGGATATTGCCATTTAATATGCCAGTTTATTGCCCCTAATATGCCATGATATTGTCATTTAATATGCCAGTTTACTGCCCCTCAATATGCCAGGATATTGCCATTTAATATGCCAGTTTATTGCCCCTCAGTATGCCAGGATATTGCCATTTAATATGCCAGTGTATTGCTCCTCAATATGCCAGGTTATTGCCATTGAATATTCCAGTGTATTGCTCTTCAATATGCCAGGTTATTGCCATTTAATATGCCAGTGTATTGCTCCTCAATATGCCAGGTTATTGTCATTTAATATGCCAGGAATTTGCCACTTGATATTGCCCCTCAGTATTTTCGTTATGCCACCCTCCCCCCTTCCCCAGCCAGTACTTACCTCCTTGCTGCGGTCTCCTGGTGAAAGTCCGTGGCTGTGAGGGAAACGTTGTGCACTCCCCTCCAGCCGTGCAGCTTCAATAAAGTTTGGTAAAACTTTTTTTTTAAAACAAACTTTATTGATCCGCGCAGCTGGAGGGGAGCGCACAATGCTTCCCTCACAGCCACGGACCTGCACCGGGAGACCGCAGCAAGGAGGTAAGTATTGGGGAACCCTACTCCTGAGTCCTGACTCATTTACTATGCGATGCCGCTCGCTCGCATAGTGAAGGATCGGCTCAGGAGGAGCACCGGCTTGGCTCAAGAGGCAGCTGCCCTGGTCCTGTAGGAGCAAAGGGAACAGCGCTCCTGCCATGAAAAAAGTGCAGAAAAGCCGTTCCCATGCGTTTCTGCAGGACTCGAGCCCTGTGCCGGTTCCTTTTTTTGTTTTACATCCGTGTGCCTTGCTCCTTTGCTTGCTCGGCCACAGAGTGGCTTCCTTTTTAAAATCTTTGCCTCTCTAATTTAAGACTATGTCCGCGACAAGTAAAAGTAATATCATGAAGTGTTACTTTACTGAGAGGGTAGTGGATGTATTGAATAGCCTTCCAGCAGAAGTGGTAGAGGTAAACACATTGAAGGAGTTTAAAAATGCTTGGGATAGGCAAAAGGCTATCCTAGTTATAAGATAAGACCAGGGACTAATACAAATATTTAGACAATTTGGCAGACTAGATAGGCCAAATGGTTCTTATCTGCCGACACAGTGTCTATGTTTTTTTAGGACAGTGTGGCATTCTACTTTTTTCTTGCTCGGCCACAGTGTGGTTCCATTTCATTGTTCAGATTATGATCACAACCTGCTTAGTTTGGCTCTAGTATGGCACATGCCCAGTTGGTACCAGAGTGGCATCTGCCAGATGGCCACTGAATGGCACCTACCCTAGCTTAGCTACTGTCTGGCACCTGCCTAAGCCTAGCCATAAGACCCAAACCTGCCTAAGCCTAGCTAGTCCAGTACCTGTTAATTTTAAAATTAGGCTATACAGAGAGGAAACATCTCATGCATTTTATCACTGACAAGCATAGACAGGGAGTAGAAAAAACAAGTTCAACATTTAAAATGTGGAGAACCAATCAAAATTATATCAACTGACCTCCCTACTTTCATCACCTAAAACATCTGACCTAGTTATGGGACAAACAATTTGTATATCCTATTTTTTCTTTTCTTTTTTTTAGATAATTTTTTATTGATTTCGTATACAGAATATACAAATACAGGATAAAAATAAGAGCGAATTATACAATAATGTATAAGTAAACTGATCAATTGCCTTACTAACATATATATACAGAAGTAGTCCTGTCCCTTTGTCCTATTTTTTCTATGGCAGACTAATTAATGTCCTTTATTACATTAACATGTTATATTTTTAGTATTATTTTTACTTATTTCAAATTGGCTTTATTATTTTATATTACATTTTAAGTTTAATTCACCAGAGAATTGAAATGCCTGCTATTGTAGCTGAATTCAGGGCAATATAGGAGGTTTACAGCCCAAATTGGTGAAACTTGGTGAAAAATCGATCATATTGAGTAGCCACATTGGGTATTTTTATGCAATACTAGCTCCAATTTGGCCCAATGTCAGGTACAAACTAATTGGCTTATCAAAAGAGTTAACACCATGTATTTATGGACCTTGCTTTGTGCACTGGGGCACAGAAATGCTGAAAATGGCCTTACCCAAACTGTTCCCACAAAGTTACGACATAGCATTGCCCAAAATGTCTTAGTATGCTGAAGCATTAAGATTTTTTTTTTCAGTGAAAGTAAGGGGCCTAGCCCAGCACCTGAAAAACAGCCCCATACCTTTAACCTTCCATTACCAAACTTTACAGTTGGCACAATGCAGTCAGGCATGTAATTTTCTCCTGGCATCTGCCAAACAGTGAAGAGGGATTTATCACTGCTTAAGAGTCCAAACGGTGTGTGTTACACTAATAGATCCAATGCTTGCCATTGTACTTGGGGATGTGAGGCTTACATGCAACTGCTCAGTCATGAAAACCCATTCCATGGAGCTCCTACCAAACATTTTTTGTCAGGGCAGCCATCAGAAATTTCAGGGCCCCTTACTTAGTCTTAATTAGTCTTCATTTTTTGACTAAAAGTCGGGGTCCGCATCCTCTGGATGTCACATATTAATTAATAAACTATCAAGGGGGGGCACCTAATGTGACCAGTGACCTGTAACAAAATCCAGACAGATATAGTCAGTGTCAGAGGATTTAACCCCTGCATTGCTTGACATATATAGGTAGTGTCAGATGAGTTAACCCCTGGATGGCTAGACAGATATAGGCAGTGTCAGAGGAGTTAACTCCTTGAGTTGCTAGACAAATCTTGGCAGTGTTTGAGGCATTTACCCCTTGGGTAGCTAGATAGAGGCAGTGTCAGGGAAGTTAACCCCTAGGGTGGCTAGACAGAAACAGTGTCAGAGGAGTTAACCCCTTGGGAGGTTAGACAGATATAGGCAGTGTCACAGAAGTTAACCCCTTTATCCACACACTCCCTCACACACATATACAGTCAGTCTGTCACTCACACTGACACACACACTCACTCACACTGACATACACACGCTCACACTGACATACATACACTCTCACTTACACTGACATACACACACACTCACTCACACTGACATACACACACTCTCACTCACACTGACATACACACACACACACTCACTCACTTTCACTGACATACACACACACTCACTCACACTGACATACACGCACACTCACTCACACTGACATACACACACTTACTCACACTGACATACACACACACTCACTCACACTGACACACACACACTCATGCACACTGACATACATACACACTCTCACTCACACTGACATACACACAAACACTCACTCACACTGACATACACACACACTCTCACTCGCACTGACATATACACACACTCACACTGACATACACACACACTCACACTGACATACACACACACTCTCATTCACACTGACATACACACACTCACTCACACTGACATACACACACACACTGTCTAACTGTATAACTTACCTCTCTGCATCTCTGTGCTTTGAGCTCCTTGTGTGAAGGAGGTCTCAGACAATCACGGGAGGCTTCTGAACTCTCAGCCAATCAGGAGAGTTGAAAGGACTCATACTACAGGAAACAAAGGAAAGAAAACGAAAGCGGCACTGAGAAGAAAAGTGGCGATTGGTGCAGCTGCCCCATTAAAGGACAGGCGTGGCAGGGGCCCTCGGGGCAGCTGCCACGGGGCCCCCACAAATCAGTGGGCCCTGGGCAGATGCCCAGTTATTTTTTTTTTTTACGGTTTATCACCCATCACCCCCTGATGGCGGCCGTGGTTTTTGTGCTGATATTAATGCTAGTGGAAGTTTGGAACTCTTCAGCTGTGGAATCACAAACTGGTGATTTGTACACACCATTCATCTGTACTTTATCTGTATTCTTCCATTAAAGAAAGTTTATATAAACCCCCACAATGATCTGTGTGCAGAACCCATTGCAGGGACTTGCAGCGGGGTCCCCACTGTCAGGTGAGACCATGCTCTGACACAGAAAATGGATCTGACGCTCAAAGTGAGCATCGGCTCCATTTTACAGTAAAAGCCTTCTCATAGACAGTCCGGCAGGTAACAGCCATTCGCGGCTCCCCACTATGAGCTGTTCTTGGGATCACGCTGCAAGTCCCTTGCATTGGGATCCCCAGTGTCTGAGTGTCTTTGAGTAGCCTCAGTCTGACACAAGAAATGTAGCGAACGTTCAAACAGAGCATCCACTACATCACTGACATCACGGCATGCCCGAAACTTCCGGGTTTGGGCACGCCTCTGTGACGTCACAAAGTTTCGCGGGATACTGCCTGAATGTTCCTGGCTGCTGATCACAAAGTGATCGGCGCCCAGGAACAAAAAGACACCTATGGGTACTATATGGGCAATAAAACTGATAGACTTCTTACCGCCCAATTATATAGGAACAACGCCACGAATAGGATACATAACATAATAAACAATGGGGATACCACTATATCACCGACTCAAATTGGAGAACAGCTTAGAATTTTCTATAAGAAATTGTATTCCATAAACAATGATGTGAATCAGAGAGATTTAACCCCTTAGTGACAAGACATTTTCACCTTGACTTTCCCTTGGTGACAATGGCTGTTTTGACATTTCTAGGGTGTTTGTGCTTAGCTGTAATTTTTTTCTTTCTCACATACAGTACCCACACAAATTATATGTTGTTTTTATCGTCATAAGAAGGCCTTTCATTAGATACCATTATGTTCATCATATCTTATAATTTACAACAAAAAAAATCATAAAATATAATGAAAAATTAAAAAAAAAACACTTTTTCTAACTTTGACCTAAAATATAATTTACACAAATACAATCATTAAAAAAGACCCCATCTAAATAGTTTCTAAATGTTCTCCCGAGTTCAAAAATATGCATGTTTCCATATTTTTCGGTATTTTTTTGCGAGTTATGGGGCAAAAAACAAAAATAGTGTTTTTTGGTTTTTCATATATTGATCTTTTGACCCCAACCCGAACCCTAACATTAAATTTAACCCCAACTCTAATCCTTATTATATCCCTTAATATTTTTTAACTTTCATTTAATTTTAACCCTATCCTTTATGCTAAAAAATATTTAATTTTAACCCTATAGGCTAATATAGCTAAATAACCTGTTTTTAATTAATTATATATGTATTTTAAATATTTTCCATTGCAATGCTACTACACTACCACTAGGGGCAGTCAAGTAGCATATTCAGAGCGACGGAAGTGAAGTTACTTTCACTTCCGAAGCTCAGACCGGCAGAGGGCTTAGCCATATTGACGGAGCAGCATGCTCCGTCAATATGGCTCCCCACGATCGCTCCGTGGGGCGATCGTGGGGGTCCCAAAATAGAAATTTCGGTGCTGGCTATTGCCTCGATGTCGAGGCAATAGACCAGCACTGTTAAAGCGGTTTTCGCGATAGTTGATCGCGAAAACCGCTTCATTCACTGCAGGACGTGCCAGGCACGTCCTTTGTCGTTAAGGGAGTTTCTCCCAGGACGTGCCTGGCACGTCCTTTGTCATCAAGGGGTTAATAAAAAATTATCTAGAAGATATACCTCTTAAGAAAATTACTGATCTCCAAAGGGAAGCGCTTGAACAACCGATAGTTAGAGGAAGTAAGGAAGGCTATTCTACATCTAAAAAACAATAAAGCACCAGGGCCCGATGGCTTTTCAGGACGATTCTATAAGGAAATGGTTTCATCTTTAATAACATATTTCACAGATATATTTAATTCTTTTAAGGAAAGAAGATCCCCCCACAGGAAATGCTTCAAGCTTCCATAATACCTATATTGAAGCCAAATAAGGATGCAACAAAAATAGGAAATTATCGACCAATTTCATTAATAAATATAGATACCAAAATATATTCATCCATACTTGCAGAACGACTGAAGTCGTGTCTAACTGGCTTGGTGCATACGGATCAAACAGGCTTTATGCAGGGTAGGGACCCAGCGGACAATGCCAGGAGGAACTGTGATATAATCGAACACGCCAATAGGTCCGGGAGGCCCATGCTGGCCCTGTCTCTAGATGCCGAAAAGGCCTTTGACAGGGTCAGCTCGGTCTTCCTGGAAGAGACCATGGTCAGGATGGGCCTTGGACCTAGAGTAATAAATACAATAATGGCTCTTTATACAAACCCGACCGCAAAGGTGGTGGGGCAGGGTGTTGAATCCAATTGGTTTACCATACATAATGGAACAAGGCAGGGCTGCCCGTTAGCACCTATGTTGTATATCATGTCTCTTGAGCCCCATGCCGAAAAAATCAGGAATAACAAAGAGATCAAGGGACTAAATATAGGTAAAAGAGAATATAAACTCTCACTATATGCAGTCGATATTCTGCTAACACTGACTAACCCTGTCTGCTTTATTGAGAGAAATAACAGATTACGGTAGCGTCTCTAATTATAAATTAAACATAGGTAAATCCCAAGCAGTTTGTGTAGCAATGATCCAAAAAGCAAAAGAGAAATTAAAGGAGGAGTATGATTTCAAATGGTCGGATAAAATAATTGAATACCTGGGTCTAGAGATACCTGTAGATGGCCAAAATATACTTGAATTAAACTGTAGAAATCTGATAGGGCCCACATTAGGCACTCTGAGGAAGTGGAGTCAATTGGATGGGAAGAATTAATATTATAAAAGATTACATCCTCCCTAGATGGATATACTTCCTCAGGATGCTACCAGGGAAGCTCAATGATGAATTGATTAAACATATTCAGAATAGTTTTATATGGAGAGGTAATAAACCCAGGATCAATAGGGCCACGCTCCTTAGGGATAAACGTCTTGGGGGAATGGGTATTCCCAAACTCAAAACCCTGTGGGAAGCAAGTATGCTGATGCATATAAATAAAATTCAATGGACCGAATCTAAAACCCTAGATTGGTACAAGATAGAGACAGAACTGACTGGAGGCACACCATTAGAACAATTCATATGGTTTAAGAAGGAAGTGTATAAAGAGTTAAAAATGGACATTGAGGGATCTCCACTGGGCGACATTCTAGAGCTATGGCAAGGATTGAAGAAAAGATGGGGCATAGAAGGAAAGATCATCAGTACAGCACCCATGGAAGTACTAGAAAGGAATATCCAAAATATTGAAACAGGTAGTTGGGTAAGTAAAGGGATAAATAGTATACAACAACTTTATCATAGGGGAAACTCAGAAGATTTTCAGAATTAAGATTAACATTCGATCTACCGACAAAGGACCTATTTAAGCACTTAAGGATTGGACATTACCTAAGTAAAGAACTACTTAAGGACTCAGATGGGAATGATATAGGAGGAGGGCTAATATAGTTATTTAATGGGAAAAAAAGAACTAGGGCCTTAAAATAATGTATAGAACTTTTGAGAAAAAAAACCAAATCCCCCCCCACTAAATGCATGGATAAAATGGGATAGAGATCTGAATGGTGGAAATGAACAAGAGGTTTGGATAAGGGCATGGAATGAAGTCAGGAAGCAGGTCCATTGTTTGGACCTCCAAGAAGTTTACTTCAAATTGGTCCACAGATGGTATAGGGTCCCAATAATAATGAATAAGATAGACGCCGCAAATTCACAAATGTGTTGGAGAGGCGGAAAACATCGTGGTATCTGGGCCCACATCTGGTGGGAATGTCACAGGATAAAAGACACCTGGGTTAAGGCGTTTAAGAAATTATCTGTCATAATCGGTATTAAGATCGTTCCCTGCCCTCAGAAAGCATTAAACCACTTAAATTGGGGGGGAATTGCCAAAAGACATTATGGGATTATTAACCAGATTTTACTGGCAATGAAAATACTAATAGCCAGGAAATGGAACCAACAGGACAAAATAGAATGGATACAATTAGAGAGACAGATAAACCTGCAAAGGGATATGGAAAGAGGTTTTTATTTAGTTTCCGGTACCATGAAGAAATTTAATAATATATGGCATAAATGGAATTCTCTGCTAGAAATGGGGAATTAGTTTCTTGGTAGCTCCGCATTAAGGAGTAAAGGTAGAGCAACGTCGTCACGTCACACATGTTAGTCTATGTTGTATGTATCCTGAGATTTGATAGATAGAATTTGACTCTCTTTATGAGAGCTAACGGAGTTTTAACAAACATTGCTTGGGATGTGTTAGTTCCATTATTTATTGTAATGTTTGTACTTTGTCTAATAAAAAAAAAAAAAGACACCTATGGTGCATTGGTCGTTAAGGACCAAAGCACCATCGGTCAGGAAGGGGTTAAGAAGCATGTTTGTTAGTATCTGGTTAGTATCAGTATTAGAGTGATAAGCATAATAAGCAGCAAATTCTGGTTGATATTTACAGTTCAGAGTTTGTACAAATGTGCAGTTGCAGAGAGAAGTTGCTTGGTTAGTCATGATAAGGATGAACTGGAAAAAAAAAAACATCTTAAAACTTGTGTAGAACTGTCACAAATAAAGCATGTTGGTAACTACATTTCTCTGAGAGCCAAGTGGACATTCCAGAGGGCACAGTGACAAAAGGTAAATGAAACACTAAAAATCAAAATAGGGATATATACTTTATTGCTGGCAAATTAGTTTAAGAAGTCTGATTCTATTATTATGCAGCTCACAGCACCTTACACTACAAACAATATTAAACTTGGCATAAAATAGTGCTAAGATGGAAAGAAAAACACACAAATATCTAATTTTAGTATATTGGTACATGAAACATTGGGCCTCGCTGCCAAAATTACTTGTGTACTGTTGGAACTTTGTAATGCGGGACAAACTGGGCTGACGTTCATTCCAAGGTGGGCCCAAAGCAGCTGCCTTGTGGGCCTCCACTGGACGCAACATTCACACACTGCCCGTGATACTGCAGATGCAGACCCGACTTTCTGTCATTGCTGATGCCAACTCATATCCGGCAAAATAACAGTGACATCTGAATGGATAAACTAACGATGGCATATTAATGGGTAGACTAACAGTGGTATATCAATGGGAAAACTAACAGTGCACTATTCCTGGGTAAACTGGTAGTGGCATATTACTGGGTCAACTGGCCGTGGCAGATTAATGGATACACTTACAGTGACATATTAATGAAAAAGTATCAGTGGTAAATGAATGGATACACTAAAAGTGGCATGTTAATGGAAAAACTAGCAGTGACATATTAATGGATAAACTAACAGTGGCATATTAATGGTTGAATGCACAGTAGCATATTAATGGATACACTAACATTGGCATTTTAATGGACAAACTAACACTGGCATATTAATAGGCAAACTAACTGGGGGAAATTAATGGGCAAACTAACAGTGGCATATTAATGGGCAAACTAACAGTGGCATATACATGGACAAATAGTGGTCCATTTTAATGAACAAACTAACAGTGGAATATGTTAATGGGCAAACGGTGTCAAATTTTAATGGGCAAACTAACAATGGCACATTTTGTATGAGCAAACTAACAGTTGCATAGTTTATTGGGCACCAGGCTGGGAAATATTTTAAAGGGAAAACTGTTGCATATTTCAATGGGCAAACGGTAGCTTATTTTAATGGGCACACTGACTATTGCATATGTTAATGGAAAAGGGACTGTGGTATATTAAATGGTACCTGATTTTGGCTCATTTTAATTGAAAGAAATATGCTGTGGCATGTTCTGTGATGCAAACTGCCACTATGGCATTCCAAATCATGTGTGTGCACTATTAGTGCAAACCAATTTCTAAGTGCATGGTAAATGCTGTAGGTACTGTATGTGCTGTATTAAGTCCTTTAGATGCAATGATAAAAACAAGAAATGCAAATTTTCAATAACATTGTTATTACATACAAAAATAGTTGAATATAATATGAAAATTATTGTATGTAATATTAAAAAGTGCATATAAGTATGAGAAAAGATAGGTAGATAGATAGATAGATAGATAGATAGATAGATAGATAGATAGATAGATAGATAGATAGATAGATAGATAGATGTGTATCGGCATTGTGTATAAATATATTTATATTGTTTTATCATTGTACAATAGATGAATGTGGCTCACCATCACCTCACAGACTGCTTTTGACCCCGACTGTAAAAAGGTTGCTGACCCCTGCCCTACTGTATAATATTTACCTTTGTGTAATATCAGCTTAATATGTACTGTAGCATAGCTATTAATTGCTGCCTACAAAATGCAAGTACTCTCTAAAATCCGGGTATATTTTTGTAATATAGGCACTGAGTACTTTTATTGCAGTGTTGCAAAATAAGAAGATATACATTTTGCAGCCATAAATACATGTATATACATACACTTAGTATACACTTATACACATTGTTTACACTGCAATAAAAGTACTCTAAAGTGCTCTAAAGTACTCTAAAGGGCCTTTATTGTAGAATTCGATTTTTGCGGGGGGGGGGGGGGTTAGGGGCCCAAGCAAATTATTGGTCAGTGTCCAATCAATATTAAAGACGGCTCTGGCACCTGGACAGCAAGAGGTTTACTTTAAAAAAAAAATATTCTGCTCCTGGATGCCATTGCATGTGGCCACATGTCATTTTAGAGCAAGATAGCTGCCTGTACTCAACACAAGGATGGACAACCGAGCAAGAATGTAAGTCAGCTCAGCTGTCTTCAGACTTCAGCTCCCCAGTTCCATGCCCCCTATTCAGCCACAAAATGTCCTCTCACCTTTGATCCCATGATTCAGCCAACCAACCTGTTCATATGATTCAGCCACCCAATGTCACCTATGTCCCCAATCATTCCCCATTGTTATAAGTCCCCAATAAGCCCACCTGCAGTCCCCAGCGTCACCTCTGTCCCCATTCAGCGCCTCAGTATCACCTCTATCCACATTTAACCCCCAGATTCCTATATGTCTGCAATCAGCCCCCAAGTGTCACCTCTGTCCCAACTCAGCCCCACAGTGTCATCTCTATCCTTAATCAGCTCCCCGGTGTCATCTCTATCCCCAATCAGTCAACCAGTGCCATCTCAGTCCCCCACTATCATCTCTATCCTCATTCAGCCCCCCAGTGTCACCTCTGTCCCCAATCATTCCCCCATTGGTATCTGTCCCCAATCATACCATCAGCAGGCCCCCAGTGTCAACTCTGTCCCCATTCAGCACCAGTGTCACCTCTGTCCCCATACAGCAGTCATGTGTCTGCAATAAGACCCTTAGTGTCACCTCTGTCCACAATCAGCCCCAGTGCAATTTCAGCCCCCATGTCACCTCTGTTTCCATTCAGCCCCCCAGTGTCTCCTCTGCCCTCATTCAGCCCCCCAGTGTCACCTTTGTCCCCATTAAACCCCCAGCATCATTTATGTCCCCAATCAGCTCCCCAGCTAATGTAATTATAGATTTTAATAATATTAAAATATGTAATTAAAATATATATTTGCTTCAACCCAAGCTGGCTGTTCCCCAGAACACTATTTTCTATAGTTTCTTCACTTATTAAAATATTTATTTTGAAAATAATGTGGAGAAAAAAATTCTGTAACATAAGGATTCACATGTGGGCCAGGTTTCTATACAGGTATTGCTTTCACATGGGAGATCATAGGGGCCCATAATCGTCTATTGCCCAGGGGCCCCATGAGCTGTCAGTCCACCCCTGGTCTGTTGATATATGCACACAATGGAGCAAGACAGAATACTCTCTTTCACTTTTTAGGCTTTCTAGGATCCTATATCAATAAAACTGTTGAAAATTATAATTATTGTTTAAAATTAGCCCTGTGACATACCTACCAAGAATGTTATCTATTCCAAGCAAAAAAAATAACACAAACACAAAATCACATGTGGGTAGGGTTGTTATTTTCTTGCCTCCATAGACTTAACATTGGACTGAAGACAATTGTTTTAAGCCCAAAAATGAACACACTATACATTATATGTTTATAGTCACACAAAACAAGATGTTGTTTAGATGTACACTTTTTAAAGTTTTATTATGTGTATTCGAATAAAGTTTTAAAACAATTTAATTATGATATTCCTTATACTATACTATTGCCCCACTCGACTCTCACTTTCCCTCCTTTTCGTTAGCTTTTTTTTTTGTTAAACTGAAAGGTTACCAATATATTGTGAACTTGTTATATCCCATTGATTTTTTTCATTACATTAGATGAATTATTGTACTGTATGCATACATCTCCCTTGCCAATTAAAAGAGTTTGGGGCATTTGCTCCTGTTTTATATAAAATGATTTATCAACCTTTTTCCATTGTTTTCATTTTTAATTTAGTGACTAATTCTACGCACTAATGTATGTAATTCAAAATGTCGTCCATAAAATGCTTGAAATGTATAAAATATCTAGTTCTTGCTTAAGACTGAAATAGCAATTGTAACCTCATACTATTAATCAGTTTACAGAAAGGTTATAAGAAGCTTGGTATCTAATTATCTTTGTGTGTTTGAGTAATATCCATTAGCTAACAATATCATATTGCATGCCATTAGTTAATGTAGCTGCTGGTGTCATAATAGATATATATTATGTAGAACATTAAGTTTGATTTCTTTTTTCCCCCTAAAATCCTGTGAACAAATACTTATACTGCATTTGTGTCATTATTTCTGGACACAATGTGTTATTCATTCAGTTAATGAGTATCGATACACATTTTTTTATGGAAATGGTAATCATCCATTGTTACATGATAATCTGTGTCAGTGACCTTCACAGCTTCCAATTCTGTAGCTTTTGCTAATTTCTAAATATATATTTGTATATCAGCAACATATCTAAATGGTACTAAATGGTACTAGAATTCCCTTCTTCCCCCATCACATTTTAGGGCAGGAAATTAAGTCTGCATTGAGGTAACAGGCATTTGTGTACTAAATGCAGATGGCCACATAAAGCATTCAATTCACTTCACTCTTTTTTTTTTTTAAATTAAAGTTTTATTGAGTCAAGCATCATCAAAAATAACAATTGTTACAGAAATCTGAAACGTAACGCAGGTAATTGCCTTTACATAAAATCATATCGTACGTGCATATAATGACTCCGTTTTTGGTTTAATAGAAAAATTTTACCGGAAGCATGCTCAGACCAGAAGTATACTCACTCTTACCCCCTTTTCTTCCTACAATCTCAGCCCCTTACTAGCTGTCCCTAATTTAAAAAAGGAAGCAGGTCGAGATATGTTCTTTTTCAGAGATCCTCATTTGTGGAATAGTCTCCCAGATTCCGACACATTATTCTCTAGTCTAAAATCCCTGAAAATGAGTATCTCCCAACTTCTAAAAACAGAATATACCTGTTTAAGTGTAAGTTTACAAATTCCTAAATATACTATGTAAATATATGTAAATATAAATATATACATGTATATTATTTTTTTTTTTTATAAATACGTATTTACCCACTATGGACTATCCCCAACTTTCCTGTATAAATAAAAATATGTATGTCTCTTTGTATGCATTTTTTAATCTGTTGTTAAATGTGAAATGCAGTGTAATATCATTCTGGACTTGGTCCCCACAACAAATTTGAAAACAAGAAAAATCTCATTGTTTTCTTCCTGGCAAAACACTTACTAAATAAATTGATTATGGATTCACGTGCAGCTAGGCAGTATCCATATGCACAATCAAGGCAGTAACGCATGCTGCATGCTGTAATATCACTGAAGGTTGATAATCAGCCAAGTCTTGCTCTTAAGGAATGTCACAATATTCCATGTCTCACTGCTCCTAGAGTTGTAAATTAATGTATCTCAAATATATCTAAATAGATCACATCTACAGTCACTCCTTGATATATATTTCGAAATATACTCAGTTGGTTGAACAATACAGCTAAGTTGGTTCATGGAATATTTAATCTTCCAATAATATTGTTGCACAAAATGTATTATTTAATGGGATCTCTTCAAATCTTCAAAGCACAGCTGTCAAATTTACAGGCTTTGAGTATTGGCACCATGTCTGCTTTGTGAAAATTCAATGGCACCAGATCTCAAAAGAAAGAACTCTTCAAAATGACTAAGTCCTTAAAAACCCCTGTGTGTGTATACCATCAGTCCTAGGGCTTTATCTCCTTTAAATGTATGTAATTGCTCTCACAATTTTCCCTGCATCAGCCAAGAATATGCTTGCACTGGAAAATGAGATTTATATGTGTACATTTTCAGGTGACAAGTCCACTTTAACAATTTTTGGCATCTGTGACAACACTTAGGAAATCAATGACATTCTCATGACAGTTTTATAGTTTATTCTTGCCACTGACAGAAAGCTTGGCTATATGAGTAACTTTGTCAATATTTTTTCCATATCATTCGTGTTATATTACAAAAAGTGTTTATATATATTATTATTAAATATCACATTTCTTTCATGTGTATACGTTACAGTATGTTTGCATGCATTTTATGATAAGAAACATAAATTAAATGCTATGTCACAAAACATATAGAACAGTATTATTACCAAATACCTGGTTATTCTTAGTCCACCTTGATTATTGCTGCAAATAGATACCATATTCCTTTTGAAATAATTATTAAACATATACCTTAACATATACATTAACAGTGTATTTATGAACTGAGTAAACAAAGACACTCCATCAAGAAAAACAAGAACAATTGACTTAAATTACAGAACATTAAATTAGGGACTTGTAAATCTAAGTTGGTTAGATTTGGGGGTTTTATTAATTGGCAATGTATAATTACATAATATACTACAATCAGATTCGTCCAACAATGTTATTTATACTTTTCAACCTTTATCACTTTGTTTATAGAGACATGCTTTAAGTGTTTGTTTGAAAGTTAAAAGAAACAAATATATGTATGCAGTGCTGTATTTACCGCGAGGCATCCTAGGCGGATGCCTAGGGCGGCAAATTTTGGGGGGCGGCAGCGCCCCCCAGCACTGAAAAAAAAAAAATTAAAAAAAAAAGAAATAAAAAAAAAAACCAAACGCGGCCCTTTAAAAAAAAAAAAAGACCGCGCTTGCAGGCAGAGACGGAGGTGACAGGGGATCGGAAGATCCCCCCTCACCATTGCTCTGCCTGCCAGGCTGCACGGGGAGCCGAACAGGCAGCACAGAGAAACCTCCGTGCTGCCTGTTCGGCTCCCCGTGCAGTGTGCCGACACGGAAGTGCCGACAGTCACGTGACGGGCGCGCTGACGTCATACGCGCGCCCAGTCACGTGACCTGTCGGCACAATCGCCGGTAAGCCGAACAGGCAGCATGGAGGGACCATGCTGCCTGCCTGCCAGGGAAAGGTAAGTGCTGATGGGAGACTGTGTGTGTGTGTGTGTGTGTGTGTGTGTGATGGGAGTCAGAGTGTGTGTGTGTGTGTGACTGAGTGTGATGGGAGTCAGAGTGTGTGTGTGACTGAGTGTGATGGGAGTCAGAGTGTGTGTGATGGGAGACAGTGTGTGTGACTGAGTGTGATGGGAGTCAGAGTGTGTGTGTGATGGGAGACAGTGTGTGTGTGACTGAGTGTGATGGGAGTCAGAGTGTGTGACTGAGTGTGATGGGAGTCAGAGTGTGTGTGATGGGAGACAGTGTGTGTGACTGAGTGTGATGGGAGTCAGAGTGTGTGTGATGGGAGACAGTGTGTGTGACTGAGTGTGATGAGAGTCAGAGTGTGTGTGATGGGAGTCGGAGTGTGTGACTGAGTGTGATGGGAGTAGGAGTGTGTGACTGGGTGTGATGGGAGTGTGAGCTTGATGTGAGTCTGAATGATGGGGCATGTCTTAGGTGTGTAACGTGGGTGTGCAGCTTGGGTAGGGGGGTGCCCGGATTTTGTCTGCCTAGGGCAGCACAAAATCAAGATACACCACTGTATGTATGTTTTCATAAACAAACTGATGTAGGCAGAACATTATAAATTGTATTGTTAAATTGTAATATATTATATCATTATAATATTGCAATCAGATCAAACTAATGAAAAGCCCAATTCCATATCTCGAAAATTACTCATTTTGTTTTCTGTAATTTAAGAATTTTTTAATTTTCCTTATATTTCTTTATGCTTTGCTTTAAAGTGTTCATCCTTAATTTGTCAAAAAGATTAAGCACACATTTTCAAAGGAATTAAAACAGTTGGGTGTATACACTTTATTTTCTTTTAATTACATATGCAACAACATGTACAATTTATTTTCATATTGGGGAGGGAACGCAATGTGCGAAAATCTTCATTTATCTTTTGAAGTTAACAGAAAATTAGCTTCACTCTCATAGCTTTTAAAAAAAGCAACATATGTTTAAATATTAGTGATGAAGCCAAACTTTCCTATGTTATTATTGGTGAGCCTGGTTTGGCATCTACACACAATTTCCTGCACGCTGATCATTGTACTATGCCTTGGTGGTCCTGCAGTAATCATATACAACAATATCCAAACACATATAAGGCACTTACAGGGCTAACACCAATCAGCCATAACATTATGACCAAATGCCTAATATTGTGTAGGTCCCCTTCTCCAGACAAATCAGCCCTGATCCATCAATGGGCCCATTAGACTTCTGAGGGTGTGATTTGGTGTCTGGCACTGGTTTCAGACCCATTATGTCCTGTTAGTTGTAAGGTGGGGCTCCACGGATTGGACTTGTTTGTCCAGCACATCCCACAGATGTTTGATTGGATTGAGATCTGGTAACATTTGCAGGTAAAGTCAACACCTTGAACACATTGTTGTGTTCCTCAAACTTTTTCTCAACCATTTTTGCTTTGTGGCAGGATACATTATCCTGCTGAAAGAGGCCAATGTCATCAGGAAATACAGTTTCCTCGAAAGGGTGTACATGGTCTGCTACAATGTTTAGGTAGGTGGTACGTGTCAAATAAACATCCACACAAATGGCAGGATACAAGGTTTCCCAGGAGAACATTGGCCAAAGCATTACACTGCCTCCGCCTGCTTGCCATCTGTCAGTGGTCATATTGTTATGGCTGATTGATGAATCTTTCAGTCGAAACACAGACCTGTATCAAGATAATTAATGTATACGTGATGACATTTAAGCTACAACTTACCAATCCAAGAATAGTGTACCTAGAACACCATAAGTGACTGTGTACGCAAATATAACGTTATGCACACAAGACCCTGGTTTCCAGGGTGATGAGCAACCGGATCTTCTGTGCATAATGTCACTTTCAGTGGTCTTATGAGCCTTCCAGTTTCTCCAGGGTTGTCACTGTTCATTTATTTGACTGGTAAGTTGTTTAACTTTTTATATATTAATGACATCACTTACATTTTAGTTATCTTGATACACGTCTGTGAAATTGAAATGTCGATCCCATTTCTATATATGTATAGAAGTCTATTTGTTCTGTATTGTGGACCCAAAAGTTTATACAAAAACACTTTGCCTGGGTGCATCTCTGGCCACACACATAAATCCACATTAATTAAGGAATTGACGGGTCTTAAATTAAGTAGAATTATTTTATTTAAATTATATATATATAGATAGATAGATAGATAGATAGATAGATATCACACATACATACACATAAAGGTGATGATGATTGGATAAAAATCATTAACGCATCATGTCAGGGTTCCACCTTTTCAGGATTCCAAGATCAATCCCTTACAATGCCGCACTTATTTAACACCTAAAATAATGAATAAAATAAACAATAATATCCCAAATCAGTGCTTTAGGGTGTGTGATAGTGAAGAATCATTTATGTCAGGGTTCCACCTTTTCAGGATTCCAAGAGCAATTCCTTACAATGCCGCACTTATTTAACACCTAAAATAATGAATAAATTAAATAATAATATCCCAAATCAGTGCTTTAGGGGGTGTGAAAGTGAAGAATCATTTATGTACATTCAGTGGGATTGCCCAATGGTTAAAAATCTGTGGACAAAGCTTGAACAATACCTCTCTCCTCCGTCAAGTACAACTGTCAGCTGAAAACTGTTTACTAAATCTACCGCTGCCTTGGTGTTCTGTGGAAAATAATATAATGATGCGACTCGTCATAATGAGTACTAGGATGTATATTGCCAGCAAATGGAGAACACTACATCCATCCTTGGCAGAAGTTTGTGACAGAATTAACAAAATGTACTCTTGAAAAACTTTGTGCGATCGCTTCAGGTCTTCATGACAATTTTGAAAATATCAGGGGTCCTTGGATTGGAAGAAAATGGGACCAATAAATGATCTCTGAAGTACTCCACTGTTAACAAAACCTTGCTCTGAATATACTCCATGTCTAATCAATTCAAGTATATTGGACTCCAAAATCTAGATAAGCAATGTGTACTGCATCACCAAGATCTATTATTTTAGCCATACAATAAAAAAATAAGATTAGTTTGGCCAGGAAAATCTAAACACTCAGCACACATTCTAAAGTGAAAAAATTATTAAATTGTAATTGCACATATTGCACAAAGAATAATATTTCAACTCTAAAGATGTCACATCCCCACTCCTGAGTAGCTTACCTCCAACTACAGAGAGGGTATGGTCTTGCCTTCTCCTTTAACCCCTAAAGGATCAGGTATTTTCTAGGGCAAATATCAGAGCACTTTTTCAATTTTTGATATGTGGTTGTTTGAACATAATTTTCCTCTCTAATTTTAACGCACCCATACAAGTTATGTGATGTTTTTTTAAAGGACAGTTACAGCTTTCTTTTGATGCCCTATACATAAAAATAATCTATAATCTAGTATTTTAAAAAAACATATAAAAGATGAAAAATTATGAATACAATATTTTTTTCATTATTTTCTCCCTAATATTCTCAGTCAGTTCTACAGAGATCTGTTGGATCTCTGTTGGATCTCTGAAGAACTGACTAACTTACTGCTGAGAACGTTCTTCAATGCCCTATGTTTCTCTTGCCTTTTTTAAAGCTGTTATCTATGTTTTGTAATTAGGAATTTGGTTTTAGCCTCATTTATGCCTGAGGAAGGCACCTAGCAACTTGGTCTTGAAAGCTTGCAACCAAACTCTCAGTTAGCCAATAAATGGTATAATTTTAACCCTACTTGTTAGATGTTAGGGTTAACTCTGGATATTACAACTAACCCTTGGCATTACCCAAACCCTAACTCCCTGGTATTATGTATGTACCTGGGTTTAAAATAGCAATTGGAGTTAACCCTAATCCTTATTTTCACTCTAACCCTACCCCCCGGTTTAATCGCAGGAGTCATCATAGGAAGCGTACTTGTCAGCGGCTCAGTCTTTTCTGAGCTGTTCACACAGACATTGTGACTAGTGGTCTGCATTTCCTCTGAGCTGTCAAGTAAGTGATTTGAGTGATCACGTGCATGTGCGGTTCACTGGATGGTAAGATCTGGTTTCCCAGAGGAAATGTCAGAAAACCAGTATCCTATCTTTTCTACTAAAATTAGTTTGGCAGGATCTCCATGAAGTAAACCCATGTTGTTTCTGATCTTGCAATCCATTGTGCATGTTCTATTGTGCGATTCAGATACCAGTAATATTGTGCCAGTCAGATACCAGTAATATTGTGCCAGTCAGAGCCCAGGAATATTGTGCCATTCATATACCAGGAACATTGTGCCAGTCAGAGCCCAGTAATATTGTGCCAGTCAGAGCCCAGTAATATTGTGCCAGTCAGAGCTCAGTAATATTGTGCCAGTCAGAGCCCAGGAATATTGTGCCAGTCAGATACCAGGAATATTGTGCCAGTCAGAGCCCAGTAATATTGTGCCAGTCAGAGCTCAGTAATATTGTGCCAGTCAGAGCCCAGGAATATTGTGCCAGTCAGAGCTCAGTAATATTGTGCCAGTCAGAGCCCAGGAATATTGTGACAGTCAGAGCTCAGTAATATTGTGCCAGTCAGAGCCCAGTAATATTGTGCCAGTCAGATACCAGAAATATTGTGCCATGCAGAGCCCAGTAATATTGTGCCAGTCAGAGCCCAATAATATTGTGACAGTCAGAGCCCAGGAATATTGTGCCAGTCAGAGCTCAGTAATATTGTGCCAGTCAGAGCCCAGGAATATTGTGCCAGTCAGATACCAGGAATATTGTGCCAGTCAGAGCCTAGTAATATTGTGCCAGTCAGATACCAGAAATATTGTGCCATGCAGAGCCCAGTAATATTGTGCCAGTCAGAGCCCAGGAATATTGTGCCAGCCAGAGCTCAGTAATATTGTGCCAGTCAGAGCCCAGGAATATTGTGCCAGTCAGAGCCCAGTAATATTGTGCCAGTCAGAGCTCAGTAATATTGTGCAAGTCAGATACCAGGAATATTGTGCCAGTCAGATACCAGGAATATTGTGCCAGTCAGAGCCCAGGAATATTGTGCCAGTCAGATACTAGGAATATTATGCCATTCAGAGCCCAGTAATATTGTGTCAGTCAGATACCAGGAATCTTGTGCCATTCAGAGCCCAGTATTATTGTGCCAGTCAGATACCAGGAATATTGTGCCAGTCAGATACCAGGAATATTGTGCCAGTCAGAGCCCAGGAATATTGTACCAGTCAGGTACCAGGAATATTGTGCCATGCAGAGCCCAGTAATATTGTGCCATGCACTCGGTACGCCACTGATCCTTCTCACTTCTCACATTAAACATAATAAATCTAAGAGTATTGTCTACACCTGTGGGTACCACACACCTATAGTCTGTGTACTTTTGTTCAATATTATTTTGTGTTATATATGTAACATCTTTGGTAATGTTAATAATTATATCAATTCTTCCATCAAATCAGTGATAAGTCATACAAGGTTCCAAATAATCATGAAATTTGATCATACCAGATATTGCATCTGCAATAATCAACATCAGGAGCCTAACAGTATCTCACTCTACATTCATAGGGGAAGGCTGTGCATTAAGCAAATGTATCTCTATTTTCACAACCTAGAGTATCTATATCTTGGGCACCGATTGCACCTAACATCATTAATAACAGTGTCATTGTTATTATCCTGTACAATTGCAAACATTTTACAGAAAACAAAATCGATTTGATTTAGTCCATGAAATGAGGTCATCCTTGTCCTTTGCAATCGAATCCACAACCTCTTTCATAGTCTCTTTGTCCATAATGTCCTTTGAATGTCCAAACATTTTGTCCTTTTGAATACCATACAGTATTTGTCCATAAAAAAACATTATCATTTCTGTAACAACAACAAAAAATATAGCAGATTACTGTTCTTATATTTTAGTAAGTTTGCATTGATCAAAATGCACCAGAGTGGACTTATTACATTTTCTACCAATTTTTGACCTTTGAACCTGCAACACAGTTTGTCCTAATTTCTTTAGAATGACATAACCTGCTTCCCAGGGACCTGGGGTTCTGATGATTTTACCATCACATTGTTTCCTGGTTTGAACTTCTCTGCATGGTTTCCCTATGTAACATCTTTAACCCATTGTTTATCAGAAGGAGCCATATTTGAAGCAGCAAACTTCAAAACTGACTGCAGCTGTTCCTGTAATACTTTTAACCATTGCTCATGTTCTGCGGCAAGTTTGAAAGTACTTGGAACAAAAGGTTCATTAGGAAAAGTAATTGGCATGGTTCTTCCTGTCATTAACTCATGAGGTGACACTCCAGTTTTTGCGTTTGGAGTTGCACGAATGGACAATAAAACACTTGGTAAATGTGTTACCCAACTACTCCCTTTGTCTGAAAGCATTTTTTCAATCTTGAATTCAGTGTCCTATTCATTCTTTATACTATGCCAGCCGACTGTGGATGATATGGGATGTGAAATGGGATACCCAACAATTTACACATTTCTTTAAGTACTTCTCCAATGAAATGTGGACCATTATCAGATTCAATGATTCTGGGGAATCCCCATACAGAAAATACATTTTTCCATAATGCCCTGCATGTACTCAAGGCTGTACAGTTATTAAGAGCAATATAGTCGGTCCACTTTGAGAAGACATCGTCAATTACTAATCCATACTTTAGACCACCTGGGGCTATAGGTAATGGTCCAATTAAATCAATTTGTATAGAGTCCCATTGTCCTTTTGCCAAAGGTACTCTCAGCAACTTTGATTTCTGTCCTTTAGGTCTTGGATTAAATTGAGCACAGATAAGACACTCCTGCACTCCATGTTTGTACACCATTCTTTTAACTTGTGTTGACAAAATTTATTCTGCAGACCCTTGAACAACTTTTCCATACTCAAATGTCCCAGTGTACGGTTATTGAATACAATAAGTTCTTGTAATAAATCACTAGGTACACATGGTACAAAGGTTTGTGTTTCATCATGTTTAACCCCATACAATCCAGTGTCAATGTCTAGATTCATTGTGTCTGGATTAAAGTAAAAATCCTTACTCTGATTTTCTTTCATGTTGTGTAAAGGATCTGCTATTTTTCTTTTGCTGACGGTTGCAATAATTAAATGTTCTGAGTACTGCAACTCTCTTTTTATAGCAGCTTCCTTTGCTCCCTGATCTACAAGTCTATTCCCTTCTGCCATTTCATCAGCCTTTTTCCTGTTCTGGTGTGCCTGGACTTTAAGAATGGCACAAATTAAACCATTTTTTTCTACATAATCAAACAGTTCTATTAGGATACCAGCATGTTTTAATGGTTCATCCTGAGAATCCACCATTCCTCTTTTTTTCCATATAGGGAGGTGAAGTGTTAATGCTTTAACTACATAACTGATGTCACTGATTATGTTCACTGGGTCGTATGCTGTTATTTCTAAAGCTTTCTTTACTGATTCCAATTCAGCTCTCTGAGCAGACAAATGGCCTGGTAATCTGTATCTCTGCATTTCTTTTGTTTGGTCATCATATATGGCATAACCTGTGTGATGGGAACCATCTGCATAGAATCTTGTACCATCCACATCCAAACAAGGAGCCCCTTTTATTGCTTGTTTCTCAAAAGGAGATCTGGATTCAGTTTCCAGTTCCTTTTGACAATCATATGGTATTCCCTGTATTTTCATTAACTCGGGATTGACATACCTTTTACTGGTTTCTACCCTGTGTGGTTTATCTTGTAGCTTCAATATCCAATGAGCTACCCTCTGGGTATGTACTCCTAAATCAGAACAATTTTTTAACAGTTTTAAAGGTGTTTGTGTGGGGTTTTTAAAATCATCTGTCCAAATTCCACTATATGTTGTGTCGCTTCTAAAGCCCAACATACAGCCATGAGCTGTTTTTACATGGGAGAACATTCCCCTTTCCACTGGAGACATAATCTTTGCATTTGCATCAAAACTGCTGTTAATGAAGAGACACCGGCATGACATTGAATAATATATGGTACTGTATTAATGGGAGCAGCTAGCACAGGCACTTGTGTAAGAGCATCCTTTAACAGGCTCCAACTCTTTTCAGCTTCCTCTGTCCAGAGTAGCTCGTCTGTGTTGGCACTATTTTTTAGCATACTGTACAAGGATTTTGTCATGCCTGCCATATCATATATGAATTCTCTGCTAAAATGTACCAATCCTAAAAATTTCATTAGGTCTGACACTGTCCTTGGCTTTAGAGATTGCTGTAAAGCTTCCACCTTTGCTGTGCATGGTGTTTTTCCTTCTGGATCTATATTTACCCCTAGGAAAGCCACTCTATCTTTAAAAATCTGCACTTTAGATGTGTTCAGTTTTAACCCATTGTCCGCCAGTGCTTGAGAAATATCACAGAGTATCTGCTCATGCTCTTGCCTTATTTCTATTTGAATTAACAGATCATCGACATGTTGCAAAATCTGGTTTCCATACCCCAGGGTTTCCAGTACCTGAGCCAATGCTTTATGAAAAAGGTAAAAGCAAAGCGATACTGGCTGTCTGGATGTAATGGGACAGAAAAGAATCCATTGGCAATATGAAGGATAGAAAAATATTTGGCTTTTCTATCTACCTGAGCCATGATATCTGGTGAGGAGGCCACTAGATGAGCTGCTGGGGGGGTATACTTATTTACCACACACATGTGTACAACTAGAAGCCATCCGGCTTCATTACTGGCCAAATGGGGGAGTTACATTTGGAATTACCCTCTCTCAAAACTCCCTGAGATACCAATGCCTCTATCACCTGACCAACACCTTCTTCTGATTCTTTTGGGATCTTATATTGCTTTACTGAACCTCAATGACAATTTGTAAATTCATCTTCCCACAATCCTGTTTAGACTTTAGACCAAACTGTGGGGTATTTTTCTTTAAGATAATTTACAAAATCATCATCCTGCTGTACAGAAGGTAACACCTCACTCTGTTTCACAGCCATGATATGACTATACCATCCTAAATCATTAGGTTTAACTCCACCTGTTTAACTCTCACCTTGAGCTTGCCACAAAACCAAATTCAATAAATCCACATACAACTTTTTCCATTGATAATATCCATTCCCATAATAGTACAGTGGGAGGAAGTATCCATCCAAAAATCACAATAGATTTTTCCTCCTTCAAATTTAATGTTATTATCACTGGATGATTTTGCATGTGCATGTACCCCGTTAAAACGTAGAAGAGATATGGTTGGTGCTTCAATTTTTAAAGGCAGGCTTTTGTTGCTAAGGGACACTGCTGCTACTGTGTCCAATTAAAACTCTGTTACATTCCCCTCTAGTGTCCCATGAATACATTGTCGCCCATCTTCACCCAGAGTTATATCAGTGAGATAAACAAGAGAACAACTAGGGGTTACACATCCCTATTTATTAGTGGGGTAGGTAGATTTCACTTGTGGGCTTGAAACAGCCTCTACCTTTCTTTCAATGGCATTTAACATTCATATACACTCTTCATATGGACTTGATATGTGAGGGTGGGCTGAAGGTGTGTCCTCTGTTTCTATTGCTGCCACCCTTTGTAAATTCTTTTGGGCTAGCAGAATGCCATTTTCTTTCCCTTTCATTGTGTAATGTTTTTCTTCATATTTAGGATAATTTATCTTAATGTGACCTTCTTGGTTGCAATTATAGCATACTATCAGAGTACTCTGATTAACCCTATCATGTCTATCTTGGGGTGGGGCTGAACTGTTTCTAGTACCTTGGTATCTGTTTTGAGAATTTGGTGGTCCACCCATAGACCTCCCTCTAAAATTCCCATTTCTATTATTAACTTCATATCTCCCTCTATCTTCTTCACTAGACACATAGTTTATAGGGGCTAGCTGAAGTATCTCTAGAAAACAGTGTTTCTGTGAAAGCACAAATCTTAGCTGTTTCTGTATTTTTCCTTTGCAACAATTGAAATGATTTCATGTTGCTCTTTAGACATATCAGAGGGTTCTGTATCAGTAATCAAATTCCACGCCTTATTCCATAAATTAGCACAAACGTATATCATCATTTTTCTACATCTAAAATGAATCAAGAGTGGAAAATTTAAAACTGTCCACACCAGTTGCACATTGTACCACCATTAACAACCTTTGTGTATTATTTGGAAACAATTCCTCTAACTCAACCATGGGCTTTCCACTTGCTTTGTCCTCCAATACATCAATGAGTTTATTTTTAACCCATTCACTTAATGAGGTTGGCAGCCAGATCAAGAGACCTCTGGTGGCTACCACATCATCAAATTGTCTCTTGTTCATTTTTCCTTTAAAAACACTCAGATTGTAAAAAGGTCCTCTCTTCTCATCATACTTAGGCAAATCTTTAATCAATTTGGCTAATTTGAGAGTATCCATTTGACCACTTCCTTGTACAGTTCCCAGTTTATTTTCTATGTCACTTCTTGTCTTCTCATTTTCACTACTTAATCTCTGCGCCATTTCATTATCAACCTCTGCTTTCAAAGTAACATCTAAATCTTTATGATTTGTGGATTTCCACAAAATATCTGTAGCAGACCCCAGATTAGTAATCTGTTTTTGCAAATTACCAAAGTTAGTAACATTTCTATCTAATTCTTTAGACAAATGAGACATGGTCTGATGGGTTCTGGCTAACAGGTCAGTCTAATTCTTAAGGATTTCTTTTGTAAATCCAACATCTCCACCATCCTCATCCTCATCCTCAGCTAATCTTTTCAACAACTGACGTGAGTCATCTAACTGCTTTTTTGTTTCAGTTAATGATCAAAAGTTAGTCTAGGGGCCAATTTCCCTTCTGTTGACAACTTTTGAGGAGATTTCACAGTTTTGCTGGGGTGCTAGGGAAAGTACTAGACCTTATAACAATACATACATTTTTAAATTATTTTAGCAACACATCTCTTTTTTGTTTTGATGTGCTGCAAACATAACAATGACTTCTATTTTTAAGTTGGCACCATTCATTCACGGAATCATTAGTTTCAATACAACACTTTGCCAACAATGCTACTTTTTGACTTTCCTTCTTAAACGCGTTGCTTTGCTCAATATCTCTTAGCCTGTCTAAAAATTTCAATCAACAATCATCCCAAATATTTTCAGGATTAGACCCCTTTACAGATATACCTTTGTTACATTTGCTATGAGTCTTTTGCAGCCACTCCATGATTAGATAATGGTTAAACAAAGGGTTTCTTTAACAGGCAGTATTTATGAGCACTTTCTACAGACTTTTATAAAAGACACATACCGTTCACAATATATCTTTTTTTCTGCAGCTGTGCTCTTCTACAGAAATCAAATAATCTTCCTGATATGTCGCTTGTTCTTAAGATTCTTTTCGGTAACAAAATCCTCTTGTTTGAACCGAAGTGATTTTGCTTCCGTAAACCACCGATAAAAAAGAATTCTGATGCAGTCTAAAATTTTATCTTATTTACCAGTCCAATATTGGAACAAACAAACAACCATGTTCAAATGATTTCCTATTCAGCTCACATTAGCCTTAAACCTGTAATTCAGAAGTTGAAATAGTATTTTTTTGGAAAGTTCTTCTTGGAGACTTTTTGGAATGTGATTAGCTCACTCAGCCAATCACCATATGTTCAATCCCTTTTGTATCAGGATTCTAATACTCGCAGAAGAGAATCAGGTCAAACAGTTCTTTATCTTCTGTAGCATGTAATTGGCAGCAAGATCTTCCAAATTGTCAGGTATAATTCTGATTTAAGGGTGCCCGCATTCTCCACCATTTAGATGTAATATTTTCTTTGTCTCCAGAAATGTCACATTTCTTCTATAATAATTATTAATCACCCTTATTGTCTTGCCAAAAAACCATCTGAAAAACAAACTTCAAATTATTTTATTCAAATCCATAGGATCAATAACAATGCTTTCTTGATGTTATCCATTGTGAAGTTAAAAGGAATTGGTACAGATCAGAATTTGCAATAGTTGTTAATACCTCTTTCAAATGAAACACTCGCTACTTTATGGTAATATAGAAGTTACAAACAGGCGTGAATCTATATATATATATATATATATATATATATATATATATATATATATAAAATCCAAAAACGGTGCACTCAGCTATGGGGAGCAGCAGGTTCAAAGTGCCCGGGTGCTGTGAGGCAGAAAAGCATACAAGTCCAACGGAAAAAACAGAAAGCAAGCACTCACGGGACTAATTCAATAAATTTATAATAATCTTTTTAGTCGATACTCCAGACGATATAGCATATAAGTAGTCGACGTTTCGGTCCCCCTCAGGAACCTTTATCAAGACTAATGAAATAAAAACATAGGCGAGTATATAAAGACCAAAACACCAATACAAAACCGGAATGTAACGAGGTGAATGAAAGATAGCCAATACGTACTCACCGTGTGTAGAGGTCTACCGAAACCCGGAAATCACAGGGACCAGGGAGGTAAGTGTAAAAAACGGCACCCATGCGCATGCGTGGGTAGCGTTGTCAAGGCGATCAGACGCTACAGGAGCTGGCCACCTGGGCGTGTCAAATTTGAGAATAGAATAGGGATCTTTACCGAACACACAATAGGGACCATGCACTAGAAGATCAGCTACTGAGGAAAACAACGGGGAGCATCGGATAACCTGCACCACCGAGAGCGTGATATATATGATCACCTGTCCATGTAGTCTATCCTACATTGGGAAAACCGATCTAACACTACGTGACCGTATGAGGGGCCATAGATCTTCAATCACTCTAGCATATCGTGATTTGAAATCAGACAAGCCTGTCGCTAAACATTTCTTTCGGATGGGACACAGATTACCTCAACTTCGCTTTATTGCTCTCGAGCATGTTCCCCCTCTGAAACGCGGTGGAGACCGAACAAAATGCCTGCTGCAACGGGAAGCATTTTGGATAAGAACTCTCGATACCATAGCACCCAAGGGCTTAAATGAACAAATTGTCCTCTCCTCTTTTCTTCCTTCTCGTTAATCTTGTCCATAGCCATTTTATTGTTTACAGTGATTTCCTTATTATGTATATCGTTTTCCTTTTCTTTTTTATTCTTTCACTACATTTCTCTCCCCTTAGTCTACATTCTCTCTTTCTGGCTGATTAGGCTGATTATGGTGATCATGGTTTTTTAGTTTATTTACAGGCTTTATCGTGTATTTATTTTTGTGTCTTATATTATTCATGTTTGTTCTGTTGTGCATATTTACATGTGTTTGTGTGTGTTCTTCTGTTAACACACTCACGTCACTCTTTAGGTTTTTTGATACTATGTATGTTTATTTTTTTGTTGATTTTTTCCCTATATGTGTCACGTAGTATTCACTTTCAGTTCTGTTACGTGTGTCACATTGTTATTCTCCACCTCTTTGCACTGGGTTTTCTGAGTATTGGAAATTTGCTCTTACGCAACTAGCTTGGGCTCAGTAAAGACACATGAGGTGGAACAGTGTCTCTCTTGTTCCCTGCTCCCCGTTGTTTTCCTCAGTAGCTGATCTTCTAGTGCATGGTCCCTGTTGTGTGTTCGGTAAAGATTCCTATTCTATTCTCAAATTTGACACGCCCAGGTGGCCGTCCTATTGGCCAGCTCCTGTAGCGTCTGATCGCCTTGACAACGCTACCATGCGCATGGGTGCCGTTTTTTACACTTACCTCCCTGGTCCCTGTGATTTCCGGGTTTCGGTAGACCTCTACACACGGTGAGTACGTATTGGCTGTCTTTCATTCACCTCGTTACATTCCGGTTTTGTATTGGTGTTTTGGTCTTTATATACTCGCCTATATTTTTATTTCATTAGTCTTGATAAAGGTTCCTGAGGGGGACCGAAAAGTCGACTACTTATATGCTATATCGTCTGGAGTATCGACTAAAAAGATTATTATAAATTTATTGAATTAGTCCCGTGAGTGCTTGCTTTCTGTTTTTTCCGTTGGACTTGTATATATATATATATATATATATATATATATATATATTTATGATCATAAAGTCTATAATGAAAGCCAAATGTTGTAATTATACTTGGACAGGAAAAAAACTAACAAAGGAACTATATGTTTTAAAGGAAAGGGAATATTGGTGGGGCCTCTTGAGGAATCTAGCCTGAAATTTAGAGTCAAAGGTTATGGTAAAACTAGACTATCTGGCTAGAGAAATAATTGCACATGTGATAATACCTATACAAAAGACTCTTCTAATATATTTAGGAACAGCTCTTGGGGGGGGTCTACATTCCATTGAGGGCTACACGAAGGCCTTTACTTGCTTTAGCAAAGTAGAAAATATGATGAACTTTAGGGTTAAGTTGTTAGTTGGTATCAACATGTCACTATAGGAGAAAATTGTAGTAAACAGCAATGTACCTATATTGCATACCTCAGAGCTTACCTTTGCACCCATATTGCATCCCATAACTTCCCCTGACTCCCCTCCCCTATCATGCTTGGTGTGTATCCCTGTGCATCAGAGGAGTCTGAATGTATGGAGGTTACATGATCCCCAATGCCCTGACTTGCAGACATGCAAAATCTGTCTCTGAAAAATATTACTCTTTCAAAGTGAAATTATGTATCTGAATAGTTGAGAAACGTTTTGTCATTAGCATCATTTGATCCTGAAAAAAACATAGTTCACAAACCCACAATATATCCTATCTCTAAGACCCATTCCCCATGTATTTCTTAATTAAGTATTACTTGTTTCCACATTCCATTACATTTCATCATGTAAATGCAAATAGAGTTAGAAACTATTAGACAGAAAATCAACAAGAATACCCTAGCAGCTGCCCATATGAAGTAATAATCCTGTGGTTTCATGTTGATTCTGAAGCATTTGACAAAAGAAATAGAATGTGCAACATAGTATTTCTATCTGTACAAGTATTAGTTTAGATGTTATGCTTCATTAACTTGAAATGTAGTGTATATAACAAAGGAGGAATAGACAGTAGTATTCTGTATTAATTGCAGCAAAACAAGCTTATCAAGCTCTCCTTTTAACAAACAGGACATCAAATAAGCTAAATAGTACCAGATATTCCAACTAAAAATTAATTGAAAACTGAGACAGTTAAAAACAACACCAAATTGTAGAGGATGCCTCACATTGGGACATTTAAACACATATGGTGGGACTGCCCAATAATACAACCCTGTTGGATATCAAAGAGATTAATAGAGGTCAAGAGGTCACCAAGGTCACCTCCTATGCAGATGATGTAATGCTATATATCTCCAACCCAAGAGTATTACTCCCACCAATGTTATCCACATTAAAATATTTTGGGGATATAATGGGTTTCCAAATTAATCTTTCTTAGTTTGAAGCAATGAGCAACTGATTATCTGAATGTAAAACTAAGGTGTCCAGAACTGGTGAGGGGCAACAACTGATGATTAACGACTGTGGATCTGAGCTTTATAAAAGAGTATTAATGTGATAGGGGTGTGGTATCTCATTTACTTTAACTTAATTTACATGTATTATTCCCAAAGTTTATATGATTTGTTATTATAGTTATCCTAGCATTTTAAAGGTTTGTAAGCAAGCAGAACCTACCTGTCCAGGAACATACCTTTGAGGTAACTAACTATATGAAGTGTGTCTACTGACCGGCATCAGACAAGATGTGGAACTAAATGATAATACCAGCAATGATGTTGTTCATCCTTGCTATATTGGTTATATCAGTATGTACATAATACACTAATAGATTAGACCACATGTTACATTTATCAATGGGCTGGAATGTAGTGGAAGTGCTGCCATGCCTCCTCTGCCCGCTTGTTCTCTTGGGGTCAGACGTTTCTTTGATAATTTCACCTGCCTAATGCCAGGGAAATGGTGGGATGGTTGCTGGCTGAGAAAGGCAAGAGAAACATTGTAATGAGGTCTAATCTGTATTGCTCAGAAATACCAACCATGAAATTGTTTAACTGTACTATGCAATAAAAACAATGTTTTAAAAAAGTGGACAAATTGTTCAATGACAGATTATGATTATTTACTACCCTAGTGTCCATCTGGAAAAAAGATAAAAGCTCACAATGTTTTTGTGCTTATTTAAAATGCAAAAGATGTGCTTATGAAAGTATTAATGTAATCATACACTTTGTCAATGTGTAAAAATGATTTATTCATTCATAATAATAGTCATCACTATTAATGTCATATGAGAATGAAACAGTGAATAGATGACGCTAACACTTGTGTGAAATTGGTGCAATACACTCAAGTGTAAAAACCTCAATTACACCAAGAAACTATTATTGTCTGTCTGAAATCATCTCTAAAGATTAATTATTATTATTATTATTAAAGGAAAAGTGACCTATGATTCCTGTTTTTTATTATTTGCTGAAACTTCATAAAAATGTCTTATTTGATTATTAGTTACCATGCACATTCAAGTCCTACATACAGTTGTGTACAATGATTTGGGTATTGAGAATGTTATATATTTGGACTATGCTAAACACAATTCTTTGGGTCTGCAATTAACACATAATATACAAATTTTGGGATCTTGAAATTACAGCCAAGGGATCCATAATTATTATTTCTACTTTCATAAAGCCAGTAGCAGCTATTGGATATTTACATGTGAGTGGTATTTTATATTATCTAAAATGCTTATATTTTCACTTATTGGGATTTTCTAAAACAGTTGTCCAAGTATATTTATTATTTTAATTTAATAAAATAATTCCTAGTTTTAATATGATTTGTTTTATTATTTTTTGGTTTATTATTGATTTTTGTATACACTTTTTTTCCATATATTTGTTTATTATGATATGTATTATTATGATGTAGATTTGATGGTTTTATGATTTTATTTTGATTTTAGATTTTTACAAGGTTACTTTTTTACCTTGGCATTACATTTTTTTTATCCGTGAAAGGGGGGGTTATCCCTTTAAGGGTTCAATTATGGTGAACATTTTAATGCATGAAAAACTTAGAAAGGCAGCCTTTGAGAAAGTCCTGGAGGACAGAATGCATGAGGCTAATCTTCCAGTAAGCTATTGGTGCTTTGTCTAACTTCACTTCTGCTTCTAGTGAGGAAAAAGGAGCTCTCTCCGTTCCTCACTGATTGCTTTAATGTGACAACATGTTTAGGCTGCAGTATGAGTGGATTGAGTGTAGACTGTGTTTATACTTCCTTGCCCACCTGTGCCTTTGTGACAGATGGGCAATGATATAATCACTCAGTTTCTTTGGGCTTACTTCTTCATTGATCTATCTGCGGTACAGGAGTTTGTTCCTCCAACAAACCTCCCCTCATGTAGTCCTGGATTTATTTTCATCAATTTTAGCTGTTCATTTATTTGATATTACTATTCTTGTTTTTGGCTATATAATCTGCTTTTTCAGGCTTCAGTTTTTGCTGAACACATAGTCATGAGAGCCAAGCTGCAATACACCTACATGGCGAAATGGTTTATTTCAAAATTACACCATAGTCTGCTCCATTATATCTGGGCAACGATGATGAATTCACAAAAAAAAATTAATAAAAAAAACCCACTCCAAACTTAACTCACCAGTTTTTTGGAAGTGCTTTGTCAGTTCAAACAATTCACTGTTTCGTGAATAGACTCCTTGTATTAGATGACAGCCTGCACATGTTACTTTCTACCACATTGAGTATTTTAACTCCATTCATGTGACATGTCGTTTTGAATAAACAAAATAATATCAAGGTACAATAAATTCCTTCTTTAGACTTTTAAAAGCCAAGGACAAAAAACCATGCATATCACTGTGTGCTAGTGGAAAAGAACATTATTAAGAGTACTGGTGAAATTGTTGTGCAGTTATTAAGCTTTTCAGAATATGAAAATGGCTCACTGAAAAGCAAAACTTTAATTAAGCCTTGAAGAACAATTGGTGATCAGAGCTGACAAAGACTTTAGATGTGAAAGAATGCTAGTGATATGTGAGATTAAAACCAAGTCTTCTGGAAGTACTTGTAAGGGAAAATTGGTGTTGAGCCTTGAAGTTGAAAATGTTGCAATTAATGCAAAATTAATTGGGAATCCAGCAGAGTGTTTAAGCAGTAAAGAGGTAGAAAGTGTTGAACTCTATGGGTTATAATTAATATAAAAACTAATTTATATTCAAGTAATATACCGAAATGCAAAACTCATAGATTTATCAAATAAGTAAAAATAGTCTAATTATCTACAATTCCAGAAATTCCATTATTCATGGATTAGATATACCCTAGCCAGAAACTTCTGTTTCTGAATATGTATTCAGTTCATTTTAATATGATTGACTATTAATGTGGTGAATGCTTTATTACAAACATGTGTACCAAACAAAAACCTCAAGGTTATTTTGCCTCTGGCACTATGAAGGTTTAAGTATTCACATACCTCCCAACTGCTACTCCTGGGAAATTGGGACAGCTGGATTGCAGTCCTGAATCCCGCTGTCCTCCAAACTCTACTTCTGTCCCAAATACATGACTGTCCTGTACAAAGCAGGACAGCTGGGAGACATGTATTCACCCATGGACATGTAATGGGTATGCATTTCTGAAAGGAAGAACATTAAATAATCTATTTTTTCCCCCTAGCGCTGGTGCCCCTGTCGCTGCAGTGCCCTAAGGCGGTTACCTAAGCAGCCTTACGGTGGCGCCGACCCTGCCTACATGCAATAACATTCCCCTGCCTGATATAGATGCTGTGCTGCAAATGTATCTACCACATACCAAGGGTGTATGGTGGGAACTAGACATGTGCATTCGTTTTCGGACGAATGCATTTTCGGACGAAAATAGCATTTTCGTCCATTCGTCCGAAAAACGAATAACGAAAATTTTAACTAACAAAATCCGAATGAACGAATGGTTAATAAACGAAAATCATTCGTTCATTCGTCCATTCGTCCATTCGTGCTATTGGCATTCTAAACCGAAATAGAGTCGGTTTATACAATACCAATAGCATTGTACTACATTCCATAAACCGACATGAATGACTTTCGGTTTATGGAATGCATGTAATGCTATTGGCTTCCTATAAACCGAAATTGAGTTCCCATTCATACGAATAGGTCAATTGACCTATTCGTATGAATGGGGACTCTTTCGGTTTATAGAAAGCCAATAGCATTGCATGTATTCTATAAGCCGAAAGTCTTTAAAACGAACGAAGTTCGGTTTATAGAATACATGTAATGCTATTGCTGTTCTATAAGCCGAAAGTCTATAAACCGAACGTCGTTCGGTTTATAGACTTTCGGCTTATAGAACAGCAATAGCATTACATGTATTCTATAAACCGAACGTCGTTCGTTTTAAAGACTTTCGGCTTATAGAATACTATTGGCATTCTATAAACCTAACTAGAGTCCCTCCTCATTCATAAGAATTTCTTATGAATGGGGACTCGACTCTAGTTCGGTTTATAGAAAGCCAATAGTATTATATAAGCCGAAAGTCTATAAACTGAACGACGTTCGGATTATAGAATACATGTAATGCTATTGCTGTTCTATAAGCCGAAAGTCTATAAACCGAACGACGTTCGGTTTATAGACTTTCGGTTTATGGAATGTATAATGTAATGCTATTTGCAATGGCATTACTATAAACCGAAATAGAGTCGGTTTATAGAATGCCATTGCCAATTCCATAAACCGAAATTCGTTCATTATGTCGGTTTATGTAATGGCTATTTTGCTATTGGTATTCCATAAACCGACTCTATTTCGGTTTATAGAATTGCCAATAGCATGAAATGATTTGAATTTAGTATTAAAAAATAAATTGAAAAAAGTGGAGAGTTTTAACCCCTTTGTGACGCATGGTGCTTGCGTCCCAAATGACGTAAGCACCAAAACGTCACGATTTGTTCCTGGCCACTGATCACTTAATAGACCCTGTGGGTCCCTGCCCAAAAATTGCAAGCCCTTCGGACGTCACGCACGATTGAGAGAAATGTAGCTGGTGCTCGTTTTGAGCACCAGCTAAATTTCCCCTGTCAGACTGAGGCCATTTAAAATGGCCTCATCTGACAGGTGGGATCCCGCTGCAAGTGCCTGCAGCATGATCCGAGCAGCGATATGAGCTGTTTAACACAGGACGTACTATGCCGTCCTAACGACTTTAAGGGACTTAAAATCAGGACGGCATAGAACGTCCCAACGTCACGAATGGGTTAACGTTTGCTCTGGTCATAATCACAGCACAGGCTTGTAGGAGTTAACTGTAATTACATTAATACATGAAAAGAATATAAGTAATATAGTAAAAATGTACAAAATAAAATTTATTTTGAAAAAACTAAATGAGGTCCATAAACTTGGAAGGAAACGGATCACAGTAAAAAGAAACTGTGATCAGCAAGGGAAGTGTTAATACCCCTTTTATAATCGAGGTCGTTTTATAATCTGACCTCAAATTGAGGTCAGACTATAAGACTGGGATCCAGGTCCCCAGCAGAGCTGCAGGGGACCTGGATCCCCCTCTCTAACAGCAGGGGATGTCTGCGCGATGAGCGCAGATCTCCCCTGCTGCCGCCCGGCATGACCGCCGGGACTTCTATGATGAAGCTGGGTACTTCCGGCTTCCTCATAAAAGTCCTGGCGGTCGTCCCGGGCGGCAGCAGGGGAGGTCTCGCTCATCGCGCAGACATCCTCCGCTGCCTCGCTAGCCACCAGGGAGAATCGGGCGGCTGGGGGATGTCTGCACGAATCGTGCAGACAACCTCCATGCTGCCTGACACTTCCGTCTATTATGTATAGTGCATACATCCCCCGGCTGCCCCCACTAGCCACCAGGGAGCAAGAAACAGGTGAGGGGGGGACAGAATAACAAGGGGGGGGCAGAGTAATGAGGGGGGTAGAGAAACAAGGGGATGGAGGGGGGAAGAGACAGAAACAAGGGGAGGGGGGCAGAGAGAAACAAGGGGAGGGAAGGGGGGAAGAGACAGACACAAGGGGAGCGAGGGGGGAGCCAAAGGGAGGGTGAGAGAGAGACAACACTAAGGGGGGGAGAGTGACAAATCTGGGGGCAAGGGAATGAGAGAGGCAGCATTGTCACATAAAAGGAAATAAAAACAAGAATTTTTTTATATCATAATTTTTTATTAAAAAAGCAATTTACATGTGAATATATACTAGACATGTGCATTCGTTTTCGGACTAATGCATTTTCGTTAAGCTAACGAAAGCCGAATGAACGAATGGTTAATAAATGAAAATCATTTGTTCATTCGTCCATTCGTAGTACTATTCCATTCTATAAGCCGAAATAGAGTCGGTTTATAGAATACAATAGCATTTAACTATACGGAGACAGAGTCTCCATTCATAAAATTATGAATGGAGACTTTGTCTCCGTAAAGTTAAATGCCCACAGCCTATAAACCGAACGTTCGGTTTGTAGGCTGTGGGCATTTAACTATACGGAGACAGAGTCTCCATTCCTTTGTCTCCGTATAGTTAAAAGCTGACAGCCTATAAACCGAACATTCGGTTTATAGGCTGTGGGCATTTAACTATACGGAGACAGAGTGTCCATTCATAAAATTATAAATGGAGACTTTGTCTCCGTATAGTTAAAAGCCGGCATTTAACTATACGGAGACAGAGTCTCCATTCGACTTTGTCTCCGTGTAGTAAAATGCCCACAGCCTATAAACCGAACGTTCGGTTTATAGGCTGTCGGCTTATGGAATACATGTATTCCTATTGCTATTCTATAAACCGAACGTTCGGTTTATAGAATAGCCATAGGATTACATGTATTACATAAGCCGAAAGTCTATAAACCGATCGTTTGGTTTATAGGCTTTCGGCATTTTACTACACGGAGACAAAGTCTCCATTCATATTTTATGAATGGAGACTCTGTCTCTGTATAGTTAAATGCCGACAGCCTATAAACCGAACGACTTTCGGTTTATAGACTTTCGACTTATGTAATACATGTAATCCTATGGCTATTCTATAAACCGAACGTTCGGTTTATAGAATAGCAATAGGAATACATGTATTCCATAAGCCGACAGCCTATAAACCGAACGTTCGGTTTATAGGCTGTGGGCATTTTACTACACGGAGACAGAGTCTCCATTCATAAAATTATGAATGGAGACTTTGTCTCCGTGTAGTAAAATGCCCACAGCCTATAAACCGAACGTTCATTTTATAGGCTGTCGGCTTATGGAATACATGTATTCCTATTGCTATTCTATAAACCGAACGTTCGGTTTATAGAATAGCCATAGGATTACATGTATTACATAACTCGAAAGTCTATTAACCGATCGTTCGGTTTATAGGCTTTCGGCATTTTACTACACGGAGACAAAGTCTCCATTCATAATTTTATGAATGGAGACTCTGTCTCTGTATAGTTAAATGCCGACAGCCTATAAACCGAACGACTTTCGGTTTATAGACTTTCGGCTTATGTAATACATGTAATCCTATGGCTATTCTATAAACCGAAAGTCGTTCGGTTTATAGAATAGCAATAGGATTACATGTATTCCATAAGCCGAAAGTCTATAAACCGAAAGTCGTTCTGTTTATAAACTTTCGGCTTATAGAATACAAGTAATACTATTGCCTTTCTATGAACCGAAAGAGACCCCCATTCATAAGATTTTTTTATGAATGGGGCTCTCGTTCGGTTTATAGAAAGCCAATAGTATTACATTGTATTCTATAAAACGAACGAATAATAATTAACGAAACGAAAATAATGAACGAATTTCGTCTGAAACGAATGCATTAATGAACGAAATTCGTTTTAGACGAAATAAATAACATTTTCGTCCGAATGGACGAAAACGAAACGAAAATTTTAGTTTTGCACATATCTAGTGGGAACTTGGTAATATTATCTGCAATGTGGTAACTTGGAAGAGATAAATTATGCGAATCATGTGGGTTGGGCAGACTGAGCAGAGCTTTGGGGCAGTGATTGTGGTAAATGGTCAAGTAAGTAGTTTATAGCTGTGCTGCAAAGTGTCCTTTGAATTTTTTTTTTTTTAAATGCTACCAACTATGCTGACAAGTCTGTGCAGCTTGAGAAACAAAAAGGTGCTCCTTTGTGCTACCATTGCCTTAATGATGTGGGGGCACAATTTATACTGCGTGTCGATCCCTGAGGACTGTGTAGCATGAAAAAACAACTTAAAAAAAGATTGAAGGGCTACAGGGAAATCCTCTGTTATCCCAGTAGTTCAATCGAGCCCTGATGGTAGCCTAAGGACCTATAAGGTTTAAATCAAATTCATAACCTCAAATTAATCCTCTCTTTTTTGAACAGTCAGAGTAATTTAGGCCATTGGTCAATAATAACTTACCTTAACTGCATCAATGCCAATTGAGTTCTTTTAGCAGGAACAGCTCACCAGCATTGTCTCACAAACAAAATGAAATATACACCTGCAACTAACTTTTCATGAATAGTTTCCCACATTTTACACTTGTTACATAGCTATACCATTCACCATCTGTGATCTGCGTTTTTTACAAATCAGACACGTAAATACTCTTAGATAACTAGTAATATATTGTAAGTATCGTAAGTTCCAGAAACAAACTGTATTTGCTCAGTAATCTTAAAATAATCACACACCATTATGAACCTTTAATGAATCTTTAGTTTATAACTTTAACATAATATGACTCAGACAAATCATGTCTATCTAATTACATTTCACTTAAATGTAAAATTATGTTAATTTAAAAATTACTTTCAAGAGTATACTCAATAAAGAGAGAATTTAAGGGAAGTATCCAAATTGGAAAAATTCTACAATGCAGCTGAATGGGAGAATTTTTCTAATGCCTACTTCTTTGGCCATAAATTTGAAATTCACATATCGGTTCCCTGCATTTCTCTCTTTATTGAGCAGACTTTTCAGTGTATTTTACCAGGTGGTTTAAGTAAGTGAAAACTCTCTTGAGAAATATCCATCTTCTTTTCTTTATAATTCTAATGAGAGTATAGCGTTCTTGGGAAAATATAAGCATGTAGCTCACATTCTCTCATACGCATTTACAATGTATAACATTTAATCATTTTAAGTATAAGTGATAATCCTTTTGAGACTATTTCAAATTTCTATTTATAGATGTATTAAAACTAGATATAAATAATTTCAAGTGTTCTATAGAAGTGGAAACTTGTTTAATAAGCACAAAATAACAGTAAGCATTAATGAAGCTTGAAATAATATTTAACTATCAAAATGAGTGTAGTTATCACTAAGTGCTCAACAGTATTATGAAAGGGAAATAATATTACTACTGTGAGTATTGTGTCAAAAAGAAGGCAAAGTGTGAAAAAGTTCAGCTTATGTTAAAGGGACACTCTAGTCACCTATATGACTTTGGTGCAACTTATTGGCACAAAAGAGTGAACTAGACTTTCACTTTCTGTTTTTTTTCTTCTTTCTATTGTCTTTAAAATTCAATAAATACTGCTTATGGAAGTCCTCCCCTAAGTGGCAGGCCTCGGAATGGCAATGGTGCGGCCACACCACTCTTGAACAAGCACAGATTACATTTCTCCAAAAACACATGCACCTGATCTGTCTTTTTTATCCTGGCACCACCTGTGCTGTCTTCCCTGCTCTGTGTGCTTTCCCCAACCTCATCTCCCCCCAAACACAGCCGGCAATCTTCTTCACCCATGAGAGGGTTAAGTATCCAGATAACAATGAACAAATTGCAGCAGCAGTGCCTTAGCATAGAGCAGATAGTCACCAGAAACCGCCTCCCTCCCATCACCCCACACCCACAGCCGTGAATGCTCCTAACCCTGAGTGTGGGATGTGAGTGGAATGAGTGTGGTATGGGGACATTTATGGGGAACTGCATTTCCTATCATTCTCGGCCAGCTGGGATTCATATGAGGGAGCTGGAATGCTTTGATGACATGACTGACATTATCAGGGCACTAATTTATAATGCTCTAGTAGACTCTAGGATTTCTACTAATGCAACACATTGTCTGATGACATCACTAGGGAAACAGAAAATCACATTCCAATTCTTATTGAATGCTAATGGGAAAAAAAACCTTAATCCCTGAAGCAGAGGAAGTAAAAGAGGGCTGTCGTGAACCTCTGCAAATGTGCAGTTTCCTCTATGTGAAAGAACTTAATTTTTTTAAGTAATGCAAAATCTAAAATATGCATTTTAAACTATTTTTTGGGGCACTAGACATTCTCTTTAACCCCTTAACGCATATGGACGTATATATACGTCCTGAAAAGCATGGTCCTTAAGGACCATGAGGACGTATATCTACGTCCTCCGTTTTCATGTAGTGTTGCGCTCCTTAGCGCAACACTACATGCCTGCAGCTTCAGATCCGAAGCAGCCTCTGAGAGGGCTTTCAGCCCCCCCTCACCCCCCCCCGCACGCTTATGATCACCGCGAATGTGATCGTATGCGCGTTAACACACATAGGCAGTGAAAGCTGATCACTGCCTATGTGTGTAAACACCTTCTGTGCCCCATTGGAGTATGCTCCTCCGATACAGCGTGCCCAGAGGAGAGCGACGGAAGAGAAAAAAATAAAAATCTCTTCCGTCACTCTGAAAATGCTACTTGACTGCCCCTACAGGCAGTTAAGTATATTACAGTTAAAAATAGAAAATGAATTAAATAAATAAATTAAATAAATGGAAAAAGTTAACCCTAGATCTACTGTACCTAGATCTAGGGTTAGGGTCATAAATAGGGTCATAATTAGGGTTACAGGGGATTTCGGATGATTACATGGGTTAGATTAAGGGGTGGGGGTAGTTTTAGGGTTAGGGTAAATTTAGAGTTGGGGTAAATTTAGGGTTGGGGTTAAAAAGTCACTGTAGAAGAAAATGATTAGAAAACAAAAAAAACACTAATATTGTTTATTGCCCTATTACTTGAAATAAAAGATAGGCAAACAAGGAAACATTGGTATTACTAAACTCAGGACAAATAATATAAGTATATAGACGGCGTCTTTGTAACCATTTGTAATTGTGTAAAAAAAAAATTAGGTCAAAGTTAGAAAAAGTGTTTTTTATGGCATATTTTCATCATATTTTATATTTTTTTAATAGTAAATGATATCATATGATGAAAATAATAGTATCAAATGAAAGCCCTATCTGTCCTTTAAAAAATGATATATAATTTGTGTGGGTGGACTGAACACAAAGAAAGAAATTCACAGTTCAGTAAACGTATGACAAAAATAATGGAATTCTGGTCTTCAAGGCACATCAAATGCAACATAGCACTCGGTCACTAAGGGGTTAAAGATAACTTTTAAAGGTCTGCTCACTATACACAGATTTGTCCCAAAATGCAGTTTCACAAATCGCCAACATGATTTTACTCAATATCCCTGAATTCAGGTTTAAATCAGCTGTTCGGGACATTCAGACACTGAAGCATTGGAAGCTTTCAGAAGAGAACATTTTTGCCATGAAAACCATAGATTTGTGACTACCTAATGTGCACTAATCACCCCAGAACATGCTCCAAATTCGAGTATCGTAGGTAGAATTCACCCATTTCGATTCTCCACATTTTAGGTGAAAAGTTTAACTTTAAAGCTCTCTAAAGTACAATATATAGGCTTCTAATATAGAAAGCATAAGTGAATAGTCCATTGACACTAGTATGAGTATATATTGGCATGGCAGTTTATCCTCAGACGGGCACTCACAATGGTTCTGTGGGAGGCATCATGGCAGAGTCTGTCAGTCTCTATCTTCTAGCCCCATAAGAGAATAACAGGGGGCCCTACTTAAGTCATGTCAAACTGTCACAGCTGGCAGAACTAAATCAGCTGAATAAAAAAAATGTTTATTTAGGTCAGATAGTGCCAGATTTTAAATTTTTGCTTCTATTACAGAAGCAAAAGGACAAACAATGTTTAGAGCCAATTAAAGTAACATGGTCTTTGATCTAGATTCTGGGATTGTGCTAGTCACTATTTCATTTTTTTGACAAGTTCTTAACATCTTTCTTCTACTAGCCTGGTTGAAGTTTTTGAATTAAAACTGAACATTAATTTAGTTAACCAAAATATACAGCAGCAGTAAGGACATATTTCTTCAGTTTTAAAATGTGTTTCTTCGGTTTTAAAACTTGCTGGCTTAAAGCCCCAGTATGTTAGAATGAATGGAATATTGTATAAAAAATAACATTAATATATTGCAAAAGAAATTGAATGCTTTAAAGATTGCTGTCTTCTGCAAATGACTAACAGACTATATATTCTAGCATAATTAGAACATTGGCTTTACAGTGCAGTTATAGTATTAAGTCATGTTTTAAATCACTCTGTGAAGCTAAAAATGGGAATAACATCTAAATTCTAAAACTTTAAGTCTTAAGGTATCTAGAAATAAAACTATAATAAGCATTATAATGTGAATACAAATCAGTCTTCCACATAATAGGAAATGGAAAGCACCGTTTGTACATTTTGACTAGTAATATTTCGAAAATTTTAGCAAAGATATTTTTTGAGAAACATGAGGTTTAAATGTGCATCATATCACAATTTATTTTATTGCACAATAATAGAAAAACAATGTATGCATTTTAACCCCTTAGTGACAAGACATTTTCACCTTGACTTTCCCTTGGTGACAATGGCTGTTTTGACATTTCTAGGGTGTTTGTGTTTAGCTGTAATTTTTTTCTTTCTCACATACAGTACCCACACAAATTATATGTTGTTTTTATCGTCATAAGAAGGGCTTTCATTAGATACCATTATGTTCATCATATCTTATAATTTACTACAAAAAAATTATAAAATATGATGAAAATTTAAAAAAAAACCCACTTTTTCTATCTTTGACCTAAAATATAATTGATACAAATTGACCTTTTGACCCCAACCCGAACCCAAAATTTAACCCTAACACTAAATTTAACCCCAACTCTAATCCTTATTATATCCCCTAATATTTTTAATTTTAACCCTATCCCTTATGATAAAAAATATATAATTTTAACCCTATAGGCTAATATAGCTATATAACCTGTTTTTAATTAATTAAATATGTATTTTAAATATTTTCCATTGCAATGCTACTTAACTACCACTAGGGGCAGTCAAGTAGCATATTCAGAGCGACGGAAGTGAAGTTACTTTCACTTCCGAAGCTCAGACCGGCAGAGGGCTTAGCCATATTGACGGAGCAGCATGCTCCGTCAATATGGCTCCCCACGATCGCTCCTTGGGGCGATCATTGGTGCCCCAAAATAGAAATTTCATTGCTGGCTATTGCCTCAACATTGAGGCAATAGACCAGCACCGTTAAAAAGGTTTTCGTGATCGTAAAAGCGAAAACCGCTTGATTCACCGCAGGACGTGCCAGGCACTTCCTTTGTCGTTAAGGGAGTTTCTCCCAGGACATGCCTGGCATGTCCTTTGTCGCGAAGGTGTTAAAATATTACATACAATGCATTTGATCATGCTGTGAACAGTTATTAGAGTTACACTAGAAGAACCCTTGGAGAACATACATAAATGTATGACTTGTGAATAATTGTTATTGTTTTAGCCTTCATATTGTTGAACCTTTTTGTTTGTGGATGCTTTATTTAACTACATGACCTCATTATATTTGGTTGGCATATTTTAAAAATAAATTTTACATTATACCCTTAGATATTACATTTATGATAGAGGGCTGGTTGGATGGGAACTCATATTTTGGCTTCAGCCCAAATTTTCAGAAAATGTACAATTGATACAAAAACAAGGGAATGGGGAACACAGCCCTAAACCAGCATATTTAATACAGTGTGCTGCTGTAGTGACCACATTTATACACAATACATATCAGCGTACAACCAAATAATGCTCATCTCTCTTAAAGCTAGTTTAAAATCACCTATCATAGATGAAAAATGGGACAATTAATCATACCACATCATAGTTACCCACTACATAAAAGTATTGCAATATATTGGTGGGTCGTACATTGTAGAGCACATGTGGGTGGGGTGCTACAACCAAAAGCTTTCACAGAATTCATATAGACTTTTCAGAGTATTAGGTTAGTTCATGTATTAATGTTTGTATGTTTCTATGTTCCCTAATCCTTTTTGCCTGCAGCACCTGAGGATTCAAGCTCCTCTATCCTCTCCCCATATCCCTGTATCTGGTTTCCTATTATGATGTGTCTGAGGATTCTAGCTCCTCACTACGTCCCTTGTGCGTAAGGAATAACTTAGCCCTGTCCTCTGTTTTTTATGTTATGTCTATGCTTGTGTATGTATCCTTTAGTTATTTAGTTGTTTTTTGCTTTGCCCTGCTCATGTATATTTTAGTTCTGTCTTTGTTCCTGCAACCCTGGATTCTGTATCAGTAATGTATCTTCCACAAGGCAAACAAGGCAATTGCCTAGGACGACACTTGCCAGAGGATGTTAAAGCACACTTCTGGTGCTTCAAACATTTTCGCTCCTTCCCCCACCATTCAGCAAGCTTTAGCTCTTTCCAATTAATCGGGGTGATGGGGGCATGTAATGAGGGTGATGGGGCATTCAGTGTGTATGCAATGTGGGTGATTAAGCATTTAATGTGTGTGTAATGTGGGTGATGGGGCATGTAATGGGGTAATGGTGCATGTTGTGGGTGTGCAACGTGGGTGATAGGGCATGTCGTACGTGTGTAACATGGGTGGGTATGGTACCCAAATTTGGTATGCCTAGGGCAGCACAAAACCAAGATACACCACTGCTTTGTATTATGTTATTTCTGATTCTGCTCATCTCTCAGTCTGCAGCATCCTGTTTTGTTCCATGCCTGCATATTTAACAGACTTATTATCTGCCAGCTACTGGACAGCTGCTTGGTCTTAATCCCTGTCCTATAGCTTTCAAAATACAAAAGGCCTTGCTTTCATTCAGGTTCACATCATTAAATTGATTGACATTAAAGATACAGGATGGTTGGTTTCTTTTTTATAACTTTATCTTGAATGGGATGAATAAAGATAGATATATCCTTTCAAGCATAATTGTGTATGTTTGCTCCACCTAGTGATAACACTTTTAACAGACTTGATGTGCTCGGTGCAGTACCAAGGTAAATAAGGGTTCAGTCAATAAATGGTGATGTTGGGTGAACTGAAAACCAACTTGTAGAAATCAGGATATATTTGTTGAGTTTTTCCTCATAATTAAGTATGTGCTTGCCATTTTCCTATCATTTTTTAAAATATACAATAATGTGGTCAATTAAATGACTAACAGAAATAAATGTAACGCGTTAAATAAAGTGTAAAAAAAAATTGCTAAATAAATGTTTTTTTTTTTTTTAGATGATGCTTATAAAATATACTGTAGCTTGATGCACTGTAGTTTCAGTTTACACTTAGGGAGACAAAAAACAATGAACATTGTAGCCTTTTGATTCTAAGATTTAATTATATTTATTTACGGTTTCACTTTAAAACAAAGGTTTCTTTAAACCAGAGCAGAAAATTTGTTTCTGCCAAAAGGCTATCCCAGAGCACCATTAGTGTCTGAAACCTAATGAAATTTCCAGAACTGGATACAGAGAATTATTTTCTCAGTTTAAGATCTCTGTGAAGGATTGCTGACGGATATTTTCTTATCAAAATATTTTATTATATTGAATTCAACAATGGCTACTGTGATATTTTTCAGCACATACAACATTTAAGTCAATGAATGGCTTCAGTAACACCTTACAGTTATGTTGTGTTTTTTTTGTGCAATTATGAGACATGTATATTAGACATGTGCAAAACTAAAATTTTCGTTTCATTTTCGTCCATTCGGACTATTCGGTTATTTATTTCGTCTAAAACGAATTTCGTTCATTAGTGCATTCGTTTCAGACGAATTTCGTTAATTTTTTTCGTTCGTTTTATAGAATACAATGTAATACTATTGGCTTTCTATAAACCGAACGAGAGCCCCATTCATAAGAAATTCTTATGAATGGGGCTCTCGTTCGGTTCATAGAAAGGCAATAGTATTAATTGTATTCTATAAGCCGAAAGTCTATAAACCGAACGACTTTCGGTTTATAGACTTTCGGCTTATGGAATACATGTAATCCTATTGCTATTCTATAAACCGAACGACTTTCGGTTTATAGAATAGCCATAGGATTACATGTATTACATAAGCCGAAAGTCTATAAACCGAAAGTCGTTCGGTTTATAGGCTGTCGGCATTTAACTAATAAGAGACAGAGTCTCCATTCATAAAATTATGAATGGAGACTTTGTCTCCGTGTAGTAAAATGCCGACAGCCTATAAACCGAACGTTCGGTTTATAGGCTGTGGGCATTTTACTACACGGAGACAAAGTCTCCATTCATAATTTTATGAATGGAGACTCTGTCTCCGTGTAGTAAAATGCCGACAGCCTATAAACCGAACGTTCGGTTTATAGACTTTCGGCTTATGTAATACATGTAAACCTATGGCTATTAGCCATAGGTTTACATGTATTACATAAGACGAAAGTCTATAAACCGAAAGTCGTTCGGTTTATAGGCTGTCGGCATTTAACTAATAAGAGACAGAGTCTCCATTCATAAAATTATGAATGGAGACTTTGTCTCCGTGTAGTAAAATGCCCACAGCCTATAAACCGAACGTTCGGTTTATAGGCTGTGGGCATTTTACTACACGGAGACAAAGTCTCCATTCATAATTTTATGAATGGAGACTCTGTCTCCGTGTAGTAAAATGCCGACAGCCTATAAACCGAACGTTCGGTTTATAGGCTGTCGGCTTATGGAATACATGTATTCCTATTGCTATTCTATAAACCGAACGACTTTCGGTTTATAGAATAGCCATAGGTTTACATGTATTACATAAGCCGAAAGTCTATAAACCGAAAGTCGTTCGGTTTATAGGCTGTCGGCATTTAACTAATAAGAGACAGAGTCTCCATTCATAAAATTATGAATGGAGACTTTGTCTCCGTGTAGTAAAATGCCGACAGCCTATAAACCGAACGTTCGGTTTATAGGCTGTGGGCATTTTACTACACGGAGACAAAGTCTCCATTCATAATTTTATGAATGGAGACTCTGTCTCCGTGTAGTAAAATGCCGACAGCCTATAAACCGAACGTTCGGTTTATAGACTTTCGGCTTATGTAATACATGTAAACCTATGGCTATTAGCCATAGGTTTACATGTATTACATAAGACGAAAGTCTATAAACCGAAAGTCGTTCGGTTTATAGGCTGTCGGCATTTAACTAATAAGAGACAGAGTCTCCATTCATAAAATTATGAATGGAGACTTTGTCTCCGTGTAGTAAAATGCCGACAGCCTATAAACCGAACGTTCTGTACAATGGCATGATCACTTCCCTATTTCTACGGCTAATACCTCTCCCTATGCAACCACACGAACGACTTTCGGTTTATAGAATAGCCATAGGATTACATGTAGTACATAAGCCGAAAGTCTATAAACCGAAAGTCGTTCGGTTTATAGGCTGTGGGCATTTTACTACACGGAGACAAAGTCTCCATTCATAATTTTATGAATTGAGACTCTGTCTCTGTATAGTTAAATGCCGACAGCCTATAAACCGAACGACTTTCGGTTTATAGACTTTCGGCTTATGTACTACATGTAATCCTATGGCTATTCTATAAACCGAAAGTCGTTCGGTTTATAGTTTAGCAATAGCATTACATGTATTCTATAAACCGAACGTCGTTCGTTTTAAAGACTTTCGGCTTATAGAATACTATTGGCTTTCTATAAACCGAACTAGAGTCGAGTCCCCATTCATAAGAAATTCTTATGAATGAGGAGGGACTCTAGTTAGGTTTATAGAATGCCAATAGTATTCTATAAGCCGAAAGTCTTTAAAACGAACGACGTTCGGTTTATAGAATGCATGTAATGCTATTGCTGTTCTATAAGCCGAATGTCTTTCGGCTTATAGAACAGCAATAGCATTACATGTATTCTATAAACCGAACGTCGTTTGTTTTAAAGACTTTCGGCTTATAGAATACATGCTGCTATTGGCTTTCTATAAACCGAAAGAGTCCCCATTCATACGAATAGGTCAATTGACCTATTCGTATGAATGGGAACTCAATTTCGGTTTATAGGAAGCTAATAGCATTACATGCATTCCATAAACCGAAAGTCATTCATGTCGGTTTATGGAATGTAGTACAATGCTATTGGTATTGTAAACCGACTCTATTTCGGTTTAGAATGCCAATAGCACGAATGGACGAATGGATGAATGAACGAATGATTTTCGTTTATTAACCATTCGTTCATTCTTATTTTGTTAGTTAAAATTTTCGTTATTCGTTTTTCGGACGAATGGACGAAAATGCTATTTTCGTCCGAAAATGCATTCGTCCGAAAACGAATGCACATGTCTAATGTATATATTTACATGTGGATTTTGGATGTGATTGGTGAACATTGGGTAGTCAAAAATCTATGATTTTCATGACACAAATGCACTATATATATATATAAGATTAAAGAAGTTAAATATAGATTCCTCCATGCTTTGGTTTACAATTGTCCTGAACTGCCGATATTGAGTAGCCAAATTTCAGTGATTTGTGAACTTCGGCTAAAGTGCCAAACTGAATCCAATTGATTACTAAATGGTGGATATTGAGTTGAACCCAATGTTCTGAAATAAATATCTGGCAGATGTATTTCAGTATAGAGGTAAAATAATAACTTATAAGAAAAACAAAAAAATGCTTAAACTATTTATTGTGGGATGTGTAGCCCACAACAACTTATGGGATGTGTAGTCCACAACAACGTTTGGATTAATCATATGACTTATGAAGTTTGAGGGTTCATGAGAGAAGGGACTAACTGGGTGATTGGAGACAAAGATGTTAAACCAGTAATGGAATGACACATTTCTGAAGGTAGTTTTAGGAAATATAAACATACCAGAGACTCAAATGATGTACACTTTAAGCGAATGTTTGAAAGAAAATATGCTGAATAGAGTGAACAAAACATGTATTGTGAAATAAGTGCAACTAACAAAGTGACAAGGGCTAATCAGTTTATTTGACTGATCGCAGTCATTAAGGCAACATGGAGCTTCACTAAAGATCAGGAGAAACCTTGCCAATTGGCAGAACAGGTTACACAGTCTACTTACCTTTAAGTACTCTGAAATTATTTGGGAGTAATAATTTCAGAGGATATAAAGGTAGGTAGGCAATGCAATAGAGCAGCAGAGAATGCTAGCAGAATGCTTGGTTGCATAGGGAGAGGTATTAGCAGTAGAAATAGGGAAGTGATCATGCCATTGTACAGAGCACGGGTGAGACCTCATGTGGAGTATTGTAAGTACTACTGCAGACCATATCTCCAGAAGGATGCTGATAATTTTGAGAAAGTTCTGAAAAAGGCTACTAAACTGGCTCATGGGTTGAAGGATAAAACTTACAAGGAAAAGCATTGTAACATGTACATGTATGGAAGAAAGACATAATAGGGGGAATATGAAAGAAATACATAAAGGTAATCAACCCAGTAAAGGAGGATTATATTTAAAAAAATACCACAACAAGAGGACATAGTCTTAAATTAGAGGGCCAATGATTTAAAAGTAATATCAAGTAGTATTACTTTACTGAGAGGGTAGTGGATGTATGGAATAGCCTTCCAGCGGAAGTGGTAGAGGTAAACATAGTGAAGGAGCTTAAGCATGCGTCGGATAGGCACAAGACTATCGTATATTTAGTATAAGGCCAGAGACTAATAAAAGTATTTGGAACATTGGGCAGACTAGATGGACAAAATGGTTCTTATCTGCCAACACATTCTATGTTTCTATGTTTCTATCTCCTGGTTCCTCATGCTGGACACCAGAAATAGACTTTAGGATCTCTGTATTGTGCATAACTGGTTGGAGCTTCGATCCTGGCATTCTTTAGGCAGCTCAAAAACACTTATTTACTGCCAGATATAATCTCAAATTGTACATTGATTGACAATAAACATCAGGTTGAAACATTGACAATATTGTGGGATTTAAAGATACCAGGTAGTAATGACTTTAAGGACATTTTTAGCCCAATCAACAGTAAAACTTGCCTTACAAGCACTATGTTTATATAATTATTTTCTGTTTTTTGATTTTTCACTCTGAATCCAATATATTGCACAACTGGGATTTAATTGTATGCTCTCTTTCTTCCCCAGAATACAGAATTACTATATATTCTAATTTTTTTTTAAATATGTAAGTTAATTTCATCTGAGCTATGGGTTTTACAAATAGTTAAATTCAACCCTTTGGAATTTTGAAGAATGTTCTCATTTTTTCATTACATTTGGTTATTAATATTTCTTCTCTGTCTCCCGGCAATGGAAGGAAAAGATTATAGTCTCTGGCCTATTCAAAAAAATGACATTAAATTATTTATGTATTTATAATATATAACATAAGAAGCAGAAAGTCATTATGGCCTTTTTGTGTCACTAGGGAAAAGAGAGAAAGTGAGAGAAAAAGAGACAAAAAAAAAGATTAAGAAAAGTGCGATATGTGTTGCAGCATATATTATTTAGAATATATTATCCAAGAGTTACCATGTTCACTGGTAACAACATATTTCATATATTTAGTGCAATGTTGTCCAACAGTTTAATTTGGATGTCTATCTACCATAGAGAAGTGTACCTTATCTGTCAATTTATCTGTCTGTCTATCAATCTCTCTACCATGTCTCTCAGTATATCTGTCTGTCTATCAATCTCTGTACCATGTCTGTCAGTATATCTGTCTGTCTATCAATCACTGTAACTTTTCTGTCCGTATATCTTCTTCCATGTCTATCTGTGTCTATCTCTGATGATAATGAGTTGGCTGATGAAGTTTTGCTTCAAGCCACTAAATTGTTTTTGCCCCAGTAGTAAAAGTTTCCAGTCCTCCCCTGCTAGTAAGATATAAAATGTGCTGCATGCTAAAAGACAAATCTGGCAAGGAACATTTAAGTATCTACTCGTTATGCGCCGATTTGTTTTAAAAAGAATTCGGGGAGATCTAATTTTAAAACAGGTCGTCCTCCCTTACCCCAGTTTATTTGTGTCCATCTATTTTTTTTCCTGTTTGCTACATATTGAATAAAGCACCCTTTTTGCATTGAATCCGGAGAGTGGAGTGCACTAACCCCCTTTTTTTTTTGTATCATTAAAATAGATCATGTCAAACTATTTCTCTCAATTCTGGTCTGAAGTAACAGTTTGGGCCATTCGGAAAGAGAAGGAGGCATTCAGAATGGAACATTTTTACCTTTAAAATCATAGATTTTTGGCTACTTAATTTGCACCAATCACATCTGAACATGCTCTGACTTCTGGTAATATGGCCGAATTTTTAAACATTTCAATTCTCCAGAAAAAAGGTGGAGAATGGAAATGAAAACTGAAAATGCTTCAAAATAAATAAAATAATTACCCTGGCCAGCAAAATGGCTCCCAGACCCCCAACATATACATTGGGCAACTAGCACTGACCCTCAGTCTAAAACAGGGCTGTTATACACTTTTAGGGCCATAGTAAATTGGTCTGGGAGCATTCTCCTTGTCTCTCTATCAAACCTCTTCCATTGTCTGAAAATGTTTGTTGTGGAAAAGGCCTTTTTTTGCATTAGGTGGATTCATTTTTATTTTTGGGTCACTCCTTTCCATGTGGCTGGGATGAGAACTCAGGAAAAGGAATAATATTACTCACATTGCACCCTTTGACTGCCAGAGAGGTGGGCAGTGGAGTTCTTTTTTTTTGACAGGTGACTCCTCCTTCGAAACCTGGAGGGTATTTATTTGTATTAGGTTTGTTCAGGGGCTCTGCTCTGGAACCCATGGGTGATTCAATTATTTGATATATCGTGTCTGTGGTAATTTGGCCATCCCCCAGACTAAGGGGATATTATATGTTTTATTGGGAGGAAAATTAGAGTTTGGAGGAATTTGGGAAGCCTACGGACCCTGTGTTTTTTTTTAACTTCACATGGTGGGGGTCCGTAGGCATTTTGCCACTGTCCAAAGCCTGGAAATGGCTTTTATTTTACTATATGGGGTCCAGGACAATTATCTATGCCCCCCAATGTATAGTATGCTGTTAACGCAGGTGTTGGAAATAACAGGTTCAAGGTTGTGGTGAAAAAAAGGTAAGTGCATTTAAAATACACCACAGACAGCATTTTATATCACACTGAACTCACAGCTGTAGTTCATGTAACATATTTATTAGCTGTCATGATCTGATCCGCAGCCACTCACCTGATTACCTGCGGCTAGGCTCCATACAGCAAAAGTCCTCTGCTTTCCAAGAGCCAAAGGCCACTTCCTTTTTATTCATGCAGCTTAGGTGTGTCCCCTCCGAAAGTAGTTCTCCTGAGCCAGCTGACCTACTGGATTTAGAGGAGTAGCTACTATAGGTCATGGGGCCTGAGACTGTCACAGGAGTTGAGGGGACAGTTGACACATACTTTCCTGGTAATTAGTATAGAACATCCATTCACATGGTATGTATGCTAATTTATATTGTTTAATATAATTTATATTAACACTGCTCACTTTCCTCCTAGCATTGGGTGCTGTGCCCTCTCAACCCCCAGCATAATCTGATGACAAGATCCATGGCCTGCAGCTACTCTTTTGATTTCACCAGGTGAGAATGTTCAGCAACCTCTTAACCTGTTTGCAGTAAGTAAAACATACAAATATATGTCACCTGTAGTAGAAACGTGTGCAACACAGGAATTGCATGGAATTGTGAACAGAGATCCCAAGTTATGGCCGAAATAACTGACTTGAAACATTCTCACTATCAGCTTCTGTTCTTCAGAATATGTATAACTCAGCTACTATGACTTTAACTTGCGAATTCCATTCACCATAACATGCACTTCCCTATTACATAAATGATGATGTTGATGTGAAATGTTCTGCACTCAACCGTATGCACTCAACATCAACAATGCATTCATCTACAACAGACCTGGCTTCAACACTTCCCATAATAAGTTCCTCCCACCATCTGTTGGCTACTTTTGTGCAGGTCTGGGTATCCTCCACCCAAGGTAGATGCACGTGTACACTATGTGTACACGTGTACACCACATCATTCATGCCTGAATTTAATGCAAATGTAGTTGGCTACTATCTATGAACATACTGTATAACCATGGACATAGGGACATATGTGTACATTCGTATGACGTCTATGCACTTGCATGCTACAGTAAAAGGAATATGTAGCCCCCCACCCCCCCCCCCATAGGTTCAATCACAGGATTAGCATGCAATGAGGTGAGTATTAGGAATGACAATGTACCATAGTTCAGGTTTCAGATGGCCATAATGGCATTCATTGCTGTTGTCTATGGTCTGAATGTGATCGAAATTGTGGTGTCCTCCACATTCTCCTAGCTAGCTAGGTTGCTAGATTACTTCTAAATATGCCCCCTCTCACACAACTGTGAGACACCGCGTTTTCGATCACTCTCGGATGGACTTGTTCACAATATAACTATTGAGGATGTTTCCCAGTGTATATCCACAAGTGAACATTTATTATATGCAATCATATGTGCGTTTTTAAGTAATCCTCATGTTGTGGGGGCCAATAAATATTTATTTTAGTACAATCTACACTATGCCATGTTTCTATTATTATACTCCAGCGCCTTTTTAACTGGAGCCGACTCATAGGGCTCTGATATATGTTAGTGCTGGGAGAGGGGGGGAGTGGGGGGGGGGGGGGGTCAATTTACATTGTATTGACAATATTACACAAGTTTTATTCTGACAATATTATACAAGTTTTATTCCGGTTTTCTTTTTTACATTTTTAGCAAGATAAATTGTGATAAGTATACATTTTTTTCTCTTTGAATTATTAGTAACACTGGTTGATATCTTTTAAGCACATCACTCTTTCACTTTTTTCACTCTACGTTTTTGGTGTGAGGGACCACACAAGTAATTGAAGCTATTTATATTTATACTTTTTGGTGCATAGATATATACATATATTTGGTGCCAGTTTCCTTATTTTTTCACTTTTAATGGCCCAAATCCAGTTTAGGACTAATCGGTGTAAATTCGTTAGAATGTAATCTCTGCTTTTATAGATTGGACAACAAAAGCTTTATTTCAGATGGCATACTTAACCAAATAGCAGCCATTTTGTAGTTTTACCTGATTATTGTAAAGTCATCATGCATTTGCTTTTACAGATGAAGAATGAAAGGGCTTTATTGGTGAAAGAGGGAACTGCAAAAATGATCTCCAAAATGGCAGAGTTTGAAGTATAGCTAAATTAGAGAATGTTTGCAACTCAGCTATTTTAGGCTTAAGTTTACAACTCCCTTGTAATTTCCCTGCAGTTCCTTCTTTCATTAATTCACTCATTCATACATTTTATTATACTGGCTTGAGGCTCAGCCTATGATTGTAACTTTCCATTGGGAGCAACAATGCTTATTTTCTTTTGTATCATGTTAGAGGGCAGCACTGAGAGTCCTGTGCCCAGTGTGATCACTGCAATTTCCTCACATTATGATGGTGGCATTACAATTTACCAAGAGACATAGTAAATAGACATAAAAGCACATTTAATCATCACAGAACATTATATATTTTAAAAAATTGCACTTTTCATTTATATTGTCAAACACTCCTTTAGCCAGTTCAGAATGTTTAAATCTCTATTCCTCTAATACTAGCATATTTTATTGTTTTAACATTTAAAATGTTCAACCCTTTTCTAATACGATTTGCAGTTAAGATACCTTGAGTGTGAATAATAATCCTTATAGGCCACAATATGTTGTACTTTCTTCAGTTAATCTAGCTGCATATCAGTGATGCAATGGGGAAATGTACTTTACAGAAAATTGTTGAAAATAGAGAAAAGTATTTGTTTTTCTTGTTGAGTTATGTGACAAATTTCATTTATGTAGATCTTGTGATGTGAGTTCTTTATGAGCATAAAGCACTGAAACCACCGTCTAAAGTATCATTCGGGACATAGTAACAAGAAATTGAAATGACATTTCTTCTGTGTTTTATACCAATGGGGAACTACTTCAAAATCCTTTTTTCAATCCTGTGTTTTAAAATAACCTAATTTCCTAATAAACCAGAAACATGTGGCTTTTTAAATCCCTCAAGTATATTCCTGTATCAATTTTCATTTGCAAATAAAACAAAGGTTCCTTTCCAAATTTAAAAAAAAAAAAACATTGTTTAAAAAATCCATGAAAATAGAGACACAGGAATTGCTGTGCTTGTGCATTGTGTATAAATCTGCTAGTGTCACACATGCACAAAACAAAACATCTTCTCTACAAGTAATAAAGAAATCAGAGTTTGGTAACTTGATTCCAATCAAGACTATAAATATTGTTTTTACACATTGTTAACATAAATTTGAATGTGGTTATTCTTATCTACTGTAAGTGCTGAGTCAGTTAACAGTAAGGCAGAAATATTTTAATGAGATTACCGCACTAGCCCCAAGGAAGCTCCCAAGGCTACCTAGTGCAGTCCAATTTTACTTGGATTGCTGTAATGTAAATGAATTATCTACCACCTAAACTATTCACGGAATTTATTTTCAGCACATTGGGACTTGCTAATGTAGAACATCTGACCTTACCTTAAATAAATGGTGACAGTTTCTCGATAATAGGTGTAAATTTAAAATAGTAATGTGTGAATCTGACTGATATGGAGCTTTGTGCAAATTAATCAGAAAAAAATGACAATTAGGGAAACTGATCCTCATTATACCACTGTGAGACAAAAAACAGTAACATTTCATTTTTATTGTTCACTCTATATTACACAAAACACATGTGCTAAATGGCGAATAATATAGTGCATATCTAAAGCACAGATTTACAGCAACTAGAGACTTACAGTTTAATGCATGAAAGAGAGAAATGTTGTGAACTGAGAAGGGAATTTCAAAGCTGAATGAGAGAATTTGTCCGACTTGGCTACTTTGGCCTTAAAGGACAACTGTATCAAAAACTGAAGTTCTGTTTAATTGAAAGATTGCATCAAGTTTAGGCATTTTATAGAGAAATGTTTTAATGAAAAAACACAAATAAAGTACATTATTGAACCATCTTTACTCCATTTTGCTCTACCAGGAGGCAGACATTTTGTTTAGAATCTTTGATCAGATCTTTGATCATCTGAACCAAGGTGAGTTAACATCTGACCCAAGATTCTAAATAAGATGTCTGCTCCCTGAGAGAATTACATTGAGTAAGGAGGGCGCAATATGACACTTAATTTGTATTTTTTCATTAAAGAATTTCTTTATAAATCATCTACACCTGATATAATCTTTCAATTAAACAGGAGTAATTTTTGTTTGCTTCAGTTGTCCTTTAAGTTTAAAATTCCCTTCACAATTCCAGTCAATTTCCTCTTTCATGAATAAAGCCCCATGGGTTAGACTCGAAATACACCAATATGGCTCAAAATTCAGGTCAGGCACTTTCAACAAATTTCACAAATCTCTGAAATGCGGCCACTCAGTATTGACGGTTTGGGCAGTTCATAAACTGAAGCATTTGAAGCGTGCAGATAAGGACATTTTCGTCATGAAAACTATAACATTCAAGCAACCTAATAAGTGCCAGTCATACCCAAACATGCTCTGAATTTGGGTAACATAGGCGGAATTCACCCATTTCATGTCTGCAGATTTTAGCTGGAGAATTCAACTTTAAAGTCCTCTAAAGTACACTACAAATGATTTACAAGGGTTGAACAAGCATGTGCTGATAAATGGCACAGAAATGGTGCCTCTTGTGGATGGATTGAGATCATCAGTGGTACATCTGTACCAAAACGTGAAGCTATCCTGGTAGTCCCAAAGTGCCTCCGAAAACGTTTTGAATCAGGAAATCATAGCCAATTCCCCACTGATATCTAACTAAATCGAATTCAGTTGCAATATGCCTGAAATGCACTGAACCATGGTGGTATCCTCAAAATAGCCCAGAAATACAAAAAAGGATCTGAAATAAACTGAACCTCCATAGAAAATAGTCCCAGATTCAAGAAATTGATATAAAATATTGCAAGTTTCAACTTACAGTCAATCACTGTTAAGGAATCTGTGTACACATATTGAGCACATGGTCAGACCACCATTTTAGAGCTGGATTTGCAGTTTTCAGGATGCTAAATAAAAAAATAACAGCTTTGAAAATGCATGGCAATTCAGGAAACAGGCTGGTGGGGGGCTGGGAGGTGGCAAGACACTGGTTGAAGGAGAATTTGAAAAGCAATGGCAAACACTTTGCCCTGATTTTATTGGAGGAGGAGAACAAGGCACTGGTGTGGAAGCTGTGGCAAAATTAGGGGCAGCAGCCAAGAAGACAAGACAGATGAGGAGGAATGACACTTGGCAGAAGTCCATTTAAAATACTAATTTACCATATGTTATATGTAAAATTGCACTACATACACAGCTTACACACTTGTAGTTCATGCAACAAATGTAATAGCTATGTAAAGGATAGCTAAGAATGTACAGATAAGGAATGTTGTATGGATGCCACACATGGAGAAGCTGTAATTGTGTATGTGGAGAACTGTTTTTGTGTAGAAGATGTTATTTAGAGAGAGAATAGTGTGTCTCCCACTTGGTCAATTTGTCACTCCTCTTCTGGTCAACTCTTCACTTTTTTTCATTAATAATGCTAATTGTGTAATTACCCTTAACGGAACCATTCCCATACTTCCCCCTGATATACCTAATGCTATAACTACACCCCTCCACCCATGAACCCCTGCATGTGTGATTGCATTTACATAACAGCTGTTGATAAAAAATAAATAAAAAAAAAAACAATGCCAGTCATGTCATGTCCTTGAATACAATCAATTCAGCTGGCACTGGAGAGCTGCCACCAGGGTGTCTGGTGGTGCAGCCTGCACTAGTTAACTTCATTTTCACCTACATCTTGAAATCAGAGTATGTGAGTAGACTATTGCAATTAGTTCACTGTCAATGATCATCTTTACATGTTATCCTATTTACACATATATATCTATCTATACATATCGATCTATCCATCCATATTAATATCTACACCAATGTTGTTACCATTGATCTACTACTACTTAGACATTGATATATACTGCAACTGTGGACTATAACATGTATTCCCCTTAGCTACTTGTAGCACTTGTTTGTTCATTTTAACAGCTGCAATGTGCTGCTTGCCCACCCGCTCTCCAGCTAACATTCTCTGCACAACTATAGTTCTCTACATACTCTAACAGCTTCTCCATGGGTGGAAGTCATTTTAACATGTGTACACACATGCAACATTTCCTATCTGTTCATTGATAGCTATCTTTGACACAGCATGAGCAACAGGTGTGTGATCTAGGTGTGTCGTGTAATTGTACATGTAGCCTATAGTGTATGAGTATTTTAAATGCACTTACCTTTTTTTCACCACTGTCACGGACCAGTTGTTTGTACACATTTTGTTGACTACCTCCTGTCAGAAAGTCATTATTCCTCCTCAGGCTTGTCTTCTGGCTACTGCCACTATCACCCAGATATAGTGTTGGCACAGCCTCCTATACAGGGGCTTGTTCCCCTTTGCTGATAAACACATTTTGCCCCTGACTTCCTCCCTCTGCTGCTACCAGTGTCCTGGTACCCCGCCCGTGCCACCCTGCTTCCAAGCTTGCCATTCATTTAAAAAAAAAAAAAAAACATTTTTATTTAGCATGCTGCAAGCTACAAATCCTGCTCTAAAATGATGGTTTTGCTCAATATTTGTGCTCAATATTTATCCAAAGCTCCCTCGACAATGATTGCCTGTAAGTTGATTCTAGCTATATTATTTTATTTATTTTTTTATTTAGAAAGTGTTTTACGAGGAAGAATACATTGAGATTTCTCTTGTTTTCAAGTATGTCCTGGGGACCCAGTCCAGAATGGAATTACACAGTTACACATTTAACAGTAGATTAAAAATAAATACATACATACATACATATAATAAACAAGTTGAAAGGAGAACATACAGGGCAAATCATTATTTATACAAAAAAGGAACAACATGTACAGTATACGAAGGAGTTTGTAAACTAATAACAAGTACAATCTGTTTTGAGGATTTGGGAGACACTTATTTTCAGGGATTTTAGACTAGGTGATGATTTGGCAGAAACAGGAAGACTATTACACATATGAGGAGCTCTGAAAGAGAACGCACCTCGGCCCGCTTCCTTTTTGAAGTGAAGGATCGCTAGTGAAGGGTTGGTGTAGGATCTGAGATTATAGGAAGTGCAGGGAGCAAGAGCGAGCATGCCGCTCAGGTAGGGGGGGAGCGTTCCAGAGAAGTGGTTATGCACTAAGCAAGCTAGGTGGAGCGCACCTGGAGGCACGCGTCAGCCAATTTAATTCTTTTAACATTTTACAGTGATGAATGTTATAATCACACTGTAGTGCAAAACAACACTATGTATTATACATAGTGTCGAGTTTACCGAGATGGGTCTGCGGGGCAGAATCATACACAACATCACCATAATCTAAAATCGACATTAACAATTGCTGCACAATACGTTTCCTTACCGTGGAATCTAGGTTAGATTTGTTTCTATATAGAAAGCCAATCCTAGGATATAGCTTTGACACGAGCTTCTCAATATGGATACCAAAAGATAAGTTTGTATCTAGCCACATGCCAAGATACTTACATGAATTTACCTGAGTCAGGTTGTAACTGGATTTGGTCTTGATGTTTAATTGAGGATTGCTTAATTTAAGTAGTTTGGCATTTGTCCCAAACAACATGGACACAGTTTTTTCAGTGTTGAGGAATAATTTGTTTCTAGCTATCCAATTTTCAACTTTAGAAAACTGATCTTGTAGCACGGATTCCACTTGCGATAGTTGAGTATAAATGACCGTATCATCAGCCTACATATGCACAAAAGCAAGGTCACACACCAAGGGTAGATTATTAATAAATAGTGAGAATAGCAGCGGCACAAGAACGGATCCTTGAGGCACTCCACACTTGATTGGCAATGGGAGGGAGGCAGTATCAGCAATGGACACATATTGAGATCTATCAGACAAGTATGAACGAAAGCAGCAGAGCAACCTCTCATTTATACCGGAACAACTTAGTTTGTTTATCAGAAGATCATGATCAACCGTATCAAAAAGGCCTTTGCAAAGTCTAGGAAAACTGTACCTGTGAGTTCACCACTCTCCATACCACTCTGAATATCATTGCTCACCTTTAAGAGGGCAGTTATCGTGGAGTGATTTGACCTAAACCCAGATTCAAGCGAGTTTAGATAATTGGACCATTGCTAATACTTGCACAATTAATCATGGGCACATTTTTCCAGGATTTTAGAAAGTATGGGTAGCAGTGAAATAGGCCTGTAGTTTGACACTAAGTTTACATCACCATTTTTGTGAATGGGGGCAACTCTTAGTGCAACGCTACATGCCTGCAGCTACTCTCAGAGGCTGCTTTGGATCTGGATCCCCCCCGCGCCCATACGATCATGAATGTGATCCTATGCGCGTTAACACACATAGGCAGTGAAAGCTGATCACTGCCTATGTGTGCAAAGTGTTGCAATGATGCCTCGATAGAGGCTTCATGCAACACCTTCTGTGCCCCCCTATGCACCGCAATCAACCGGTGATCGCGGGTGTGTGCTGATTTGGGGGAGCATGCTCCTCCAATACAGAGTGCCCAGAGTAGAGCGACGGAAGAGAGGAAAAAAAAATCTCTTCAGTCGGTCTGAAACCACTACTTGACTGCCCCTAGAGGATGTTTGACAGTATTACAGTTAGAAATAGAAAATAAAATAAATAAATAAACAAAATAAATAAATAAATAGAAAAAGCTAACCCTTGATCTACTAAACCTAGATCTAGGGTTAGGATCTTAAATAGGGTTATAATTAAGGTTACAGGGGGGTTCGGGTGAGTACAAGGTTTAGATTAAGGGGTTCGGGTAGATTTAGGGTTAGGGTAAATTTAGTGTTGGGGTAAATTTAGGGTTGGGGTTAAAAGGTCACTGTAGAAGAAAATGGTTAGAAAACAAAAAAACACTAATATTGTTTTATTGTTTATTGCCCTATTAGTTGAAATAAAACATAGGCAAACATGGAAACATTGGTATTTCTAAACTCAGGACAAATAGTAGAAATATATAGACTGGGTCTTTTTTTACCATTTGTAATTGTTTAAAAAAAATCAGGTCAAAGTTAGAAGAAGTGTTTTTTATGGCATATTTTCATCATATTTTATATTTTTTTATATAGTAAATTATATCATATGATGAAAATAATAGTTTCAAATGAAAGCCCTATCCATCCTTTAAAAAAATAAATATAATTTGTGTTGGTGGACTGAACACAAAGAAAGAAATTCACAGTTCAGTAAACATATGACAAAAATAATGGAATTCTGGTCTTCAAGGTACATCAAATGCAGCATAGCACTTGGTCACTAAGGGGTTAAGCTGGACCCATTTCCTATGGAGGTTCTGTTTATTTTGGTTGAATTTCGGATTATTTTTGTAATCACTAATGTGATACATATCCGTCCACAATTTGGAAGCACAATTTTGGTACCAATTATCAGCGTAGTTTTGTGTAGATCTTTTTTATATATTGAGTATATTTTACACTGTATTATAATAACAATAAATAGGTGTTTTCAAATATAAGATTAGCCTTAATAACAAACTTCTCAACCTCACAAAAATACCAGCGCATATATGTGCTTTACTATATTCAGTGTTATTTCCTTACCAAGTATTTCAGTAAGGATTCCAAATCTCCAAATGCCTTCATTCCGGTAGAGGTTTAGGAACTGTTTAATTAATCTTGTGTGGTAATGTACTAAATTGTATCTTTAAAAAATGGTGTGAACAGAAAAGGAGCTTGAAACTACTAATCAATGATTTTGAATGATTGAAAAATAAAATTAGTCAAATAATTCTAATCGTAATAATAACAACACCATACTGGAGTTAATGTAGTACGGATTCCAGAAAGACACAATTGGTCAGTCAGTGTATATAATTTTTTTTTTCAGTCATTAAATAATTGTACTAGTGTAAAATGGTATAAAAAAAAAACAAAACACCATCTCCATTTGCATGTAATATACAGTGAATTTGGACATCGAGTAACCAAGCAGACACTCTTTCAGTTATCTGCCAATTGTCATAGGTAAAAACACTTGCTGAACTGCAGACAAGGCATTTCTGGTAATTGAAGGGACATAAAGCACTGGCATCAGTATTTTGGTTGAGCAGAGTAAGTTCCTTAATAGGTAAGGGAGACAATTTGTTCAGTTAATGGTGCTGACTATTTGGCAATTTAATCTAGAAACTATTAGTTTTATGCCAACAGTGTCCAAATACAATAATTTTTTTCTTCCCAAGACAAGTAAGAAGTGGATGACATCCAAGTCTGTGATTTTCTCATGAGGGGATTGTCCCTATCAGTCTCTGAACTCTGGTTCCATAATGTCTTTACGTATGAACTAAAGCTCAAAACTGTACTGCATAATAAATTGATATTGGACCAAGAATTCTAGAAGAGGCAATGTTACACTTTGAACTGTACAATACTTTATAACTTGTGAACACATTTCACTGATATATAGAAATCAGTAATGTTGTAACATTTATTCCTAAGTGAATACGGTGTCATTAATTCAAGCAAAGCTCACATAATGCCATCAAAAACATTGAGAAATGAAAGAAACGTCTTCTTAAAGCATCTTGCCTTGGTTAGAAAAGCAATGGTCTAAGTATGGATTTATGTGGACACTGTTGACCGTAATCTAAAGGAACAAAGATCTTGGACAGTTCGAGAATACAGAAGAAGATCTGTGAGATGTATTATCAGAGCCATAGCTAGCTCTTTCTCTTCCTGAGACTAGAATCGAAAATGTCACCCTGGCAGTGGTCAGTAGCTGGTAATCCATGGTAAAGGGCCAGAGGAAAATATGACAGTCCAACAGCAAGCAGAGCTCAATAGCTTGTAATCCAAAATAAGGGGCCAGAGGCAAAAAAGATAGTCCAATAGAAAGCAGGGATCAGTATCCGGTAATCATTAATAAGGGGCCAGAGGCAAAAGGACAGTCAAATTGCATACAGGAATCAATAGCCTGTAATCCACAGTAGTACACAGCAGTAAAACACAAAGTATTACAATAAGCAGTACCGTATATACTCGAGTATAAGCCGAGTTTTTCAGCACATTTTTTGTGCTGAAAAATGCCCCCCTCGGCTTATACTCGAGTCGGTGTCTGGGGGAAAAAAAATCTAAAACTTACCTAGTTCCTGCTCTGTCCCCCGGTGCTCTGAAGGTGCGTGGCTGTGAGGGAAGCATTGTGCGCTCCCCTCCAGCCGCGCGGTCAACAAAGTGTGTTTTTTTTAAACAAACTTTATTGTTCCGCGTGGCTGGAGGGGAGCTCACAACGCTTCCCTCAAAGCCACGCACCTTCAGAGCACCGGGAGACGGAGCAGGAACAAGGTAAGTACTGGGGTCTGGGGAAGGGGGGGAGGAGGGTGGCATAACGAGCATACTAAGGGGCAATATCCTGGCATATTAAATGGCATATTGGGGGCAATATCCTGGCTTATTAAATGGCATATTGGGGGCAACTTCCTGGCATATTAAATGGCACATTGGGGGCAAAATCCTGGCATATTAAATGGAATATTGGGGGCAATATCATGGCATAATAAATGGCAGATTGGGGGCAATATCCTGGCATATTAAAATGGCATATTTGGGGCAAAATCCTGGCATATTAAATGGCATATTGGGGGCAATATCCTGGCATATTAAAATGGCATATTGGGGGCAAAATCATGGCATATTGGGGGCAATATCCTGGCATATTAAAATGGCATATTGGGGGCAATATCCTGGCATATTTAATGCCATATTGGGGGCAATATGCTGGAATATTAAATGGCATATTGGGGGCAATATCCTGGCATATTAAATGGCATTATGGGGGCAATATCCTGGAATATTAAATGGCAGATTCGGGGCAATATTTACCAGTAGCTGCCTCATTTCCCACCCTAGGCTTATACTCGAGTCAATATTTTTTCCCAGTTCTTTGTGGTAAAATTAGGTGCCTAGGCTTATATTCGGGTCGGCTTATACTCGAGTATATACGATACTTTAGGCTAACAGCTTGGGAACAAACTGACCTGAGGGTTGGTGGGACCTTTATAGGGTTACAGATGGGCTGCCCTCCCCTCTGCACCTGAGGCTCATTACATGCTGGGTCTTTAAGAGAGTGAGGTAAAGAGGCTCTGCTCCCTTGCTTTTCCCATGATTCTCCAGCAAACTGTGGCACTGAGCGGCACTGTAAAATGCTAATAAGTTTATAATGAGCCAGACACTTAGGTTGATACAGCATAACTCACAAAAATAGATACTGAAGCTAACAGTAGTATGCATAACTCCCATGATTCCATAGTGAGGCAGACACTGACAGTGGTAAAGCATAACCCCTATCATTATATAGTGAGTCTGATGCACATAAGCATGACTCCCTTCAGTATATAGAGAGCTAGACACCTTTGGTGGTACAGCATGACTCCCATAATTATATGCTGAGTCAGACACTGATGGTGGTATGGCATCATGCCCATAATACTATACTGAGCCAGAAACTGAAGAAGGTACAGTATAACTCCCATTATCATATAGTAAGATAGACACTGACAGTGGTACAGTATAACTCCCATCATTAAATGCTGAGCCTGAAGCAGACAGTGTACAGGGTAACTCCCTTCATTAATAATGAGCCAGACACTGATGGTAGTACGCAGTGGTGTATCTTGGTTTTGTACTGCCCGAGGCAGACATATATCAAATATATACTGAGCAAGTCACCGGTTATGGTAAAGTAAAACTCCCATCATTATATAGTAAGTCAGACACTGATGGTGGAACAGCATAACTCCTATTATTACATAGTGAATCAGACACTGACTGTGGTAGAGCATAACTCATATATTTATATAATTTGCAAGACAACGATGGTGCAACAAAATTACTCCTATCACTATACAATGAGCCTGATCCTTACAATACTACTGTATAAGTCCCATTACTATATACTGAACCAGGCATGTATGATGGTACACCATAACTTCCATCACACAAAAAGTTGTGTAGCATAGCAGCCAATACAGTTATAGATACTGCCATATAACTGTCATGGAATACATACTACCTGTTGCAAGAGATCATAAGATGTCAAGCTACATATGGGGTGGTTGAGAGAGGCATGCACGCTACATACAACTTGGATGCTACCTATGATTAGTGGGGGACATCTATCAGTGTCACCTTTGTCCTGCACCTGTTTCGTGTCCTAGCATCATGGGACTGTGCTGCCAGAAAACATTTAATGCTGTCTAGCAGCTTATCAAACTACCACATATTTGGCTTGGGGACGGGGCTATGGCTTCATTTCCCCAACACTCATGATATGTGTAGTTTGTTTGGCTTTTCCCATATTCAGTGGACTATGATGAACCGACAAGGGTTTTTGCAAATATTAGCCCACAGTAGATGATCCAACTCAGATTTTTTTTCAGCCTGGTTTTTGCAAATCCCTGTTTAGTACAGTGATAGCAGACCTTGGCACTGCTGATATTTTGAAACTGCATATCCCATGATATGCAGTCAGCCATATGCTTGATGGCTCATGGGGTATGTAGTTTCCAAAAATCTGCAGTGCCTCTGTTAGTCATCACTAGTTCAATGCATAGACTCCAATGTGTAGCTAGGTCAGTATTTTGAATAATAATTCTGTTCTTAAATATATACATTAAATAATGTGTAGTTCTATATGTCAGTTGTATAAAATGAATGCAAACAAAAAAGTTAATAATATGTGTCCCTTATTAAATAAATACATTTTAATTAAGTGTAAAAGGGGGAGTTTGTATTTGAAAAACTCTTGGTGATCTTGGCAAAACTATGGTAATAGGAAATCATTTTGCAAATATAAAATTAATGTGTACTAAACAGTGAAATATAAAAAAAAACTTTAATTATAAAATCTATCTTTACAATTGGATCATTTAGAAGATTATGAGCTAACAGCATGAACCATATTTTCCAATTATGCTGAAATGTGAACGCTGTCCACTAAGGATGTAACTATGACCTCATTAGACTCCATGCACTATATGAATGGAATTGTTTTAATCAAGAATAACAAGCTCAATTATAATATGCTGTAGTGAATATATTAAGTGTAATGTTTATGTGACATCATTTGTACAAATCGGTGCTGAAAGAAGAAAGATTTTAATTGAGTTTAATAAAGTGTATGATAATTGTAAAATTGCAATATTCAAGTAAAAATTCATCATAAAAAAACTGTTTTATGCTCCATAAAGCCTTTCATGGAATTAAGTTAACAAGACTACGATTATTTTTTTTAAAGATACATTTTATAAAGATCATAATTGACACTGCAGTACAAAAATGTACTATGTAAACACATGCAGATTTATACAGTTCATCTATGACTTGACCTGGATGAACTATGGATATGTAATATCCACTACTTATAGAATAATGTTTTTATTTTTGGTGTCTGTCACCTTAGGCATAACAATGCCACATATACAAACTGTAAAGACATTTAGTTATAAATTAGTACAATCAGTTTACATAAGAAAGAAGTTATAAACAATAATGCAGTGATAAAGAACATGACTCAGCACCCTCTTGCTATGCAGACAGGCATGTAGGCAATAGATTTTGGGTGCAATATAATTTACACTAAATAGCACGATTTGGCTCTTGATCATTCTTAATGATAAAGGCCAGTTACAAGAACAAGACATATACTACATTCAACAAACAACATATCCAGAGGAAGGGAAAACAGAACCCCCAATACAGCATGGCTGTGCTATGCCCCGGAACTCAGGTTCTGCTGTGCCCTGAACACACTCTTAAAGAATAAAGCAATAGAGTTTAATAATACTAGGTCACCTATAACTTTTAATGAAAGTATAAAAGTAACAGCACACAAAAAAAGTATTATGATTCAACACAAAAATGATTTTCACAGATAACTTTATTTGTTCATATGTTTTGCATAGTGCAGTTTCATTTCAGTCCAAAAATAAAGACTGGACTCTTGTTTATGGTTCTAAAGTTTACATCAACAACAAAAAAAAAACTGTTCATTTTCACTGATATTTTCTTTAAAAATTATAAAAATATATAACCTCTGCAAATGAAAATGAGAACATGAATCAGCAATCAAACTGGATAGATGTCTTAACTTAAAGCAGACATAAAAATGTTACCACTGTAAACAACATGTTTTCGCACTAATAAAACAGATGGGAAAGGGTTGATGAAAACATTCAAAACAACATGGGGTAAAATAGTCTAAAGTTACCTTAGTATTTCATACTTAGCAACTATAGCAGCTGCATTCATGAAAAGATCAATAGCAGAATTTAAAACTTCTGACAAAGAGTTCAAAGGTTTGGGCCCTTATGCATTAAACATTGGACCCTAAAGTTGCAAGTCATTTACCACTTGAGTATGAGGTTTCCTCTCTGGCTCAAGAGTGTACTCTCAGCCAATGAATGGAAATAGCTACTGCTAATATAAGATCTAACAAAAATTCACTTACACTTCACCTTTCTTTCAATCATCTGACCATAGCGGAGCAAAAAGTCTATGCCGGCAATACGATATGTTAGTATGAAGGTGTGTGATGTAAAGGTCACAAGCATACAATCAAAGTTCACTTTTATTCCTGTTCTGCAAGAGTTTCATTATTTTGTATGTATGTCAAGGACTACTGTCTTGGACTTTTTTTGGTATACATTTTTATTAGACATGTGCATTCGTTTTCGGACGAATGCATTTTCGGACGAAAATAGCATTTTCGTCCATTGGTCCGAAAAACGAATAACGAAAATTTTAACTAACAAAATCCGAATGAACGAATGGTTAATAAACAAAAATCATTCGTTCATTCGTCCATTCGTCCATTCATGCTATTGGCATTCTAAACCGAAATAGAGTCGGTTTATACAATACCAATAGCATTGTACTACATTCCATAAACCGACATGAATGACTTTCGGTTTATGGAATGCATGTAATGCTATTGGCTTCCTATAAACCGAAATTGAGTTCCCATTCATACGAATAGGTCAATTGACCTATTCATATGAATGGGGACTCTTTCGGTTTATAGAAAGCCAATAGCATTGCATGTATTCTATAAGCCGAAAGTCTTTAAAACGAACGACGTTCGGTTTTTTAGAATACATGTAATGCTATTGCTGTTCTATAAGCCGACAGTCTATAAACCGAACGTCGTTCGGTTTATAGACTTTCGGCTTATAGAACAGCAATAGCATTACATGTATTCTATAAACCGAACGTCGTTCGTTTTAAAGACTTTCGGCTTATAGAATACTATTGGCATTCTATAAACCTAACTAGAGTCCCTCCTCATTCATAAGAATTTCTTATGAATGGGGACTCGACTCTAGTTCGGTTTATAGAAAGCTAATAGTATTATATAAGCCGAAAGTCTATAAACCGAACGACGTTCGGATTATAGAATACATGTAATGCTATTGCTGTTCTATAAGCCGAAAGTCTATAAACCGAACGACGTTCGGTTTATAGACTTTCGGTTTATGAAATGTATAATGTAATGCTATTTGCAATGGCATTACTATAAACCGAAATAGAGTCGGTTTATAGAATGCCATTGTCAATTCCATAAACCGAAATTCGTTTATTATGTCGGTTTATGTAATGGCTATTTTGCTATTGGTATTCCATAAACCGACTCTATTTCGGTTTATAGAATTGCTAATAGCATGAAATGATTTGAATTTAGTATTAAAAAATAAATTGAAAAAAGTGGAGAGTTTCAACCCCTTTGTGAAGCATGGTGCTTGCGTCCCAAATGACGTAAGCACCAAAACGTCACGATTTGTTCCTGGCCACTGATCACAAGGTGATCGTTAGCCAGGAACACTATGGCAGAGACCCAAACAGGGTCTTAATAGACCCTGTGGGTCCCTGCCCAAAAATTGCAAGCCCTTCGGACGTCACGCACGATTTAGAGAAATGTAGCTGGTGCTCGTTTTGAGCACCAGCTAAATTTCCCCTGTCAGACTGAGGCCATTTAAAATGGCCTCATCTGACAGGTGGGATCCCGCTGCAAGTGCCTGCAGCATGATCCGAGCCGCGATATGAGCTGTTTAACACAGGACGTACTATGCCGTCCTAACGACTTTAAGGGACTTAAAATCAGGACGGCATAGAACGTCCCAACGTCACGAATGGGTTAACGTTTGCTCTGGTCATAATCAAAGCACAGGCTTGTAGGAGTTAACTGTAATTACATTAATACATGAAAATAATATAACAAAAAATAGGGAGATTAACCCAGCGCTTAATCTTAATGTGAGCTGCACTTAATAAGTGTGTTCCTAAACCACACAAAACATACAAAAATTACAAAACAGAAAAAAAGTGCGCTTTACATAAACTGTGGAATATATGTAGTACCTAATATATACAATAGGTGAGTGAAAATGGTGATACAAAAGTAACTTCAGGAGAGATAAAATCTCCCTTTGGATTTTGCACTCACAGACTCCAAGTATAAAATATGCTCATCAGACGATATTCTTAAAAAAGATTCGGTACTTCAATTTTCTTTAGAACTCCAAAGACAAGGAAGAAGTGGAACAACAGATGAGTGGCATAAAACAGGTTTTAATATAAAAAGAACAAATATCTGCTTACATGAAGGGTTTCCTGAGATCAGCAAGGTGGGCGCCACACTTTGGTCTGTATGAGGAAAAACGCTTCTGCAGTGTTCTTTAAAATGAAATAATAACAAAGTCCTTAAGGTAAAAAAGCAGGTGAGTCCAGCCGCTACGCGTTTCGCCTACAATGGCTTCAACTAGGCGTCTGGACTCCCTGCATAGTAACTGTCCTTTTAATCCGAAGTGAGAAAATCACTTCCGTGATCGTCATCTTCTCGCGAGGGTTTGACTTACACCATTCTCGGATCCATTTTCGTATTAACTTCAATACGAAACTCCTATGTGTATGCCGAGTTACAGCTTTCGGATTAATAGACCAAAGTCGAATTCGAATCCTTCGTTTCAGTCTTCGTATAGTGTAAACCGAAGGTATCTCGGATATGGTGCATTCGGAATTCGGTTTATAGCCGTCATTGTTCGTATCACCTCGGCTTACAGCAGTGTATTCGAATATAAAGGAGAAAAGCACATAGAAACAAGTGTTCTATCACAAACGTATGTGAATATTAGCCAACTAGATGGGAAATGGCTATATGAATATCTAAAAAATGGTAAAATATCAAAAATTTATTGCATAGTATATATAAAAATAGAAAAATAAAAATAGACAAAAAATTAGTCTTTATATAAAAAATAGTAAATATATAAAAAATTCAGTCATTATATAAAAAATTATTGCAAATCCCATATAGTAAGCTGCCTGTAAGTAGGAAAACATTACATAAAGTTATACAGTTCAAAATCCGCATTTAATCCTTGCGGTTTAAGTGTATTGAGATTAAAAATCCATTTCATTTCTTTTTGACCTATATTCTTAATATTGTCTCCTCCTCTCCAGTGTTTTACAACTTTTTCTATGGCACACATTTTTAGGCCCTTTGGGTCCTTTTGATGATGGTCTAAAAAATGTTTCGAGAGGCTGTGGGTTAGTAGGCCATTTCTTATGTTCCTAACATGTTCCTCAATGCGTTTCTTAAATTGTCTAGTGGTTCTACCCACGTATTGAAGTCCACATGGGCATTCCAGGAGATAAACCACATTAGTCGTGGAACATGTGATGAAATGATTGATTTTATGCCCTTGGCCATTTATTTTAGAATAAAAATCTGTAATGGGATATTTCTGCGGTGTAATTGATCTGCATCCAATGCAGTTTAGGCAACCATAAAAACCAGGTTTACGAGTCATAAAATGACTCGGTGCTGTACTAGCTGGTTTTGTCTCCCTAGTGTAATTTGATGTTAGCGATTGCTTAATGCTGGGTGCTCCTCTGAAGACAATTAGTGGTTTTTCGGGTATAATGGGTTTAAGTATATCGTCCTTATAGAGAATGTTCCAATGTTTTTTAATGATCTTCTTGATATGTTTAGATTTGTTATTATAATTAAAAATAATAGGAAGACTATTTTGGAATTTATTAGATACATGTTTCTCTTTATAATTTAAAAGAAGATTTCTATCTGTTTCTGCTATTTCTTTGATGGTATGATCTATATTGGTTTGATCATACCCTTTTTCAATAAACTTCTCACGTAATATTTTGGTTTGTTCTTTATATTCCGTTAAGTCTGTACAATTCCGTCTTATTCTGGTACACTGGCCTTTGGGGATTCCTCTGAGCCAGGGGGGATAATGGCAGCTCGATTTTTCTATATAGTTATTGGCATCTACTTTCTTAAAGTGGTTTTTGGTTTTTAGTAGGCCATTTTCCACATATATTTCTAAATCTAGGAAAGTGATATGTTCTTTACTATATACAGTATTAAGGGTAATGTTGTTAGTGTTGTTATTGAGATGTTCAAGAAACTGATTCAAATCACTCTCACTGCCTTTCCATATAAAGATAAGATCATCGATATAACGATAGTATAAAATAAGGTTTGTTTGCCATCCATGTCCATCCCAGATAAACTTGTTTTCCCATTGTGACATAAAAAGATTGGCGTAGCTAGGAGCGAACCTGCTTCCCATGGCTGTACCCGTACTTTGTAAGTAAAAGTTATCCAGAAACCAAAAGAAATTATGATTTAAAATTATGTTAATACCTTCTACTACATAGTCTACCTGATCAGTCTTAAGGGTGTTTTTATTGATTAGGCTGTTTCTTACAGCCTCACAACCTTGTTGGTGATCAATAATGGTGTATAGTGATGATACATCACTAGATACTAGGAAAAAATCTTCTTCCCATGTGACTGTTTTTAGAATATTTAATATACTTAAAGTATCTTTCAAATATGATTTTACTTCTTTCACATAAGGTTGAAGCACATGGTCAAGATATTCTGATAGGTTGGAAAACATAGAATCAATACCTGACACTATTGGTCTCCCCGGGGGGTTGACAGGATCTTTGTGTATTTTGGGTAGAAAATATATTACTGGTATCTTTGGGTTCATGACATTGATATAATCATATTCGTTTTTGGATAAAAAATTCCTTTCTTTACCTTTATCTAAATAACTGGTTAAAACTTTCTTAAAATCATTTGTGGGATCTTTTTTCAGTTTTTTATAGGTGTTCTCTTGGTTAAGTTGTTTGTGGGCTTCTTCAATGTAGTACTGTTTTGATAGTACTACTGTCCCTCCTCCTTTATCGGCCGGTTTTATGACCAACTCTTGGTCTTCTTGGAGGGATTTTAAAACGTTAAGTTCCCTTTTAGACATATTTTGATAGTCATATTTATTTGGTTTTAGTTTCCGAAAGTCATCCATTACTGCTTTTTCGAAAACCTCGAGTGCCCCTGACTTATATGTAGTGGGATAAAATTTCGATTTCTTTCTCAGTTTTGTCGGCATTATATTGTTAGGGTCAACTTCTTTTGAAGTCTCTATTTTCGGTTTAAGAGCATAGAATCTTTTTATAGTGGAATTCCTGACAAATTTGTTGATGTCTATGTATGCCGCAAATAGGTTAAATTTATTTGTGGGGGCAAATTTTAGACCCTTGCTTAGTACCAACAATTGTTCCTGAGACAGGGCTTTATGTGATAAATTAAAAATTCCTGATATATTTTTTTCATTTAATAGTTTAGTCGTCTTTTTCCTTTGTAGTTTTTTTTAGATATTCATATAGCCATTTCCCATCTAGTTGGCTAATATTCACATACGTTTGTGATAGAACACTTGTTTCTATGTGCTTTTCTCCTTTATATTCGAATACACTGCTGTAAGCCGAGGTGATACGAACAATGACGGCTATAAACCGAATTCCGAATGCACCATATCCGAGATACCTTCGGTTTACACTATACGAAGACTGAAACGAAGGATTCGAATTCGACTTTGGTCTATTAATCCGAAAGCTGTAACTCGGCATACACATAGGAGTTTCGTATTGAAGTTAATTCGAAAATGGATCCGAGAATGGTGTAAGTCAAACCCTCGCGAGAAGATGACGATCACGGAAGTGATTTTCTCACTTCGGATTAAAAGGACAGTTACTATGCAGGGAGTCCAGACGCCTAGTTGAAGCCATTGTAGGCGAAACGCGTAGCGGCTGGACTCACCTGCTTTTTTACCTTAAGGACTTTGTTATTATTTCATTTTAAAGAACACTGCAGAAGCGTTTTTCCTCATACAGACCAAAGTGTGGCGCCCACCTTGCTGATCTCAGGAAACCCTTCATGTAAGCAGATATTTGTTCTTTTTATATTAAAACCTGTTTTATGCCACTCATCTGTTGTTCCACTTCTTCCTTGTCTTTGGAGTTCTAAAGAAAATTGAAGTACCGAATCTTTTTTAAGAATATCGTCTGATGAGCATATTTTATACTTGGAGTCTGTGAGTGCAAAATCCAAAGGGAGATTTTATCTCTCCTGAAGTTACTTTTGTATCACCATTTTCACTCACCTATTGTATATATTAGGTACTACATATATTCCACAGTTTATGTAAAGCGCACTTTTTTTCTGTTTTGTAATGAAAATAATATAAGTAATATAGTAAAAATGTACAAAATAAAATTTATTTTGAAAAAACTAAATGAGGTCCATAAACTTGGAAGGAAACGGATCACAGTAAAAAGAAACTGTGATCAGCAAGGGAAGTGTTAATACCCCTTTTATAATCAAGGTCGTCTTATAATCTGACCTCAAATTGAGGTCAGACTATAAGACTGGGATCCAGGTCCCCAGCAGAGCTGCAGGGGACCTGGATCCCCCTCTCTAACAGCAGGGGATGTCTGCGCGATGAGCGCAGATCTCCCCTGCTGCTGCCCGGCATGACCGCCGGGACTTCTATGATGAAGCTGGGTACTTCCGGCTTCCTCATAAAAGTCCTGGCGGTCGTTCCGGGCGGCAGCAGGGGAGGTCTCGCTCATCGCGCAGACATCCTCCGCTGCCTCGCTAGCCACCAGGTAGAATCGGGCAGCTGGGGGATGTCTGCACAAATCGTGCAGACAACCTCCATGCTGCCCGACACTTCCGTCTATTATGTATAGTGCATACATCCCCCGGCTGCCCCCACTAGCCACCAGGGAGCAAGAAACAGGTGAGCGGGGGACAGAATAACAAGGGGGAGGGGGCAGAGAGAAACAAGGGGAGGGAAGGGGGGAAGAGACAGACACAAGGGGAGCGAGGGGGGAGCCAAAGGGAGGGTGAGAGAGAGACAACACTAAGGGGGGGGGGAGAGCGACAAATCTGGGGGCAAGGGAAAGAGAGAGGCAGCATTGTCACATAAAAGGAAATAAAACCAAGAATTTTTTATATCATAATTTTTTATTAAAAAAGCAATTTACATGTGAATATATACTAGACATGTGCATTCGTTTTCGGACGAATGCATTTTCGTCCGAAAATAGCATTTTCGTCCTTTCGCCCTACAAACGAAGAACGAAAATGCTAAGCTTACGAAAGCCGAATGAACGAATGGTTAATAAACGAAAATCATTCGTTCATTCGTCCATTCGTAGTACTATTGCATTCTATAAGCCGAAATAGAGTCGGTTTATAGACCACAATAGCATTTAACTATACGGAGACAGAGTCTCCATTCATAAAATTATGAATGGAGACTTTGTCTCCGTATAGTTAAATGCCCACAGCCTATAAACCGAACGTTAGTTTAGTCCTGAATGGACGAAAACTAAACGAAAATTTTAGTTTTGCACATGTCTAATTTTTATTGCCTTGTATAAAGACTTCATACCACCCAAAATTTCAGTTGAATACTTTTAGGTATATAACGACTGTTGACGTGACTATGGAAGATCTTTTTATGAATTTCTGAAGTAGTGATAGTTGCTAAGATGATTGCATTTTATTTAAAACAGTGATGTGCATGTTGTTAATGTGCACATGCAAAGGTTGGGGGGTCAGACATTATTGATTTTGTGAGCCAACTCAGTGGCCATATAAAACCCCTGTACACCATGTGTGGTTTGGCCCATGAGCCTCCAGTTGGACATCTATGATTTAAAACAATAAACAAGCATATGTCCAACATCAGCAATTTTAAAAACATTTAATGTAACTTTATTGCACAAGTAATATTATGAGCTCCTATAATAAAACACTTCACTACTGCTCCATTTTTTTAAATCAAGTAATTTGTGTCTGGACCAGACCTTCATTTTGCACTAGAAAAAAAACTTATAACGTCCTTTTACATATCTAAGGAATTTGGAGTTCTTTCTGGGCTGTTATTGGCTGTATTTATCAGAGTTTCAATAGGTTAAATTACTTTGGTCCCATTTTTTACTCAGTTGTATTTGATCTCTTCTCATGTTACCTGCAGTGTAATTTTGTTGATATTATGTTGTCATTTAGTTTTGATACCTTTACATTCAAAATAATTTCTCACATTTTCAATTAACCTTCATTTCGCATATTAGAGTTGACATTTACGTGCTTTAGAATGCTCTGAATATGAAGTGAATGAATGGAGCTGAAGGTTGATGATTATGTTTAGCTGCCAGGACAAGAAATACAGTAAATCAATCCTATAAAACTCTGTATGTCACTGTGGCATAAAAACAGAGCACAGGCTTTCCCACAGAACTGTAGCAAATGATAACTAAGATATCAGGCTTATTCAGACTTGAAGTAACTGTATTCAGTCATTTCCTGTTTCCTTTTTTTTTATTTCCTGTTTTATCCATGTTCTTGCACTGTTCCTTATATCCCTCTATCCCTATACCTGAGTCATGTCCTGACCCTGTTAGTGGGCTATCATGTGCCCCATTTAGAGCCCTTTTAGAACATCTCCTAGGCCCTGTTAAAGGCACATTTCACATTGGTTGGCAAACGTCCATGTTTTGACCATCAGGTTAACCAAACCCTCACCTGATTCATTATTATCTCAGTGTCACTGCAGCACCATGGACTGCAGAACTGTGCCACCCCAGCCACCCACTTCAAGGCTCAAAGCTCTATGCAGCTCCGATCTTCAGCCTCCTGGCCCAACAGCAGGGGATTCACGATGTCTTCAAGACATCCGTCGCGTGACGTGTGCCTCCTATGTGCATTTCCTTCGGCTGTCATCTGAATATAAATCACCTTTTTGGTCTGCTCATTACTATCTCTTATAGGAATATACTTATATATTTTGTTTCTCCTCCCAAACGTCTCCATTGGCCAGCCAATCATTAGGATTTCTACACGTCATGGCTGCTCCTGAGTCATCTGCTCATCCAGGTATCCAGGGAACCGCCAAACCTCCTAAAATGCCGGTTCCTGATAAATACACAGGTTCTCCCAAAGAATGTTGAAGTTTTCTCAACCAATGTTTTACACTTTCATACCCAGCCACAGATATTTGCTACCCACTCTTCCTGGCTTGTGTTTATCATCAATCTTCTAAGAGGTGAAGCAATCTTCTAAGAGGTGAATGAAATTCCTCACTTCTAGAAGATGCTGAGGCATTTATATCTGCATTCCTTGCTGTCTTCGATGCTCCAGGGAGATTAGAATCCGCTGAATCAAGCCTCATGGAAAAATTGTTGCACAATATGCCATTGAATTCAGGAAACTTGCCTATGAAACTGACTGGAATACAAGTACCCTCAGAGATGCATTCAGGAGAGGCCTCAATGAATCTTTGAAAGATGCCTTAACTTATCGTGAATTGTCACATGATCTATAAAGACTGATTGCTTTTTGTCTAAACCTACACGTTAGAAATCAAGAGAGACACAGTTAATGAGAACGGGAATGAGATCGTAACCGAGGTATTATCGACCGCAATATCCTCCTAAAAATGCGGCCCAAGAAAACCTGCCCTCACAATCTGAACACATGGAAATTGGGCCCCTCATTCATCTATCGGAAGAAGAGAAAAAAGGAGAAGGTCTTTAAACCTTTGTTTATATTGTGGTCGAAAGTGACGCATTGCAAGGTTTTGTGCCTAGAAAAAGGAAACTCCTGTGCTTAGTGGAGAAAGGAGGCATTGAACTGAGCATTTCTATTATTGCGCCTCCTTCTCACTCCAGAATGCTTGTACCAGATATGCTCCAGTGGATAGGTCACCAAGTTCTTTCATCGATTCCGGAGTGGCTGGGCATTTTATAGACAAAACCTGGGCCCTCCCACAAGAGATACCCTTCAAACATAAAACTCAAGTAAACTCCATTGCCTCTTTGGGTGGTTCACCATTAGGTACTGATACTAAATCTGAAGCAACCATGGTCCTAGATGCTCATAAGGGAGTATTTCATTTGAGAAAATTGTGTTCTGCCAATTATATTAGGCCTTCCTTGATTACAGAAGCATAACTCTGTCATAGATTGGGAACAAGGCAAAATCACGGCTTGGAGTAAACAGTGTAAAATCACATGCTGCCCACAACTCAGATCAGTTCTATCCTGGAATTAACTCCAGATCCACAATCCATAGTTCCCGTTCATTTTTGGGAATTCCTTGATGTATTTTCTTAAAAGAACTCTGAGTCTCTCCCTCCTCATAGGAGTTACAATTGTGCCATTGAACTCCTACCTGGCACATGTCCTCCTTCTGGTCACACATAACCTCTTTCTGAACTGGAAAATCAAGCACTAGCACAGTATATCAAAGAAAGCCTACAGAAAGGTTTTATCAGACCTTCTTTCTCTCCTGCTGATGTGGGGTTTTTCTTTGTGGCGAAAAAAGAAGCCTCTCCCAGACCATGTATTGACTATAGGGGTTTAAATAAAATTACCATAAAGAATAAATTCCTCTGTCGCTAATCTTAGAACTTTATGATTAATTAAACGAGTCCATCATATTCACTAAACTTGATCTGCGGGGGCCATATAATCTGATTCAGATCCGTGAAGGGGATAAATGGAAGACAGCATTCAATACTAGATATGGTCATTATGAATATCTTGTGATGCCCTTCGGTCTCTGTAATGCCCCAGCAGTATTTCAAAACTTTGGAAATTATGTGTTTTGTGACATGCTTTTATCTCACATCATGGTTTACTTGGATGACATTCTGATGTGTTCTAAAAATGTCCAAGAACATAGAATACATGTCAAACAAATTCTCCAACATCTGAGAAATCGAAATATGACTTCACCACTGCCCCCATACTCCATCATCCAGATCCTACCTTACATTTATGCTAGAAGTAGATGCATCTAAAACTGGGGCTGGAGCCATTTTATCTTAAAGAAATCAAGACACCAATCATATTCAACCCTGTTCTTATTTCTCTAAAATGTATTATTGTATTGAGATACATTTTTCTTGTGTGTGTCATGAATATACTCATTGCTAATCCTGCATATTAAACCTACCTTTGCTATGCTTGAATAGCCATGGTTATTTCATAAAACAACACAAAATTTTTGTATTTATTAGTTGGTCCAACAACATTGAACTTGGTTGCAGCATAGTAATAAAGAACAAAATAACAACTAATGTCCTCATAAAATGCCTCTTAACTGGATTTTCCTGCAGAAATTATTATTTGTGTGTACACATGGTCTAGTGGACACCACTTTATTTTAAAATTAATTTGAATGTCATGCACCATTCTATGTACAAATGAACAAACCTTGTTATTAAATTAAACGTTGTTTAAAAATCAAGATATTAACCTTAAAGGGACAATTTAGGCCCCAAAGTGACTTTGGTTGAAGTTGAAGTCTTGTGCTTGTATAGCACACTGACTATTTTCAAAGTGATTTGATGCAGGAATTGTATAAAAACTTCAAATATCAGATTTTGCTCAAGCCCTAGTGGTAAATCTCTGCTCCAACCGTTAGTGTGTCCACATAGGCTCTCGACTAGAGACCCGCAATCTGCATGTGTCTTCTAACACTGTGTCCTAAAATTTGCCGAGTGGCGCCTGGGATCTTTACAGACAATCTGTGCATCACTGTGACTTGCTTCTGCATAGAACAGATGTATAATTTGGCTCTGCACTGAGTGAGAGGACTGTCATTTGCATGCAGATGTATAAATGTGCTGGTGAACCTGGTTTATTCAGTAGTCATGGAAGTGACTACTCCCTCCCATTTGTATTGGATATGGCTTGAGTAGTCATTTATTAATTATTCATGTCACAGACACAACTTCATAAGTGAATATTAATGATAATAAATACTTCCCTTTAGATAAACCACTCCTTTAATTGTTGCATCAATATATTACCTGTTGTGATATGTTGAATTGTAAGAAGTGCATTACTCCTACCAACAGAGGTCACTAGAGAGAGAGAGTGATGATCCTTTGTTCCACCAGGAACTTCCTGGGATGCAGGATGGAGAGACAACACATGTGGGAGTAGAAGGAAGCACCATGCATGGAGGAATGCAGAGCTCTGAAAAGTATTGCTAACTAAAAGTTTAAAATGGGAAGCTGTGCTTTCATCTTGGGCTTAGTTTAAGTACCCAAAAGCTAGAGCTAAGATGCTAACGTTTAGTTTAGTGCTTAGTACTATAATTAAAAATAGAAAGTAACTGCTGCAGAACTTCTTTCAAATTGTCCTTATCAGCCTGGAATCAAGACCGATTTTGGACAAAGCCATGTGCTTTGCTGAACCTCTCTCAAATGAAATACACATGTTATCTAATAAATACAATGCTATATAGAATAAAACATTTGTATGTTTGTAACTTTATTTGTGATATCCTTATAGATATATTGTTTTCACTGCCAGAGGTGTAATTAAAGTATATCATTATATTTCATAATGTCTCTTAGTATTCATCTTTACATAATTTAGCTGTATTCACAAATCAAATACATTATTGTTGTACTGTTATTCTTGCTTGTCTAAATAAATATTTAATAATTATGTTATGAATAATGATTAGCATAATTTAGCATACAATAGGACACGAGTTCTGTAGTTTAGCTGCACCAGAGAACCCTGCTTCATTGTCTGGAGGAGAGAGGGTGTTCCTAGTGACCCACTGTGTAATAGTAATGTTTATTGTACTGGCTATGAATAATACTTTAACAATACTGCATGTAAGATATATCCATATATAATCCAATATATAGGACAACAAAGTTATTCACATCTGGACACAGGAGGATGTTGAACATAGAGAATCCTGTGATCAGTGCATATCTACACCTGAGGATTATTACTACTGAAATTAATGAATGGGTTTTGCTTGTGTGGATGTGCTGCATTTCCTCAATACATATGGCACCAGTGCATTATGTTTACAATGTAAGAATGTCAACTGTCATTCCTCAGTGGCTGCAGGCTCTGGGTTAGAGCAGTGCTCCAGTGTATATGACCCCAACCGGAGTACTCCTTGCCAATCTGTGGTAGCACTTAACCAGACCTATAAAAGAAATTAAGCTGGGGGTGGGTTGTGGGGAAGGGAGAGAGGGCATTAAACAGTCTGGTCTGGTTGCAAAAGGATTCTGTAAGTGTGAGTGGGTCCAAGTGAGATCTGAGTGAAGGAGGAGAAAATAAAGAATTAAAGGCTGTAAAACACATGAAGAATGTGGGAGGAGATTGAAATCAACTGGAGAGTGACCACAGATAGTGTAAGTATATCATTTAGAGTGAGACAGATCAACAGAAAATGTCAAAGTTGCATAAAATTGAGAGCATAGTATACAGATATTGTAGAGACATGAATATAAAGTCCAAATCTAGATGTGTTCTGGGTGTATACCTAAGGAACATGTATGAAACAGTCTGGTCTGGTTGCAAAAGGATTCTGTAAGTGTGTGTGGGTGCAGGTGAGATCTCAGGAACATGTATGAAACCGTCTGGTCTGGTTGCAAAATGATTCTGTAAGTGTGTGTGGGTCCAAGTGAGATCTCAGGAACATGTATGAAACAGTCTTGTCTGGTTGCAAAAGGATTGAGATATGAGTAAAGGAGGAGAAAATAAAGAATTAAAGGTTGTAAAACACATGAGAAATGTGGGAGGACATTGAAATCAACTGGAGAGTGACCACAGATAGTAAGTATATCATTTAGAGTGAGACAGATCAATAGAAAATTCAAAGTTGCATAAAATTAAGAGCATAGTATACAGACAGAGGCATAACTAGAAACCACAGAGCCCTGGTACAAAAATTTCCCCAGGGCCCCCCGACCCCACTATGCAACTCCACCCCAGAAATGCCACTTATATGCCTCCCAACTGTTCTGTTTGTGCCTGGCCTTTTCTTATATCTAGGATGGCCTTCTACCTATCCCATGCATGCTTAATCTCCTTCACTGTACTAACCTTTACCACTTCCACTGGAAGGCTGTTCCATACATCTACTATCCTCTCAGTAAAGTAATACTTTCATTAGTCCCTGGCTTCATCTTATATCTAGGATAGCCTTATAGCTATCCCATGCATGCTGAAACTCCTTCACTGTATTAACCTCTAACAATTCTACTGGAAGACTATTCCATACATCCACTACCCTCTAAGTAATGTAATACTTTTTTTAGTCCCTGGCCTTGTCTTATATCTAGAATAGCCTTATACCTATCCCATGCATGCGTAAACTCCTTAACTGTATTAACCTCTACCACTTCTGCTGGAAAACTATTACATGCATCATCTACCCTCTCTGTAATGTAATCCTTTCTTTAGTCCCTGACCTTATCTTATATATAGGGTAGCTTTATGCCTATCCCATGCATTCTTAAACTCCTTCACCAAATTAACCTATTCCATGCATCCACTACCTTCTCAGTAAAGTAATACTTTCATTAGTCCCTGACCATATATGATATCTAGAATAGCTTTATACCTATCCCATGCATGCTTAAACTCCTTCACTATATTATAAATAAATACAGGGAGTGCAGAATTATTAGGCAAGTTGTATTTTTGAGGATTAATTTTATTATTGAACAACAACCATGTTCTCAATGAACCCAAAAACTCATTAATATCAAAGCTGAATATTTTTGGAAGTAGTTTTTAGTTTGTTTTTAGTTTTAGCTATTTTAGGGGGATATCTGTGTGTGCAGGTGACTATTACTGTGCATAATTATTAGGCAACTTAACAAAAAACAAATATATACCCATTTCAATTATTTATTTTTACCAGTGAAACCAATATAACATCTCAACATTCACAAATATACATTTCTGACATTCAAAAACAAAACAAAAACAAATCAGTGACCAATATAGCCACCTTTCTTTGCAAGGACACTCAAAAGCCTGCCATCCATGGATTCTGTCAGTGTTTTGATCTGTTCACCATCAACATTGCGTGCAGCAGCAACCACAGCCTCCCAGACACTGTTCAGAGAGGTGTACTGTTTTCCCTCCTTGTAAATCTCACATTTGATGATGGACCACAGGTTCTCAATGGGGTTCAGATCAGGTGAAAAAGGAGGCCATGTCATTAGATTTTCTTCTTTTATACCCTTTCTTGCCAGCCACGCTGTGGAGTACTTGGACGCGTGTGATGGAGCATTGTCCTGCATGAAAATCATGTTTTTCTTGAAGGATGCAGACTTCTTCCTGTACCACTGCTTGAAGAAGGTGTCTTCCAGGAACTGGCAGTAGGACTGGGAGTTGAGCTTGACTCCATCCTCAACCCGAAAAGGCCCCACATGCTCATCTTTGATGATACCAGCCCAAACCAGTACTCCACCTCCACCTTGCTGGCGTCTGAGTCGGACTGGAGCTCTCTGCCCTTTACCAATCCAGCCACGGGCCCATCCATCTGGCCCATCAAGACTCACTCTCATTTCATCAGTCCATAAAACCTTAGAAAAATCAGTCTTGAGATATTTCTTGGCCCAGTCTTGACGTTTCAGCTTGTGTGTCTTGTTCAGTGGTGGTCGTCTTTCAGCCTTTCTTACCTTGGCCATGTCTCCGAGTATTGCACACCTTGTGCTTTTGGGCACTCCAGTGATGTTGCAGCTCTGAAATATGGCCAAACTGGTGGCAAGTGGCATCGTGGCAGCTGCACGCTTGACTTTTCTCAGTTCATGGGCAGTTATTTTGCGCCTTGGTTTTTCCACACGCTTCTTGCGACCCTGTTGACTATTTTGAATGAAACGCTTGATTGTTCGATGATCACGCTTCAGAAGCTTTGCAATTTTAAGAGTGCTGCATCCCTCTGCAAGATATCTCACTATTTTTGACTTTTCTGAGCCTGTCAAGTCCTTCATTTGACCCATTTTGCCAAAGGAAAGGAAGTTGCCTAATAATTATGCACACCTGATATAGGGTGTTGATGTCATTAGACCACACCCCTTCTCATTACAGAGATGCACATCACCTAATATGCTTAATTGGTAGTAGGCTTTCGAGCCTATACAGCTTGGAGTAAGACAACATGCATAAAGAGGATGATGTGGTCAAAATACTCATTTGCCTAATAATTCTGCACTCCCTGTATACCACTGGAGCGCTAGAAGTAATAAGTGTATAGAAATAAAAACAAAATATATAGAACAATACAAAAATACTTATCTGCAGACGTGTTACTTGAAATGGAAGAGTCTTCTTTTTGGGAACAGGTCTCAGGCAGGGATGTATAAATATATGAGAAAAAAATCAGAAAAATAGTGATTTGTATTATCTATAGCATAATATAGCATATTATCTATAGCATCTACAGTCACATTTTGCCCATTTGCCAGTGTTATTTTGCCCATTTGCCAGTTATTTGCCCATTTGCCAGTGTTATTTTGCCCATTTGCCAGTTATTTGCCCATTTGCCAGTGTTATTTTGCCCATTTGCCAGTTGTTTGCCAATTTTCCAGTATTATTTTGCCAATTTGCCAATTATTTGTCCATTTGTCAGTTATGTGCCCATTTGCCAGTTATTTGCATTTTCCAGTATTATTTTGCCAACTTGCCAATTATTTGTCCATTTGTCAGTTATGTGCCCATTTGACAGTTATGTGCCCATTTTCCAGTTATTTGCCCATTTGCCAGTTATTTTCCCATTTGTCAGTTATGTGCCCATTTGCCAGTTATTTGCGCATTTGCCAGTTATTTGCCCATTATTTGCCCATTTGCCTGTTATTTGCCCATTATTTGCTCATGTGCCAGTTATTTTCCCATTTGTCTGTTATGTGCCCATGTGCCTGTTATTTGCCCATTTGCCAGTCATGTGCTCATTTGCCTGTTATTTGCCCATTTGCCAGTTATGTGCCAATTTGCCTGTTATTTGCCCATTTGCCAGTTATGTGCCCATTGTTTGCCCATTTGTCAGTTATTTGCCCATTTGCCCGTTATGTGCCCCTTTGCCAGTGTTATCCCCCCGTACTTACCTGTATGATGCTCATCGGCTGTCTCCTCCGCAATGTTTCCATGTTTGCGTGCGTGCAGGAAGTACAGCCACCGGAAGGGACGTTTCCTATGGCTGTGATGAAAAGCCGGGTCCACATCCGAACGGCTGCTGCCCGATAGTGACTGTCTCCATGTGAGACCGTCATCCAAGAATGAATGGGCTCTGGGCAGCTGCTCCGTTTGCCTGCACATTTTTTTTTTAAATATATATTTTTTTTAGAGCCCACTAGTGACGGGCCTGGTCGCAGCTGCGACCCCTGCACCAGTGGTAGGTACACCACTGTATTCAGATATTGTAGAGACATAACTATACAGTACACATCTAGATGTGTTCTAGCTGTATACCTCAGGAACATGTATGAAACAGTCTGGTCTGGTTGCAAAAGGATTCTGTACGTGTGTGTGGGTCCAAGTGAGATCTGAGTGAAGGAGGAGAAAATAAAGAATTAAAGGTTGTAAAACACATGAAGAATGTGGGAGGAGATTGAAATCAACTGGAGAGTGACCACAGGTAGCAAATATATAGTTTAGAGTGAGACAGATCAATAGAACATTCAAAGTTGTATAAAATGGAGAGCATAGTATACAGATATTGTAGAGACATGAGTATAAAGTCCAAATCTAGATGTGTTCTGGCTGTATACCTCAGGAACTTGTATGAAACAGTCTGGTCTGGTTGCAAAAGGATTCTGTAAGTGTGTGTGGGTGCAGGTGAGATCTCAGGAACATGTATGAAACCGTCTGGTCTGTTTGCAAAATGATTCTGTAAGTATGTGTGGGTCCAAGTGAGATCTCAGGAACATGTATGAAACAGTCTTGTCTGGTTGCAAAAGGATTGTGTAAGTGTGTGTGGGTCCAAGTAAGATGTCAGGAACATGTATGTCTGGTCTGGTTGTAGCACAAGATTATCCAGAATGCTGCTTAACCACTTCAATTTTGGTGTTTACCAGAATACAGGCTGGTTGCAAAAAGCAATTTTCACCACAATATTGTTATGTGGGAACCCATAATCCACAATTGTTGAACATTGATATCAGCAGGCAAGGTGATATTGTATATTTTTTTTTTCGCACTCAGATCCTACGAACCTCGCCGTTAGTTGGTTAGAACTAGCATGCTCTAAGATCATCCCGGTGCTCCAATTTAGTAAAGTATTTCTCTTCCGTAATCCCCCTTCGGACTAGCCGAAAAACTCAAACCTATATTTTGACGTTACATTCAGTATAGAGGGGAGAGAGGGGGGAACTATGAGGTAAGTAGGAGGCGGGTTGATCAATCTTTATATAGGGGCTGTGTCTAGAAGCGAGGTTTGGTGAGGCATTCTGGGGAAGTATCGTTTTTGATCTTCCATACCTCAATCCGATCCAGCTTTGTTCAAGCAGGGCACTGTCCTAATGGGTAGACAAGGGAATGGACTAACTTATGACTAACAAGGGGACGACGACTAACTAACATACAGGTACATCATACAAGTGCAACAGTGTGGCGACTCCGGCTCGTTCGCCATCAGTCCAAGGGAATTCATAATTTCCGAACTATACTTAGGCAAAAATACTTCGGACTCAATTTGGTTTGGTTTTTGCTTTCTTTACTGTTTTGTTCTCTTTCCCGGCACATTCCCTATCCTTCATCTTCTGGCTTCCTTTCCGCTTATTTGATTTTGTCTTTTCCTTTTTTCTTTCCTTTTCTTTACCTTTCTCTCTCTCTCTTTCCTCCATTCCTTCCATCTCCTTCTCTCTTTTCCTTTAATATAGGTGTATCTTTGTTTACCATTGAACCAACCGTTTAACCCATCTATCCCACATAATATATTTTTTACTGTTGAATCCTATTTGGGATGCAATGCCTCTTTCCATCTTTAGTTGGAATACCAGTTGGTGTTGAATATTTTCCCAAACCATAGGTTTTGAGGATTTCCAATTCCTCGCTACCGTCAATTTTGTTGCCGTTAGAATATGGTGTAGGAAGCATTCCTCTTCTTTTGAAATCCGGGGGAGATTCTGGTGCAGGAGGGCACTCTCCGGCAACACTTTCAGCTCTATTTTCAGGTAAAATTTTATTTTGTTAAAGACCTCTCTCCAAAGACTTTGAATTAGCGGACATTCCCACCATATGTGTTTGTAATCTCCTATGGCTGGACCGCAGCGCCAGCACAGATTTGAAATGCCCCCTCTCATTTTTGCTAGGGTAGACGGGACGTAATACCACCTATTAAAGAGCTTGTAATTACATTCTATAATATTAAGGCAGTGTATTGCTTGATTTATCTTGAATAAAGATCCATACCACTCTGTTGGAGAAATCTTCGTTTGGAGGTCTTGTTCCCATTTTTTAATGGCTGGGGGGATGTACTCTTCCCTATTAATTTGTATAAGATTTAGACATTTTGCCATCAATTTTTTTTGGTCGCTTAGATTCAGCAATTCTGATATTTTCGATGTGATTGGGGAGCTGTTGGTCATTGCCAGATGTTTCTTCAGAAATGTTTTAATTCTGATGTAGGAATATATTTCTTTATTGTTTAATTTGTATCTCTCTTGAAGGTTTAGGAATGTGAGGATGGTATTATGGTCGATAAGGTCATCAATGGAGGTTATCCCACCGTCTATCCATGCTTCAAGTTGTAGGTCCTCTATAAAGCCTTTTAGACTAGTAAGGTGAAGATGTGGTATTATTTTATTTCTCAAATCAGTCTTTGCTTTAAAGTTGTGCCAACCCTTTAGAATGTGTTTCAGGACCAGACTATCTACTTGCTTGATTGAAGGTTGTTTCCTGCCTGAGGGATTCCAGAATAGTGTATGTAGATTGACTTGTCTCTGCCGTTGTTCCAAGAGGGCCCAACTTTCTTTTTGAGAATGGCTGCTTTGAGTGATAAAGGCATGAAATAGCGTTGCTGCTTTGTATTGATCCACCACGTCTGGGACTCCCCAGCCCCCTCTTTTATTTTGTTTTGATAATAGTTGTAGGCTAAGCCTTGATTTTTTCCCTAACCATATAAATTTTGTAAAGGATGTTTGAATCATTTTTAGCCAACTCGGTGGAATACTTAACGGGACCATTCTCAGGATATACATTAATTTGGGCATTATGTAGGATTTCACAGCATTTATTTTTCCAATCCATGAGATCTCCACCTTCTTCCAGTTTTTTAATTTACTATTAATTTCTTTTATCAGAGGTAACAGGTTGCTCTCCATTATATCCTCGGGTTTAGGGGTTATAAGAATGCCTAAGTATCTGAAATTTTTTGTTGTCCATTGTAAATCGTATTGAAATTGAAGATTTTTTAATTCTGTTTTATTAATATTAATGGCTAATGCAACTGTTTTTTCTATGTTTAACTTGTAATTTGAGTATTGACTGTATCTTTTTATTGTTACGAGCAATTCTTCTAGAGCTGGTCCAGGATTTTTTACCAGCATCAAGATATCATCGGCATATAGTGATATTGTATATTTATGTATAAATGTTCAAAGAACCCTACTTCTTAAGTATTGCAAGCCATCACAATTTAATGATAATATGTACCATAGTGTCCATTAAAATACACTGAAAAAACTCCTTTAGATATATGTCAGATATTACACTATATATTTATTTATCCACCTGCTAGTGTAATATTTCCTGATGACATCACTAGGGAAACAGAAAATCCTATTCAAATACATGAGAATAATGTCTATTGGTTCCTGCTCATTAGCTGAAAAACCTAACAAAGATTAAACTTCATCTAACTATAAGTATTTCTTATTTTAACCAATGCAAAATGTAAAATAAGCATTTTAAAGTACTTTGAAATGAATGTAATATGAATTATCATTTGGAGGATGGACCAGACAGACCCTTTAAATATCAAATACTGTTCTAACCTGAGATCACCAACCTATCAACACCCATAAATATATTAAAAGTAATCTGTAAATCCTATGACAAATAATCTACACAACAAAAACTTATTTTATTAGTGAGTAATTAATTCTTTACCATTTAAAGGTTAAATTTCAAAGAGAACGATTAGGTATTTTTAGATATTTGGATGAGGTTTCTATAAATCTTTCAGTGTTTCTCAATTTCACACATTTTGCAAATTAACAAGTGAGAATCTTCCCACATTACACCAACACAGAAGAGACAAACATATATTTCAAAGTAGTTTAGCACCTGGATTTCTAGTTAATAAAGAAATCCAAAAGCTAAGAATTGCTGTAAGTCCTTGCACCAAAGCCAATTAATTTACATGAAATAAATTAACAAGTCTTAAAAAAAGAACATTTTTTTTTTCTCAGCTGTAGGTGTCAATCACGCTATGAAACCCTGTGACAGCTTTGGCAGCAAATTGTAGGATGTGAAAATTCATACCAGGTACATCACAGTTGTTTTGTTATTCTTAAATTCTCATGCAAAGAGATAAAAATACAAGGTTCTTACGTATGTACATGCATTTAGAAAAACAAAACAGAATTAATTGCAAAAGCAACAATTTACTTAAAACTCGTGTACTTTGTCTCCACTACTGCCATTGCCATCGAAGGGTTAGATGACATAAGATCATTTTGTTTTTGTTACATTCTCATTGAAAATTAACTAGAATTCAGAGACAAAAGTAAAATGGTTACTGGATATAAGCTGTCGAGGTGTCTGCCAGTACTGCAACAACCTGCATTCTCATTGTGTCGACGCCATCTATCAATAAGTCAGGACTGGCCACAAGGGAGTCCTTAGGCTGTAGAGGAATGGTGTGATGACTAGTCGGTTGTGCAGCGTGGACTGCAATGGACCTCCCAACATATCTTCCCTGGGACATCAGTTCCTTTTTTTTTTTTAACCAGTAATTTTTTTTTAAATGGATCTATATTGTAATTCTTCAATATGCCCTTCCATGTTATGTGTCCTACATAACGCTAGGATTTGGAATTAAGCAGCTTTGTGCCAAATGAAGAGGCACACAATTCTAGCTCTTTCAACTGGACAATATAATTGATTGAACCGAAAATCCTCCTTGGAGAGGCGTTCATGGTTGAGAGTTGTTATTAGGGGTAGGCACCAACATTGTTCATAGTGGAAATTTACTGGGGTCTGTGGTGGACTATTCAGTGATGTTCTATGGACCTTCACAGCCTTGCCACGGACACTGGTGTCCTTCTATGGAAACTTTGCCTTTCTATGGTTGTAATACACTATGATATATATATATTTGAGGTATACATAAAGTAATAAATCAGTAATTGAGATGAAAGATTAAACGGTCTATTCACATAGCAAATGCTAAGAAATTGACCGTATTTTGTTATAGTAGCACAATTGAAAGAAAAGTCATAATTTGGCTATTACATGTAGCACATTTCAATTGCATATCAGCTATGATACCCAAATTTGCACTGTCAATTTGGTTCACACGAAATGCAAGAAACCTGTCCTGAGAATGCATAGGATTCCTCCTATTCCTGCAGCCTTGAATAAATCAGAATTCAAGGATTACAAATCTCTTGAAAAAATTTGGAGAACTGCATATTTTAGGACCAAATAGCATATTCAAAAAAGATTTTAAAGTTATTAATTAACAAGGAAATTGCTAAATACGCATTGAAATAACATATATGAAAATGTCTTTGATGATTGAAATATTTTTTCAAAATATTCTGTTTTGGCCTAAATTGCACAATTCCCTAATCAACCAACCTATTATTTTTAATGTCCTAAATTAACATAAACAATAATCCCGTAATCCAATCCGTAACTTTATTAAAAGTTAGGGAATTCATATATATATATATATATATATATATATATATATATATATATATATATATCTACATACATATGAATTTAATTAGCATTCATTATTTCACACATTGACATAACAGACTATAACAGAAATAACTATACCGTTGATGTCATGTCAGGATATTTGTTTCCCCCTCCATCATGTAATATATATCAGAGTTCCATTTCACTTCCACAGTGAGCATGCCAAAATTTATTTCAAAAGGCAGCATTCTTCACTATGGAAATCAAACAGTACATTTCAATATGTGAGTGTGTGTGTATTGCTGCATTTTTTCATTGAATTATAAAATCACATGGAAATATCTAGCCTATTATAAGTATCACTATTAACCTGTTAGTGACCAGACTTCTAGAACATTTTTGGTCATTCTGGCCAATGGATGCTTTTACATTTCTGCGGTGTTGGTGTTTAGGGACCGCGGCTGCTTGTTTCTGGGTTGGAGGTTGGGCAAACACCCCTAAATTCTGACTAAAAATTATAATTCCCCCCTGGGATGCAGAGTGCCTACTCACTCACTCCTTAACATAAATCACCCCAGGTCTGAGAGATTCCCAAAGGCCCCCAGACCAATCAAAATGTAAAATAAAATAATTCCCTACCTACCCTCTCACTTCTACCTGGCCAGGTATGTGGGGATGCATTACCTGTAAAAAAAAAAAAAAGGGGGGGGATTTCAATCTGCATCTGTCCTCCTGCTTAGGAAAGGGTCCACATATTACATTTTTTTCTTTTTTTTCCATGCACAGGGGGGTCCATTTCCTTGTGCCAAAGATGAGGACTCACAATAGGTTGCTGGACTTCAGGAACAGATAATATTATTTTTGCAGGGTGTTTTTGTTGGGTGATTTTCCCGTTCTCACTCCCCCCCCTCCCCCCCACCTCAGAAAGGTGAAGGTAAGTGATGGCAGGTAGGGAATTAATTACCTGAGGGGTGTTTATTTTTATGGGGTTTGCTCGGGTCGGGGGGGGGGGCGGGGGGGCTTTGGACAGCATTCAGAGGGTATTTACTTATAAGAAGGGACTGGAGGCACTCTGGACTCCGGTCAAAGAATTATCTTTATTAAGTACAGCCATTTGTACAGCCCCTGAACCCCAGGATTTGTATTTAATTATATGAAGCCAGGACAAGTAGCTCTGATCTAGGGTATGGAGTCATGGAGCTATTTGGGCAGTTCCCAGTTTCAGTTATTGTTATGGTGGCCAGGGTGACATGTTCTATAAAGGCTGGGGTCCATTTGAGTAGCTTACAGTGCCATTCATCATAAGGGCCAGAGTTACTAGCCCTGTATTTTGAAATTAAAATGTCTACAAATTATAAAACATTAAAAAATAGTGGACTGCCAATGGCCCCATTATTTAAAAAATACCCTTGCCCAAATACAAATTTAGTATTTGAATGATCACACTTATAAACGACAGCTGGAAACATATACCAATCATGTAGAATTTTAAAATGGAGTTAATGCATGTAAGCTGATGCAGTGAACCACTATCCTTATTCACAATTGAAACCATTTCTCCAATGGAAAAGCAACCACAATTGAGACCATTCCACCAAGGGAAAAGATCTATCTGTATCATGTTCTCATTTTTTTTATATTTTGTTAACTTATGTTTCATAAGCCTATGAAATTAGAAATGATACTAGGCATTGCATTTGCTCTTATGGTCAATTTATCGAATGGAGGAGTTGTGAAATATCATGGTTGGGAAGATTAAATGTAATTAAAACTTACGTTCTGCTAAAGTTAACGTACCTTTTTAGGACTGTTCCATTTTCGGTGCCTTATCACATATCTTCTCATCCTTCATTTGGAAGGGGGGGGGGACATGAATTATTCAAATGTTGCTGACATTTATGAAGCTTGTATGGTTTATAATTTTTTTTAGTTTAGAAACTGAAAGAAGGTTTGGAGTTAGGCTGGCACAAATATGAGAAATGAAAGTGCAATAAATTGGATCTATTTTGTTTTTATTGGATAAACCCAAAACATTTGGATAACTCAAATCCTATTATTAAAAATAAAGTGATCAAATTTTTAATAGGAAATCTGACCAAATTATTCATTGACAGCTACAACTCCCTTGACAGCTCTCAGGTGCTGATTGAGAATATAGATCTAAAACTTTGGCTATGTGGGATATTTTCTCCCTCTCTCCCATACGAACATTTGAAGAGCTGCAGATAAAATATAATCTCCAAAAGAATCCAAAAGAACATATATTCAAATTAAAAGAAAGCTATATGAATACTACCATATATGGATCTGGACACCTTTGTAGATGCGCAATATAAAAAAAAAAACTTAAATCCAAAATAATAAACTTAACAAAGAAACAATATTTCCACGAGAAGCTACCAGATCTATTATAAATTGGGGGACTGCACTGGGGATTTTTTATCTAATCGCAGTATGGATATAAGTGAGCAAAGCAGTGCATCAGTTGTATCAGTTTACAACAACAGTTTTTTTTGTTTTATTTTATTTGGACAGTGTACAGAGATACAGCATAAACAGGTACAAATTCATCTTGGACTTACATATGCATTCCAACATCACCAAAAGATACACTCCATAGACAATGAAAAGATAGATTGTATACAATACATTATATGTAAAATATATAGTACAATTTTTTCTTTTTTTGGGGGCGGGGAGCTGGGGAGGCGGGGGAAGGAAGGGAGAGAGAGAAGGAGAAGAGAGAGTGGAGAAGAGAGAGTGGAGAAGAGAGAGAGGAGAGAGGGGAAGAAGGGAGTAAAGAGCCTTCATTCGGAAGTATTAGCTTTCAGAATGTACACCCAGTGGCTTGCTTTCCAAGTACATCCAGCGGATCCTGTTGAAGGGCTTTACTGCGTCAAGGGACATTAAAAAGCAATCATCTTGTTTCTGTTGCTTATACTGTGTCCAGCAATTTTCTGGTGTTGGCTAAGGCCTTTCAGCCTGGGACAAATCCCACCTGATCAGGATGAATGATAGTGTGTAAGACAGAGGAGATTCTGTTTTACAAGATTTTTGTGTACAGTTTAGTGTCAGTAATAAGGAGTGAGATCAGTCTGAAATTTGTGTCAGCAGATTTACCTGGCTTGGGCAAAGTGACAACCATTTCATCGGGTAGTTTACCTGATTTCTTTCAAGAGTTGAAAAAGTTGGTTAAGTGTGGGAGTAATAAAGATTTTAAAGTTTTATAGTAGATTTGGGGGAAGCCATCTGGACCAGGTCACTCGTGCAGCTGTAGCCCGTTAATTGCAAACTCTTTTTCCTCCGAAGTAATAGGGGTTATGAGCGAATGGTGGTATCTGTCTGTTATTTGAGTGGGTTATTCCAGTCTAAAAACATATCAATAGATGCTGCCATTGGGTGTATGAGGAGCGGGTTGTACCGAAGGTTGTAGAAGCCTCTCCAATAAGCAGCAAATTCGTGAATAATGTAAGCTGGCTTCATAATTTTGTCATTTGTGTTGTTCAGTAGATATGCTATTTTCTGCTTAGCTTGTTTGGTTCGCAGTTTGGCTTGTAGCAGTGAGCCGGTTTTGTTACCCTTGCAATAGTAAGACTGCTTCAGCTTTCATAACATGTAGCCAGTATGACGTAATTTCAACTTTTTGATTTCATTCTGGATTTCTGTAATTTCAGCCATGGTTGTGGAGGAGGGAAATGCTTTATTCTTATCCATGGATGTTTGAAGATTTCTTTCAAGCAGACTTTGTTCCTTAACCCTCATCCTTTTTAGTCTTGAGCTATGTTGAATGCAGGGGCCCCTGGCAACCGCCATGTGTGCGTTCTATATAGTTTCAGAAGAAATGTCCTCTGTGGATTTTAAGGCAACATGTTCTTCCAAGGCAGTTTGAAGTTTAGCAGTAAATTCCCCATTAGACAGAAGATATTCATTTAGTCTCCACTGGCCACTGCCCCTATTGTAGAAATCTTCAATCAGCCTTAGCATGATCAGTGCGTGGTCAGACCATTCCGGGAGGCCTATCATCCACAGACTGTAGAGGGAATTTATCCACTAGGTATTTGTCTATTCCCGTATATGTGTTTTGTACCTTAGAGTGGAAGATATAATTTCGAGTATTGGGTTAATCATTCTCCATGCATCATGCAGATCATAGGAAGAAAATGATAATCAAACTGCTTCGGCCACGGTCCATTGGTTGCGTTTATCTTGTCCAGTGGGAAATCTGGTGGTGTCCAAGGAGATGTCAGTGATCGAGTTGAAGCCTCTACATACAACAATTTTACCTTTCTGGATCATGGAGAATTTTCTTAGCATTGATATAATAAAGGTTGATTGACCCTTAATGTACCTTCCTGTAGGGTCTATGGTAACTTTCCTCTCTGTAAAATCTACACAGTTGTGGATTAAGATGGAGACCCCTACTTTCTTGTGCTGAGTTGTAGAGTGGTATTGAGACAGGTAAAGTTTAGGTTTCAGTAGTGTGTGAGCATTGGACTTGAAGTGGGTTTCCCGGTAACAAACAATCTGAGCTATGTGTTTGTTATTTCCTTGGAGTGCCCTGATTTGTTTATATGTGGAGGTGAGGCCTTTAACATTCAGGGATAGAAATGTAACGTCATTTACTCTGCTTTCGGTGTATATGGCTCAGCCTGTAGGCTGCAGTAAAGTGGGTGCAGGGCTGATAGGTGGACTTCAACTGAAGGGGTTCAAGCAGAAAGGGAAGGCAAAGTGGGGAACAGAGGCCAAACAAGGGAAATCATAAGGGTGGGACCAAACATCAAATAAAACAAACACATTTATACAAGATTGGTATCCCAAGTGCCTGGTTAGGCCAAAACATGGGACACCAGGCCAACCTCTATCATTTGGCATAAATGGGCGGAGCTCTGAACTGCAGAGTCCAAGGCTCAGCAAGCAGGTACATTAATGGAAAGAGATGATACATCAAGGTAAAAATTGGCAATTACCAGTAACAGAAGGGGGGCAGGCATGAGGGCATCCATGCACCATGGAGGGGGTGAGTAGTAAGTAGGAGGCATGGATTATACACACATGGGGACATCAATGGATGTGAGGAAGATAAGTGTATGTTTACATTAACCCAATGGGAATAATTCTGGACTGCTAGTTTAAAAGAACAGGGTTACCTCCTGATTAAACAGACTAGTGGGCATATGCCCAAGTAGCCAGCTGTTTCGGTTCTAGTGGGACATGGTTGGAAACATTGGTGTGTTTGTGTGACAATTGGGTAGCAAGGGGTGGCTTATCAAGAGCCCAAATAGTCCACCAGTATGTGGGTAGGTTATGTGTTGCTACAAGTAGGGTATAAGAGAGGAGGGAAGCTTGCAGAAGGGGGTGCTTCACATCAAGAAACCCAACTGGGCAATGGGCTGGGGCAACTGTGTGGATGCAGTGGCAACCTTGTGGCAAAAGTTGGGGTAGAAGCTGCTAAGGGGAAGTGAGAGGTAAAGGTTGGGTAAGATACGGTCATATATTATCCATTTCTTAACCATGTAATTTCAAAGGGGGAAATTGCAGACCTTAGGAAACATATAAAACATATAAAAACATATAAAGTTTATAAAACAAGGTGACAGGAACATGAAAACCCATCCTTCGTGCCCAAGTTGTCCAGGAACAAAATTGCTCGCAGGTTGGGTGCAGATCCATGTCAGAAACAAATCAGGCCCATATCCAGAAGTAGTTGCAGAGTCCTCCAATATGACCCATTCAGGGTGACAAACTCGGTACCAGCGATGGAGCGCACATGGAACTATGTGGAGCATGGATCAGTCATTGTCTAAGAAGCTTCATTTATACCCAGATTTCCATTCTGTAGCAATCTTCTTGAGCTGCGGTGGCGGTAAAGCATGGGTTGTCGAAGGGTGGCCCATGCCCCAGCTCTCCAGCAAAATGTGACCATCCTCTTGGTAGTTGAAAACTTTAGTGAACCCATCCACAGCTTTGTGGGAAATCCCCAGGCACATTTTATGGAACATTCCCTGAGGGCAGCAGTAACAGTGCCAAATGCATTGTCCATTGGGATAAATCACTGTAAAACAGCAAATTAGCATATTTATCCGGTAGTGATTCCCTCTCCCTCTTCACACACAGAAAGGTCTCTTTAGATTCATAAAAGGGGATCCTGGCGATCACATCCCTCCGGAAAATTGCCAGTAGCTCTCCTAGGCTTAGAAAGCCCTCAGTTATTCCCTTAATTTAATATTATTTTGGCACGACGTGACCTCCAGGTCCACCAACTTCCTTTCAAGTTTGTGATACTTGATGTCTAGGGAGAGGTGTGCATCCGTAAGATCATTGTGGGTCCCTATGAGTTCCTTTACCTTGGTCTCCAAGTGGAGACCATGGTAAAGGAACTGAAGACCAATGTCAAGACTGTCACCAATGTAGTTAATGTTGCTTCGAATGTCCTTAGATAACTGCTGAATTTTGGTTTGAATCACTTTCTTCAGATCGAGGATCATTGTTTTAATTGAGTTAGTCTTGTTGTCCATCCCAGGTTGGCTGTGTTCATCTGCCTCAGACTCTGACGGTCTTCTCGCTGTAGAACTGCTAACATGGGAGTGCCACCATCTAGCGACTCCAGCCTCCTCCAAGCTCTCAGAGTGAAGAACTCTTCACTTGCCCAGGTAAGCAGCCATCTGGTGTTCCCTGGTGGCTTACCCATAGTAAGGTGAGTGAAACATGCCAAATATAAAATATCGAAGCATCTGGTAAGGTTAGTAGCTGAATTAGCCTGCTGCATCCTAGTAGCTCCATCTCTCCATGACTTACTCCATATGTTGGTAGAACACCACCCCCCCACCCCACCCACAAGAAAGACTTTTTAAACTGATAAACCGCTGGTAGTATGAACTAACAACTCTTTGTAGGATGTTTCAATCTTCCTTAGACAAATGCTGGAGATGTATGGAATTGCCAGGAACCATGTCTCATATATGATGGAACTGTTTGAAACTTGTACAATTAAAGGCAGAACTGGAAGACCTTTGTTAAGTTCTATTCGGAGCAGATTGGATTATGACTCCTCAGGATTTCCGTTCTGTATAGATGCTACATTAATAAAATAAAGCATATCTAAATTTACTAATAAACATAATGGCAGCTTCTAAGATCTGTATCACTCGTTGAAGGAAAGAACAGGAAGCGCAATCTTGGGTCATATACTAAATCGGATATGTTTTCAATATTACAAGGAGAAATATTTCTTTATCTCAACTAGGAATATTGAAAAGTATAATGAAATCTTGGCCCTGTGGAAGAAATACATTTTTGTTTAAGCACTCATTAAGAATATATAATTAGATATTACACACTCATGCAAATAAATAACTATGAATTTCAAATTACATATTAATTATTTCATATTTTCTATTAAAATTAAGTGCTCTGTGCTGTTTGATTCATGTTTTACTTTAATTAATGTTTGATGATATAATAATCTTATAAGTATCCTTATAACCAAAATAGAAAAATGACTAAAAGTATCTAGGGGGTTAAGAGGGAGTGAGGAGAGATACTAACTATTTCTCTGTAAATGTATTGAATATCGGTCTCAATCAGTCTTATACAATCCTTGGCCATTATGTCATTCCTATGCATTTTGGTGTTTTTCCATCCTAGCCCTTGTTCCATATGAAGCTGAAATAGGACTTGCTCCCTCAGCTGCCACCAGTAGGATGGACCTGCTCTACCCCAGTTCTTTGCAATATTTATTTTCATAGCCATAAAAATATGCAGGGCCATAAAGGACTGAATCTTGGTCATATTTGGTCAATTCAGATGTAGTAATGCTGACATTGGGCTCTTCTCTAACTTTACTTTCCCCCAACTAGCTAGTTAAGTAAAAACTATCATCCATAATTCATTAATCTGCTCACAGCTCCACCATATATGTAGGTAGTCCCCCACTTCTTTCTTGCATCTCCAGCAAGTGATACGGTTTTCTGCTGAAAATTTAACTAATCTTGTGGGGATTAAATACCAAAGGTTTATTATCTTAAACTGATTTTCTAGAATGGAAACCAAATGGATTGAATCATTTAGAGCCTTCCAAGGGGTCCCCCAGGCCTCTTGTGTTATCTCAGTGTCTAGTACTTTTGACCATTTATTTCTCGCTAATCAATCTTTACTTTGTATCAGTTTCAGCAATTTGTTTGATTTTCACATAACTTGTTTAACTGTTACGTAATTGAAAATTTCGGTAAGTACATTGAGGATCTGCCTATTCTCCTTGTACAGGGTTGATGCTATAAAATGTTTTACCCAAAGATAAGTAAAGATTTCGCCCGGTGGTAAATTATATTCATGGCTCAGTGCGGGAAGCGTTTTCACTTTAGAATCTGTTAATAAACATCTAATTGTGTCTATGCCATTATCCTTCCATCTTTTCAGAGATAGGTACTGTACATTAGCTTCTATAATGTCCAGCTTCAGGAACTCAATAATTTGTTTATTAATTCCCAGCTTTTTCTTGATTTTTCCCCACGCTGACACTAAATTCTTTAATACGTAGCTCCCTATCTCTGAATTGTTATAATTTTCTCCTCAAGTGTTCCAAATAATAAGCCTGGGTCTCCCAATTCCAAGGACCTTTTTTTCCAACAGAAACCATGTTTCATCTTTGATCCCTGGTGTCTGAAGAAGGTATATATGACGGATCACATTCGCTTGATAATAGTCCTTGATAATAGGGAAACCCAGGCCGCCTTCACTAAGAGGGAGTGACATGCGCTTCATTGCAATTCTAGGATTCTTGTTAAGCCATATGAACCTTCTAAGGCTTGACTGGATCATATCCAGCCATGCATCTGGAATTTCTAATGGGAGATGGTGAAAAATATATAGCCATTTGGGTAGTATGTATGATTTTATTACATTTATCCTACCGACCCAAGACAAGAACATGCTTTTCCACCCTTTCAGGGTGTAGTTTATTTCCTTCATCAGGGCCATTAGATTACTGCTTAATATATCTTAAATTTTTGGTGTAATTCTAATACCCAGATTTATTTTCCAGACCATATAAATTCACATTTGTTCATTAATGTTTTACACGTCAATTGGGAATCTTTAATAGGCATTATGATAGATTTATTTACATTTATTTTATAGTTAGCTATATTAGAGTAATCTGCTATTAGATCAAGCAGAGCTGGTAGGGAGTTAATTGGATCACTAAGTGTCATCATAATATCATCTGCGTACATGCAGAGCTTGTGTTCCTCTTGAGCAACGGGAAAGCCTCTTATTCTACCGCACGCTCTTATTTTTAGTGCCATGATTTCCAAAGATGTTGCATACAGTAGGGGTGATAGGGGGCACCCCTGCCGCGTCCCGTTGCTCAATTGGAACCAGTCTGCACGTATATTTTGTCCCACTGCTCTAGCTGTTGTATTGCTATATAGAGCTCCAACTGCCCTCAGAAAAAAGTCAGTAAATCCAAATGCTTTTAGGGATTCGAACATATACTTCCAGTTGACTCGGTCAAAAGCATTTTTTCGCGTCAACTGAAAGCAGAATCACTCCTTGTCAATGATGTTAATTATCTGTCTTATATTAAATGTTGAACTGCGGTCAGGAAAGAAGCCAATCTGGTCCTTTGAGATTATAAAGTTTATAACTTGTTTCATTCTATAAGCCAGCACTGAGGCCATTATTTTAGCTTCTGAGTTGATCAAGGATATAGGTCTATAACTAGTTACTAAAGACGGATCCTTTTCTTGTTTGACTATTGGCAAGAGATTTGCTCTTAAAAACTCCGTTGGGCATTCCCTCTGATTGCTCATTTTATTGAATGCTTCAGTCAGGTATGGAGCTATATCATGTCTCAATGTTTTATAGAAGTTTCTGCTAAACCCATTGGGTCCTGGCGCTTTAATTTTCTTTATATGTTTGATAACTTCCTCTACTTCTACTTGTATTTGTTTATTGAGATTATCTTGATATTTTTGTGGAATCTGTGGGATTTTTAGCTTCTCCATAAATGCTTTTATTTTTTCAAGTCCTGCGGCGGCTGGGATGTTGTATAGGGATCTATAGTAGGTGTTTAAAGCCTGTCCTTTTTCTTCTGGGGCTCTGCTTGTCTTATTTTGGTGTATAATCTTGTCTATTCTCTTTCTAGCTTGTTGTTTTTTTAATTTGGTAGCGAGTGATTTATTGACTTTATTATTGTTAAAATACCATGTTTGCTTTAATCTTTCCAGATTTGTATTTATTTTCTCCATTACCTTGTTGTTTATTTTAGTCTTTAAGTCCAGGATTTCTTTTGATCTAAGTTGGGAAGGAGATACCTGATTTAATCTGTCTAGTTTATACAATGACAGATATCGTGCTTTCAAATTTGTATCTCTATTTTTATTAGCTCTTATTTCCATTTTGATCAAATGACCTCTAATTACAGCCTTATAGGCACACCATTTTATATCAGCCTTACATTTTTGGTTCTCCCTAAAATAGTATTGGGATATCTGTTTGATATAGTTTCTATTTGCCTCATTACTTAATATCTTATCATTTAATTTCCACTCTTTTATCTGTTTTTGGTTATCATCTGTTGTTACCCATATCACTGCTGAGTGGTCGGACCAAGTCACTGGTAATATATTAATATTCTTAATCCTTTCCACTGATCCGATGTTACCCAATACTAAGTCGATTCTTGAGTATGAACAATATCTGAAAGAGAAATGGGTGTATTCTTTATCTTGGGGGTGTCACAGTCGCCAAATATCATACAATTTCGATTCTGTCATGAGGGAGGACATAGCCCGTGCTTGTCTCTTTATTGAGGGGTCTGGACTTATACCTGTACTGTTCTTCTTATCCATTTGGGTGTCTAAGAACCCATTATAATCACCTGCAATAATCACGGTGCCAACTGCTATTTTATCTACTTTTTTAAGAAGATCCCTCATAAAGGAAGCCTGTGATATATTGGGAGCATATACATTTACCAAGGTAAATACTACTTGGTTTATCTTACATAAAATAATTATATATCTGGCGTCACTGTCACAATCTTGGTAAATCAGTTCAGTTCCTAATCCAATCCAAATTGCTACACCTTTTTTCTTCCCTTATTTGGAAGGAGCATTAAACAATCTTGCCATTTGTTTCCCCAAGAAAAATTCTTTATCTGATTTAACCCAATGAGTCTCCTGGAGAAAGCATATTTGAATGTGTTCTTTCCTAATTAAGTCTATTAGAGCTGATTGTTTTTGGGGTTTGTTGAGACCTTGAGTATTCAAGGAAATCATCCGAACCATTTATCCACAGATCTTGTCCTTTTTATTCCTCCGTTCTCTCCCCCCTCCCAGCCATACACTCTCGCCCTGCCCCTCCCCAATGCAAACACATACACACTAACCATACAAATAACAATTAGGTTACACCGTGGAACCTTGTATATCCCAATCCCACGCAACTAGGGTCCTTCCCTAGATTGCAGTGCGTGTCCACCCCAAGAACACGCTTCTCTTATGACGTAACGATTACAAAACATTTGCCGTGACTGTTCTAATTATGAGGCGCGTTAAGCTCAACTTTAAACGGAGCCCCATGAAGAGGGAGCTTCTCAAAACTGCTTTATCTAGAAGTTTGATGAAATCCAAATTGTAGAAGAGGGGAGGAAAAAAAAAGAAAAAAAAACTAGTTAACCTTAATTATAACCTAACATGTTGTGTCTACGAATATATCAACTCAATACATATCCTGAAGTAGCCCGATTTTCTTTATAGAAGGAAGAAAGAAAAAAAAAATTATCCTTTAGGTATTTAAAATAATCGTTGGCCTTTACTATGGCCATTAATAGGCTTCAAAAATGTCATTATAATACATTGAATCCCAAAATTACCCATTCTGCCTTATGTGGTTCTTACTCTTATTGACATTTGGAAATAGTGATTGGCCTTAATATAGTCATATGTTGTATCTTCAGTGTACCATTGTGATACGTAGAGTCCTAGGAGTCCCCTTTTTAGCTTTGTGAATCTTCCCCTATAAATCTTTGGGAGTCGTGATTAATCTTTAAAATAGGCTAATTGATGTCTTGAAATAGGCCATAGAATCCTAGTGTTACAAGTGACCATTTTAAATTGGTTTTACCTTATTAAACGTTCTAGAAATAGTCATTGACCCTTTCTTCTCCTTCTTCTCTCCTCTCCTTCTTATCCCCTGTAGGAACTATGGTTATTTGCTGGCATCTTTTTGATTGTCTTGAATTGCACCTAGGTTACAGCTTACAATCAGTACCCAGGGTGAGTTTCTTTAGGCAGTGTCTGGTTGTTCTAAATAGAGACTGAATTGTATTATAAGGTATTTATCATCAGGGAGCGGTTGCTGTAAGTAATATAGTTCAAATTGACTAACGGAGTGAAAACTCCCTTAAATTCTGGCCAACAAGAGAACGTTGTAACTGAGGATTCTATCAATTAAGAGCAGATATTGATTGCCCTTCTCTCCTGGTTATCTCAGTATACAGCCTGTTTAATGCAGCCCAATCTTTAGCAGCCTGTATTAACTCCCAAAGTAAGGCAAATCCCAGATAGCAGCACAGGTTCAAACTCTCGAATGTTGAGTGTTTCAAACTTCTGGCAGTCAGTAGGTCCTTAAACTTAAAAGTCTGTGCGTTGTGTAGGGAGTTATTATCTGCGTATCAATGGTTGAATAACTTAGTTACCTCCAACTCATCTTCAGCCTATGCATCTTTGCTGAGCAAAAACTCCCATTGCTTATTTGATGCACGGTTTAATAGTCTCTAGGATTGTTTATTCACTATTATTTAGTAGGTTTCTTATCAACACAGCAGGAGTATGTGTAAGTAGACCATGGAGAGCATATAAGGAGGAATGATACTCATCTATTTGTAGTTTAGACTTGCCGTTCTTCTCCTGCCGCTTCTGCTCTGGTTGAAAGAGGCTGCTAAAAGGGGAACGGCGTGATGGTCATATCTTGAAATCCGGTAAGATTGTCGGTCTAGGGCAGCATCCTTGTAGGTGCCGATATTCTCCTCTCTCCGTGTAGGGGCTCCATTCGAGTCACAAAAAAGGGTTGTGTGCTCTACATTATCACCGCCCATCGAGCCTTTCTTAGATGTATACTTCCCATATTTTTATTTTCTACAACTTTCAAAAGTAACATTTTGCTCGTCACCATATTCAATAAATATTACACACATACCTATTTTTCTATAAACATGGTGTTCTGGTTACTTATTTTGCAAAATGTCCTCAACCTCTCTATACATCACAAATTCTTTCTAGGTAGTTTTAGTCAGAACCATACAGTGAATCACTTTTCATAATTTTGGTGATTCATAATACATATGTATAACTTTTTTATTATTCATTTATGACAAATCTGGGTATTATTTTAGTTTTGTGATGTTTATATATTGGGTCTATTGACTAAAGAGACAAGACTTGAGTTCACAATTAGTGCTAAATCTGACCTCTGACCTTAAACATATTTAGCCCCACTTCAGATACACCATTTCTACCTCAGAAAATGGATTTAAAAAAAACATTTTTGCAAGGTCAAAATGTGGCAAAGAGGGGGGTAAGTCAACGAGGGGTAGAGGGAGGTATAGGGGTTTCACAGGGGGAAGCAGCAATGCTGTTTTCCCCCCTATTTATTGAGATGCTCGGTTCTCTAAGAGCAAGACCTCTTGTGGAAGTGTGAATGGCTTTGTATGTTTGTTATATGTCTGAGTGGGGATATACTACGTATATTACTGGATACAGTTTGCATAGTCACTTTTTGAAGCTAATTAACGCCCATTGTTGTCTATACTGTTATTAATATATGATAAGACGGTTATTAAGAATAAGTATATGACTATGTATTTAATGTCCCTTTTGTATATCATGTATGAGCTTATTGTGTTGTCTTTTTCTTATGATGTTACGATAAAATAAAAAAGATTAAAGAATAAACAAAAAAATGTGGCAAAGAGATTTGAAATGAAGTATGCCGAGGAGGTCAAAGCAGTTAGGGAGGCAGCAGGACAGGGGGAGGAATCTCAAGTCTGGGTTCCCCCATGAGAAGCATTATGTGCTGGTGAGTAAATTATCCCAGTATTACAATTATTTGTGTGCTTGGTGAAAAAATTCTGCCAGTGCTACAGTGATTTAGCGGTCTACTCAATAAAAAGAGAATTGCAAGGAATTTGAGGCCAAAGTAGCTCAGTTGGAAAAAATGTCCCATTAAGCTACATTAGATATTTTTTCCAACTCGGCTACATGGGCATGAAGTTTGAAATTCCCATCTCAATTCCCTGCAATTCTATCTTTATTGAAGAGACCCTTTAGTTAGTTACAAGGCTATTTGGACTTTGCAGATGACAGCGCACTAGCTGTGGTTGTGGATACTCTGATTTTGGTGGGAACAAAAGGACTAAGGAGGCAGTTAAAATGCAGGAAGTAAATTGCAGTCTTTCTAAAGTGCATGTATTCTGTATTCATGAATGCATTCTGAATGCATGAATGTATCTATGCATGTTTGAAGTATAATTATAGCTATATGTTATGAAACGGGAAGTGAAGGTTGAGGTGCAGAGACGTGCTGGCAATCGTTGTTCCCCAGCAACAAGATTTCCTCAAGTTGGTGGATCTAAAACACATTAATGAGGCATATGGGTGTGTGGATACAAACTTATCAACACGTAAGGTCACATTTAATTATTCAACGTTGCATGTGTATTGTAATGATATGTGTGTTAATAGACTATGTACATTGCAAGGTCAAACATGTGCATTGACCTGCATAAATCTGCAGGTCACTGCATATGTTTTCATTGTAATAGGCAATATGTAGCTTTAAAATACTAATATAACGTGTTTTATATCAATACTTAAATGGGTTATACCACCTTGGTTATTTCATGTATATTGTACATGTATTTTACAAATGTGAAACGCATTTATTATAACCATAGCAATATGTCAGAAACCCCATTACTGTGATCTCGTGGCTAAGAGTAAGGATGGATTGGTAATGTCTGTTTCCATACCTCCCCCTTCAGTTACAAAATAATCAACAATGGTGCTCATGGTTGAACCCCTCCTCCTTCCTGGTCCATAACTGTTAATGAAATGGTCCCCTGTCTCCATGCGAACACAGCCCCTTCCAATGTGGCCACCAGCCTCCATGTTTTCTACTCCCATCCTCCAGCTCACCACACCTGAGCTGCTCACAATCCCTGCCTCCTGCTCTACTCACTGTACTCGCTAACTTTCTTCTCCCTGACTTCCTGTTCTGCGGCGATCCTCATCTTGGGCCTAGGGAAAAAATGGATAATAGGGCTATATAGAATTAACAGATATACAGAAACCTACATGCATTAGTACATGAAATAGAAAGATATATTCTACATTATTTATATACATAAAATGTATGCACTTCCACTTATGAAACATTAGTCACAATTACCTCTATAAACAGTTAATTTAATTGTACCACCATGCAGTTTGCTAACGATTGGTTTTGTAAGTATAACATTGTCATGAATTAATGATAATGATTTTTTTCTAATCTGTCAATTTACAGAGGCACATAGTGAACAGTAATCCAGAACTTGTTAACCCAGAATGCAGACACCTCCCCTGCCAGATACTCCACCTGCTGAACTTGTCACGTTTTGATATACTACACCTTTCTGCTACCTGTTTTCTCCCTGTATGAGCATTCATCAACGCAAGTCCACAGGACACCTGGGTTTCCAACGTTTCCTGCATAAAAGTGGATGATAGTGATTTGAATCCCAAGCACGTGTAAATACGTAGAGCCGGTAATTTGGGCTCTAATCCATGTGAGTGTATTCCCATTTGTCATATAATTGAAGTGTATTTTTTTTTCCCTTTCAGTGTCACACATTGTTTTGTCATTTTTGTTTTATTTTTATGTATACTGGGCCGAATTTTACACCATTGAGAAAAAGCTTCTATATATGTTAAGTATTGTTTTACTTTTGTGCAACACTTTTTCTGTATTCTATTTCACTTTTTGTGCGTTTTTGGGGGATTCGCACTAGTGTCTGCATAATTCTCTCTCTCTCTCTCTCTCTCTCTCTCTCTCTCTCTCTCTCTCTCTCTCTCTCTCTCTCTCTATATATATATATATATATATATATATATATATACACCCTGTTCCAAATTATTATGCAAATTATATTTTTCTCATTTACCTAAATAATTGATGTAAATAACAGTCAGAATAACTCTCATGTTATCAACTATTAAGAGCACAATTCAAATATTATTGAACAAAACTCCTAATGATTACAGTATTTTTTTTGAACATAAAAAACTTACAATGCACTGTTATAAATTATTATGCATAGTAAGTTTCAAAACACTTTATAGGTTATAAACAACTGAAAATTGTCATTTGTTGTGTTTGCAGCATATTTACTAAAATCAAAAGCTATTTCAATCAAACTAATAACAACATTTTAACTTTTTAAACATTTTAATAGGTCACTAGAGTTGAGCGGACACCTGGATGTTCGGGTTTGGAAGGTTCGGCCGAACTTCAAAAAAATGTCCGGGTCCATGCTCGAACTTGACCCCGAACCCGAACCCCATTGAAGTCAATGGGGACACAAACTTTTGGCCACTAAAATGCCTCTAAAAAAGTCCTGGAAAGGGCTAGAGGGCTGCAAAATTAAGTAAAATGTGGGTAAGAGTAGGACAAGTGCCCTGCAAGCAAATGTGGATAGGGAAATAACTTAAAATAACATAAAATGCATACAAATTACAAATACAGCTGAGCCATAAAATAGCACTAGATGGAATCTTTGATTTTAGCTTTGGAAGAACATAAATCTAAATCTAACGCATGGCTGCCAGGAGGATCAACAGAATTATCCATTTGAGTGAGGGTTGGAGTGCAGGGTATTCTCTTTCAGTTTATACTAAGTGAGCCAAAGGTTGAGGAGGCGGTGACCGTGGCGGTGTAGGTGGAAGCAGCGCTGGAGGAGGAGGAGGAGGTAGCCAACACTGTTTTTTATCTGTTTTTGTTTTTTTAAATTGGGGTAGCCCCCAAAATATTGGGACATATAACAACAGAAAACAAAGAATAAGTGCACTTGAGTATAACAATGACTGGGTGAGGCCGGTATAAGTGGCTATTCTGCACAAGGTACATAGAAGTCTGGTGGGATCCATGCCTGGTTCATCTTAATAAACGTGAGCTTGTCCACGTTGGCTGTGGACAGGCGGCTGCGTTTGTCTGTGATAACGCCCCCTGCCGTGCTAAACATACGTTCAGACAATACACTGGCTGCAGGGCAGGCCAGCACCTCCAAGGCATAAAGGGCAAGCTTTAATTTGCCCAATTTGGAGACCCAGAAGTTGAATGGGGCAGACCCATCAGTCAGTACGTGTAGGCCTGTGCACACGTACTGTTCCACCATGTTGCTGAAATGCTGCCTCCTGCTAAGACGTTGCATATCAGATGGTGGTGGTGCTTGTTGTGGCGTGCTGACAAAGCTTTTCTACATTTTGGCCATGCTAACCCTGCCTTCTGAGGTGCTGGCGGTGCCCCAGCTGCGTTGGTGACCTCTTCCTCTGCCTTCGACTTGTTCTTCCATTGAGCCCCCGGTGTCATTTTGGAATGCCCTCAGCAGCGCGTCTACAAGCGTGCGCTGGTAGTCGCGCTTCTTACGATCACGCTCCAGTGATGGAATTAAGGACGGCACATTGTCCTTGTAACGGGGATCCAGCAGGGTGGCCACCCAGTAATCAGCACAAGTTAGAATGTAGGCAACTCGGCAGTTGTTGCGCAGGCACTACACTATATAGTCGCTCATGTGTGCCAAGCTGCCCAGAGGCAAGGACAAGCTGTTCTCTGTGGGAGGTGTATCATCTGTGTCCTCCGTATCCCCCCAGCCATGCTCCAGTGATGCCCACGAGCTCTGTTGGGTGCCACCCTGCTGTGAACATGGTTCCTCCTCCTCCACATCAACTTCCACCCACTGCTCAACCCTGCCCTCCTTGCCGGTCTGCACACTGCCGAAAGTCACAGCAGTTGGCACCTGTGTTTCGTCATCATCAGAGATGTGCTGCGGTGGTCCTCGCATGTCCACATCCTGACACATAAGTGGTTGTGCATCAGTGCACTCAATCTCTTCCACTTCTGGGGCAAGGCTAGGTTTGATGACCCCGCCAGCAGAGTCATCAAAAAGCAAAAGAGACTGCTGCATGACTTGTGGCTCAGACTGCTTGGCTGATTTGCAAGGTGGGTGAGGTGAAAGACAGATGGCCATGGGCTGTAGGTGTCAACTCTGAGCTTTCAGCAGGGGACCGGGTGGGAGACAATGTGAAGGAACTGGAGGCACTGTCAGACACCCAATCTACTATCGCCTGTACTTGTTCTGGCCTCACCATTCTAAGAGCAGCATTCGGGCCTACCAAATAACGCTGAAGGTTCTGTCGCGTACTAGCACCTAAGGAAAGTGTTTCACTTGTGCGTGTAGCTGGCTCAGGGCAGGGTACAAATATGTAGTATAGCACCTACTAAAATAATCACTGTAATTTTAATAATCGCTGTAGTTTGAATAATCGCTGTAGCTTGCAGATTCGATACCAGAATTTTTTTTAATCTGTCCCTCACAGCTGCAGCATCCTCTCCCTACACTAAGAAGAACTCATGTGATGTGCGTGCTCGTGACTCCAGCTTATATAAGCACAGTATTGGACTGTTCTATTTGACTCTCAGATATGAAGTGCACCGCAAGACGCAAATGTACTATTTAGCACCCAAAACAATTAGAATTTTTCAAAGTGCACTGTAACCACAGTATTGGACTGTTCTATTTGACTCTCAGATATGAAGTGCACCGCAAGACACAAATGTAGTATTTAACACCCTAAACAATTAGAATTTTTAGAAGTGCGCTGTAAGCACAGTATTGGACTGTTCTATTTGACTCTCAGATATGAAGTGCACCGCAAGACGCAAATGTACTATTTAGCACCCAAAACAATTAGAATTTTATGAAGTGCACCGCAAGACGCAAATGTACTGTTTACCACCCAAAACTATTAGAATTTTTCAAAGTGCGCTGTAAGCACAGTATTTGACGGTTCTATTTGACTCTCAGATATGAAGTGCAGGACACAAATGTAATATTTAACACCAACAAATTGCAGTATTTAAAAATGCCTAGATGTTGCCCATTGAGCTAACAGAACAGGATTAAAGTCATGTGCCTGGCACACATGCAGTTGCAAGTGCACTGCACTCTCTGTGGCACTGGGCTCAGGGCAGGGTACAAATATGTAGTATAGCACCTACTAAAATAATCACTGTAATTTTAATAATCGCTGTAGTTTGAATAATTGCTGTAGCTTGCAGATTCGATGCCAGCATTTTTTTTAATCTGTCCCTCACAGCTGCAGCATCCTCTCCCTACACTAAGAAGAACTCATGTGATGTGCGTGCTCGTGACTCCAGCTTATATATAGAGGCTGGGTCACATGCTGCACTGGCCAATCACAGCCATGCCATTAGTCAAACGCTTGTTGATATGGGTCCCTGCAGAACAACATACAGTGAAATGTCAGTGTTCGGGTCCGGGCTCCAAAAACCGTAAAGTTCGGTACGAACCCGAACTGTGAGGTTCGGGTTCGCTCAACACTACAGGTCACGTTACATTTTAACATAGGACCCCTCATTTGATAGCAGCTTCACAAGTCTTGCATCCATTGAACTTGTGAGTTTTTGGACAGTTTCTGCTTGAATTTGTTTGCAAGATGTCAGAATAGCCTCCCAGAGCTGCTGTTTGGATGTAAACTGCCTCCCACCCTCATAGATCTTTTGCTTGAGGATGCTCCAAAGGTTCTCAATAGGATTGAGGTCAGGGGAGGATGGAGGCCACACCATGACTTTCTCTCCTTTTATCCCCATAGCAGCCATTGATGCAGAGCTATTTTTTGCAATGGTGCATTGTCATGCATGAAGATGATTTTATTGCTAAAAGCATAGTTCTTCCTTCTGTACCAGGGAAGAAAGTGGTCAGTCAGGAACTCAACATACTTTGCAGAGGTCATCTTAACACCTTCGGGGACCCTAAAGGGATCAGTGAACAGGACTGTTTAAAAATTAGTCTTCATGTATTTTTTCTGCACAATGCAGTCGTTTCTGCTTGTGAGCATTGGTTAGTGGTGGCCGAATAGAAGGTTTATGCACAGTTGCAAGACTCTGGAGGACTCTACACCTTGATGTCCGTGGGACTCCAGAGGCACCAGCAGCTTTAAATATCTGTTTGCTGCTATGTAATGGTATTTTAGCAGCTGCTCTCTTTATCCTATGCATGGATCTGGCAGAAATCTTCCTCAATGTGCCTTTATCTGCACGAACCCGTCTGTGCTCTGAATCAGCCACAAATATCTTAAAAGTGCGATGATCACGCTTAAGTTTTCGTGAAATATCTACTAAGGTAACAAAATTTAGTGTTAGGACCCACCAATATTGGAGTACTTTGACGTAGTGGTGGGCTTAGCATCATATGGCCATATATGTGACTAAATCTCCAATTTTGTTACCTTAGTAAGACAGGTGTTTTTAAGTAGCTTTATTTAAAACCATAGCTTTAAGAGTTTTTCTCCTACCTGCTTTGAGGTGAGTGCGCTGATCTTTGGATTTTGTATAAATATTTGGTCTCAGCAGCACCCCGTTTAATATAATATATGCTAGTTTAGGTGAGTGCATTCAGTTTGGATTTGTTTGTATAGTTGAGGCTATGACCAGGCCTCTGGTTTAGCACCCCTCCCCATCACAGGTGCTCCATAAGTGGTGTCCTGACCTATAAATTGCAGGAGTGTCTCTGTATTATACAATAGGAAGGCCTTTTGGTCCCTGGTAAGTAATACATATAATGAGATTAAGCCCCAGAAGCAACAGTATTGAGTGTTAGGACCCACCAATATTGGAGTACTTTGACGTAGTGGTGGGCTTAGCATCATATGGCCATATATGTGACTAAATCTCCAATTTTGTTACCTTAGTAAGACAGGTGTTTTTAAGTAGCTTTATTTAAAACCATAGCTTTAAGAGTTTTTCTCCTACCTGCTTTGAGGTGAGTGCGCTGATCTTTGGATTTTGTATATATATATATATATATATATATATATATATATATCCATCTATACACTTCCAGCACCTATCACTTATTTTTTAATATTTGACCTCCAAACTGACCTCTGAGTTGGTTCCAACTCTACACAACTCTCAAACTCTGGGTTTTTTCTAAGTCAAACTGAGGAGCTGAATTTGGAGATTGAGTTTAACAGCAGTGTCATTTTTTTCTTTCATAGAAAAAAATAGGACTCGCCAGCATTAAAGTAGGTGAGTTGAGAGAAGTGACTTTTTTCTAAAAAAAATACTCGACCTCCAAAGTCGGGTGCCGAGTTTGGTGTAAAAGAAAACTTTATAGTTTAATTTTGCCTACCATAAGCTATAATGGGAGGTGAATTGATCAAATCTATTTTTGAGACTAAGTCAAATGCGACCTCCAAACTGCACAGAATAAAAAGGGGCATGGTTCAATGATTCCCCTCTGTCTGCTTCTTTACCTGATTGCAGGGGAGGGGTGTAATTGCCATAACAGGCTGGTCTGCCAGGCACAGACCCTCTTTGTGTGCTGCCATGCTGTGAGTTGAGATGTCATGTGATACCTGATGCTCTGACTTTGAAGCACCAATGCGCAAAGGGGCAGAGCTGCAAGTCTGTGCAGCCAGAAAAGACTTTGCCCCCTCATGCTACACTGACTGAAAGAAAATAATTGGTTCCAGCAGTCGGGGGAACCATGTAGAAGATGGCAATACTCCAGCAACCTGGCAAATGGGATTTGTTGAGCCCTGATATAAGTAAACCCAGTTATAACAGGGAAAATAAAAATGTATGCGAGCTGCCCTTGTTGCAGGCTATAATATACAGGTGCGAACGTGCTACAAATACAATGTATCTGGCTATGCAGTGTATATGGCTTCTCTCCCTAATAAAGTTGACAGCAATTGTATAAGCATAATATAAATGAGAAGTTTAGGGCATATGAACTGACAAAAGCCGTATTAAACTCTCCCCACCCACTCTCAAAAGGGTGAGAGCCTAAAATAAAGGAGGGTGCGCAAGTACAAAAATGTTTTGCGCTAGTTAATTAACTTATTTTATATGCAAACCTAACCTCACCTACTATATAGTGGGCACACAAAGCACCCTATACCGCTACCAAAATCTTTTTAAATGTGTTGGAGGAGGTGAAATTAAGTCTCCTTCTAATTAACTTGATGGAGAAAAAGGGGAAGAAAGTGGGGGACAGTGGAGACCTGGCTGAAGCCATTAGTAGGGGTAGTCCACATCCTACTCAGAGTTGAGACCAGCTGGCTTCCTCATCCCTAACTGAGAAATCAGAACCTCTCTCTGACATAAAATATGATGTCTGTCAACTCTCCTGGATGGTTTAAAAGTTAATTATGCCACAATGTTTTCAAATAGGGGAAGTGGCATTCTCTTCACTAATTGTACACAAATGTTCCCTGAATAAACATATGAGGGGATGGGATGTGAGGTCTAGATACTGAATATAACATTAAAGAATGTTATAAGGTAAATAAAAGAGTCTGAAATGCAATTTTTAGTTGAAAGCAAGCTTCTGTTGCCATTGAACTGAAATGTTTTACCTTCTCCATATGTCTACAACACATACAGACATTGTGTCCACACCTGTAGTTAACAATTGCTTTTAGCCAAGGTTTGATTTTTTTTGCGGTCTTGTTGCGAAATTAAACATACAGTGTGAAAGTGCATTACCTAGGGTCATGGCACATTTTGTTGAACAAGTAATGCCTGCTTTGTCCAACTCTTCAGTTTAGAATCAGTATACAGTAAAGAGAGATGAGACCCAATTATGCCACAAACGTCATTATATTCTATGCTATATTTAGTAACAAAACAAGGTTTATACAAGATTGTGTCATGGTATGGTATTAAAATGAACTTATTTAAGTGTAATTTTCCATTGCAAAATCACATCCAGATAGTGTGTAGTCTCTGGATCACATTAAAATGTACATTTCAGATTATTCTCATTCTGGTTAAGATTCCAAAAATATGTTACAATTCATGACCTGAACCTATTATTTTGACCCAACACATGTTCCCAAAAACAGGTTTGGAAGTAAATGTTGTCCCCATCGCTGTACCACATTGTTGTAAATAACAGCTGTGCAAATATGCAGTTCTACACAAAAGGGCAGCATAAGGAGCAGTGAATAAGAAAGATTAGCCTTTTTTATATGAGTATTTTGTATATCAGTATATGTGGTGGTTGTGTTATCATATGATGTTTTCTATCTGCTGACATTATTTGAACCAACCACATTGCTATCTGTCTAGATCAATATACTGTAGTATCTTTCCCACCTAGGCATTTTTCAATTTGTTTTGCCTCCTTAAAATAAACAAAGTTTAGTGGCTTTTTAGTGATTACAAAAAAATTATCTCCTACTGTACGTGTGCATCATTGCCCTTTATCTGTTCTCACAAGGTGTTAAACTTTCAGATAAAACGCTTTCTCTACCCATAATATCAGATTTACACATTTGAATTTAACAGAATCGTTTTTATCACGCATGCTGGGAATCAGCAGAGCTATTCATGATCCACCATTTCACAGGGCTTGCTTCCCAATGAATCAGGAAATAGTTTCCATGGTTTTAATTACCATAATTTTACACCAATTATTTTTTCCTGTTGAATACATTTGCATAATCTGACTACAGTACATGAAACAAAACATCAGCCTCATTTTGTAACTGGCAAAGTCATAGAAATGATGAGCTATGAAAGAGCCAACAATTTTGCACTGTTTGGAACCACAAAATAATTCTACTCATTAAAATGCAAACATCTGTGAACTGGCCAGACGGCTTGAAGATGAAAGTAAGTGTGGAGTGACCTTCATTCAGGCTGAACACAAAGAATATTACACAAAGTGATCCCATTCAAGTAACACAAAGCAAATTAAGAAAAACCTAAGGCTATAATTTACTACCAAAATATTTTCTACATTTTTGACAGTTTCATTAAACTGATTAATTCAAATAGTCTGTAGGCATATTTGAATTATATTTAAAGAAAATCTATTAAATGTATTTTAGGAAACCCATGAATCGGATATTTCCATGTGTGCCTCCTTCCTGTGCTGGTTGGTGTTCGATGCTGAATCTACATTGCACTGGATTGAATCATAGGGTGTTCAACCAAAGTAACCAGACTATTTTGCTTTCTAGTGTCTGGGTTGCATTCTTGAACAGTTATAGGAACTTTTGATAATGAACGATCAATTCCCTGACATTTTTGTGAAGCCTCACAAAAGAGGCAAATCCTCAACAATTTTTCTGAGTATCTCTAATTGAGTAAACTAGAAAGTTCCAGTATGTGGGACCTACATGACTGAATGAAGGGGAACCTGATTTTGTGCGCACTCTGGGCACTAGTGCTTCAAGCTCGCTAACCAAAGAAAATTCAGAAAGTGTCTAGATGCATTTGGGTGTTGAGAATCCATATTGCCGAATCACCTAAAAAAAATATTGTGAATATAGAGTATAATAAATGAGCTATCTTGTGTTAGCAAAATTGCATGCATATTCATAAAATAATAGAAATATATATTTTACATGTGCCTATGTTGTCTCCTGCTCATAACGAGTTCCACATTTACCATTATAAATTAGTTACTTTTCATATCAAGCCACCAATTATGCCATAAATAGAAGAAACCACAGATGCATTTAAAACATATTTGTTTTACATGTACTAACACAATGTAATGAAAAATGTTAATAATTTTTTTATTCTCCACATTCCCATGTATAAGCAATATTTAGGCAAAGTATAAGCAATGTTTAGGTTGACAGACTCCCTTGAAGGTTTTTCAAGGTCAGCAGGATTTCTCTTCTTTCATACCGTATTCTCAATTCCAGATCCTGTACTAAATACCAGTCTAGAGACCACTCACAAGTCATAGTGCTGCACAAGGCCAAGTTAATCAATCCACATTGATCATTTAAAATCATATCACAGAATAATGATTCAAGAAGCTATCCTTCTACCCGCTCTTTTCTTTAATACATCAAGTATTTGACATGCGCGTTTTCATTTTAAATACCTGTCAAGAAGCCATATGGTAAATAAATGTACAAGTAATTGATGTCCAAATAGGAAAATATACCTCCAATTGTCTTTTAAAGTAATTTTATTGTTTTCATGTGGATATATGAAAAAAAGCTATGTTTATTATTGTACATATTTACGGTTATGTAGTCCTATCTGCCTTACACTATTCAATTTGTATCCTTTACGCTCTTCAAAACTAGGGAACAGCTCCTTTTTGTTTTTATAGCAGCTCTGAATTCCCTCTGTTTTTGTTTTCTTTGTTTTTTATTCTCCTTAATGCCTACTTGCTCTATCCTATTGTCCCTTCAAGTGACTAATTAAAATATAATAATATACCAATTCAAGGCTTAGAAGTATGAACCAGATTAGCAGTCACTCTACAGACATTCCTCAATCTCTTACTGCTAAAAACATGTGGGTAAGGTTAGCACACTATTAGAAGGGTCATTAATGGTGCTATAAAAACAGTTGTAAAAGTGTGAACAAGCAAGACATTTCCATTCTCTCCTTATAGATGGTGATACTGACTGCAATGTGAATCATAATTATACTGCAATGAAATGGACAGCAAAGCCCACTAAGAACATACTGCCATGAAACGGATTGCAATGTCCATCATACAAAGAAAACCAATTTAACAAAGGTAATTTATGGAAAACTAACCATAAGATTAGGACTCTGTAATTGGAGCAGGTATTTTTAAAATGAGTGTAATTATATCAGGCAATTATCTAAACATCTCTTTACTGCAGATACTGATGCAGATGAGGAGGAGTCAATGTTCATCAAGGTGGTGGATCCCATCACCTAAGATTAGCCAAGGACATTAAGAGAACATCCGCAACCTCCTGCTCTTCCTCCGTTGAAAAAAGAGCAGACACTTCATCAAAATAGACAGCTGAGGAAGTTGCATAACTGAAGCAGATTGCTGACAATTATGATGCGGAAAGTCTGTTAGCAACAGAATACAATAATTAGATTTTTAATAGTGAGCTCACTCGATTGGCTCTCAAGCATGCAATCATTAATGCTTCATGGGCATCTTGCTCAACTAAAACTTCATCCATCAGCACATAGGATTTAAAGTCACACTGGTGATGATTGAGAGGATTCAGACAAAACGAACAGGTTGTCTAACTCACCATCCTCCTCCACAATATAATCATTGTATGCATAAATCTCACTGTAGCAGACTGTTATTAATCATGAAACCATTTTTCCTTCACCATTCCTATGTTCCAGTTATTCTCCTCCAGTGGTGGGAGGAGGATGGCATTCCTCCTTGGCCTGGTGTTTCTGTGTCTTCTCACATTTAATTGCCCTCTCCCTGCCCTAGACTGCCAAACAGTGAAGACCCTACAGAAAACATTTACACTGCCCCAAAGACCTGTAACAACATGCTTTACACTGTACTGTACTTACACATGCTTGGCACTGTACTTGGTGATGCGAGGTTTGCATGTAGCTGCTTGCCAGTGGAAACCTATTCCATAAAGCTCCTGCTACACAGTTTTTGTGAGGATATTAATATCAGTGAACGTTTGGAACTCTTCAGCTGTTAAATCAGCAGAACATTATCAACTTTTTAAGCAGCATGCACTTCAGTACTCGGTGACCCCGTTCTGTAACTTACATGGTCTTCCGTTTCGTACCTGAGTTGCTGCTGTTTCTAAATGCTTCCGCTTTCCAATAATATCACTTACAGTTGGCCATGGAATATCTAACAGGAATGAAATTCCACAAATTGACTTATTGCAAAGGAGCTTGGCTGACTGAAAAGCTACTATATACACATAAATGCATATAAGAATGTTTATAACATTAAAATAATATTTTTTCATATTTTTCTACTTTAAATTTACTTAATTCCATTCATTTATAAATATTTTATTTTCTTTACTTTATTTAATTTTTCATTTTTTTAAAAAAAATTGGCTTCTTTTTGTGTCCTATTATGGAATTAGCCAAAGCCCTCCTGCATGTGAAGTAAAATCAAAGTAAACTGTTTTGTTTTGGGGTTTTTTTAGAGAAAAAATCATTGTATTAATGTTATTTAGTTTGTAACTGGCTATTTGAAATGCCCAAAATGCAGACATTCTATCAGAATTTTGGGCAATTTCAGGGAATTATGGTCCTTTTTGAGAATGAAGGATTCCTCAGGACAAGCTGCCGAACATGTCCAAATGTCAGCATGAAATATGTGGAAATTAACAATTTCGGATCAAAATTGGCCATGTTTAGTAGCCGAATTGTAGATTTTTTTCACACTTTGGCTAAAAGCCCAGATATGGCTTAATCTCGTGCCAGATCAGGGCTTTTTGAGTAGACCCTATAGTATTATTACAATTACTTAAAAATGATTTTGCTTATCAGGATTTATCAAGTTTTTAGAAAGAAGACTAACCATACTCCCAAGTCAAGCAAGGCCTGGATCTTTCTGCCCTCTACTGTTACCCAACATAAATGTGGAAATAAAATAACAAAAAAGTTGTGAAAAAAAATAATACTACTTATCCTAAATAGGAGCATTAGCTCTAATGAAGTTTGTTCCTGCAAAGTATGCAAAAGATAAAACACAAATAACAAAACAACTATGTGTGACAATGTATGACAAATAATTATACAATTATATGACCCCCAATGGAAATTAACTCACATGGAGTAGAGCCAAAAATACTGTCTCTAAGTATCAGCGTGTGTTTGGGAGTCTGATTTATATCATCCACTTACTTAGGGGAAATTATGTTAATAAAGTAGGCCTATGGACTTGCGTTGGTTGGTGTGCATGGGAAAAAACAGAAATAGGCAGCGATACAGTGAGATGTTCATATCACCTTAACTTACCTCATCTCACCTCAACACACCTGCAACTCACATAGTGAATAGCCTCTTTAGACTGTAAAAAAAAGACCATAAATTCAAGATGAGGTAAGAAAAAAAAGAACTTAATTTTATTAGCTTAGATCTTTATTCTAATGTAAATGATATGTTAATATACATTTTTATATGGTTCTCTTTAACACAGACTCTCAAGCATGTTTTGCTGAGATTTGTTCAGGTTCTCACACATCTATGTAAAAACATTGTTGTCATAACTTTTTACTTAATTTGGACCTTGAACATCTCAGCAATGGGAATATATGTGTTGTCATATGCCATAGCCTGTGAATTCACAATTTAGTGTTACAAATCACAATGACACTATTGTAATGGGCCTTATGTCAGTTATGATAACAGATTCATAGCAGAGCAAACAACGATGGCTCACTTTGTGCTCACATGTAAAAAATCCATGTGATTTATTTTAAAGCATTCTGCAATTTCTGTTCACATGGTGAAGTATGGGGATAGATATAATATTGCAGTAAAGGAAGTGCAATATTTGACTCTTATTTGATTATGTTGACTACTTTATAGACATTATAGTTGCCATTGGCTATTTTATATTAATCTATGTGTTTGATTTTACAGATTATATATATTTCATTTTTTTTATTGTACATGGCATCAGTTGAGTTGTGGTATGTTATAAGAAAAATATTTTGAAACAAACGAACACAAGTAGGAATTTTATAGATTAAAGATGTGTAAACCAGCTGAATAATGGTAAAAATTATGTTATGGGGACTAGATATGGATAAACAAGCTTAATTTAATCAGAACCATAAATCTGCCCAGAATAGATATCTAAATAAATGTGATTTTGAACCTGCGTAACCGACTATTAAGAAAGGTATGCATTCAAAAACCAGAACATTTTAAAGCTGCGATATATGTACTTTTTCCCAAAAGATACTATAAGAAAATATATTGCCACCGCAGAGAAAATGTAATACAAAACTACCTACTGGTTTATGATAGATTAGACAGGTTGACCTGACTGTGATATTCCTCATCCCTGACTGTGTTGTATATTATATTAAATGAATGGCATTCAAATGTAGTCATATTGTGAACCATCCATAGGAATGTTGTTTAAACGAAATGAAATCAGTAGTCTAAAAAATGACCTGACCAGGCTTTTGTTGGACATTCTGGGTTGAATGATGCACCTGTCAAAAAAGCCTGGGAGTACTTTACATCATACTGACAGGGATAGACAGACAGAACCTAAGTGACGAATAGACTCGCTTACAAGAATCAGAATGAAAAGGAAGTTATATTTTAGTAAGCAGCAATATAAATCCAATACTTCATTTTTGCTATACGGCGTATCCAGACAAAGTGCTTCCTTCATTTGCATCTTTATCAGGTGTAATTGCTCAATTAACCCCAAAGTCTATAAGCTCTAAATAGATTATTAAAATATGTTCTGCTTTCTTGACCCCGTCATATATATTCTGATCTCTTTTCTTGTCTACAGACTCGCTAATAGTTTTTACGTAATGCTCATTAACTGCAACCCTTTATTCCTTCTGTGGCTTGACTCTTCTCAGTTTAGTTACAACAAGAAAACCTCACTGTGAGTCATCACTCACACACACATTCAGCAGCTCTCATGCAATTATTAACCATTATAATTGTAATGCTTAACCTTTTAAGCAAAACCAGCAATATAAGAAAGTATAAATTGCGTTGTCTCCTCCTTTACTTCAATGAGCTGCTAGGCATGTGTTGCAATGTAAAATATTGCATTTGTTATTACTCCATTTAAAAATAAACATCCATAGAGATGTGTGATATGCCAGATGGAAACATTCAAATGAAAGGCATGTGTCTGCAGACCTAATGCTTTATGTTTTTAATATACAAACAACTCATGTGGACATGCTCATTACCACGGCAATATATATATCCTAATTTGTAATTACACTACAATTATGTTACAAAGCCATTTCCTAGAATTTAATTGACATTGCGGGACACATATCCACTAAATAATGGGAAGAGGGCTGTCCTTGAAAACATTTTTAAGCTAACCACTTGCAATCTTATAAAGCAGGTGGTATACGGATCCCTAGAGACCACTGATGGCTAACCTTGGCACTGCAAATGTTTGGGAACTAAATATTTCATAGGACACTAGCGACAGTAATCATAGTATGTAGCCAGGACAACACACAACACATAATATGATTTTACTGTATCTTTGGATTGGTCGCTATCTAAGGACCAGCTAAGGCACAGTGTCATCAACCAGCCCCCAATAAGAGGGGCTGGTTGATGTCTCAATGAGATCTTTTGAGTGCCAAATGTCCATCTACTGCAGAGAGAAACCCTAATTTTTCATGCAATCATTAGAGTGAACTTAGTCAGTGAGTGAGTGGCTGTTTTGACATTTCTGGGGTGTTTGTGTTTAGCTGTAATTTTATTCTTTCTCACATATTGTACCCACACAAATTATATATTGTTTTTTTCACAATTATGTTAATCATATAATATAATTTACTACAAAAAAATCATAAAATATGATGAAAAAATAAAAATACACTTTTTATAACTTTGAACTAAAAAAATATTTACAAAAAAACAATCATTAAAAAAGACCCTGTCTAAATAGTTTCTAGATTTTTCCCCAAGTTTAGAAATATGTTTGTTTCCATGTTTTTCTGCATATTTTGCGAGTTATAGGACAAAAACCAAAAATAGTGGGGGTTTACACCTTTATTGACCTTTTGACCCCTACACAAACCATAAATGAAACTCTTACCCTAAATGTAACCCTAACTCTAACCCTTATGCTAACCCTTAATTTATTGTAATTTTAATTTAATTTTAACCCTTACCCTTATGCTAATCCTAATTTCCTTATAACCTTAACAATTATTCTAACCCTAAGCCTAGATTTTTAGCTAATGAAGTCTTTCTTTTTAACATTGCAATGTTGCTGACTGCCTCTAGGGGAAGTCAAGCAACAGCAACAGAGTGATCAATTACAACACTCTACGCACAAGAGGGCAGAGCCATATTGGAGGAGCATGCTGCTCTCCAATATGGCGCCATCGAATAGATCCATGGAGCGATAGTGGGTGCCCTGGGCACCATATTCCAGTGTTGCTTTATGCCTCGACCTCAAGACATTAAAGCATCACCGTTTTAGTGGTGTTTGCAATCTTAGATCACAAACACCACTGGTTTTACCGTAGGATGGACTAGGTCTGTCCAATGTCAGAAACGCTTTGCCAGGCAAGATTGACCTAGTCCATCACATGTCAGCAAGGGGTTAAACATAAATCAATCACGATATACTTTCAACTTCTAATTGTGTTTATCTACCATCCCTGAGATCCCTATCTCACTAAGCAATGTTTCCACTAATTAAAGGGGAAAATACCCTATTGACGCAGATATATATAGGAGGAACATGTACCTAAAATAATAAACAGGAGCTCAGTCCAAAAAAACTAGCCTTCTGTCAGCTAGAACTATAGAAATGGATCAGCAATACAGAACAAGGTGAAGTTCATTTAAGGTATTCACCCTGAGGCAAAGATACCCTTAGTTCAGCCACAGGTACTACCCAACAAGGAACTGGCAGCACTAAACACACACAATAGTAACTGAAGTGGAATGACTAAAAGAGTGGCTGTAGGTATCTGTCTGGGGTCTGCTGTGGATTACATTGCGGGCCTCGGGGGAGGCATCTGAGGTTACCAGAATGCCTTTCACAGGGAAGGTAGGCTGGTGAGGCTATGCAGGATTACAGGATGACCATTTAGCTGTTTCCTCTATCCCAGGTACTAGGCCGCTTGCATTTTGATGTAACAGTTGACACTATGCCCCACTTGATGGCCAGAATATGTGTGGATAGGAGTTGTTTAGCAGGGAATTTGTCATGAAAGGACCATACTTTAGCCAGGGCATGAACATTGGATGTTGTAACCTAAGAACAGTTTTCAGGGCCATAAACCTGCCAATGTGTAAAATAGACTAGTGTATCTTTACAGTATTGAGAATCAAATACAGATTGAACTTTATTATTATTATTCTATGATCAATGAAGAATTACAGGTGCATTATGGAGTAACACAAACTGATTGGAAGTCACTGGTTTGAGCAAAAAACCATGAAAGGTATTAGACAACTTAGAAGGTAATTTCATAGCATAAACTACTTTGTTAATTCTAGCTGTGACTTTGTAGGGACCAATGATTTTGGATCCTAGGATAAGAACTGATTGTGAAACTACATTTGGTTGTCATAGTAGACAACCAAATGTAGTCTCCCAGATGAAATGCAGCAACATTCATCTTCAACCTTCTTCTTCAGTTTGATTGTAGACTGAAAGTGAATTTAGGATATACAGTACCAATTAGACATGTGCATTCGTTTTCGGACTAATGCATTTTCGACCGAAAATAGCATTTTCGTCCATTCGTCGGAAAAACGAATAACGAAAATGCTATGCTAACGAAAGCCGAATGAACGAATGGTTAATAAACGAAAATCATTCGTCCATTCGTAGTACTATTGGCATTCTATAAGCCGAAATAGATTCGGTTTATAGAATAAAATAGCATAGTACACTACATTCCATAAACTGACATAATGAACGACTTTCGGTTTATGGAATGCATGTAAGTCTATTGGCATTCTATAAACCAACTCTATTTCGGTTTATAGTAATGCCAATACCATAGCACGAATGGACGAATGATTTTCGTTTATATTAAACCATTCGTTCATTCGTTCAACTTCTTAGCTTTCAATAAATCGAAACACGAGTCCCCATTCATAAATTTTTATGAATGGGAACTCTAGTTCGGTTTATAGAAAGCCCATAGTATTACATGTAATCCATAAGCCGAAAGTCTATAAACCGAACGTTCGGTTTATAGACTTTCGGCTTATGGAATACATGTAATCCTATTGCTAAACGTTCGGTTTAGAGAATAGCAATTGGATTACATGTATTCCATAAGCCGAACGTTCGGTTTATAGACTTTCGGCTTATAGAAAACGAACAGTAGAAGTGCCTTTCTATGAACCCATTCATCGTTCTTATGAATGGGTTCATAGAAAGGCACTACTACTGTACGTTTACTATAAGCCGAAAGTCTATAAACATAGACATAAACATATGTATTCTATAAACCGAAAATCTATAAACCGAACGACCTTCGGTTTATAGACTTTCGGCTTCTAGAAAACATGTAGTTCTATTGCCTTTCTATGAACCGAACGAGAGCCCCATTCATAAGAATTTCTTATGAATGGGGCTCTCGTTCGGTTTATAGAAAGCCAATAGTATTACACGTATTCTATAAAACTAAACTAATAAAACGAAACGAAAATAATGAACAAATTTTGTCCGAAACGAATGTAGTAATGAACGAAATTCGTTTTAGACAAAATAAATAACATTTTCGTCCGAATGGACTAAAACTAAACTAAAATTTTAGTTTTGCACATGTCTAGTACCAATGTGATTGAGGATCTCTTGTTTTACTGCCTGCCACTGGTACCTCTGATGAACATTGTCCAGAAGGCCATAATGAGGGTTCAAATCCATGAACAGCTTTAAATGGTGACCTTTCTAGTAATAGTAAAGTGGCCCAGTTCATTTGATCTTCAGACACATACATATGTAGGTATTGTTTTAATGGTTGGCTTGTTCTCTCCACTTGCCCTTTAGAATGAGGGTGGTATGTTGAAGACAAATGTAGAAATATACCCAAACTGCATTAACGAACAGGGTATATTAAACCATTCGTTCATTCGTTCAACTTCTTAGCTTTCAATAAATCGAAACACGAGTCCCCATTCATAAATTTTTATGAATGGGAACTCTAGTTCGGTTTATAGAAAGCCCATAGTATTACATGTAATCCATAAGCCGAAAGTCTATAAACCGAACGTTCGGTTTATAGACTTTCGGCTTATGGAATACATGTAATCCTATTGCTAAACGTTCGGTTTAGAGAATAGCAATTGGATTACATGTATTCCATAAGCCGAACGTTCGGTTTATAGACTTTCGGCTTATAGAAAACGAACAGTAGAAGTGCCTTTCTATGAACCCATTCATCGTTCTTATGAATGGGTTCATAGAAAGGCACTACTACTGTACGTTTACTATAAGCCGAAAGTCTATAAACCGAAGGTCGTTTGGTTTATAGACTTTCGGTTTATAGAATACATAGATTTACATGTAATTCTATGTATTCTATAAACCGAAAATCTATAAACCGAACGACCTTCGGTTTATAGACTTTCGGCTTATAGAAAACATGTAGTTCTATTGCCTTTCTATGAACCGAACGAGAGCCCCATTCATAAGAATTTCTTATGAATGGGGCTCTCGTTCGGTTTATAGAAAGCCAATAGTATTACACGTATTCTATAAAACTAAACTAATAAAACGAAACGAAAATAATGAACAAATTTTGTCCGAAACGAATGTAGTAATGAACGAAATTCGTTTTAGACAAAATAAATAACATTTTCGTCCGAATGGACTAAAACTAAACTAAAATTTTAGTTTTGCACATGTCTAGTACCAATGTGATTGAGGATCTCTTGTTTTACTGCCTGCCACTGGTACCTCTGATGAACATTGTCCAGAAGGCCATAATGAGGGTTCAAATCCATGAACAGCTTTAAATGGTGACCTTTCTAGTAATAGTAAAGTGGCCCAGTTCATTTGATCTTCAGACACATACATATGTAGGTATTGTTTTAATGGTTGGCTTGTTCTCTCCACTTGCCCTTTAGAATGAGGGTGGTATGTTGAAGACAAATGTAGAAATATACCCAAACTGCATTAACGAACAGGGTAATTCATTGGCAGCAGAATGTTTAGTCAAGGCGATTACGTGAACTTGTTTGGAGAACAGACAATGAGGACATACAGGCCTATTTAGTGGTATATTGTCTGGCACACACTGAACATGCTTTCACATAGCTGGATACATTGTTACACAAAGAAGGCCACCAAAAAGAGTGCTGTATCATGAATTTCACATTTTGATTACCACGGTGCCCTGCTACAGGAGATGAGTAAACCCATGAAAAGGTGGCCTACTGAAAATATGGCTGAATGTATAAACGCCCCAAAGGGAGCATCTCTCCTTTAGGCCAAGAACATTGTTGACTAGTTCTTCACTGAAGCAGGGATGTAGTGACTGTGACTATCATTCCCAGGAATTATGGTTTTGTCCTTATGGTTATGGTTATTGTGTGGTTCAAATTGTCTAGATAAGAAATCAGCTTTAGTGTTTAACAGGTAAAAAACCGAGCCCAATAGACTTGTTACAGGATCAGTGTCCTCTAATTTTCAATGTATAGGAGATTTGTATGATCTGTAATAATGCTGGTAGGATTTACAGATCCTTCCAGCAGGTGCTTCCATTCTTCAAGCACCATCTTTCTAGCCAATGACTCCATCATATTTATGTTCTGAGGATGTGAAGATTTTAGAAAAATAGGAACAAGGATACACATAATTAGTTTGCATAGCTCTCTGAGACAAGATAACGTCAGCTTCCATCTCACGCATCTACCTCTAGGATGAAAGGTTGGGTCAGATCAGGATGTCGGAGAATAAGAGCTGAGATAAAACCTTCTTTGAGCTGTGGAAATGATTTCTGAGTGGCAAGGGTCCATTTCCTAGTGCATCTTCCAATCTCCTATAACTGTTTTTGGTGGATACATTTCTAGTCCTATGGCTAAGATAATTTACTCCAAAAATGTGGTTCATTCATGTTCAAATGCACATTTTTCAGCCTTAATGAAAAGTGTATGTTCTCTTAACCATTGGAGAACCCGACTAACACGTTTTCTGTGTTTGGAGTATATCAGCATAAACCATTATGTTAAACAGTAACCTATATTTAAAAATGCAATTCATGACATTTTGGAACACAACAGGTTCATTGCACAGACTGAATGGCATTATCAGATATTCATAATGTTCATATCTGGTATTAAATGTGATCCCCTTCTTGGACACATGCCCCCAGAGGTCCAGCTTGGTAACAATAGTAGAGTCTTTCAGCTGGCTGTATAATTTCAGAATTAGAGGTAATGATTACTAATTGTAATATTATCCAATCCCTTATAGTCAATGCCAGGCAGGAGAGATCCAGCAGGAGAAGAACATGGTAAAAAAAAAAAAAAAAAGCCTTGTTGCAAATTGTCCTAATGTATTGTGACAAGACCTGTTTCTCAGATTGTGATAGGGCATAGGTAAGACCAGTGGGAGGAGATGTACCTGCCCATAGGTCTATGGGGAAATCATAAGGCTGATGCAAAGAGTTTCAGTACTATGTTTAGAAAAAAACATCTACATATCAATGGATTGGTAAAAGCTTGTGTGGATCCTCAGTATGGATTTCAAGGATTATGTTGATCTTTTGGAGTTTATGGCAAAAAGTGGACTGATATTCAGCTCCCCCAAAAAGTGATTTGTCCTTTTCTTCAATTGATAGCTGGATAATGTTGCCTTAACCAACCATCCATAAAATGGCAGGGAAATGTGGGCTGGACAGGACACTGATGATAAATTCTTCTTTATGAAGGGTGCTCACTACCACTCCCAAGGGGTTGGTTTCAAAGGTCCAAGTATCTTAGATTTATTCAGCATAACACTGTTGTTTTAATACTACATCTGATTAGATTCAGTCTGCTAGATCAACGTCTTTCAAACTGTTTATAGCCTCTATTTACTGGAAATTGAATGTGACAGCTTACATGCTGTACACAGAACACACAGTGCTACAAAATGGGATCAACAAAAGCAGCTGTCCAAACATAATTTTTTATAACCCTATTTGCCTTGGATTGCATGGCAATGTTACTTGTCAATAATAGATTGTAATTATTCCAAAAAGTGGTTTAACACTCAAACTTCTCCAAAGGAAACTTACTTTCACACTAAGTGTTTAGCAGATGATTATTATTGGACATAGAGCATGCATTTAATTATAAATAAGTCCTCTCTAAACATTCTGCCTAAAATGTATTGAGTGATTTGATTATTCAATTAACCAGAGTGCAAGAAGTAGGCATTAATACCTGAACTTTAAAAAAAATGGTGCATGTGTCATGGAAAAAACAAAAGCTTGTTGCGACTGTCCTATTTAATGGTATAAGATTTGAATTCCCAATTAACAATAAAGAAGACGTGGCTAATACTTAGCATACTAACATATTTTGATAACCTAACATAGCAGTGATACATACTAGGTCTCCAAGAATCAAGATTATATACTTCCAATATCCCCCCATCTAAAATCATCCTCATTATGAATATATCTAAACACTAATTTGCGTTCCATTTGTTTTTGCACAACAGTTTGTTCTGCACTCACCATGGGTAATATTCACACAACATCAGATTATTTTCATTAAAAATACTTTTCCTTTATAAAATATTTTTAAATCTATCAAATACAACAAAATTGAAAACTTAATGTGAATGTCACATCCCCCCCCCCCTAAAGTTTCTGCCCATCATACTTCATATTGCCTACATTTCTTAGATGGTGGGCCATTTTTGTCCATGCCTCCAGCTTCAGCTTCCTCCATATATGGTCCAGCAGTTTATGTCAGCATTGCTATATGCTACACTGGTCTATGCCAGCATTGCAATGTGTAAGGCTTCAGCTAGAGTAGTGTCAGGGAAGGAACCCAAGATTCAGGTGTAGACTTATGTTAGAAAGAATGTACAGAATACTGGCTGTGTTCAGAAATAGCAAGCAGCTGATAAAGGATAAATCAAGGTCACAAGCAGGGTCAATAGGCAGGCAACAGGCAAAGGGTTAATCCAGGTCACAAGCAGGGTCAAATAGTCAGGCAGCAGGCAAAGGGCTAATCCAGGTAACAATCAGGGTCAATATGCAATAGGTGTGCAAAAGGTTAAGCTCAAGACTTACTGTGCACACATGGACAGCCAACAATAACTGAGCACCATGTTGAGGGAGCTGTTTTTTGTTATAGTATTATTGGGTGGACCAACTCTCCCATTGGTGGCTAGTGCCTGGGGGTGGTACAGTGTATTTTTGAACAAGCCCCATTACTGCACCCAAGGCACTAGCTCCACCCCCAAGGAAAAGCGTGCTGGAGCGGGGGAAGACTTGGCCACCTCATCGCACCTTCACCGTTGGGATAGCATGGAGATAGCAGATTTGAGTGCCTGACACTATGTCAGATATTGTTAGAGTTGTTATGGGAGATCACAAATAATAAAAAGGAAAAAGTAGCTGATACCCATGATTATTGTCACTTTGTGTCCTGAAACAACCTTAATTTCTATCCTCACCTATTACTCAACAACACTCATGTCAAATGCCTGCCCATTACAGCAGCAATTTCTTCTAATATTTAATTTAAAGTCCTGACACGCACATACAAAACCAACACTAATGCTCTGGATCAAAGCAACCAAAATACCTGGATTAAACACTAACAATCACTAGGGAATTTATTAAACCATACATGCAAGAGATGCAGCTCCAAATTAGAAGAAAATTATCAGGATTTTGGAACCAATATGGCATTTCATTAATAATAATAAATTGAAAGCTAAAGTATAAGGTATACTTAAAGTATAAACAACATAAACAATAAAATAGAACAATCTAAAAACCACTATATAGTGAGAACAAGTTTGCAAGCAATTCATTCTTCAAGTATGGTAAACAATTACATCAAAAGATTGTAATTAAACTGATTTAAATTTCTATATATTATTTCCCTAATATTCATTCATAGCGCAGCTTTGCTTTCTGCAGAGAAAATAGGTACTTTTAAGATTTTTCTAGACAAGCAACACTGTATCTATCTCGGCACATAGTAGGTATCATAGATGACTTAAAGAAATTCTGTCCCCTAATCATTTTAGGGTGTACATTTAGGAGAGACAATGATGAGAAATGACTATACATTACGCAAATACATAAAATAAGAGACATATGTTTTAAATCTGTATCTTGTATTAGACATCATCTTTGTCTTTATATGCAAATTAAACTTTAATGCTAAATGTGCAACATGCATACCAAGCCACAAGGTGATGTCATAACCTATTCTTTACACTCACTGTATAAACAATATTTAAGTGACATATTCCCTATAATATGTTTGGAAATACTAAGAAAAAAGATAGGATGAACTATGCTCTTTAGTATTTAATGATTTAACTATACATTATAAAGGGCCAACTGAGCTTTTCTTGCAGGAGAAACTCAGGTTTGTACTAGGAATTTCAATGCTCATCATGGTGCAGTTCAACCTACAGTGTATAAACACATGTTTTTAGATACAAACTATTTAACTTAAAGTAGGGGGAAAAAATAGATCTGGAGTATTATTATTTTTCTCAACATTTAACTATTTCCTAAAAATTGCATACAAAGTGTAAAAGAGTTATTCCTGTTGCTATAGTGGTAGTTCTATCCAAGCTTACATCACGTATGTTACATCACAGCATACAGAGCTGGCTAAAACAATGCCCCCTCCTGCATTTCAAGCACTTGAAAAAGATGTGTTCAATAGAGCTTTTGATTAATGTCAAATGACAGCACTTTCTGTAAGCTGAGCATGGAAACTGCTGAGATGGAAATCAGTACACCTTCTTATTTAAAATGTAAAACTACAGGAGAACTTGAATTTGCTTTAAAGGAAATATAAGTGCTTTTCATATATATTAAACATACAGAAAATAAGATAGGTGGAACTGTCCCTTTAATTCACCAACACCTTACTATTAGTGAATATCTCCCACAGCACCATTTGTGCAATCTTCCTCCAATTTGTTATCTATTATATCAATGAAGAACATATACTTCAAATTGGCTTTTGCAACCTTCTTAAGAACCAACAGACCAGCAATGAGCAATTATGGACATTGGCAATATTGCTAATATTGTACTTTATCTGTATTAATAATGATATAATCTATAAATATGTGTCATATATTCTCACATGCAAGTAGAAACATAGAAACATAGAAACATCTGAATTTACTTCAGTTGAAGTAAGCATCCATAAGCACACCTTCTGTTAAAGGGCTATGTACACTCTCTATAAAAGTGTTTTTGTTAAATATTATCAGCTTAATATTATTATTATAGAAGCACAACTTTATATGTTATAGGCACAATGCTTCCGCGTGCTAAAAACAGTACTAATTGCACTGCTTGTGTCATATTTGGAGATGCTGCAATCAGATCTCTTAACAGATTTATATACTCACAGTTGAAGTTCCTTTCCAACTTTGGTACACGTATCTTTGAGTCAGCTATTGTAATTTATGTAAAGTTACCCTGGCACTCTGGAGCAAAGCTTGCCAAGATTTGTGACTTATTGCAAAGTAAGGAAGAATGACTCTGTCAGCTAGGCTGTGGAACATGACTAACTACAAAATGTCAAGCATTGCACGTACAAAGGAGCCTTTGACGGGGAAAAACTATGAAAAGAACAGACAAGATTCCTCTTGTTATACAAAGGTAACATGAAAAAAAATGAATTAGTAATAATATTTTCAGTAAAGAAAATAACTATTAGAATAAAATTAATTGCTGTAAATGTTTAGTTTAATTTGACTTCCTATGAAAGATATCTCCATTTGTGTACCTGTTTAATTCAGTAAGGTTATTTCAAATACTAGCTAAAGATTCTATCTCCCTTTTTTATGAGATGTTCAGATAAATGGTGTTCTGTATTTAATGGAAAACTGGTGTCATAACAAACCATCAATCGATAACTTTGTCTTAATAATATGAATGTAGACTGAGGTATAATTACTTAAGATTTTGCAGTTGTAAATCACGAGGTACCATTTTATTCCATCTTCAACTATTCACCAACTCCAACACAGCTTACATACAGTTGTATGACATCTGGAATGCATAAGAAAGTCTAAAACTGAACACGATTGCTATAATAGGTGATAAAGAGGAGAGATAATGATGGTATTTCACCTCTCTCATGATTAAGGCCATTTTAAGTACAGAATACAAAGCAGCCACTTTTATTATTTGGATTTGCCTTTAGACATTCAGTAGTTGTCAGGAGGGCTATGTCTAAATGCTCTCTGATGCTGCCAATGCAAATATTGTTGTTTCTCTTTTTTTGGAAAAGGAGGGGGTAGACATTTTTGTATACATGCTTTTTCATGAGGTACACATCAGAAGAAAGTGTTACCAGAAGCATTGGCATTTGTGCAGTGTATTACTGCCTAGACCAAGGCGGTAGACTGCAGAGCGGTGGTACATCCTCCTTCCCTGCAAGACTCTACTACCAAATTGTCTGGTTGGTTGGCCAGGACTGTCTGTTCATCTGGAACCCACAGAATCTCAGCATTGTTAGTCTCCATTCTGCAGAATCTCCCATCTGGACTTTGGAGGCCAATATGCTTTACATAGGTTTTTGTACACAATGCCAAATACTTGGTTGTGCTGTTCCTGCATGCATCTTACACCCTGCCACTATGTATTGGACTGTCTCAGAGGTCTCTCTACACAGTCTCCACCTGTCTGGTGCAATAGATTCCTGCTTCTATGGTTCTGGTGCTCAGTGGTTGTTCTTGTACTGCTATTATCAGTTTGTCCTTGAGGTCAGCCCTCTCAAGCCACTGGTAGGATTTACTAATGTCAGCCACCTCAGCTATCTGTCAATGGTACATCACATGCTCTTGGTTTGTCATGACACTTTCTCCACTTGATCTTCCGTCCATGTCAGTTGCTGCTTCAGGCATCCTCTCAGCAGATCATCTATGGAGGCCATCTTACTGCTGTATACCCATATTGTCTAACACTCCCCAGACCCCGTCTGGTGAACAGTCTCTGTGCTTTGGACTTGGGGTGGAAGCCCCTGTACATTGTGAAGAGCTCTCAGATCTTAACATTGGCAGCTTCGAGGTGTTCCTTTGGCCAGCTTCCGATACAGGCATGGTTTCTGCTTTCCTCTTTTTACTACAACCCGGCCACACTTATCCAATTCGGATGACATTCCAATGTCATGATGTGAATATGGGTCAGATGGATCAGCAAGTCGATGTCTCGTTCACTCTTAGCATACACCTTGATGTCATCCATGCAAAGGAAGTGACAATTAGTGGTTACATTCTTGAACTTGTATCCGTTTCTAGTCCATGTTATTAGCTGGCTGAGAGGGTTCAAATCAGTGTAGAACAATAGTTGGGACGTTGGTATATGCCGCACTTGATGATCACTTGTTCTAACTGTCCTGAGTTGGTTTCCATGTTTTTTTCCAGATCCCCATCAAGTTCTTGATGAAGGTCCTTAGTGTCCTGTTGACTTTGTATAGTGCCAGGCATTTGCACATCCATGCATGTGGCATTCAGTCATAGACTTTCCTAGTCTATGACAATCCAGGTTGTGTTCAGGTTGGTCTGTCTATGAGCAATTGGTGTTTTGAGTATCTAGACTTTCGGTTGATGGAATACATGTAATGCTTTTGCTATTCTATAAACCGAAAGTCTATAAACCGAATGTCTTTCGGTTTATAGACTTTCGGTTTATGGAATACATGTAATGCTATTGGCTTTCTATAAACCGAAATAGAGTCCCCATTCATAAGAAATTCTTATGAATGGGGACTCTATTTCGGTTTATAGAAAGACAATAGCATTACATACAATGTAATCGCCGAACCCCAAACTCCAACACGAACATACAGTGGAATGTTCGTGTTCGGGTCCGTGGTCCAAAAAACGTTATCTTCGGTACGAACCCGAACAGTGCGGTTCGGGTTCGCTCAACACTACTTATGATAGTATGAAATAGCATTTTTGTAAAATTAGAAATTGTCAGAACGTATCAATAATAGCCATGTTTCAGATGCAATCTCCTAATAAACACTTTTTAAACAGCTTCACAAAGGAAAGTGCATGCTTTGTACTGGCTTATAACTAACAATCAAAAGGGAGAACTCAACATTTGAATCCTTGTTTTTAGGTATCAAGATATGTGTGATGTGTTTTCATCTTTGTTTCAATAGAAAAATATATGTAACACATGACAGGTTCCTGTAACAAATAATGATTTAACTGTTTGTTGTGCTTCCATGAAGCCTTTTGCAGTAGCATTTTGATGTGTTTTTCTTGTGCAGATATTCCTGTGGTATTTGCTCTTAAATGCATGTTCTGTGTGTCACTATTAAATATGGATCGCGCCTGACCTAATTCCAAGCTCTGCTAAATATAGAAAACGGGGAAACTGGAGCTGCAAAACTGAGTAGTAGAAAAGATAGCTCCTGTTTGCTGTGTGATTACAATGCCTTCTATTAAAAATAAATTTAGCAATGGATAACTACATTGGTCTGACGGGGGGGGGGGGGGGGGGAGTTAAAAATATCAAATTATATGTCCAACTGAAAGTGTTTAAAAATAGTACAAACAACCCCAAAAGTTAAAACTTTATTTTTTTTCCTCCCAAAGATAAAGTACTGTTCAGAAACTATATCTTATTGCAGGATCACGGAAATAAACTTCAGTTTATTTGTCTTGCAGTGGCCATTTTCAAAACAAAAACAGAACTTCCTTTCTCAAATAAATGTATTTTCTGGGTCAGTGAATTGTTGAAGTTAATCCAGATGATTAGAAAGGCAGAGAGAATCCAGTGGGGACTGCAGAATAGGAGCAGACCTAAATAGAAGCACTGTGTGACAAAACTTTATTGTTAAAACCTAAGAAATGTACATTAGAATTTTCCTCCAGGTTATTTTTAGTCCATCTATGTTCTTTGTGCAGTTCAGTATTGTTCCCTTCTTGCACACTGTCAGAATGGAAAATATAAAAAGCCATCACAATCAAAATTATTCCTGGATATTCTATTACAAATGACAAGCATTTTTATTTTACGTGAATATAAATATTTGTGATCCCCTGTGATAGATATTTAAACAGCATTGAACATGCTTAATGTATAGCTAAATAGACTATTTCACCTAAACATTGCTTATACTGAATGAATAATGAATAGAATAAATATAATAATATAATGAATAGAATAAAAAATATAAAAAATGACTTATACATTGTGTTAAAAGAAGTGTATGCAAATGCTTAAATTAAGAAAAATACATGGCTTCAATGTGTTTATGACATCACTTCTGGTTTGGTATGGAAATAAACTATGTTTCAATGAAACATGTGTAATTTTCAAATGGGCTGTCTGGTGTCTAAAATGTATCTTCCAAATATTAATGCATATTCATGTGCTTTTAAATTACTTTAAAATGCATGTTTTACATTTTGAATTTCTTAAAATATAAAATACTTACAGCTAGATGAAATTGTGAAATTACAGTAGTTTACAAGAAGCCAGGACTCCCCATACCAGTAAAAGTCAATTTATTTATTTTCACTGCAGGAACCAATGATAATAATAATTTAATTTCACTGTTAAGAGAACTTACTGTGTACAAGATAAAGGTCACTTAGAGTCCACACAATGTCAATTCCAGGAGCATGAGAAGTGACTAAATGAAATAAAACGTTATATCCTCAGTAAAAATGCAGAGTAATCACTGGGGAAGGCTTGCGTCAAATATTAAAAATATGATTTATGCAATAATGCCTGCATCAAATCCCACTGGAAAAAAGCCTGTGCACTTTACAAGCAGTAATCTTCATCTTGCACCAAACTGAGTTTGAGGATTAGACTGTCTCTTTAAGAAACAAAATGATGTTATAAATAAGACACATGTAAGACATATGTTTCTCATAAGGGTTGACTCAATATGTTCCAAAATTTGGCTTCAAAATGCTACCTCCGGACTGATTCGAGGCACAGTGGGGACACATCGGGAGCAGCATGTCTGGTTACATTTCAACAACACATAACAAAAATTATACTATCACTCTGGTCATTGGTCCAGAAAATCCCTGGTCGGGTCCATGCTTGCGTGTTTACTGGATCCAATCACTTCATGATCAGCAGCCAGGAACACACAAACGTCGGATGGTGCTTTGGTCGTTAAGGACCAAAGCACCATCCGATGGGAAGTAGTCAAACATTCACTGTATAGAAACTATTATCCCTTTAAGTAAAAAGGGGGAAATACAATGAAACAACATTTAAACAGCAGAATGTAACTAACAGCTGCTGATATAGCAAACAGAAACAAATGGTTCTTCGTAAATCTCACATCTTTCAAAAGAGAAATAAAGACAAGTTTACAATGGTACGCTTCATTACTGTGAAACAAATGTATGAAACTTGTGCAGGTTTACTTGACCTGTTCTGTCTGTAGCTATTGGCAGCTCAGTTACTGTTTCTTAGCTTTTGTAGGTCAGGTTTATGAAGGTCATTGTATTCTTAGTCAGAAAGTTAAGCAACAGAAGTAAGCTTGAACCTACTGACTAGTGGTGTGTAAGCCTGACATAGCAAAGTCATACCGAGCTATTCAGTGCTGCACTAGGAAGCTGGATAATTGAGCAATGGTTTCTGGTCATTCGCACAAAACAGGCCCATTTAAGCCTTAAACTTTGTACTTGATGGCCATTTGCAAATCTATGACAATTAAACAAGGCATAAGATCTATAGCATTTGTCCACATCAAATATAAGGATAATAGAAACTTGGGAACTAATAGTCACTTGCAGTACTTGTGAAGATTTGGTTAAATTATCTTGTCAAAAAGGAAATCTATATAGGCATGCATAAAAATATAAAATCTGTGATGAGCAATGCAAAAGTAGTTGTCTTTATGAATAAATATAGCACATAGGCAAAATGTGTGGGTAGACCTTCCCCCTAACTGTTTACATGAATGTTGTGAATAAAATAAGAGATCATTTTGTATTACTTCAAAGAACCGCATCTTTGCAATTATTCCAGCCAGAAAAAGTATTGGACAATAGGGTCTACTCAATATAGATATCCAGAATGCTTGGGGCACATTGGAGAAATTCCGAGAGACGAATTTCAAGTTACCCAATATGCCCTAATGTGACCCAAATTGTGGCGCAATTTGGACATCATGGACAACCACACACAGAGACCTGCAGAAACTGAATGCCTCTAACAAATCTCTGAACCAAAAGCTACTTTTATTATCCCCATAGAATTTTATGGAATTTTTATGGAATAATAGAGAACCATTTTGGCAGAAATGGTTCTCCATAATGAAACAAAAAAAATTACAATTGACTCTGAAGGATCAGACATCCACATATTTTATGATATCACCCCGACTACAATATCCTGGAGATACACAATGACCTACTAACAACCACTTATGCCAACTAAAACTGAAATACAGGTTCGGACTTCCACAGCAACGTATGGTGGCCACAGAGAATAAAATGCTCTCCATTGACAGCCTGCAAACATTGACACCTTCCTCCAGGAAAAAAGATTATAGTCACACAATTGATGACTTATATTAGTACATATTTAATTGTATATGTAATTGTACCTCAAAGTAGAAGTCTGATTAAAAGGAAGAGATCCAGGTTCCATGCAGAAATCCAGGTTCCCTTGTCACCTTTTCTTCAGAAAAAAAATGGACAAGTTACTGCCTCATAGACTTAACATTGTACTCAAGCCAATTTTTTTAACAGCCTGTCAGTAAAATACTGGCCAGGTTGCAACACTACCTGTAGGGCCACAGTGGGCAGCAGCTGGATGTCCCTTATCCAAAATGATCTGTTATACAAAAACAATTTCTGATTTCACCAAAAGTTGAAAATTCCAAACACGGAAGACTATAAGTGCACAACAGTTTATTCACTGCCAAGCCCCCTTAAGCTGCAATATAGCATTTCCATGCATGCCCAGAAAACCCCCACACAACCTAGCCCACAAAGGGCATGTTCAGGCCTGGCGCTCCGACAGCAGGTTCCCAACAATGCTTTACATCACAGCTACATGAGTTCTCTGCTCTACACAGTATTTGCATTGGTACTGCTGTATTTCATGAGTGCTAATTTGTTTTAATATATCTTATTGGTGAAAAATATCTGTTATCTGAAAAGATCAATTATCCAAAACACTTCTGGTCCCAAGCATTTTTGATAAGGAATGCTCAATTGTACTAGGGCCAAGTTAAACTAGTTTTTGGGGAGAAAGGAACATATACCATTAAATATTAGGAAAGTAATAATACTAAGATTGTATTGTACTGATTTACAATTTACCTAAATAAAATATAAAAAAAAAAAAAAAAAAAAAATATTAGGAAAGTCAGTGAGTTATTTATTTTCCATTGACTAAAAGTGTTGTAACGTAAAAACTCTTACACAATTCCCAAAGGAACACACCAATAAACTACACAGTTAGCAGGATATTCCTTACTTGGTTACACCTTACTCTACAAGAAGGATGGGAAGCACATAAGTCAATATGTCTGTTGTTTCAATATTATCCTGTACATCTCCAACACTTACAGTTTTTTCCTTTTTTAATTAGAATAATTTCATGCTAACTCACTTTTGGATAACTAACCCCATGTACAATGTAAACATTGGTCGTTCAATCACTTTGGGGGTTATATATAAAAACTCCCACATTGGCAGGAGTTTTATAAAAAGGTGCAATTGCTGTTTGTTATGTTTAACTCCCCACACTTTGCAGTCTGTGAAAGGGACCTCTGCGAAAAGTTGTCTCCCCACCCATCAGGCATTTTTCAGAGTCTGATTTTCCTATATAAATGCTACAGCGGCACAACAACCGCTAACACAACCTAAATCTATGCATTCAGCGTAGATACCACGAACTCACGAACTTTGTCGGGAGTCAGCTTTATACATTGCCGCACTCAGTAATTGCACAAGCTTTTGCGCAATCTGTGTGTGCTCCATGTTTATACATGCCCCCCATTTGTGACATGATGCCTAGTGTTACACAGATTCACATTTAATTTTCTTTTCTGTATGTATAAAATATTACATTAATAACTAAAAAGCTAGTTATATATCACAGCACTCACACAGTATTGCAGATTATTTTTAGATAATGTTTAATATTTGCAGCTAAATATCAATATTTGTAAAACAATTTGTATATGCTTGAAAATGAACAATAATATGTGTCATAAATTGTGTTACAGACTCCTAGGTTAAGTTTGTAGATGGAATTAAGAAAAACAAGATTAAATGTAACTTCTTTTCGCACAGATTGATTCAAAAGTTTGCAAAACATTCATAAACCATACCGGGATTACAGTCAGATTATTTATTTATTTGGGTAGTCTATATCATAACTTTCCTAAAGCTGTTCATGCATCATATCCAATACATTTGAAAAGTGTGAGTTATTGTTTGAATTTCGCATTTTGTCACATTTAGTCAAAGGGTCAAAATGTCAAACTTTACCTTGTCAAATACTTAAAAGTATTTATTTTTAAGCCGTTTGAGTGCATGCTTATTATGTAGTTATTGCATTGCATCTGTGCATCCTCTGTTTCTTAATGTTATATATGTTTTTAGTCACTTACTAAAATATGCATACTACCACAATTAAGCACAGTTGCTTTAAAAAAGCCAGTATCCTATTAGCAAAGTGAGCAAAAGTTATTTCCAATTCCTTTAGGACATATTGTTGGTCTGAAGATGAGCTTTCACTTTTGTTCTTATAATGGCAAACCAGAGTATCAGTTAATTCTGTGCAATCCAATGACAGCCATTAAGAAATAAGATGAGCTATGATAAGGACAAGCAGGATGTTCTGTAGTTTCCCGATAAGGCCTTTCACAGGCACTTCTGTTCTCCCCTGAGATGAATTCTAAAGCCTGCCATCAAGGAACTTTGATTATGGAACTGAGAAAGAGCAAACTGGCTTGATGAAGATAAGATTATGAAGTCTCAGATGTGTAACTTAAAAATAGGATGACAAAATTAAATAAGGCAGTCTTGGATGGAAACTTCTCAGTATGGTGCACAGGCCAACTATCCTGTGTAATGAATTGTGTACAAATCCTTTATACTGGTATTATTAGGTTTCTTTTTTACTTTTTAGCAATCGTTCGTGCAGAACACACATACTGTCTGACAGAAAAGCTGTGCAACAATCTGTGTCCATTTGTAATATAGATATATATTTCAGTCTCCAAATGGTTATTCACAGAAAGTAAAACTGGCGTTTCCATTCTGCACCATGTTCTCTATCAGATCATTACCACAAAAATGGTATTGAAAATGAATAGACTAAGGCCTCCAAAAGTAATGTTTGCAAACTGTGATGATAAATGAAAACATCCCCAATACCAATCCCCAATGGCCAGTTACTAAAGATCCATTGATTGAGATAAGGGGAACCCGGATAGATTAGCATGTCATTCAGAAGATGGGCAGAAATCTAGCTTATGTGATTCAACAGTAGCACAGCAAAGTAAACAATGCAGTTTGCTCTAAAACTAATTTACCTACTATTACATGCAATAAAACACATTTCCACTATTTTTATTTATTTTAGGTGATTTACACAATAGAGTCTAGTGATTTAACAAACAGCTCAGCTATTCAAGGCTGACTACTAAGTCAACAAATCCCATTGTATAAACCACTGAAAATAAATTATATTAATTGACATTGTACAGACTAGATGAGCTGAATGGTTCTTATCTGGTGACACATTCTATATTTCTATGTTTCTTTGTCCTGTCTCATTAAACCTAAAGCTGTCTCTGCATGACTGTCACCCCTGTGTAAAACATTGTGCACAAATCGCAATTTGTTTAAATGATGTGTGTCTATGAACGCAAGGATGCAAGGATCCCAGTGTTTGTGGAAAGGTCATTGTAAAAGACCATAGAACATTATTAATCTGTCCATCACATAGTCCAGTAAATGTTCACCATGGACAATATTGCAGCCTACCCCAGTCCATGAGCCTTAGATGTGCACAAATTAAACTCCAAGCTATGGGTGCATTTAAGTTCTGAACTGTTTTAGACCTGACTAAACTCATGTACCCCCAATATCATCTTTTTGAACTCTTTCTCTCCATGTTGCACCCCTTCTTTGCATATCATTTCCACTACCACTTCCACTATCTCCCTTTCCACCACATCATACTACTTCCTAGAGATCATGTGAAGGAAGCCAGATGTCTGTACAGGCAGTGAGTAAGGATGTACTACCAACAATCAGGGCCGATCCTAGGGTCATGCAGGTTTTCTTTTGGTGCCCCTATGTGGGAGTGGCTATATTACGAACTCCTCCCCTTTAGACATGTCTGTTCCAGACATGTCCATTTCATTATTGGGGAGAGGGGGAGGGAGAGCACAAATTTTATTTTGATGTAAAGGACTAACACAAACTCTTATTTGGCCATAATATTGTGTAGTGGTTTTATTCATTCTTATGATGCACAGACAGCAACATGGGAGACTTTTTGCTGGCTAGTTGAATGTGTTTTAACTACCATTCCCATGATGCCCAACCAGCCAAAGTCTCCCATTAGTCTGGCCGAGCATCATTGGAAAATAAGTACACAAAGAGAGATAAATATTATTCCACCATGAAAAGAGTGGACTGAGGTCTAAGGGGAAACAGGGCACCGGTATGCAGAGCCGGCACTGAGGGGCAGCAAAGCAGCACATGTGCAGCCCATTTGCAGAGGTGTACCTAGGGTCTCTAGCACATGCCATAGTATGACTTTGCCCCATTGTACATGTTATTTTGCCCCACAGCATCACTTTGACAATTAAAATGAGCCACAGTCAGGTACCAATTAACATATGCAACAGCCAGTTTGCCCATTAAAATGCCAGTTTGTCCATTAAAAATTCCACAGTTAGAATAACAGTTTGTACAGTAAAAATGGCACAGTTTGCCCATTAAAAAAATGCCACTGTTTGTCCATTAATATACCACTCATAGTTTGTCCATTTATATGCCACAGCCATTTTTCCCCATTTATATACCAATGTTAGTTTGCCAATTAATAGGCCAGAGTCAATATGCTCATCAATATGCCACTTTTAGTTTGCCCAATAAAAGCATTATCTCCTCTCCCACCTTCCCAAGTACTCACCTTGCTGCTGCTCTCTTGTGTCCCTGGCCGTTTCATCCTCACAGTCTACCCTCTAAGCACGCTGAGTACAGGAAGTGGGGAAATAGACTCCGGCTGGATGACGACTGCTGCCCTCCATGTTTCACAGGCAGCAAGACCATGTTGTGGCCAGTGGGGGCCCCGGTTAACCAGCGGCCCTGGGCAAGTGCACACTTACACAGTCACACATAAATGTACACAGTCACACTTACACACTTAGTGACCTTACCACCCCCCGACAATATCTCACACTCGCCCCACCTACTCTTATAAGCATGTTATACCGGTCTGTGATACTGTAATATGGAGGGTGGTTGGGAGCAGTTGGTTAATATGTCAGTAATATTTTGCCACTCAATAAGTCAGTATTTTGCCCTCAGTATGCCATTCTTTTGCCATTTAATATGCCAGGATTTTGCCATTTAATATGCCAGGATTTTGCCCTTCAATATGCCATTTAATATGCCAGGATTTTGCTCTTCAATATGCCATTTAATATGCCAGGATTTTGCCCCTCAATGTGCCATTTAATATGCCAGTATTTTGCTCCTCAATGTGCCCCTCAATATGCCAGGATTTTTCCCCTCAATATGCCAGTATTTAGCCATTTAATATGCCAGGATTTAGCCCTTCCAAATGCCAGGATTTTGCACCTCAATATGCCAATTAATATGCCAGGATTTTGCCAATTAATATGCCAGGGTTATGCCAATTAATATGCCAGGATTTTGCCAATTAATATGCCAGGGTTATGCCAATTAATATGTCAGGATTATGCCAATTAATAAGCCAGGATTTAGCCAATTAATATGCCAGAGTTATTACAATTAATATGTCAGGATTATGCAAATTAATATGTCAGGATTTAGCCAATTAATATGCCTGGGTTATGCCAATTAATATGCCAGGATTATGCCAATTAATATGTCAGGATTATGCCAATTAATAAACCAGGATTATGCCAATTAATAGGCCAAGGTTATGCCAATTAATATGTCAGGATTATGCCAATTAATATGCCAGGATTTAGCCAATTAATATGCCAGGGTTATGCCAATTAATATGCCAGGATTTAGCTAATTAATATGGCAGAGTTATTACAATTAATATGTCAGGATTATGCCAATTAATATGTCAGGATTTAGCCAATTAATATGCCAGGGTTATGCCAATTAATATGCCAGGATTATGCCAATTAATATGTCAGGATTATGCCAATTAATATGCCAGGATTTAGCCAATTAATATGCCAGGGTTATGCCAATTAATATGCAAGGATTTAGCCAATTAATATGTCAGGATTATGCCAATTAATAAACCAGGATTATGCCAATTAATATGCCAGGAATTTGCCAATTAATTTGTCAGGTTTATGCCAATTAATATGTCATGGTTATGCCAATTAATATGTCAGGATTATGCCAATAAATATGCCAGGATTTTTCCAATTAACATGCCAAGAATTTGCCAATTAATATGCCAGGGTTATGCCAATTAATATGTCAGGATTATGCCAATTAATAAACCAGGATTATGCCAATTAATATGGCAGGATTTAGCCAATTAATATGCCAGAGTTATTCCAATTAATATGTCAGGATTATGCGAATTAATATGTCATGATTTAGCCAATTAATATGCCAGGGTTGTGCCAATTAATATGCCAGGATTATGCCAATTAATATGTCAGGATTATGCCAATTAATAAACCAGGATTATGCCAATTAATATGCCAAGGTTATGCCAATTAATATGTCAGGATTATGCCAATAAATATGCCAGGATTTAGCCAATTAATATGCCAGGGTTATGCCAATTAATATGCAAGGATTTAGCCAATTAATATGTCAGGATTATGTAAATTAATAAGCCAGGATTATGCCAATTAATATGCCAGGAATTTGCCAATTAATATGTCAGGTTTATGCCAATTAATATGTCAGGGTTATGCCAATTAATATGTCAGGATTATGCCAATAAATATGCCAGGATTTTTCAAATTAATATGCCAGGAATTTGCCAATTAATATGCCAGGATTTCGACCCTCAATATGCCAGGATTTTGACTCTCAGTATGCTCGTTATGCCACCCTCCTCCCCCCTTCCCCAGCCAGTACTTACCTTCTTGCTGCTGTCTTCCGTTGCAGGTCTGTGGCTGTGAGGGAAGCATTGAGCGCTCCTCTCCAGCCGCGTGGATCAATAAAGTTTGTTTTGTTGCATTTTTTTTTTTTAACAAACTTTATTGAATGGAGAATTTTTTTTTTTTTTTTTTACCTGGTGTGACCCGGGCCCGTATCGCCCGTCACCCCCTGATGGCGGGCCTGTTTTCACAGACACCCTTATACACAATGTCACACACACACAGTCACCCTTACACACAGGATACACTTACACAGACACTCATGTACACACGTACACACACACATGCTTATACACACTGACACACACACAGATACTTATACACATTGACTCACACCTATACACACTGGCACACACACATACTTATACACATTGACACACACATACTTAAACACACTGACACACACACCTATACATATTGACACACACACCTATACACATTGACACACACACACCTATACACGTTGACACACACACTTATACACATTGACACACACTTATACACATTGGCACACAGATACTTAAACACATTGACACACACACACTTATACACATTGAAACACACACTGACACACACACGTATATACATTGACACACACACACACACTTATACACATTGACACACACTTATACACATTGGCACACATATACTTAAACACACTGACACACACTTATACAAATTGACACACACACACTTATACACATTGACACACACACACTTATACACATTGACACACACAAGTATACACATTGACACACACTTCTACACACTGACACACACACACACTTATAGACATTGGCACACACACTTATACACATTGGCACACACTGACACACACCTATACACATTGACACACACACACACACACACACCTTTACACATTGACACACACTTATACGCATTGAAACACACACACTTATACACATATACTTAAACACACTGACACACACACACTTATACACATTGACACACACACTGACACACACACACACACTTATACACTTTGACACACACACACTTATACACATTGACACACACACTTATACACATTGGCACACACACTGAGACACACACACTTATACACATTGACACACACACACACACCTATACACATTAACACATTTATACACATTGACACACACACACACTTATACACATTGGCACACAAACACCTATACACATTGACACACACTTATACACATTGGCACACATATACTTAAACACACTGACACACACACACTTATACACATTGACACACACACCTATACACATTGACACACACTTTTACACATTGGCACACATATACTTAAACACACTGACACACACACACTTATACACATTGACACACACACTTATACACATTGACACACACACTGACACACACACACTTATACACATTGACACACACACACTTATACACATTGACACACACTTATACACATTGACATACACACTTCCACACATACATTTCTTATCACCCCCCCCCCCCCCTCCCGCCCCCCAAAAAAATGTTATGACGATTGGTCCCCCTCCCTGCTTAATTACCTGTACTTGCAGGGAGGAGGACGTTTGACATCCGGAGCACCGCCCTCCTCCCAGCGCGATGGTGCGGAGCTCAAGCCTGTCACGTTGTGGTTAGTCTGAGCAGGAGGTGCGGTGACAGCAGGTGCTTACCTGCGTACCGTACCTCGGGGAGGAGGTGCCGGGGAGGGAACTCCCTTTAGCAGCTCCTCCCGTGCGCCTGGGCACGGTGCACCCCGCACACCCGCCCAGGATTGGCCTTGCCAACAATTGCAGTGCTTGCTCTTCTGTCACCATCTCCAGTCCTGTTTGGCTTAGGCAGAAATACAACTCTGCCCTGGACAACTGTATGATGTAGACTGAAGCTCAAGCTTGCAGGGTCACGCAGTGGTGTCTGATGTCAAGCTGCTAAACTCACCCCTTGCCTGAATTATTCACTAACTTCAAAATGGCAATGTTTCTTAGTAAACTGACAAAAAAAGACATTGTGAACATTGTTTTCTCTATGCTTCTCTAATAGTAATTTCCCTTCATACATAGAAGTAATAAACAATTTACTCAGTATTGAAGTATCCTAAATAAGAAACAATTTCAAGTTTATTTTCAAAAAATTTTTTGCCATCTGTATAAAATGATCTTTCTGCTAATCTATTTTATTCCTTTCTTTAAACCAAGTATAATGTCAGAAGTGATTATGTTACTTTTCCGACTCCCAGTGTGTTTTTTTTACCTCCTAATTTGCATTTCTATTAGTTGAATTGAGTGCTAAAATTACATCAGCATGTGTTACATCCAAAATTAGCCGAATTTGCTTTTATCTTTTTTCCCTATTTAAATCCAGTACTTTCTATATTTACATTCCCCAAAACTCATCACAAATTCTGTTGCTACAACAATTGAACAATTTTGCCATTTTCTTTTTTTCACACTCAGATAGAAAACTATATATAGATAAATCTTAAATACAATTATATGGAATCCACAAATTCCAGAGCAATTATTATGTTGCCATCATTGGGAAACACAAAGTATTAAAGAGGTGTGAATCTATTCAACTCTCAGCATTTCGTTGGTGCTCAGAGTGAAAAAAAGCTACATTTTAAATTATAAAAAAGTTAATCATCCCAAATGATAACTCTTTGCTCCATTTTGTAGCAGTTATAAATCTTTGTTCAGCAAGTCGCACCTCTGTTTCCTCAGCAGTTGCATTGCTCCATCTTGTAGCAGTTTTTCTGTTTTATAGGTAAGATAAAAAAATTATTATTATATATTTACATATAATAAAACAGTGGGAAATGTTTTGTTTGGAGTAAACCTTAAAGACAATTAATATCATTATAAAAGTAATAAATCTAATATGCAAGTGCACTATTATGAAAATGGTTGGGAGGAATTGAAATAACTGTATTGTGTGTATTATAACTCACAGTCCTGTGCTGCTACTAGTAAATGGTGGTACTGCTTCCAAGTGCTACAAGATAAACCAATATGCATTGGTTTGGAGGTAAAGGGAAAAGTTAACTGGAAATACAAGGCCTTTTTTGTATTTTGGGAAAACCAAGTCGCCACACCACCGATAGTTTGTAGGAAAAACGCTTTTACACAACCGTGGTGGTATGGTGTCAAAATAACGATGCATAAGTGGAAATGAAAACTTCATACTCACTCCCACTAGTACTGGGTTCCTTGTTAAGGTCATTGGCATCATGAACTCTACATAGTAGCAGATTATGTTAACCAACAGTCTGTATTCCTCTGCCAGGAGGTTCAAACTCCAGAAAGAAAGTCCAGAAAGAAAATGACCTCAAACATACATTGAAAATCCCCAAATTATTTAATACAACCTTTTGCATGGCCAATTACCTGATTCATATTTAGAAACTGCAATTGAAAGGGACAGTCCATAAACACAAAAAATGATTTAATACTGAAATTCTTTGTGGAATTGTATAAGAGCCCTTCTAATGTGCTATTCAACCTTCAAAAATATTATAGTAAAATGTTATTTAAAAAAGGTATAGGCTCAATGTTTTAACCTATTAAGGATAGACCCTTTGAAACATTTTAACATTTCTGTGCTGTTTGTGTTTAGCTGTAATTTTCTTTATTTTGATCATATCCTATAGTATAATATAAAAAAATAATAAAATATGGTGAAAAAAACACATTTTCTGATTTTTATTTTAAAAAACTTTTACTCATCTACAAAAGCTAATTAAAAAACCTAATTCTAATATTTCTCCTGAGTATAGGGATACCACCCATGTATAGGTTTGTTGGGTTGTTTGGGGGCTAAAAGGCCACAGTTTGGAGGCTCAGTTTTTGGTTTTCCAACTTGGAATTTTGACGTACAGAAAACCTGCACTCATGTCCCATTTGAGACATTTTTGAATCCAAGCAATGCATTTTACCCATCAAATCATATATATTTTTTAAACGTAGACACCATGGGTTATTAAAAATTGAGGTATTTTAACACTTTCAATGCACTTATTCCACCACCAGTTTTTGTCAAAATTTGTGGTAGTAATTTTTTGTGTGTATTTTTTCCACATACATTGTACTTCAGATATGAATTTACACATTTTGGTATGTGTCACTGCCAAATAACACATCAATATGTGTTCAGAAATATCTCCTGAGTTCAGGGATACCACCCATATATAGGTTTGTCAGCTTGCTTGGGGGTTAAAATGCCAAATTTGAGAGGTGCGCTTTTTGGTTTTCCAACTTGGAATTTTGACATTTTTAAAGCCATTAGGCATATTTTACCCCATAAAACCATTTATTTTTTATTCAAATGGTGGTATTTTAACACTTTTCATGCACTAATTCTACCACCAAGATTTGTCAAAGTTCTGGGTAAAAATGTTTGTGTTTTTTTCCACATACATTGTACTTCAGACATGAATTCACAGATTAAGGTATGTGTCACTGCCAAACAACACCCCAATATGTGTTCAACAACATCTCCCAAGTACAGAGATACCACCCATGCATAGGTTTTTCAACTTGTTTGGGGGTTAAAAGGACACATTTAAGAGTTGCATTTTTTTATTTCCCAACTTGGAATTTTGACATGTAGAGCATGGAAGGGGTTAATAGCTCTCCTAAGAGCCTTTGTAGTACTGTACAAAAAATACCCCTAAAAATGCACAGACAAGAAAAAATGTTCTGCTGCGCAGTGGTCAGTGGCAGGGAAGGGGTCAATACACAGGTTACACTATATAAAGGGTATGGCTTTGGGAAGCCCTTGGGTCTTACAGTTTTGTAACATTTTATTTAATTTATTATAATTAAAAACGTACATTATATAGTTCTGACTCTCACCCTCACTAAAACACAAATGAGGAGAGGGAGGCAGATCCAGATGGGTCACATCAAGATTTACCAATATTGATCAGACCAGGCGAATGGTGGTGCTCATCTGAGCAATCGCCAAACCTCATTTGCCAAGGATCAGCTATAATGGATCACTATACATGTGTTAAGACAGCTTCAAAAAAAATGTTGCGCATAACCCACCAGCAGGTATAATTAACCCCGAGCGGGTGTAACAAACAAAATGCTTTTGTGGTCAGATCGCTGCTTAGGCAGTGATCTACGGCAATCAAGGGGTTAACAGCTCTTAAAAGAGCCTTTGTTAAACTGTAATAAATGACAGTAAAAAAATTAACCCCTAAAAATTGTTGGAGAGCAAAATATGTGCTGCTGTGTAAGATAACTGTGTACACAGCGATCAATGGGCAGGGAAGGGTTAAACACTGGGAATCTATAGAAACCCTTGGGTCTTGCCATTTTATTAAATTTATTATACACCTCTGTCTCTCTCCCTCACTAAAACTAAAGTGAAGAGAGGGAGACAGATCTACAAGGTACAGTTCAATATTTACAAATATTGATCTGACCAGGCAAATGGTGATGCTCATCTGAGCAATAATCAAACCGCCTTTGCCACTGGTCGGCTGTTATTGATCGCTATACATGCACTCAGATAGCTACTCTTTTTTATGTTAAACGTAATCCCCTAGTTAGTATAATTAACCCTACATTTAAAAAAAAAATGCAGATAGCAAAATAATGCTTCTGAGGCCAGAGTGCTGCATTTGTGCTAGATCGCTGCTTAGGCAGTGATCTACGGCAAGCAAGGGGTTAATAGCTCTTAAAGAGCTTTTGTTAAATTGTAATGAATTACAGTAAAACAATTAACCCCTAAATGGACACACACTGTGTCACAATGGACACATTTTTGCTTGACGGGCCTGGCACGTCATATGTCGGGAAGGGTTTAATTCATGCAATGACATCTGTAGGCAAAACACAACTTATTTTTAATTGAAACAATAAGCAATTACAGATGTTGTAAATATAAATGTTTTAATTGAAGGAAACAAATAATGTAAGTTATTGAGCCCTTATTACTCACTTAAGCTCTATGAGGGAAAATACAATTTGATAATCTGTTATCATATTCATTCACTATTGGGTAGTGGAAGTAAGGTCTTACTCACCTGACCCAAGATTTAGAAAAACATGTCTGCCCTGATTTGTTTTCTTTTAATTAAACAAAGGTCATTTTTTTCTAATTATCATTTAAAACTAACCTCCCTTTTCTGTGACACCAGACTGCAGCCAAAAATAGTTTAAGTGTATTTACCTCTTTGCTATATTATATGGGCACCTGGCTGATGAATTCCTCTTTGAGCGCCTGTCATTTTCTCATTTCTCGTTGTAAAATACTTTTTTTTATATTGGTCCCAAAGAGGGTAGATTTGTGACCCAACTAACCTAATTAGTCCTGTTCTAGAAATAACTACATATAAACCCTTTGGAGTATTTCACTTTTCTTGATATATAAAGGGTTTTTACAAGGGGTAGATTTGTACAAACCTCCCTTAGTTTGGATCATGTCTAGAAAACATACTGTAAACAATAGAAAAAAGGGATACATTGGGCCTGATTCAGTGACACATAATATCACTTCTTACTGTTTTTTAATTACATTTTTTCTATTGCAGTCTATGATATTCAATGACATGAGATAAGTTAAGCCAGGTCACTGAATAGTTCCCATTATGTTTAATTTACGTAAACATGAATGTTACATTTAAACCCAAAAAATGTATACACCCGTCTCACCATTGTAAGGTTGACAACAAGGTTTATAAACATAAAACAAATCAAAGGCTTTAGTTATATGAATTGGTCAAAACATAATTAATCTTTTTCTAGAGTTTGTTTTCGAATGATTCATTGACAAAAGAGTTAATTAGACTTCCACAAACTCATTTTAAAAGGTTTGGCAATAGTGTAGACTGCATCAATTGATCCCTAAGTAAGTATCATGTAAGTTTTGAAAAAATACAAATGCTGCCAAACAACATAAAAAACACACCTCAAACGACCAGTGTCAATATTTGCACAGCAGTATGTATTAATACAAATATTTATCAGTATTCTGCTTCCTAAATTCCTAGCTGTGCCTAATTCTCATGTATCATATATCTGCTCAAATCATTAACTCAATGAATATAAAGTATTTATAAAGCATTTGAAAAATAAGCATAGCCTTTGTAAACCAATTAGATGCATGTCTGACTAGCAGCTATTGTTATAAAGGAGACTCATATAGGGATAGCCAAATACAAGACACTAAACTGCTCAGTTCCAATGGAATACCCTGGATTTCCCATTATTAACCCAATAGCCGGTCATGATTAAGCAGTGGGTTATACTACACTTTCATTTTAAATAGAGCAGGTGTAATAGCCTGATACATTATTTTGTTAGGTTTGCATTACAGAGTTGTGAGACTCCACTGTTAACCAATGAGCTAAACTGTTGACCAATAAACCACTTTCTGCTATATACCCATGTTTTCCAATCTGCAACCAGTCAGAGACCAAAGAATACCATACTTGTTACCCCTAAGATGTTTTGTACCTCTATCTAAAACAGTCAGTAGAAATATTTATAAACTAAGCAACAAAAGAGTTGTGTATCTGATGTGAAAAGGTGTCAGTATCAATGTTTTGCACACTGATAAATAGTGTAATTCTCTTAACATATGCAGCAGCAAAGTGCTACACAAATTCACAGTAGTGAATTATGTCCTATAACAGAAAATGTGCACTTATTTAACAAAATCCTATAGTCAACAATAAAAACATTTGCAAAATATGTGGGTTATTTATAAAAACTTGAAGTGTTGTCTCTGGTTTTAGTATTTTTACCCCCTGTTTATAAATCATCCTCTATTTGGTCTATTCACTATGTCAGATTTTGGCATACCAGACAACAGTTCATCTCAATCTCCAAACTCAGACAGATTCGCCCCACCTCCTTGCATGCCCTCATGAAGAGCTGACAAAATGATATTCACTAATCATTTTTGCAATTTGAGATGTAATGGTAAGGCAAACTGGAGTGCCTAATCAATGGGATATATGTAACGAAAATAAACAGCAGGAATTATAGTGGAGACGTCCCAGAAAGAAACCTCTAAATACAGTACAAAATAAAAAACAGTATATACGTGCACTGTGTTCACTTCTCTTTAAATGCAAATTAAAGTGAAACTCACTCATGCTCAAATAGTATTGTGTAATACTTAAATGGTTTTTCAAAACATAAGTCTTCCAGTGTTATAGCTCTAAAGAAAGCTCAAAACTTAAGGCAATATTGTGTAGTAATTTCAAAATATATAGATGGTCTCATAGTTGTAAGAATTAGACATGTGCATTCGTTTTCGGACGAATGCATTTTCGGACGAAAATAGCATTTTCGTCCATTCGTCCGAAAAACGAATAACGAAAATTTTAACTAACAAAATCCGAATGAACGAATGGTTAATAAACGAAAATCATTCGTCCATTCGTCCATTCGTCCATTCGTGCTATTGGTATTCTAAACCGAAATAGAGTCGGTTTATACAATACCAATAGCATTGTACAAATGTACATTCCATAAACCGACATGAATGACTTTCGGTTTATGGAATGCATGTAATGCTATTGGCTTTCTATAAACCGAAATTGAGTTCCTATTCGTATGAATGGGGACTCTTTCGGTTTATAGAAAACCAATAGCATTGCATGTATTCTATAAGCCGAAAGTCTTTAAAACGAACGACGTTCGGTTTATAGAATACATGTAATGCTATTGCTGTTCTATAAGCCGAAAGTCTATAGACTTTCGGCTTATAGAACAGCAATAGCATTACATGTATTCTATAAACCGAACGTCGTTCGTTTTAAAGACTTTCGGCTTGTAGAATACTATTGGCATTCTATAAACCTAACTAGAGTCGAGTCTTCATTCATAAGAATTTCTTATGAATGGGGACTCGACTCTAGTTCGGTTTATAGAAAGACAATAGTATTCTATAAGCCGAAAGTCTTTAAAACGAACGACGTTCGGTTTATAGAATACATGTAATGCTATTGCTGTTCTATAAGCCGAAAGTCTATAGACTTTCGGCTTATAGAACAGCAATAGCATTACATGTATTCTATAAACCGAACGTCGTTCGTTTTAAAGACTTTCGGCTTATAAAATACTATTGGCATTCTATAAACCTAACTAGAGTCGAGTCCCCATTCATAAGAATTTCTTATGAATGGGGACTCGACTCTAGTTCGGTTTATAGAAAGCATAGTATTCTATAAGCCGAAAGTCTTTAAAACGAACGACGTTCGGTTTATAGAATACATGTAATGCTATTGCTGTTCTATAAGCCGAAAGTCTATAAACCGAACGACGTTCGGTTTATAGACTTTCGGTTTATGGCATGTATAATGTAATGCTATTTGCAATGGCATTACTATAAACCGAAATAGACTCGGTTTATAGAATGCCATTGCCAATTCCATAAACCGAAATTCGTTTATTATGTCGGTTTATGTAATGGCTATTTTGCTATTGGTATTCCATAAACCGACTCTATTTCGGTTTATAGAATTGCCAATAGCATGAAATGATTTGAATTTAGTATTAAAAAATAAATTGAAAAAAGTGAGAAGTTTAACCCCTTTGTGACGCATGGTGCTTGCGTCCCAAATGACGTAAGCACCAAAACGTCACGATTTGTTCCTGGCCACTGATCACAAGGTGATCGTTAGCCAGGAACACTATGGCAGAGACCCAATCAGGGTCTTAATAGACCCTGTGGGTCCCTGCCCAAAAATTGCAAGCCCTTCGGACGTCACGCACGATTTAGAGAAATGTAGCTGGTGCTCGTTTTGAGCACCAGCTAAATTTCCCCTGTCAGACTGAGGCCATTTAAAATGGCCTCATCTGACAGGTGGGATCCCGCTGCAAGTGCCTGCAGCATGATCCGAGCCGCGATATGAGCTGTTTAACACAGGACGTACTATGCTGTCCTAACGACTTTAAGGGACTTAAAATCAGGACGGCATAGAACGTCCCAACGTCACGAATGGGTTAACGTTTGCTCTGGTCATATTCACAGCACAGGCTTGTAGGAGTTAACTGTAATTACATTAATACATGAAAAGAATATAAGTAATATAGTAAAAATGTACAAAATAAAATTTATTTTGAAAAAACTAAATGAGGTCCATAAACTTGGAAGGAAACGGATCACAGTAAAATGAAACTGTGATCAGCAAGGGAAGTGTTAATACCCCTTTTATAATCGAGGTCGTCTTATAATCTGACCTCAAATTGAGGTCAGACTATAAGACATGGATCCAGGTCCCCAGCAGAGCTGCAGGGGACCTGGATCCCACTCTCTAACAGCAGGGGATGTCTGTGCGATGAGCGCAGATCTCCCCTGCTGCCGCCCGGCATGACCGCCGGGACTTCTATGATGAAGCTGGGTACTTCCGGCTTCCTCATAAAAGTCCTGGCGGTCGTTCCGGGCGGCAGCAGGGGAGGTCTCGCTCATCGCGCAGACATCCTTCGCTGCCTCGCTAGCCACCAGGGAGAATCGGGCAGCTGGGTGATGTCTGCACGAATCGTGCAGACATCCTCCATGCTGCCCGACACTTCCGTCTATTATGTATAGTGCATACATCCCCTGGCTGCCCCCACTAGCCACCAGGGAGCAAGAAACAGGTGAGGGGGGGACAGAATAACAAGGGGGGGGGGGCAGAGTAACGAGGGGGGGGGGGAGAGAAACAAGGGGAGGGAGGGGGGAAGAGACAGAAACAAGGGGAGGGGGGCAGAGAGAAACAAGGGGAGGGAAGGGGGGAAGAGACAGACACAAGGGGAGCGAGGGGGGAGACAAAGGGAGGGTGAGAGAGAGACAACACTAAGGGGGGGAGAGCGACAAATCTGGGGGCAAGGGAAAGAGAAAGGCAGCATTGTCACATAAAAGGAAATAAAAACAAGAAATTCATTTTTTTATATCATAATTTTTTATTAAAACAGCAATTTACATGTGAATACAAGTTGAACTTTTTTCCTATAGGGTAGTCTTATATTCAGGCTTTTAGTTTTTTTTCCTAAAGGAATATCCAAAGTTTGGGGGGTCGTCTTATAATCAGGGTCGTCTTATAATCGAGCAAAGACGGTAGTTTGTTTATTTCCTTTCACTGTCATTTTTCTGTCATTCTCTCTCTGTACTTCACAATCAGTATCTGAAGTGCAGGGAGTGAATTTGAGAAAAAAGCTGTGGATATAAGCATATAACATAGATTGTATTACTAAGTATTTTGATAATTATGGATATGAAATGTTATCTTTTTTTAATATGTATTACACTTTCCATCCATAATTATCAAAATGCTTATTAACACATTATACAAAACTGACAAACACAGACAGACATACAGTATATAGATTAATGTATTCAGATTGAAAGCAGGCACTGCTGTGCTAGCTGGCCCTAACATTGTTTAGTCAAAATGCACCTAACTGTGTAGTTTAAAGCTATTTTAAAAATCCCCATTATAGCCTATGGGAGTGTTTTATGTGCAATTCTGAGGAATCTCCACAGGAAATGGCCCAGTACCTTTATTAAATCGATACATTAATTTACAACTTACAGCCAATCACTGTCCAGGGATGTTTGTGTATAATCAGACCACCATTTCCTCACTCAGATCATTTATTTTAGCTGTAATGGAGGGAGAAGGATCTGTAAGCCGGGGGGGGCAGAAGAGAGGGGGAAAATTGGGGAGAAAAGAACAATATTTAAAGAGTTTTTTGGCAGAGGAAAATCTGGCACTTGTGAGAAAGGTGTGCCAGAACTACAACTGGGTGTTAGGGGCAGCAGCCAAGAGAATCCGGAGGAGGACTATGAACTGGCAGGAGGTCATGGAAGCAGTTAATGAAGTTGGTGGGAATTCACGTTCCAAGGAGGTGGTGATTAAAAGGTAATTTCATATAAAATACACCTGCACTATAGGCCTCATGTAAAATTTCACCACACACATAGCTCACACACACCTGTAGTGAATTACATAGAGGGACACTCCTGATTTGGGAGACCTGTCCTGCCGAGCTCCATCTCTGTCCTGCTTTTCATCACAGAGGAAGAGCTCAGCCTGACTCAGGGCCACAATTTCACCTACTGTGCAATTACTCTAACATATAGCTGCTAGTAGCTAGCTGTGTCAAGGTTAGTTAAGACATGGAATGTAAGAGTGGCTGCACATGTGTGTATTTAACAAAAACAAAATAAAACCAAACAGTAGGAGTGATTGGTGCTCTGAGTAAACCCCACACAATAGAAAATATATAAGGAAATATGGTAATTGCCTGAAAATTGCTGATATGGCAGTATAAGGAAGATTCTTCAGTGTTTCATAATGTGCATGTGGAAACACAAAGATAAACAGAGATCATAGTGTAATCCAGTATTGCAATAATTATTGGTATAGTATAAGCAGTTACACTCACAAACACTGTAGGTATAAGTAGCACATCAATAACAATATATATATATATATATATATATATGTGTATAAAGATAATACATGATATCAAAATGTTCATGGATTGATAAGATAGATATGTCGAGAAATAGATGTATGTATGTGTAAATAGGATTATATGTATGTACAGCTGATCATTGATAGTAAATCAATTGCAATATTCTCATGTCTTTCAGATTCTATGATATCAAGAGGCAGGTGAAGAGAAAGCTTACCAGGGCAGCCGCCGCCACCAGAAGCTCTGGTGGCGGCTCTCCAGAGCCGGCTGACCTGCTGAAATTTGAGGAGGAGCTATTGCAGGCCATGGGGACTGAATACATCATGGGGGTTGAGAGGCCGGAGCCAGAAACAGCTGGTCGTAAGTATTGAACATTCATTCATGGTAATTATGTGTGATTTCATACTGATTGACACTGTTCTCTCTCACTTTACTCCTAGCATCTTCTGCTGTGCGCCCTCAACCCCCAGCAAGTGATGACAGGGCCCCATGTCCTGTAGCCACACAACATCTGGCAGCTCCTCCTCTGATTACACCGGGTCAGGCGGCTCTGCAGGCCCTGGTGGATGCTTCCTCTTCACCTGCCTTCGGTAAGTCCAACATACACCAACAGGCTAGAAACATGTACAACAAACAGGGCTTCATTCATGAACGAGGGAATTGCAAGGACTATCCATATCTCATGTAATTCCTTCTGTCATGAATGAATCTTAATGCAAATGTTGATAGGGGCTATGTACAAAAAACTGTGTTGATGTGAGATACACATTTCATCTCATCAGGTTAGCTATACATTGTGCAGTGACAAACCTGGTGAGTTTGCTTATCGGGGAAAACTCCCAATGTTTGTCCCTCCACAATGTTTAGATTAATTGGTGATATGAAATCACCTGCAACTCACCTGTTTTGTTAATAGCCTCAGATGTATTTTCTGCACACATCTGTATGCATGCACTAACAATTCATTCTTCTCCATCTCTAACAGCGGTATCTTCATCATCACCACCTCACGTGGATTCCCACCAACTTCATGCTCCTGATGTGCAGGCACTGGGATCCACCACCCAAGGTAGATATTATACACATTTACACCACCAGTTAGATCATATTAATATTATTTGCTAGAACAGAGGCGGCCCGCGGGCCAAATGCGGCCCGCCTGAGCTCTGCTCCGGTAGCCGCACCTCGAACTGCACACCACACGAAAAGCTGTGTCGGGGAACGAAGTTTCCTACACGCTCTGTGTAGGGAACTTCGTTCCCCGATACAGCTTCCCGTGCGGTGTGCAGTGCACAAATGCCCTCCTCTACCCTGCGCGTGAGGTCATGTGCAAGGGTCAGAGGGAGGGAAGAAGCGCACCGGGAGCCCACAACCTCCACAGCCACGTGTGTGGAGGTAGGTGTATGTATGTATATATGTATGTATGTATGTGAGTGTGTGTATCAATGTGTGTGTGGGTTAAATGTATGTATGTATGTATGTATGTGAGTGTGTGTATCAATGTGTGTGTGTGTTGGTTAAGTGTATGTATGTATGTATATGAGTGTGTATAAATGTTTATTAGTGTGTGGGGTAAGTGTATGTGAGTGTGTGTGTGGGGTAAGTGTATGTATGTGAGTGTGTGTATAAATGTGGATGTGTGTGGGGGTTAAGTGTATGTATGCGAGTGTGTGTGTTTTTAAATGTGTATTAGTGTGTGGGGTAAGTGTATGTGAGTGTGTGTGGGGGGGTAAGTGTATGTATGTGAGTGTGTGGGGTAACTGTATGTATATATGTGAGTGTGTGTGTATAAATGTGTGTGAGTGGGGTAAGTGTATGTATGCGAGTATGTGTATAAATGTGTATCTATGTGAGTGCATGTTAAGTGCGTGTGGGGTAAGTGTATGTATGTATGTATGTGAGTGTGTGTGTATGTATGTGTGTGTGGGGTAATTGTGCCTTTGTGTGTGTGGGAAGGGGGGGTAAGTGTGAATGTGTATGCATGTGTGTGTTTGTAGTAAATGTGACCACTACACATTAGTGTAAAATATATATATATATTTACATACACACACATGTATACACGTATACATTTCAAGCGAAGTGGCCCTTTGCCAGTTAAACTTGGACACCCCTGTGCTAGAATAAAATACATTTTTTTTCATAGCAAATAACTCTATGAAAAAAATCTTATTTCCTAGCTTTGTCTTATAATCAGACCTAAAATAGAGGTCAGACTATAAGACTAGGAGCCAGGTACCCCACAGAACTGCAATGGACCTGGATCCTCCACGCATGCAGCCGGAGGATGTCTGAGCACAGACATCATCCGATACTGTTTGACACTATCACTGTGACTTCAAAGACAGAACGCAGGCTACGATGACCTCCCGGCGTTCCATCTCAGAAGTCACAGTGGAAGTGAAGGGCAGCATCAGACAATGTCATTGCGTACCTGAAAGCTCAGTCATCCTCTGTGTGCCCCCACTAGACACCATTGAAATGTCGGGACGCACTGACATTCATAGGAGGCCCATTGACAAGTCTGGGAATGCATTTGTAAGTGTGGGGGGCTGGTTGGCAAGTCTGGAGATGCATTTGAAAATCAGGTGGACTGGTTGAATGCGTTTGCAAGGGAAGTCTGGGAATGCATTGGCATTGAAAATTACATATAATATTGATAGTACATGCAAGTTTTACCAGCAGCTACTGTATTTCCAATGAGGCACCCTGGTCTGGTTGGCAAGTGTCTCTCTCTGCTTGTTCAGAGAGACCCTCATTTTTAAATTTGATAGGCAGAGGAAACCTTAACCAGGTCCCTTCTGCTGATCCATTCAAAAATAATGGTCTCTCTGCTTGTGGTGAATTGAATAATCTGTATTGTAATGTTCTAATTATCTTCCTTCTTTTCCTGCAGCAACATCTGTCGAGGAGGAGGAGGAAACAATACTCCTCACGGTGGTGGATCCCAGTGAGTACGGCACATCAGGAGCCCAGCCACGACCTCCTGCCCCTTCGATGATGGAATCCTTGGATGCTGTCCATGGTGCAGTTGCTGGGATGCAGCAGGACATCAGTTGGATGCGCCAGCAACTCACCATGATGGTGAGTAATCAGGATACGTTCCATGCCCACACGATGGAGTGGCAGGACAAAGTCCTTAGACACTTAGATGTGCAAGCTGCGCATCAGGAGCAGATGAGATTGATGTGCCAGCAGGAATATCAGTCTCGAGCTGAATACCGCAACCGAAAGGTAAGGTACATGGATGCAAAATTGGCCAACATGCGTCCATGTACTGACGGTACCGCTGCTCCTGAGGCATCTTGCATCTCTAACCCCCTCCATCAGCACAGGTGACTGAAAGTCAGTCTAGTGAGGAGGAAGATGATCCTAATAATGCTAGTCGGTTGCCTAGCGCATCATCCTCCTGCTCATTAGATTATGATGAGTAAAGCACACTGATGCCTATTGTTAGTAGCCATGGAGCCCCTGTTTACTTACCATTCCTAACTCCCAGTTGTAGCCCTCTGCCAAAAAACTCTTTGCCCCCTCTCATGCCCCCCTGGGCTTGCCCCAAAAAAATAAAAAACATTTTTGACATTTAAATGTATTAGTTTGTGTGTGTCTATTTTTTATCCACACCTCTAACACTTCAACTTCCATTATACTTTGTATACAAAATTACACGGGGGGAGGCCTATATATTAGACATGTGCATTCGTTTTCGGACTAATGCATTGTCGTCCGAAAATAGCATTTTCGTCCATTCGTCCGAAAAACGAAGAACGAAAATGCTAAGCTAACGAAAGCCAAATGAACAAATGGTTAATAAACGAAAATCATTCGTTCATTCGTCCATTGGTAGTACTATTGCATTCTATAAGCCGAAATAGAGTCGGTTCATAGAATACAATAGCATTTAACTATACGGAGACAGAGTCTCCATTCATAAAATTATGAATGGAGACTGTGTCTCCGTGTTGTAAAAAGCCGACAGCCTATAAACTGAACGTTCGGTTTATAGGCTGTGGGCATTTCACTACACGGAGACAGTCTCCATTCATAACATTATGAATGGAGACTGTGTCTACGTGTAGTAAAATGCCGACAGCCTATAAACCGAACGTTCGGTTTATAGGCTGTGGGCATTTAACTATACGGAGACAGAGTCTCCATTCATTATGAATGGAGACTGTGTCTCCGTGTAGTAAAATGCCGACAGCCTATAAACTGAACGTTCGGTTTATAAGCTGTGGGCATTTCACTACACGGAGACACAGTCTCCATTCATAATGAATGGAGACTCTGTCTCCGTATAGTTAAATGCTGACAGCCTATAAACTGAACGTTCGGTTTATAGGCTGTGGGCATTTAACTATACGGAGACAGAGTCTCCATTCATTATGAATGGAGACTGTGTCTCCGTGTAGTAAAATGCCGACAGCCTATAAACTGAACGTTCGGTTTATAGGCTGTGGGCATTTCACTACACGGAGACAGTCTCCATTCATAACATTATGAATGGAGACTGTGTCTCCGTGTAGTAAAATGCCGACAGCCTATAAACTGAACGTTCGGTTTATAGGCTGTGGGCATTTCACTACACGGAGACAGAGTCTCCATTCATAATGAATGGAGACTCTGTCTCCGTATAGTTAAATGCTGACAGCCTATAAACTGAACGTTCGGTTTATAGGCTATGGGCATTTAACTATACGGAGACAGAGTCTCCATTCATTATGAATGGAGACTGTGTCTCCGTGTAGTAAAATGCCGACAGCCTATAAACTGAACGTTCGGTTTATAAGCTGTGGGCATTTCACTACACGGAGACACAGTCTCCATTCATAATGAATGGAGACTCTGTCTCCGTATAGTTAAATGCTGACTGCCTATAAACTGAACGTTCGGTTTATAGGCTGTGGGCATTTCACTACACGGAGACAGTCTCCATTCATAACATTATGAATGGAGACTGTGTCTCCGTGTAGTAAAATGCCGACAGCCTATAAACTGAACGTTCGGTTTATAGGCTGTGGGCATTTCACTACACGGAGACAGAGTCTCCATTCATAATGAATGGAGACTCTGTCTCCGTATAGTTAAATGCTGACAGCCTATAAACTGAACGTTCGGTTTATAGGCTATGGGCATTTAACTATACGGAGACAGAGTCTCCATTCATTATGAATGGAGACTGTGTCTCCGTGTAGTAAAATGCCGACAGCCTATAAACTGAACGTTCGGTTTATAGGCTGTGGGCATTTCACTACACGGAGACACAGTCTCCATTCATAATGAATGGAGACTCTGTCTCCGTATAGTTAAATGCTGACTGCCTATAAACTGAACGTTCGGTTTATAGGCTATGGGCATTTAACTATACGGAGACAGAGTCTCCATTCATTATGAATGGAGACTGTGTCTCCGTGTAGTAAAATGCCGACAGCCTATAAACTGAACGTTCGGTTTATAGGCTGTGGGCATTTCACTACACGGAGACAGAGTCTCCATTCATAATGAATGGAGACTCTGTCTCCGTATAGTTAAATGCTGACAGCCTATAAACTGAACGTTCGGTTTATAGGCTATGGGCATTTCACTACACGGAGACACAGTCTCCATTCATAATGAATGGAGACTCTGTCTCCGTATAGTTAAATGCTGACTGCCTATAAACTGAACGTTCGGTTTATAGGCTATGGGCATTTAACTATACGGAGACAGAGTCTCCATTCATTATGAATGGAGACTGTGTCTCCGTGTAGTAAAATGCCGACAGCCTATAAACTGAACGTTCGGTTTATAGGCTGTGGGCATTTCACTACACGGAGACACAGTCTCCATTCATAATGAATGGAGACTCTGTCTCCGTATAGTTAAATGCTGACTGCCTATAAACTGAACGTTCGGTTTATAGGCTATGGGCATTTAACTACACGGAGACAGAGTCTCCATTCATAATGAATGGAGACTCTGTCTCCGTATAGTTAAATGCTGACAGCCTATAAACTGAACGTTCGGTTTATAGGCTATGGGCATTTAACTATACGGAGACAGAGTCTCCATTCATTATGAATGGAGACTGTGTCTCCGTGTAGTAAAATGCTGACAGCCTATAAACTGAACGTTCGGTTTATAGGCTGTGGGCATTTCACTACACGGAGACACAGTCTCCATTCATAATGAATGGAGACTCTGTCTCCGTATAGTTAAATGCTGACTGCCTATAAACTGAACGTTCGGTTTATAGGCTATGGGCATTTAACTATACGGAGACAGAGTCTCCATTCATTATGAATGGAGACTGTGTCTCCGTGTAGTAAAATGCCGACAGCCTATAAACTGAACGTTCGGTTTATAGGCTGTGGGCATTTCACTACACGGAGACACAGTCTCCATTCATAATGAATGGAGACTCTGTCTCCGTATAGTTAAATGCTGACAGCCTATAAACTGAACGTTCGGTTTATAGGCTATGGGCATTTAACTATACGGAGACAGAGTCTCCATTCATTATGAATGGAGACTGTGTCTCCGTGTAGTAAAATGCTGACAGCCTATAAACTGAACGTTCGGTTTATAGGCTGTGGGCATTTCACTACACGGAGACAGAGTCTCCATTCATTATGAATGGAGACTCTGTCTCCGTATAGTTAAATGCTGACAGCCTATAAACTGAACGTTCGGTTTATAGGCTATGGGCATTTAACTATACGGAGACAGAATCTCCATTCATTATGAATGGAGACTGTGTCTCCGTGTAGTAAAATGCTGACAGCCTATAAACTGAACGTTCGGTTTATAGGCTGTGGGCATTTCACTACACGGAGACAGAGTCTCCATTCATTATGAATGGAGACTGTGTCTACGTGTAGTAAAATGCCGACAGCCTATAAACCGAACGTTCGGTTTATAGGCTGTGGGCATTTAACTATACGGAGACAGAGTCTCCAATGGTCATAAATATATACAATGGCCATGTATGTAGAAACTTATGGACATAATTTTGTTGAAATCTAACACATAATCTGTTTTTGGTATATAGAAGGCAGGCATTGACAGGTAGCAGGTTCACTAATACAGGCAGTGTCATATGCATGCAGGATCATGCTTAAGTGACTCAGCTCTGGTGACTGGATGAAAGGCAGGATCTTTCCAGATTTAAAAATCATGTGCTCACGCATCGTCGCACATTTGCTAGGATCACCACCGGTCATCTTAGAAATAAGCATTTGAAATCCAAGCAGTTTCAGCAATGCAGTTCAGATGGTACAAGTACACCCCTGTTGTGTCAGCGAAACAAACAGGGCAGGTTTCAGGCATGGTCTTTAGGGGATGCAGCCCAGGGGAATAGGTAAAATGGGGGCCTCGACAGAGGGTTGCAGCTCCATAGTACTGCTTTAAAACCAGCAGAGCAGAGCAGTTCCCATGCTGCTTCTCACACTCTGACTAATGTCAGAGCATTTGGAATCAGGTGACCTGCCTGCAATTACATAACATGCCGACTATGGAAAGTCCTTGATGTGCTATGTGGGGGATAGGGCATCTACTGGGGTGTGACCTGGGTGTGTAATGTGGGTTATAGGGCATGTACTGAGATAATTCCCGGATATGCAATGTGGGTGATGAGGTGTGTCCTGTGGTAAGTCATGGTGTTCAATGTGTGAATGCATTGGCAAGTCTGGGGGTGCATCTACAGATCTGAGGGGCAGATTGGGAAGTTTAAGGATGCATTGGCATCTAAAATGTACTTGTATGTTAGAGTGTGGATAGTGCTACTGTGTCAAACAAAATACCTTGTGCCCCATAACCCCAATAAAAACACACGAGACAGTTGTTGGTGAATAAAAAAAGGCCACAGCGATTTATTAACATAATAATAACTTGTAAGGACTGTGTCAGCCAATCACCTTAACTATTTTAATTCTCAAATAGATACATCCTAACAAATCATCTAAAAAACGTAACCATAACATCTTTAAAAAAAAAAAAAAAGGGACGGATGGGTGGGAACTTCTTTGAGTGTATGCAGGGGTTTTAAAAGTCCTCCCTTTGCCCAGTCCATGACCCCTACACACTCCCACTGCCACATAAATGCCCTGTCCATCACAGCAAGCTTTGACTACCAGGGTTCTAAACTGGCCCTGGACACAAATTACCCTGCAGCAGAGGCAAGGGATAAGGAAGTAAAGTAGTAAGTACTACCAAGTAGGTCCACCAACAAAAATAATAAAAGTTTAATTAAATTAAGTATTTGGTGTAGTAAAATCTTTGATGGTTAGGGGAAAGGAAATAAACAGAAGTGAGTGGACAATTGTGAGTGGACAGAGGGGAGAAACTACCATTAACACTTTTGGGCTAGGTTTGTTGGATAGGGGAAAGGAATGAAATGTTAAAGGGAGGTGAGTGGACAATTTACGACCCACACACCTGTTTCAACCCCAGAGCAAAGCATCCAAACACCTTAAGTCCCAGACGAGTGGAGCGGACTTTCAGAGTTTGAACACAATGCCCTAGCTTTAGCTAGCAGCGCTGGCGGAGGTTGCAGGCGTTGCCACACCGCAAACAGACACAGCCAGAGGGGAGAAACCTATACTATTTTTTGGGGGGGAAAAAGATTTTTGGGGAAAAGAGGTGTAACCACGGGAAGAGAATTTTGTAGCTGCCACCACCAGCAGAAGAACAGGAATGAAATAGTAAAGTACAGTGATAGGGCAATTGACAACCCACACACCTGTTTCAACCCCAAAGCAAAGCATCCAAACACCTTCAGTCCCAGACGAGAGGAGCGGACTTTCAGAGTTTGAACACAATGCCCTAGCTTTAGCTAGCAGCGCTGGCGGAGGTAGCAGGCGTTGCCACACCGCAAACAGACACAGCCAGAGGGGAGAAACCAACTAGTAGTATTTGTTTCAAGCTGATTTTGGTGGATTAGAGTAAAAATGGAAGGCAATAAATACGTTTTTTAACTAGAAAGAACACTTTCCCTTTCTCTGTAACTCCACTATATGTCAAGCTATATTAATCAACATATCATCCCTCAAACTTAAGAGCAGGGTACCCCAATTTGGGCAGATTAAATTTAAGAAAAGCCATCTGCTCCATCAGATGAGGTGACATGCGAGAGCGTTGTGGATTAAGTATGTTACCAGTTATAGAAAACACACGCTCACTTTGGACTGAGGTTGCCGGACACGATAGCAGTTTCTGCGCAACCACTGAGAGTGCAGGCCACACAATCTTCTTCTGATCCCAAAAACTAAGAGGGTCAACATTAGGAGGCAAAGGTGGTTCACAAAGGTAAAGTTTTACCATTTCTGAGGCACTACTCTCCTTAGGTGTCTCGGTGGGGCCAACTAGATTCTCAAGTGCCTCTTCCCAAAATGAAGCTGCTCCACTCAGCTGTGTTCTGGTACTAGTGTCACTGCCAGCACTACTGCTGTGAGGTGCAGACATGTCAATGTCATGCTGCAGTTCTCCACCAGACAGCATGCCACTCTTATGCTGCCAGTCCAACACCCTTTGGATGAGATTATCCCTACAAATTGTCAGAATATTGTACTTGAGTGCAAGCTTGCCCTTAATCCGTGGATCACACATGCATGCTAGCATCAGTTCGGGATAATTATCCATTTGGTCACGTAGCCGAAGTTTAAGGTTTTCTTTCAACTTCCTAACTAGAGCTGCAACATCAGAATGCAGGCCACCTTGAAAAACTTCACGGTTTTCAAGAAAAGCATCCATCTTGCTCCCCAGATGGCTGAACAGTGGGATTACCTGTCCCAGACTGGCAGTGCTCATACTTAAATGTTCAGTGGCATCCCTGAATGGTTTAAGGACTGCCACTGTCTGACTGATCACTGTCCAATCTTCTCTACCCAATGGAGATGCAATGCCAATAAACTGGTCTGATGACAGACTATGGATTGCCCTCTGCTGCTCCAAAATCCTTTCAAGCATCTCCAAAGTAGAGTTCCACCGTGTAACCACATCTTGTCGTAGACAGTGTATGGGAAGACCTGCCTTCTCTTGCTCCTGCCTCAATAGATGACTAGCTTTTACACTACGGTGGAAGTGCCCAGCAATCCTCCTGCAGTGATCAATTACTCTAGCTATTCTATTATTTCCATCTGGGATTGATGATTTTACCACAAGATGGAGTATGTGTGCTGCACAGCGCACACCAACAATATGACCGTCACGCAGAGCTTTCAACATATTTGCAGCTCCGTCAGTGACCACAAACCCCACTTCTACATTGGTGCCTGCCTCTGCTCCTACCCAATGTGACACCATCCTTTTTATAGCATGCAGAATATTTTCTGAAGTGTGATTTTCATCCATCACCTCAGCATGGAGAAGGAAAGATCTGTAGCCCTGCTGATCAACTGATGCACTTCCTACCATTCTGCTAGACCCTGGTGCTAGCGAAGTAGTAGCTTCATGAGCCACACCAGGCTGCCACCAGTGTGCTGTCAAGGACAGAAAGGCATGCTGCCCACTAGGTGCACTCCACAAGTCTGTAGTGAAATGGACAGACTGACCAGCTGCCTTAGAAAGCTCCTCTTTCACTACTCCAACACAGGACTGATATAGTGAGGGGATTATCCTCCTGCTGAAAGTGTAACGTGAGGGAAGATGGTACTGTGGGGACACTGCTGCCATCAACTGCTTGAAAGGTTCCCCATCTATCATGTTAAATGATGCACCCCCAACAGCTATCAACTGGCCGATAAGTCGTGTGATTTTATTGGCCTGCTGTTTGGAAACAGCCCTGGAATGAAATCCCCCGAATTGTTCCAGGGTGGGCTGGGTGGCTGTAACTGGCCTTGTTTGTTGGCTGGCAATAGTTCTTTGCTCTTCAAAAAAAACCCTGCCACTCATAGCTGGAACTTCTACAGAGCTGATGGTGCTTGTGGAAGTTGTAGCAGCTACGTTGCCTGGCCTACCACTTTCTGCCTCTTCCCTCAATAGCACAGCCCTGTGTTGACTGCGGAGGTGATGGTTCATCCCGGCACTGGTGAGATGACCCAACACCTTCCCCCTGCTAACTTCCTTCCCGCAGTGCTTGCACTTAGCAAAAAAACCCTCTCTAACAATTTCAAAATGGTCCCATACTTTGCTGCGACGTGCAACATTGGATGGGACCCTTTGGGATACAGCTGCTATGGGTGGATGAGTAGCAGCAGCAGCAGCGTTAGAAGTGGGAGCTGGCATATTGCACTGTGCACTACAACTGTGGCTACTGGTACCAGTGCTGGTGGTAGTAACTGTGCCACTGGGAGCAGGAGTTGTAGAATGGTGGGAACCAACAGTGGGATTGGTAGTTCTACCACTAAAAAATATCGATGCAATCGGCTTTGGTGGTGAAGTCCTTTTGAGGGTGGAAGCAGCAGTAACAGGTGCAACAGTTGGAGAAAGTGGAGAGGAAGGGGAAAAACGTGCACTACTAGCTGGTGAAAAGCAAGCACTGCTCCCTGAGGAATAATGAGTTGGACTCTCCCATACTATCTCATCCTCATCCTCAGGCTCATAGTTAAGCTCTTCATTAGCTAAACTAGATGCAATTTCTGCAAGGTTGGCGCTTAGACTAATATCCCCTGCAGGAAGAACAGATTTTGCAGCTTCTTCTAACTCTAGATGAGTAACACTTGTTGTTGTTGTGTCACTCTCTAGGGTCTCTCCCTCTCCCCTCTTTCTGGGTTGTTTTTTAGAGGTGGTGGTAGCAAGAGGGGCAGGTGTTCCGCTGTCAGTGGTTGAAGCAGCCATACCACTAGTGGTTGAAACTGTGGTGGTCTTGGGAGGGGGATGTGAAAACAGCCTCCGTGCACAAGAAGGTTGCTTGGAAACACCCCTCAAATTACTGCTGCTGCTCAACGTGCTCTGTTTGGAACCTAACATAGCCCATACTGCAACAGAAAATGAAGAGAGGGTGCTTCTTGTGGTAGAAGAAAAAGCTGGGGGCATAACACACCTCTTCTTACTTAATATGTTACCACAAGTACTAATAGTCCTCTTTTTGGGTATACTAGGCTTAGTGCTAGCTTTAAGACCTGCAGTTTTCCCTTTTCCATAGAAAACTTTTGTGCTGCTGGGCCTTGCACCACTAGTGCCTGCTATTGGTGTCTTTCCTTTTGCTGAATCTTGCACCAATGGCTGGGACAGAAAGCTTGGCATCCTAGTTGTTGACTCAGACATATGGGCAGAAGTACTTGCCCGACTAAGCTCACTCAAAGGCTGTGTACTACAAACACTTCTAGTACTGGTGGTGGTGGTGGTGGTGGATGGAGCCTTAACTTTCCTAGTACCGGAGTACTTAGGAGGATCCATTTAGATGATTAGTACTCTCTGTTTGCTTACTGCAAACAGAGACACAAGCTATACTATTACAAAGTCACTTATATTTTTGAAATTTTAAGTTATGAACAAAATTATATGCTATTATTTTAACTTGGATAAGTTAGTTTGGCTACTAAACAAAGTCTAAATAAATGTAATACAGATACCTTGACGTTTACTTAGTACAGTCACTTAAATAGAAATAAAAACCAATAAACAGCAGTTAGTTTGAGTTTCACTGCTTGCTGTTAAAAAACACAATAAATGAACAATTAAATCAACTGACAAAAAGAGCACAACAGTTCACTGCACTGCTATACTCACAACAGTACAACAGTTAACTTCACTGTTTACTGTGGTAAAAAAAAAAAACAACAACAAAAGCACAAAGAAAACTGCACTACAGTAAAAATGAATTCAAGTATTAATAATTATATTTCACGTTACTGAAATAACCTTAAGCAACCTAGTAGTCTACCCCTAGGACAGAAGCCCTCAGGTCCACTCAACTAGATTAAAATTATTGAATTTCTATATTAAATTATTTTTAAAAGCTGTAGCTGCAGGCAATACAACACACAAAAAGCACTGCAGGCAGTGGCACTGGCTGCCAGTCAGGCCGACAGGCACTATTTGTGCCAAACTGCCAACTGACTCAATTAGCAGTAGTTGTACAGTTCACAGAATGCAAAAAATTTTTTAAAAAATGTAGTCTCTGGAAGTCTCTCTTCTTTTAAAAATAGTTTGTTGTGAGAAATGGCAAGCTCACAAAGAAATACAGTGAAAGGCAATGTGGCTAGCACAGCAGTACTTCACCTTCAAAGCTAAGACACGTAATGAGGAGAAAATGAAACCACTGCACTTATAAACTGCTTTTACTATTTTTTAAAAAAAATAAACTAGCAGCACACACCATTGGTCTAGCCATCAGCATGATTCACAGGAGTGAGCTGATTGGGCAACTAAATCAACTTACTTCTATATCCTTCCCTGGAATACATAATAAAATGCTATTGCTATTCTATAATCTGAAATAGAGTCCCCATTTATAAGAATAGGGCAATTGACCTATTCTTATGAATGGGGACTCTAGTTCGGTTTATACAATGCCAATAGCATTACTCCATAAGCAGAAAGTCTATAAACCGAAGGTCGTTTGGTTTATAGACTTTCGGCTTATGAAGTAATGCTATTGGCTTTGTATAAACCGAACTAGAGTCCCCATTCATAAGAAATTTTTATGAATGGGCACTCTAGTTCGGTTTACAAAGCCAATAGTATTCCATGTACTGCATAAGCCGAAAGTCTTTAAAACGAACGACGTTCGGCTTATAGAATACATGTAATGCTATTGCTGACTGTTCTATAAGCCGAAAGTCTTTAAAACGAACGACGTTCGGCTTATAGAATACATGTAATGCTATTGCTGACTGTTCTATAAGCCGAAAGTCTATAAACCGAACGACCTTCGGTTTATAGACTTTCGGCTTATAGAATAGCAATAGGATTACATGTATTCCATAAGCCGACAGCCTATAAACCGAACGTTCGGTTTATAGACTTTCGGCATTTGTATTGTAATGTGAATGTAATCGTAGTACTACTATTGGCTTTCACTACACGGAGACAGAGTCTCCATTCATAAATTTATGAATGGAGACTCTGTCTCCGTGTAGTGAAAGCCAATAGTACTACAATTACATGCATTCTAAATGACGAAAGTCTATAAACCGAACGTTGTTCGGTTTATAGATTTTCGGTTTAAGTCAAACTCAATTCATTCATTTATTAGGTAAAACTAAACGAATGTAACGAAAACGAAAATGGTAAACGAATTTCGTCCGAAACGAATGAAGTTATGAACGAAATTCGTTTTAGACGAAATAAATATCATTTTCGTCCGAATGAACTAAAACGAAACGAAAATTTTAGTTTTGCACATGTCTAGTAAGAATCATTCTCATTTGTTTCAAAGCAGAAAACCTGCTATTCTATATGCAGGCACACTCTGGTTGCCCTCAAGGAGTCAAAATGGCCCCTCAAGGTAGGGACTCTGTAAATGTTGAACAACCAGACACACTCTCTTACAAGTAGTAAAAAAAACTTGCATATGGAGAGGTAGCAGTTAGGGAGACAGCAGGAGATTTCTGAGCTACACTACACCCTCTGCTTCAGACCCACCCACTGAAGACAGGTCATGCAGAAGGGACCTCATGAACAGAGGAAGCTGTACTCCCTTCTGAGGAGGAGCAGGAGTCCTGTGTAAGATGAGGTGAAGAGGAGGAGTATGAGGACAAACAGGAGCTCTTCCTCAGTTCCAGTCAGGAGGGGGCACTTGGCTGCATAGCCAGCATCACATTCAGTTGTCTAATCATTACATTTTATAGAATACAGAATATGCATCCTTTCTCTGCCTTAGAATATTAAAGGACAATATAATTATGTGCATCATAACCCAGTTTAAAGAAATATTAATCATTTTATCTTCAAAATTATAACTAAACTAACCAAATTTAGTGTTTTATGTATTCTGTTCACTTATGATGTAACAATGTAATCATAAAACCATCAAGTCAATAGATCTCAAAAATATGCCAGTGCTATATATCTAATACTACAACTAAAGTGTAAATTATTGATGGTTCGGTGTCATGCAGCTTTATAGTGCCACCTAGTGGTACTTCAAATTAGGATGAAGTTTGTGATTTTAATTTGACAACTCATTACATTTCTTTAATCTACAGAAACTGAAAAAAATATATATTTTTTTTTTTATTTATATATGAAAATTAACCCTGTTAATCTACCTTAATGTGATAACACAGCAAAACAAGACTTCTTAACTTCTCTGACAGCAACTTTAGGATTGTTTATACAACCTCATATAAAAGCACTTAATCAGACCAGCAAGCAAGATTAGTAATTTCATATTTTGTTTAAATTTCTATTTGGTATAAATGATGTACATTCAGTATCACTTTTTTCCTTGCAATTTTGTTTTTTCCAATCGTCTTTCACTTGTGTTGTTGTAATGTCCTGGTCTTTGAGTTGTAGAGAATATGCAAAAAACAAAGTGTGGTTCTAGATTTTTAAATTGCCAAAGCATAAAGAGGTGGGCCTCTGTGTCTCTCCATAATTATCTATCTTCAGTTAGGCACTATGGGTTTCCTTCTAAGCAAGTGGCACTACTAATCTTATTTGGTAACAGCACCAATATCACCATAGTTGTGATTGTGAACAGGGTTTGTTTGTTTGTTTCATTTTGCTAACTAATCCAAATCCATCTATTGCAAAAAGCTCTATTTAATACATTGGTGCTTAATAAATTAATAACAATGATACAAATTTCTTTACTTGGTGGTTGATTTCTTTCACAATATAATGGCAAATACTGTTTTATTTCTCTTAAAACAGAATCCCAAAAGAGAACAGTGAGCTACTGCAACTCAGTGTGTCAACATTTCAGATAGCAGATAATGGAAACAAACTTTCTAGTTTTTTTTTTCAAAATGGTGTCTTACTAATAGCTAAACATTGGCTTACTATATCAGTACCACCAAACGTCAAACAGAAGTTTTGTTTTCAGATGCTATATATTTTCTTAATTATGTTCCAATAAACAACTCTGCAAAGCATGCCCTAAAGCATATAAATGTTTTCTTGAAACCTGCTTTCTTTCTATATATAGTATTTTTTTTTCCATTAGGCCCATATCTTAAGTAAAGTTGTAGAACTTACTAAACACCATCTTACAAGTTTCACATTATTACACTAAAATATCAGGGCAAACTAGACCAGCTTGTCAGGAATAAGTATCCCAACCTAAGACCAACCCAGAAATTTAATGACAAGGGTGCTATTAAAAATTCTACTAATATGCCACAATCTGGCCCAAAATCAGTATACATATTGCAACTTTCAGCACAGAAATTGGCAATTTAATATATGACTTAGAGATGAAAAAATATGTTATATTATTTTATGTAAATGTTATTATTTTTATGCATTTAATAACTGTAGATTTGTTGTATTTATTTTTTTTATAGATTTATAGATTTGTATTTATTAAATTTTTTAATTCAATTTTTAAATGTTTTAAATCCCAAATACTGGTACTACTACCATATCCCCCAAAACCGTTTTACTCACCTTATTTGGTGATATTTATCATAATGTAATTTTTTAATAGTAAAAAAAGAAAATTTCATTTAATACAATTTTAATAACCAAGGTTTTTTTTTTTTTTTTTTATAAAAGCCATTGTGTGTAACCCCTTCCCTGCCATTGATCACTGTGTATGGAGTGATCTTGCACAGCAGCACATTTGTTGCTTTGCTTTTTTTTTTTGCTTTTATATATATATATATATATATATATATATATATATATATTTATTTTTTTGTGTAGTATCACTATATTAGTGCCACATTTTCCTAATTCTGTTGCTTAATTTCAACATTTTCCCAAATTTGGCTATTCAATATATTTGATTTTTGGTCCAGATTCGTCAATTCCCACCAATTTGTATCTGATTTTCATCCATATTCTATTTAGGAAAAACAGTCTTGGGAATCAATAGAATTTCCTGTGTTAAGATGAACCTGAACCTGAAAACTAGTCAGCAGTTATGGATATTCTTACAAGTAATAACAATGTTTAATGGATAATATCTTGACAAGGGTCATTGCCAGGGACCATTTTAGAGTGAAAAAATGGACCTTGAACATACATTTTCCAGTTTTTTTTATGTATACATTATCAAGGACTATTTATGTCACTACAAAAATACATTGTATTTTGAATGCCTCCAATCACAAGACCTGTTTACAAATAATATTTGTTTATGAATGTTTTTTTCTAAATAACATTTGTAATAAAAACTCCTGTCCTAGATTTTTAACAACAGCAATTTGTTTTGGGGGAGAAATGGAATAGAAAGACTGTTAATAAATAGTGTTTGTGATTAAACTCTTCTGTATCACAACAAAAACAAGTTGTCTTAAGAAAATAGACCTTGAACATAAATACACAGTTAGCCAAATACAGAAGTTGGAAAATGGTGCATATAAGATATTATTGTTTATCTTTGAAACATTTGCAGTTTCAGGGGTGTAGAAATAGCAACACAAGGTTAATCAGTTTTTCTCCAGCCCCAGTTTGATTGGTTGGCCGACTACTGGAGCCAGGTTTTTAACGTATTAACCTTGTCTGTCCCTAATCCATTTATGTTCCTGTTGTTTAACCAGTTAATATCAAGATTGTATAAACTGTCTGCAAAATGTACAATAAAAAATTATTCTTGATTAACCTCTATGCTCGTCTTGTCTGTTAATTGGTGTGTACATTCATTCTGTGGATATTATTTTGGGTGGTCGCAGGACTTTGATATATCGCTGATGGTGGTACCAAACTTGTGATGGACTCCCTACCAGTGAGTCCATCACAAGGAGAATTTGCTACCCTGAATTTCTGTCATGTTTGACTGTTTTTCACAGATCTATTCTAGTGGGATGTGCAGTTTGCCTTGACTGCTCATCTAATCTTAAAGGTGGAGTTTATCCAGGAGAGTTCCTTTTTGAGTCTGAACCCCATTTTTCAGTCCTGGGACCTAAGATTACTCTCATTCTCAGGAATGTTGTCTTTCTTCCTTGTTCTTACTACTAAAATGGAATAGTCTGCTACTAAAATGGAATAATATCTAAAGATCCCCACCACTAGACATTCAATTTTACGTTTACTTACTAATAATAATTAAAGGGACATACTTTAGGTATATTTTAAAATAACTGGAAGTTAAAGGGTGGCTTCCTACAAAAACTTACAGAAACATAATTCCAAAGCATATGCATAAAAAAAAAAATCACTGTAACTGCTAATTATCACAAGATAAACAGATTTTAGAATCATCCAATATGTGAGTCAGTTCAATTATATCATAAATAATAGCTGTGAAAAATAACTCAATATCCTATTGTAAGATATTCTAATGGTTGCATTATGTTGCATTATGTCCATCACAAACAAAAGTTAATATTTTTGAAATGTATGATTGTTACTCAAAATGTTGTATTTGACAAAGTTGATAGGCACCAATGGTGTTTGAAAAAAAAAAATCTGTATAATTATTTAGGCTTTCGAGCTTCTGGGCTAGATAGTGGATGACTACTTTTAAAGGTATAATTCAAATAGTCAATTAGTATATTCAATAAACACTCGTCTCATGGGGAAAAGAATGGTTAATGAATCAGTAGTAACTGTTTACTGGTCCTCTTTTGTTAAATTAAGTCTCATCTGTACCTCTAAAAATGCCATGCAATTAAACTGATAAACGTTTACTCATCGGGAGTTCTAAATCAGTAGATTAAATGATAAGAGGTTATAATTACCTTACAAATGAAATGAGAATCATATATGTTATACTACAGGATGAGGCAGTTTAGGTGTGGTTTAAAGTAGCTGGAACATTCTTTATTCTTTGGGGGGAGGGGGTTAGTGCAGACAAGACATAAAATATTACATTATGACATTCACTACAATTTTGACCAACACAATAGCATACATGGGATTTAAAGTTTAACACGCATATTTATTACTAGATTAGAAGATCAGAAAGCACAAGATCCAATGTTTATGAAATATATATGTTTAATGCAATATGTTATTTTGATTGATTTGGCATTTTATTTGCATTTTCCTATTTTGTTTTTAGTATTTCCTTGTTGACATACTAAATCTATATCACTTTTAATTGATATAGATGCATGCCCTTTCTGTATAATTTGTATATCAACGTTATATAAAAATCATATACATACAAAGATGTAAATGTGCCTTGTCTTTAATATTAATATAGCGTGTACCTTAAAAACCATTAAGTTGTTCTTTGATAAAATAATTAGCAGCCCCCCTTCTTATAAGCAGTTATAATAAACAGCCACACATGAGTTTGTTTTATAACAATTCCTACACCGTATTTTTTGAGAGTGGAATGAGCAATAATGACCAAATGACAGAAGAATCTGTGTCAGGTACAGTAAAGAAGGCACTACAACCAAAAGGTGACAGAAACTATTTTGATTTTGACACACTGAACTACAACTTGGTCAGAGGTGAACATGAAGTAGGTAGACTGTCAGGTTCCAGGACCTTCACCTACCTTGCCCAGGGGACCCTCACGGCCAAAGTCATCCTCTGTCCCTGTTTGCCGCCATCGCGCTGTAGCGCGACCTCGAGGTAGGCCGCATCCCCGGCCTCGAGTTGCTATTCACCCGCTAACAGTGAGTGTGACTACTTCCAAGAGGTTTAGGGGGCGGAGCTTACTCGCGAGAAACGTTGCGCGATTGGTTGTTGGCAAAGGGGCAGGGAGAATAGGAAGAGGAGGCTGTACCTCTTCTCCCTATTCACAACATGGTGCAGGGGCGGTCCCCAGGTGTAAAGGGGAGAGGTCCTTAATCAACAGCTCTATAAAAACCCCACACTCACCTCAATCATTGCTTGCTTGTTAAACTGTGGTGTCTGTTCTCAGTACCATTTATTCCCAGTTACCTGCTACTTTGATTGAAGATTTACCTGTGTACCGACCTTGGCTTTTTCCCTGGACTATCCTTATTGCTGTATCCCTACCTGTACTTCTATACCTGTTTGTGTATCCTGACTACCAGCATTGACCTTTTGGATTGGACTGACTATTCTACCGCCTTACCCTTTTTTGTGTCACTTTTGGAGTCACCTCATCTGTCCACCCGCCACCCAGCGCTACGCTCCTTACCCCCGAATCTCACATAGACAATGTGAAACCAGTGTGATAATATATACATATTCACTGCCTAACAAACCTGCCATTCCGCCATTTACTAACTCACATACAAATCCACGTTCTAAAAATGTTACTCAAATTGATAAAACAACATTCAACTATGGTAGGGTTTACTTAAGAATCTCTAACCAAAATTGGAAATATTTGATTAGGCAGCATTAGGGGAGTGCTGCATGAGAGTACATGAATGGTTAAACGTATTATTATTGTAACCGAGTACAATACATTTACCAACTTTAGCCAAGGTCAGGTGACCTAAGCACTAATATTCTATTACAAATACACAATGTTGGTTATATACTCTATAAAGGTGATTCCATCAGAAATGTAGTGCAAATTACATAAATATTGTCTACCCCATGTATAAAAGGATGTGCGCAAAAAAAATCCAATGTTAATAAAAAAGTAATCTAAATATTGTAGAGGCTAATGCAGCACTGACTGTGGTAGAGTGGCAAAGCCTAAAATGGGTCAGATATACATTGAAATGGAAGTTGGAGGACACTTAAGTCAAAGAATGCTGTATTCAATGCACAGATCTGATAGTCAGGAACAGACTTGGTTGGCACACAGAGCAGACAATCAAAGAAATTCCAGGTTCAAAACAAGGAGAGAAGACAAACAGGCCATAGGTCAAACACTCAGAAGGAAGAAAGACTTGCCAGGAGCATATGAGGGTGTGTGGGAGCCGTAGCTCAGGCCATTTAAACCATGGCACCAAGTCTCCTTCAACTCCACTGTGTGTCATAGATGCTCCCCTCACTGCACATTATAGGTGTGCGCCCATGCAGATGAGACTGCATGAGATGCATCTGTCTGGAGTGTTAACAATCAGAGAAGACCACACTCCAGCTGGTCTGTGAGCAGGAACCGCAAGCAGGTCTCCTACTAGTGACAATTAAAAATGGTTAATTTTCCTCTACATCTCCTGCTTAGTTAACTATTATTTGGCTATTTATCCTACTTAGTGTTATGCTGTTTAGTTAACATTCAGTTTTCATTAAATTGTGATTTGGCTTGTCAAACTATAAAAAGTAGTGTGAATGAATGGACCCCGAATATTGACAAATGGAGGTGAACACAGGTTAAATATTATTGGGTTTCATTCTCACTAGATAGTGAATAGATGGCATACTTATTTATTTATAAAAAGCCAGATGCTAAAGGCACACTACATAGGTTAATCATAGCTTAAACCAGTGACTTATAAAGACAGGGATTACAGTGCAGGTTTCATTTGGTCTTTCAAACATTATTTGGTATAAAAGTTAAGCTCTGTTCAATGTTTGAGTTCATAAAGCAATTTTGTTAAAAAAAAAAAAAAAAGACCATTATAGACCAACATGAAAACATGTCCAACCGAATTAAGGTGAATGACCATGTTGCACATAAGATTAAATTAGTAATGTTAATGAATATTAATAGATGTTAGTATATTTTATCCAACACTTATTTCTTCAGAACTAAACCTGGCTGTATTTTGGATTTTGTGAATAGATCCCCATGAAGGCTTGGAAATTGATTGATTGATTTAATGCTATTTATTTCATTTCAGTGAACTCCCCCTGAATGCTTACTGACGTATATATTTCCTTAATAATATTAAGCACGGAAAAAATAATACACACAAGATTAATCTGATATTTTTTAATATTATGTATTTTACGCACAAAATAAGCAAAACACATTCCTGCACACAATCATGTACAATACAACAAATTATTCAAAGGAAAAAAACTTTGTACTAAGGTAAAATTGTTTTGTCAGCAGATATTGCACACATATTTGTCAAAATGCACATAATTTCTTCAAAACAAAAACTAAACATTGTCAACGTAATTGTCAAGCAAATGATTCAGATATAATCTGTTAATAGCTCCCTCAGTGTTGCAAAAAATGGAGTGTGCTGTCTTCTTGTTACTTGAAGTGTACTGAGTAGTATGCCGGCAACATGAAATCATATCCTCACTTTATTCATACGTATCTTTATTAAGAATAGTTGTTAAAATCCATTAAAAGTGAAAGATGTGTTTTTAATCTTTAGTATTTGGTCATATAAAATCAAGCAATATAATATTTCATACACATTTAATACTGTATCGACTCAGGAGTGTAACAATCATGTTTCCTTTATGGAGCCTGGGTGACCCCTGGGGACATGGATGGCACAGACAAGCTGTTTGGGGACACATACAAGCTAGATAGCATGGATATGTTGGTTGGGGGAAAATATGACATTGACAGGCTACAGACAACATGGCACTGATAGGCTGTTTGGGGACATAAATGGCACAGATAGGCTGTTTAAGGCCAAATATAGAACTGACATGATTTGGGAGAAATGTTGCACTAGAATACTGTTTAAGGGCAATACTTGAAGTGAACTCGGGGGGCTTAGAGAGGCAATTTTCGCAACGGGCCATGTGGTCACTAGTTATGTCCATGATGGCACCTGCCTTAAACATTTCTTCAGGTATAACATTGATTTGTCAAGATGCAGCCTTCTACCTACTGACAACAAGCCCGATCTATCTTGGCCACCTTCTGAAGCTCCAATGGATTATGGTATTTGTTTTCAGCAGCTAAATGACCACATCTGGGTTACTCTGGTATACAGCTTGCCTGGCTAAAATGGATCTCAGAAGCAAAGACAATTCAAGCCCTGTCTAGATGTAATTCCTTTATTGACATGTTTTACACCATTATTCACATTGGCTCCTTAACTGACTTCTTACTTGGTTAATTTATAATAAAATAGATATAAGCAATAATTATTGTCTATTTATTCATTTCCACTTAGTCACTTAGGGAAATTAATGTATGCACAATATTGGTAAAACATGACATATTGGATAATATACAGTACCAATTGGTGCAGATTTATCAGAGACTGACAGTTCAGATCTATATTAACATTCTAGGCATTAAAAATTAGCAGTGGTAGCACATAGATGTTTTGATTAAATCAGAATCTCCAAAGATAAATACCAGGACATCCAAGTATGTCAGCTTGTACATTTCTCTCTTTAGACTTAAAGGTGCTTCTACACTGCACAATACATTGGCCAAGTGCTTTATTATTATTATTATTATTATATCTATAAATTACCAATATATGCTGTAAAATTATAAAAGGGGTGAACAAAACATGCAAATAATAGGAGATATAGCAAATGAGAAAGATCAGTGAGGGCTAACCTTGGTACTAAAGAGGTCTGGAACTACATATCCCATGATGTCAGTCAAAAGGCTGACTCAGTATCATGGGATATTTATGGTTATATAATACATACAAGTGTTGCATGTATTAACTAGAAATATAATATTGTAATAGGTGTATATTCAAAGAATGTTTGAATAAAGTCTAGTATGGATCTTTTCTATTTAGTGACTAACAGACACAAAGTGACTTCCTAGTATTTAGCAATGAAGATCAGAGCCCATATTCTGTCTCTTATCTGTGTTTATGTCCTCTTTGAGTAAGTTCTATAGTTGATCACCCCCATTGTCCACTGTGGTCTCTATGCCAATTACATAGGATATAAGTTATAATTTGAATCTAATTCATTTTTTGAATCTTCTCCTATGACTATAATAAATTTCAGCTTAACACATTCCACATGCATGTTTGCTTTAACCATGTTATCTTTTCGCAGTGCTGATATTATCTGGGTAGTTTTTACTTAATTTTTATTTTGCTGAAAACTGTTAAAGCGACTGTATCACAGGAAAACGTTTCATGATTGAAAATGATCTATACATTGTGTTAGCAAAACTGCAACCTAATGCCTAAATTAGGAGAAAATATGTTTCAAATGTGACTGTGGAGTGTCCTGCTTATGAGATCACCTATGGCAGTGATGGTAAATGTTTTTTGGCCCAAGTGCCCAATTTCTGTCCGAAACCGATTTGTAGACCTCAAAGTGCCAGCACCGCATACACATACACATAAAAACACACATACTGACTCTCACACACACACTTATACTCATACACACACTTATACTCATACACCCACACACACACTCATATACTCACACACTTATACTCATACTCACATACACACTCATACACTCACACATACTCATACACACACAAAATCATACTGACACAGACATACTCATGCTGACACACACTTATACTCATACCAACACACACGTATACTCATACTGACACACACTGATACTCATACTGAGACACACTTATACTCACATTCACAATTATACTCATACTCACACACACTTATATTCATACTCACACAAACATATACACACAAAAAACGTATACATACACACTTATACTCATACTCACACACACTCATAGACACACACACACATACAGCCAGGTTCAGCTCTCACTGTTGCTTTCCGACCTGAACACTTCTTCACATAGCGCCAATTATCTGGAGAAGAAGCAGATGACCGGCAGCTCCCGTATTTTACCCACTGATGCCTGCTCCTCTCGGACGGAGCAGACAAGCGGTGAAAGCTGAACCTGGCCGCGTGCCATAGGTTCCGGCACCGTTGACCTATGGCCTAATATGTAAATGAACTGGTTGCCAATGGCAAATGTATAATTAGGTCACAAGTGATGTCATAAGTAAGAGATTCCACAGACAAATTTACAACACAATTTTCTCCTAATGAAGACATTTAAGTGCAGTTTTGCAAACATAATGTATAGATCGTTTTCAATCATTTTTTATTCTCTACATTCAAAGTAAAATAATGTTTAGGTGATACAGTCTCTTTAAACCTGCATCTATCTTTAAACAATGAAAAGAGAGGGTGCGCAAAATATAAAATAACTTACCTGATATTGAGTGGGACCTTGTATCATGTATCACTTTAAAAAGATATATAAAACAAAGAGGAATATAGTGTATAATTTCAGTCATTCATTAGGCACCCTTGGATAGAAGAATAGAGAAAAATATTTATAAAAGTTGAGTCTCTTCTATATAGGCTCAAGGGGACAGGGTTCAATGTATGGATGTGTTTCTTTTCACAGATTACAGGTTGCTGTGGTGTTGATATATTTGTTTACCACTACATATGTATTAACTCCTTCATGAAAATGCCCATATATCTATAGGTTCCCAGTGCAATGCATTGGTGACAATGCCTGTACATTTTGCCTTTAAAATGAATCGTGGAGTTTTAATTGCGAATTGTGCTATTTTTGGCTTTCCTTGAAGCTTCACAAGTGAAGGCTATCCAGGAAAGCAAAATAAAAATAGGAAATAGCTGCCAGAACCACCTGGGTTGCAGTCCAAATGTGACAGGCCAGTGACAATTGTCACTGACCTGTCAATCATGCCCCCTCACCCTACACAAATCGGGTGAGAGGTGTTTCAGGCTGTCTCTAATGGAGGAAAGTCTGAAACACCAAGAAAAGGGGCTGTCTTAGCCTGCAACAACTAAGACAAGCTGTCTCGGCTATTGCAGTGAAGTTTGTGATTAGGCAAGGGGCTAATCACAATCCATTCCCATCCTCCCACAAATTGGGGGTGGGGGTGGTGAGTTGATCTTGTTTGCCTTAACAGTTAACTTCAAAACAAAAGTGTGTCAGCTGAACATCCGGAACAAATCGAGGCTGGTGTCTTAGTATATTATATAGTGAAAAAGTTATATACATACTTTATTGGTCCTTCATACAAAATAAAAAACATTAAGCAGGGACAGTGAGACAAGAAAAAAGACTAAATGCTTAAACTGCCTTAACAGTTCCTGCTTACATTAATTACATCAAGTTTGTGTACTCAAGTCACCAGTGTGAATACTGTATAAAGTCTCCTCTGTAGGCTTCTTGGCATGCCACTGATGTTGGTATTCTTTCCATGCTATTAAGGCCCCTCCAATCTGCGATGATACATCTTCGCATTTATTTCTCAGATAGGCTTCATCAATTGGGGTGTTTTTCTATAGGGGTTATCTACCTAATGAAGTATGGAAATGCTGCACTATATTAATTTCTGTTTGTTGTTATACATATTTTAAAGTGATCCCATTCAATATCAGATAAGTTATTTCATATTTTGTTGCACCCTCACTTTTCACTGTTTATTTATTTACCTTTTGGTGTATTTGAGAGGTAAATAAACTTGAGTGGATTTGTTGCTTGTTGAGTTTTGAAGTTATATTAGAGCACCCACAATTTCATATGTTCGTTTATACTACATCTATCTTTATCTATTTTGGCCTTAAAGTCTATAGGCAGGAGACTTTATGACAAAACAAACTTTCAATATTTGTAAATGGCAAGTTCTGCACTAAGACAAATACTTTGCAATAAACAGGGTTATTAAATATTTATAACTGGGATATACACACAGTCATTTAAATGTTCATGGTACCAAACTCAATAATTTGGATGCGATCCTGTATTAAACGTACAGGGGAAAAAAATACCTAGAAATTCATTAAATATTCTCTGCAATGTAGAATTGCACATCAATTGTCCCTTGGTCCTTAATCCTCAGTGGCAAAATCCTCCACCGAGTCCATGACTTGTCAGTACATGGGATTAAAAAAAGGAAAGAGCACCAAAAATGCAAATAAAAAATGGTAAAACATTGTCACATAAAAGGTAAATAAAAACAAGAAATGCATTTTTTTATATCATAAGTTTTTATTAAATATGAAAAAGCAATTTACAAGTGAATATATACAAGTTAAACTTTTTTCCTATAGAGTAATCTTATATTCAGGCTTTTACTTTTTTTTTCTAAAGGAATATCCAAAGTTTGGGGGGTCGTCTTATAATCAGGGTCGTCTTAAATTCGAGCAAATACGTTATATGGTTGCACTGTGTAACTACATAATCTAAAAACCAACTACTTAACTACATAACCCAATAAAACCAATACACTAGGGCACTATCATCGTACTTATGTTTAATTAGTAAGTAAGTTGACAACATTGCCTTTCATTGATGTAGATTATTAATTGCAGTCCCAACTATTTTAAGAAAACTTTACACAGTAACAAGCACTATTCTTTGAGAGATCCTGAGGAAAACAGTAACTATGGTTTTCAGTAACAAGTTTATGAATATGTGATAAGATATAAAATCTTCTACTACACCTAACTCTCTGAAAATCAAATTCACTTTATGATGTTAGAAGCCAATCACATTTTTTTGGCCAATAGAGATAGAAATAACAATTTTATATGGCATAAAATGAGCATCTGCGCTCTACTTTGCCAATTGACAAATTCATTTTCTATCCCCATCAGATTTCACCATTGATAGCAGACATGACATTAAATACTGATGCTGTTTGTGAGAAGAAAACAAATATAGCATATTCACTAGTATTTACTTCAAAATATAACTAATACATTTGCATGGATAGGTCAAATGGAAGTAGAATCTTTAGAAGGAGATGTGACTGTACATGAAAATTTGTAGAATTCATTGGGGAATATCTAAACATTAGTGGTTATAGAGTAACAATATGAATGGATGTACAAAAGTAGTGCACACACAAATATTACACTTAATAATGGCACAATCTCACTGTGTGCCAATGGATACAGCTAACAACAAACAAAAGTCAGCAACATGCACAGTTTCTGAGCTTTTTAAGGTTGCTCTGTCACTATGTGTATCCCATTTATAACATAAAAACTACAAATGTATGCCTGAAATTGCATTAACAATATCTCCCCGACAAATGCAATTGTGTCTCCCTTTAAAAGTCCCCCCATATGTATTGAATAATTCTTATTATCATACATCTGATTTCACTGAAGTATAACCGTTTATTCCATATTCTTGTCAGGCCAGTTCAAACTATTTTACTTAGCAATAAGCATAGAGGTTAAGAACCATGTATAACTCTTAAAATCCTAAGTGTGGTCTTCCCTGAGGTACACAATTCTTCTTTAGTCCTCTTAATATGGCCTTTTTTCCAAATGAAAAGCTGCTCATTCCTTTTTTTTTTTTTTTTAAGCCCTCCCATTCCATTTTTAAGCCATTCTGTTCCTCTCCTTTAAGCCTGCCTCTTCTTTCTTTTCCAGGTATTGATCCGGGTGTTATTGATTTCTTTCTTTCCTTTTTTTCTTCTTGTTTTCCCCCTTCCTCTTTTCTTTTTCTCCTTTTTTCCCCTCTCTTTTAATTTCCTTTCTCCTGTTTTTTCCCTTATCTTTCATATCCTATTCTATCTTTTCTTTCCCATTCCCTTTCCTTCTTTTCTACTATTTTTCTTTAATCCTTTTCCTATAGTCTTCACATATGGAATATGGATCCTTTTTCTTTTTCACAGTTCCAACACAAAGTCGTTAAATATCATCTAAAAAGTATTTACAATATGTTTCATATAGTGTTAAATTATGAGAAAATGCTTTAATTGTCACATTTGCTTCCCTCCATTCTTGTAAGGGGAAATTACATCCCATTTCTTCTTAACATTTTATATTTTTTTGTATCTGGTTTTAATTTTTCTAGACATTCTCAATATTATTGTATGCCTTTATATTTTTGCTGCTCCTATATGCTGCTTTTATTTACTCCCTGTTGCGCATTTTACTATCTATTCATTTATTTTCCGTCTCTGAGCGCCTCTTTCTCTATGCTTAGTGTTGTTACTCTCGTCAAACAATTTAAAAAATTTTTGTTGACAACAAATTACTTGTAATGTTTATATCAAACTACTTTTCTAAACCTACTTAGTGATGATTGAATGAGAAGAGACATCTTTGATCTCATTATACATAATTCTAGCATGCCATGTTCCTACTTGATGACTTACAATTCTGAATAGTGGTGATGTTTTCAATCCTTTTTTTTTCATGGGAGACCATCAAATAACACAATATTCATATTTTATTATGTGTATATATATATATGTCTATAGATTTATCCTATTATTTTATTTCAGATATAGTATAGTTATACTTGCTATGCCTTCTAATGCTGGAGTTCACGGAAAATAATAAATAATTATAATCACCTTATGATGACCCCTAGACAGCTTGCTAATTTGCATACACATAGATACACACAGGGCCACCTCTGTCTGTGCTTCACAGGTTTGTTATAGATTTGTCCAGACCTTATTGCACTTTTTAGATAAATGGATGCTATACATATAGCTCAAACCTGTGTATTATATATAAATACAATTCTATAATGATGAGTTATCATACATAATAATATATCATGGGATGTTATGTAGACAATGTCACACATTTTTGTTCATTGAAACAACCTTGTTATTTTTGATCAAAAATAACACATAACATTATGAGAATCATAGCAATCTATTCAAATGCTTAAAAATTAGTGACTTAGAAAAAGAAAATATAATGAACATCAATGACCTCCTTGTTAAAGTGCAGTTTGCTAGTTTTACTTTAGGCTCATGGTGCAGTGTTACTATTTATATACTGATTTTTCAGTGCTTGATTTTGCAGATTTGACTAATTCTGCATCTATTCAAGTACATTTTAATGTCATGTTTTATATTGGAATTGTTGTAGTCACAGCTTGATTACTTAATTATTTAATACAGTAAATTATCAAAGCATTTTGTGCCAGATTCTGTGCATTTACATTAAAATAATAATAATTAGTTTTGTAGGACAAGAGTAAACTTCCTATAAATAATGTGGTAGAGAAGTGAGAGTTCCCTAAACTCCACGTAAGATGATACTTGACAGCAATAATGGCATATCTTTACACTCTACTCAATATGCCCCAATCTGGAACGGACTTGGGCCAGATGGTGGCATAAAGCACATCTGTGTAGAAATCCACAGTTTGGCTACCCAATATGGCTGATTTGGGCACAAATCGGCAATTTCAGAGAATTTCAGGTTAGCTTTCAGAATATTTCAGAGAAGAGAGAGAAAAATCTAAAAGAGGCACTATCCCTGTGTGCACCAGAATAGTATGCAAATTTAGTCCCAAGTTGAACACCTTTTGTGTGCCTGATAAGTAAAGAACAACGTTTGTCACGAATAAAAAGTAACAAACAGTGTTTGTTCTTTTTTCTTTTTCCGACCAATCCTTTATACATCTGTTCATGACATATATTCTTGTTGCATAACATCTTCATATATTTATTTTGATGTCTATGGCTCATTGGCATACATTATTAGAGACATAGTAGGCATGTAAGAAGAATTTACAGCTAAATTAAATGCTACCATTTAAAGTAAATATGGAAATATTAAAATGTTTCCACTACTCACGTTTTATGCTGTGAATTGGACTCAGGAGGTGAGGTGCACCTTTGCTATCAATTATTCAAATTATAATGCTATCATTTGTGTTAGATACAACACAGTGATATAACACAGATATTGTAATGTCATGTACCAAAATGGAATGTATTTTTGCATTATGTGATTCACAGTTCTTCATAGAAGCAAATGTAACATTTAAAGAATTTGACCCATAAATGAGTCGGTATTATCAAACTAACAGTGCAGAGAAATATTAACTGCTATAACCTCATAATGTCTTATTGGTTTGAATAGCCTACAGCTGAAGCAGGGAATTCTGGGTCTCAAACACTGTTAACAATATTAGGGACACATTTAATGGAAATCACACACAAAGGACATACAGAGCAGACACAAAGACGGAAGCAAAGATTAAATCACCTGTGCTCAAGAAATGGATATCTTCAGGCATTCAAGTGCATAACATCGTCTTGAACTGAGTAATTCTGAAAAAATTATACATATATTTGTTTGTTAAGTAGGAATTATGAGCTATTAACAATTATCAGACAGGAAGCATGGTTTGTTTATTGGACAAGTGTCAATACAACTGTATATATGTTCAGCAGGAGCTTGCATAAATATGCTATCAATGCATTGTTTAGGGTAGCAGACAGCAGATACACAGACAGGGGTGCCTATTTCATACGAAAGTGAAGAACTAAGGATTATTTGTCATGTTTGAAAGTTCAGCACCTCACATTTTTATGTGTGCAGCAAGTCGGGCAAAAATAGTTTTTTTTGCAACATATAAAAGTTGAAAATTGCATATAGCAAGATAATTCCATATAAATACATATAAAACGTGCAATATAATTGCTAAATTATTCATAATTTGAGAACTGACTAAACTCACACAAACCATTGTCTTATTCAAACATGTAACATATAAACAACTTTTCTCAAGCTGAGTAAACATACAGGGCCCTCTATGTTATGCTCATTAATAATCCAGGTCCCTTCTGAAGGCATCTAACTTAATTACTAGCACCACCATAGCTTTATTGTCCTTACTGTAAAAAAAAACCTTCAACTGTTGTAGACTATATCTCCTTTGTTCATGTTTTAGAGGGTGACCTCTTATCCTTTGTACTATTCTGTCAATGAACAGGTCTTTAAAAAAGCCTTTAGTATGAGCCATTATCATAGAACTTTAACTTTTCTAGCCTTTCTTTATAACTAAAACTTTCCCGTTATTAGTTTTTTCTTCTGCACTTTCTCTGTTTCTATAATGTGTTTTTTTTTTTTTTTTAAAAAGGCACCAATAATTAAACTGCAAATTCAAGGTGGGGTCCAATTAAATTCTATAACGGTGGTATATTATACAAGCCATGCCTTCCCTTTTAAGCACTTATGCACTTATGTATCCTGCCTTTGCTGCTATTCTAGTCCAATATTCTATGCATTAGCTGTGGTTTCTTCCCTCGCCAAATAAAGCTGACAAAACTGTTCTTTAACATAATCAGCAACCATACCGGGATCTTTGAAGACACCATCTGGAACATGTACGACCATTTTGGGACTATGTAGGGATTGATCATATTTATTCTCCCCTGCTACACTATCTCCAAGTCTCTCCATGTCTTCAACAGGTAGTGTGTCTGGTGCAGTAACCCCAAGAAATTGACCTCCATCATCAGGCAGCTTTAGTTATTTTTATCCCCAGATAATTTCAATCTTTTTTGAAAAATCATAATTCACTTTGATCCACTTGTTTTCTTTGTATTTAAATTTAGATCTGATATCATGTTCTTATTTGTATTAATCTTATAATTCAACACTATACTGAATTCACTTATTTCTTTCATAAGATGTCTCAGAGAATTTTTGGGGTCAGTTATACTAAGCATCACGTCATACACGTGATTTATTTTTAGTTCCTTCTGTTAACTTTAAAAAGCTTTTATATAACTGTTATCCCAGTATTTGTGACAAGCAGTGTTCATTTTGAGTGCAAACTTTAATTTTGTTTGAGTCACGGTCTTTTGACTAAAATGGCATTTTAGTTTAGTTGTATTTTAGTCATCTGAATTGTTTAGTTTTAGTCTAGTTTTAGTTGACTAGATCTCCCGTAGATATTAATCTACTTAATCTCCAGCAGTGAGGGAGGCCAGAAAGTCACAGTGAGCCTGTGTCTCAGCCAATCTAGCTGTAGATAAAGTCAGGGGACTGGGCGTTGGGAACCAGAATTCCAAATAGGTACATTCAATAGTCCCTCCCTAACATTTTAGTCAGCTGACGAATTTTGAAGTGGATTTTAAATTTAGTTTTAGTCCTATTAACTTGTTTTTATTTATTTATTATTTAGTTTTAGTCACTGAAAACATGCAGTTGACTAAAACCATGATGAAAATATTAAGTCGACATAATTAACACTATGGTTCCATTTAATGATTGTAATGTCCTATAGATTCTTTTAAATATGATATCTTTAGAGCCAAGAACTCCTGCTGGCTCCTGAAAAATGAATATAAAATTTATTTTAAGTAAATTTCTTCATAAATCACATACTCAAACATAATAGTTTACATTTTTTCTAGATTATCTTGCTGTTTTTCAACAATATTTTGGATTCCACTCTTTAAATCATTAATATTTGTCAATGAATCATTGCATATTTTGTCTCTGTGTCCTTCCAGCATTTTGGTATACAAGTTCCTGTATACACTATCCAGATTTAGAAGGAGAAGTTTGCAGTGGGCTCAAGGGTAGACTATTATGCTGATTAGATTCCATCATCTCTTCCTTCTCATCCATTTAATGCTTCTTAAAACTTTCTCTGGGAAAGTTAGTTGCTTTTTTGTTTTACTTTATTTCTAAGTACAGAGATGAGAATTATGTTATTAGTGATTTATTTGCTTGGTCTCTTTATCGTATTTACCTTTTTTTGCTAATCTTTTGTCTTTGATTTCTTCTTGAGGTCATTTTCTGGGTATTGTTATATTTTTGTATTGTTCCATTTTCTTGGTGATTTTCAAGTTTGCATGTATATTATTAAAGTTTCCAGCAGAAATATATATACTATTCAAAGTTTGCTGTTGAGATGCCTTGGCCCTTCAGATGTTAAATATCAAATTAACAAGGGATCAGTCAGTATATATTTTTTTTTGTCACTTTTCCACTGATAACTTTGACTTAGTAATAGAATATCCACCAGTGCTTGTTCAATTATTTGGATGCTCAGCCATTGGGGATGTAATTTATAAATGAAGAATCGTCAACAGATCTTTTGTCTCTTATTTGCAATTTGTAAATATAAATAGGTTTTACTGATGTTTTAAAATCTAACAGTGCCTTGTAACTCATATGTTGTTTTCAGACTTAAACATGTTTAGCAGTTTTTAAACAAATGTAAAAAAATGGAGGTAATTACAAAATTCCAAATCCAAGCAATGCTCAAGCTAGCCACCAAATTAGAGGTAGATCACAGCTGACACTTCTCTTTAAGAAAGTTCCTAGTTCTTGGCTACCTTTATCAACGTTTATGACAAGTTGAAGCCACAGTAACACAGTGTTTAACTGAAGTTTGAGATTGGGAATCAAAACTTATTGCCCCTGCAGCAACCCCAGCACAAAACTTTGATGATGGGGTTGATGATGATCAGCTAAAAGTTGGTTACAGGGCAACAGAGTGCAATAGTTTATCTTCAACCATATACACACATTTAGGCAGTCTTTTATACATTTTAGGTGAAATTATTTGCACTTAAGGGTCTAGTCACTAAAATTCAAGATTAGCTTGAGGAAGTAATTGGAGGCAAAATAATTGAAGCTATTTTCAAAGGTGGAAGTTTCGAACCTGGGTTTTTTTTCTAAGTCAAACTCCGGTGTTGAATTTGACTTAGTCTCAAAATGAAAGTTACCTCCAAAGTAAAATTTTTGTGAATAGACCCATTAGTGTCACACCCTTACGTGCTCATGTCCTCACCGCGCCCCAAAACGTTGCTAAGAGTTGAGTATCGAAAGTTGATCATCCAGTGCAATGTGAAAAATGTATGTAGTAAAAGAATTGGAAGAATGAAAGGGTATGTTCTGCTAAAGCTGGTATGTGTACAGTGGGGGTGTATTGCAATGGTGGTATCATGTGGTGATGGGATTTGTGTTCAGAGGACGACATTGATTACTGAATGGCCTAATTTAATGAATGTAATTTAAATGGTCATTTGGATCACCGAAGTGAACCAAAATTTGGGGCTGTGATTATAAAATAATAATTGTAATTTGATCTTGTAGTCAAAAATGAGGTAATATGTGCTATCACACACAGTTATAAAGTGTTTGCTTTGATATGTTTTTACATTCATTAAAACTCACACCGAATTAACCAGCTTTAAGGTATTAAGGTATGCCAATAGGAAGTATGACTGAAGAATTTCCAGCTTTAAAATGTGTTTTATGTCATATTTTTCTACTAACTTCAGCCTGGGACACTTGACAATGCTATTATTAATAAAGTCAAAAGAGCTTTAGAAGAAGCTGAATTGCTTTCAGGAAATATGCCTTGCTGTCTGAAGTGTTGCACTGGCATGATAAGTTGGTACAGGGGCTTTTCATGACATAAATGCACAAGAGATAAATGATATTTCTTAAAGTACAAAGTGACAAAAGAACAAGATGATAGTCTACATGCTCAATGAACAGAGAATAATAAACTCCAGTTTAGTCCAAACATAGTTACAGAACTTTTATTTTGTTTGTTGGTAGAAAACTATAATGATATTAATAAAGCATTTTTCTACAGGAAATGGAAATGAACATATTAATTCATGAGTGTATTGTGAACACACTATGCTTTAAACAAGAAAGCTAAACAATGCAAAATGCTCATGAATGTATACTCATTCATACTCACTCATACTGTATATTACTAGCTGTAATAAAATATGAGATTGTGTCACTCAGATCATAATATAGTTGTAATCTAATTGGGATACATTCACAAAAGGATCATAATGCAAAATAAAATTAAAAAGTAAATATTTTTTTATTCTCCAGTTTTCTATATAACTTTTGTTTTCATTTTCCACATAAATGTAATTACATGTATCTATTTATACTCTCCTGTGTTCAGTTCTTTATTTATTTTGTATTACTTTATTTTTGGCATTTTAATTTTTTTCAGCTAATGCTCCTTTTCCTCACTTTGGCCTTTTCATTTTTTTTCAATGTCTTCTGTTAATCGTACTGAGTTTAAAAACTGCCATGTCTCTCTATCTCCCTCAGTCACTCAAAATGAATACACATTACACCAATACAAATTACCACAAGGTGGTTTGGTTCTGTTACCCGCCTACCTGAAGCCACTTCTGCGTTGGTCCTGGCTGTCCTCGCATCGCTGACTCCTGCTCTGTCGGGTTTCCCACATGGCTAACAGGCTCCACCATTGCTGCCACAACTCAATCTGCCCATTAAAGCTACAGCCTTTATATGTAACCTTTGCCACACACCCAAATCATTCCAAAGACACCAAATTCACATAAATAGGTCTCATTCATCTCTCATCCTTGCCTGTGTTAGCATTCTCTTGCATTGTATTTGTTTTATTATTGTTCCTGATTTTCTCCATGTTTTTGACCTTTGGCTCGTTGTTGACTTCTCCTTGTCTGCTACGTTCCCCTTTTTTTTAACTCCATTATCCAAATTTTGTTGACCTCTCCAATCCTTGAATCATGGAGAAGCCTAAGAAAGAACAGCATCGCCTTATGCGTTTTATCCATAGACATAGATCTACAAGGACTCCTCAAATCCCAAATTTGTAAAATGCATCAAAGAATTTTGAGAACAGAGTTGGATACAGGATCTCGCATCAGAGAGCCAGGGGGGTATAGGTATAAAAAGTCGACATGTACAAAGAGCATACCACTGTAAAGGATATGTAAAATGTATAACAAATGTATTACCGCATTTGCTCGAATTTAAGACGACCCTAAGTATTAGACAAGTGCATTCGTTTTCGGACGAATGCATTTTCGTCCGAAAATAGCATTTTCGTCCATTCGTCCGAAAAACGAATAACGAAAATGCTAAACTAACGAAAGCTGAATGAACGAATGGTTAATAAACGCTAATAATTTGTCCATTCGTCCATTCGTGCTATTGGCATTCTATAAACCGAAATAGAGTTGGTTTATAGAATACCAATAGCATTACATACATTCCATAAACCGGCATAATGAACTACTTTCGGTTTATGGAATGCATGTAATGCTATTGGTATTCTATAAACCGACTCTATTTCGGTTTATAGAAAGCCAATAGCACGAATGGATGAATGATTTTCGTTTATTAACCATTCGTTCATTCGTTCATAGCATTACATGCAGAGAGAGTCGGTTTATTGACTTTCGGTTTATGTAATACATGTAATGCTATTGCTATTCTATAGACCGAAATAGAGTCCCCATTCATACGTATAGGTCATTTGACCTATTCGTATGAATGGGTACTCTATTTTGGTTTATAGAATACCAAGAGCATTACATGTATTCCATAAACCGAAAGTCTATAAACCGAAAGACATTCAGTTTATAGACTTTTGGTTTATGGAATTCATGTAATGCTATTGGTATTCTATAAACAGAAAGTCTATAAACCGAATGTCTTTTGGTTTATAGACTTTCGGTTTATAGAAAGCCAATAGCCTTACATGTGTTCCATAAACCTAAAGTCTATAAACCGAATGTCTTTCGGTTTATAGACTTATGGTTTATGGAATACATGTAATGCTATTGGCTTTCAGTTTATAGACTTTCGGTTTATGTAATGCTATTGGTAGTCTTTTTTTTTTTTTCTGATTAGAAAATTGTATTTGTTATTTTTCAAAACATTACCTTACATTACATCATTTCATAATATACATAACATCATCTTATATAAATACAGTGTTTTATCATATTCAAGATTGTATAAAACATAAAAGTATTGTTGTTACATCACCAGTAGAGATAGCAAAGGACTGATTGGGTAGTCTGGCTCTGGCTAGATGATATAGTTTGGGTATCAAGTAGGCTCTTCATTTAACTAACACTCTTACCTCTTAATCTCTCTCTTCTCCTCCCCTACTCCTTTTCTCCCAATCCCTAATGGGTATTCATTTCTATTTTCTAGCTCTTTCTCTACTTTTCTTACCTTCTCCATTCCGTCTCCGAAACGCTCCCGTCCACTGACCATCTTTATTTTTAGTTTATCTCTACGATAATAAGTGATAACCATCGAGCAGTCGTGCTTGCTTCTTATTCATTTTATAGGAGCTAGTTGTCTTAATTCCTTTTAAGTTTTTACGAATTTAACTTAATAGCACGCTAACATTCATACATTCTTACATATCATCATACAAACATCACAGCAGTGGGTATTTACGGTTAATAGTTCTATAGGTTGTCAAGAGATGGAGGGGGCAAAAGAGTTCCAATTATTTAATTCTAATAATGACCAAGTCTATCCCTACATCACAATCGGGGTAGGTACGGTGGATCGTCTGTTTCACACCCCTACTTCAAATATATGTTCTGTCAACTCGCAGATAATTTTCTGATTCTTTGTTCCGTCCTCTGTCCTCTCCATCTGATACCAGACTGACCAAATTTTATTATATTTGTCTTTCCCTACTAGACTTTTGTCGCGAAAATGTTTTTCAGCTGTTGCCTGGAGTTGAATTTGTGCTCTCACTTCTCCCCAAGTTGGGGTTTCTGAAATGTTCCAATATCTGGATAAACATATCATAAAGGCCACCAAGATGTTAATGCTCAAAATTCTCTTTGATTTATCTATGTCAGGTAAGTCTAGATGGAATAAGTATATCTGGGGGGTAATTTCTTCTTTATGATCTAGTAGTCTTACAAAGAGATATGCCAGTTTCTCCTTGTACTCTTTAAGTTTGTCACATTCCCACCAGATATGTATATGCATCCCTGGTTTAATGTGGCATCGCCAGCAAGTATCATTCGGGTCTGTTGAAAATGTCGCCAACCTTACTGGTACCAAGTACCATCTATGAGTTAGTTTAGAAAACTGTTCCTGGATATTTATACAATGGACTGCCTTTATAATTTCTATCCATGTTCTATTCCATGCTTCCATTCCAAATGCCCTTCCTATATCTTTTTCCCATCGGAGAATTGTATCCGGCTTTTCTAATGTGTGGTATGATTTGAAGAATGTCGTGGAAATCACATTCTTTGTTATTTCGGAAAGGATGTATTTATCCCAGTCTGATTTTTGAATCGGGGGATTGGCCATGAGGAAGTACTTAACTCTCAGATACCTGAACATTTCACTGGGTAGTAATTTCAATTTCTTACTTATTTCGTTAAAAGTTGCTAATTGACCCTCCATATATAGGTCGTCAATAGTCCTTATCCCTGCCTCTTTCCAGTTGTCTAGTTGAGATGTAATATATGTAATGGAGCCATTTTGGAGAGTTGGCTGTCTATCTTTAGTGTTTTTTTTTTATTCTATACCATGTAGACATGATATCTTTCACTACTCTTGAGATGATCTTTAAGTTAGCATAGAATTTTTGTGGGAGCAGTAATGGCAGAAATGACAGATCTATGTTTTTACACTGAAACTTTTCAATATCCAGCCAACCGATATCTCTATTGTTGGGATTTTTCCAGGCTAGAACAAATTTGTGTTGGCACGCCTCATAGATTTTTCTAAGATTAGGGTATCCCAGTCCGTTTTTATTCAAGCTTTGCTTAGTGTTTGACTGGGAATACAGTTTTTTTTGGCTGCCCAGATGTATTTTGAAAATAGTAAATCAAAATCTCTTAGTATACTATTTGTGATCTTGTATGGAATTATTCTAAAGAGATAGGTTAACTTAGGGAGAAGATAAGATTTTAATATATTAATGTGACCAAGCCAAGAGATTTCCAATTTAAACCAACGTGATGTACCGTATTTGCTCGATTATAAGACGAACCTGATTATAAGACGATCCCCCAAACTTTGGATATTCCATTAGGAAAAAAACTTCAAGCCTGAATATAAGACTACCCTATAGGAAAAAAAGTTCAACTTGTATATATTCACATGTAAATTGCTTTTTTTAATAAAATATTATGATATAAAAAAATGTATTTCTTGTTTTTATTTCTTCTTATGTGCCAATGCTGCCTCCCTCTTTCCCTTGCCCCCATTTTTCTCTCTCTCTCTCCTTCCCTTAGTGTTGTCTCTCTCTAGTGTTGTCTCTCTCTCCCCCTCCCTTTGTCTCCCCCTCGCTCCCCTTGTCTGTTTCTGCACCCCCCTTGTCTGTCTCTTCAAACCCCCTCCCTCCCCTTGTCTCTGTCTCTAACAACCCCCCCTCCCCTTGTCTCTGCCCCCCTCCCTCCCCTTGTTGCTCTCCACCCCCCTCTGTCCTCGTCCCCCATGTTTTTTTTTAAACCCACCCACCCTCCCTCACCTTTTAATTGGTCCCTGGTGGCTAGTGGGGGCAGCCGGGGGATGTCTGCACGATGAGCGCAGACTCCCTTGCTGCCGCCCGGCACGATCGCCGGGACTTCTGTCTCGAAAGCGGAAGTACCCGGCTTCTTCACAGAAGCCCCGGCGGTCGTCCCGGGCGGAAGCAGGGGAGTCTGCGTTCATCGCGCAGACACCCCCTGCTGTTAGAGAGGGGGATCCAGGTCCCCTGCAGCTCTGCTGGGGACCTGGATCGCTGTCTTATAATCTGACCTCAATTTGAGGTCAGATTATAAAATGAGCTCGATTATAAAACGAGGGGGGTTTTTCAGAATTTTTTTTCTGAAAAAAACCTCGTCTTATAATCGAGCAAATACGGTAATTACTTGCATTTCTGTCAATAGAGACATATAATTTACTCTTACAATATTTTCTAGACATGGTACGATTTTTATACCTAGGTAATTAATACTTTCCTGTCTTTTTACTTTTCCTTTCATCTTCATTATGGCTATCTCTTGTCCTGGTGTTAAATTTCTTACTATAATCTGTGTTTTTGTTAAATTCAAACTATAATTTGATAGTGAGCCGAATTGTGTCAGTGACTCCAGAAGAGCAGGTATTGAAGTGTCTGGCAAGGATAGAGTCAACATTACATCATCCGCATACAGAGTTATGAGGTGTGTCTGACGACATGTTGTTATACCCTGTATCAGGTCACATTTCCGAAGCATTTCCGCCATAGGCTCCATTGAGATGGCATATAGGAGAGGGGCGAGTGGGCACCCCTGTTGCGTACCATTCCAGATGGTAAAAAATTCCAAAGCCAGAGAAGGACCCGTAATCCTTGCACGAGGAAGTGTATACAAAGCCATTATCCATTTTAAAAAGACCCCTGAGATACCGAATGTATTCAATGTTGCTTCAAGATATCTCCAATCTACTCTATCAAAGGCTTTCTCAGCGTCCAAAGCCATTAAAACTGCTGGTATTTTGCCTTGATGGATTATCTCCATAATGCCTAGTACTCTGCGAACATTATCTGCTCCTGTTCTTCTAGGCATAAATCCTGTTTGATCTGGATGGACTATATCTAGTATCACTTTATTCAATCTTAAGGCCAAAATCTTGGAATACATCTTCACATCTATATTGATAAGAGAGATGGGTCTATAATTACTTACAAGGACTGGGTCCTTCCCTGGCTTCGGGAACAGGGAGATGGAAGCTTCTAGCATTTCCGGAGGGAATATGGAGAGGCCTGAATCTGTGTTATATAGCCTGGTTAGAATCTGAACTATCTCATCGGTCAATACTTGAAAGAATAAGGAGGTGTATCCGTCGGGCCCCGGCGCTTTGCCTCTCTTTACATTTTTTATTACTTTAATTACTTCTTTGCTATCAATTGGAGCATTCAGAGTTGTATGTTGTTCCTTTGTTAATTTAGGAAGGTCAAGAGATTCCAGAAAGTTTGTTATCTCTATATCTGAGACTTTTGTTTATGGTAAATTATATAACGTTTCGTAATAATTTTTAAATGCCTCCGCGATTTGAGTGGGGGAAATGCATGTTTTACCTTTATATATAATTTTTTTAATTCTATTTCGTTGGTTTTGTACTTTGAGTCTTCTAGTTAGATCTTTCCCTGTTCTATTATTACTATTATACCAATGGGATTTAAGGCGTCTTAATGCCTGATCGCATCTTAATTCTAAGGTGCTGTTCAATTTGTTCTTGTATTTTTTTCTAATCTCCTTCCCTCCCTCTCAAGTTGGATTTATTTTGTTATCTCTCTCCAATTGGGCCAGTATTGGATACAATTCTGCTAGATTTTTCCCTTGTTTTTTTCCTTAACCAGGCAGCCTTCCTAATCAGTTGGCCTCTCAATACACATTTTAAGGTACACCACAAGATCTGATCACTAACCTCTGCATTATCATTTAGATTTAAAAAATCGATAGCCTGTTCCTTTAGCCTGTCTATATTCCTCTGTTTTTAAAATACCTTCATTGAGTTTCCAGTTACTCCTTGTTCTGTATGCTGGATTGTCACTCAATTCTACAACAACTGGTGCATGGTCTGACCATTCAATATGCCCTACTCTGGAGTTTAGACATTCTTGTATACGTGGGCCTAGCATGAGGAAGTAGTCAATTCTCGAGTATGAGGAATGGACTCCCGAAAGGAAAGTGAAGTCCTTTTCCTCCGGGTGCTGCACCCTCCACACATCATAAAGGTTGTGCTGGAACAAACATGTTGAGAAATTTTCGGCTTTTTTCCTCATTCTGGCATCATTCCTGCATCCCCCTGGTGCTCTCCTGTCCAAATCAAAATTTGCAATAGCATTTAGGTCACTCCCTATTACTTGTAAACCTCTTGAGATCTTTTCTATATGCTCCATAGATGTGTTAATAAATCTAATTGTTCCATCCGAAGGTGCGTATAGGTTTACTAAAGTGTATGTAATATCATTGACCTGACAGATAAGTGTCAATTGTCGCCCTTCCTTGTCTATTTCATGATATAAGTATTCAAATTTTATTTTTGCAGAGACAATTAAGGCCACTCCCCTCTTCTTTTTATTTTGCATTGAGGACACATATACAATCTGGTATCTACTTTATTTCCATCTAGACTTCTGGTCCCTCCTACTTTTTCCTTCTCGAGGAGGTTATATAAGTAGGACCGTTTATGAGGGGAGTTTAATCCGTGCGAGTTAATAGTCATCATTCTAGGAGAGACAATGGTCAGGGCGCGCTCTCCACAATCGGTCTCTCTGTACCCCCTCCATGTCCATCCCTATGATTCCACTGCTGTCCACAAACATTCTAAAAATACAATACACATGAAAACAACCGTTGTCTGCATATGGTGAGACGAACGTCTCCACCATATGCCGACCAAAAAAATCGAAAAAAGTTCCCTGTACCATCAGGGTAAAAAGCATGTTAGGCCCACTTCGGAGCAAGCTTTATCGTGAATTTTTACAAAAACCATTCTGCTATTCTGTATTTCTATCTTATTATAGAGGTGTCTAAGAATGGAATTTTCCTCTCTTATTTATCTTGATTATTTACACATTTATTTATTCTGATTAATGCCCTTATCCTTCCCCCCAATTAATCTATGGCTGCACCGTAGGTACCTCCAGTCCTCTATGGGAGTGGTTAGTGTCACTGTCCTTCCCCCCTGTTGGTCTTTAGGTATAAAATAGGTGCCTCCAGTCCTCTATGAATTGGTCAGGAGGGATAATTCTTCCTTATATTCCAGAAGGTTTTTGTCTAGGTCTACCTTAATTTTAGAATATAATGAATCTAGTGCGGTCATCAGGGCTGCATGTGTTATGTAATTAAGAGGTTCATAAGTACTCGCTTCCAAGGAGTGTTCTGCTGAGGATTTTTCCGATGCTAGTGAAGTCTCCATTTGGTCTTTGGGAGAGTAGTAGGCATTAATAGGTTGTATTTTGTTAGTTTTATTTCTCAGTTTTTCTCCTTTCTCCACTTTGTCCTGTTTGTCTCCCTTAGGCGCCATAATATCAGGGAGCCCCAGATACTTCTACTTGAGAGAATAGGACTTATTATAATAAGCGGATAGCAGGTATATTTAGTTAGGCGGGATTTACTGAGCACTTTACGTTCTGCTTGAGAGTATGAAACTAATTGTAAGAAACAGGCAGCAGTTATATACAGTTGAAGATAAGGAACTTATTGTGAGTTCATATAGGACCTCCCAGTGTATGGAGTCAGTCACCGGGCTACTGATAATTAGGCAGATTTTCTGTGTCTAGGTGCTAGTCGCTCTGATACCCCACCGCGCGTCAGTAGCGAAAAGTTACCTGTCACAGCTCTCGATTTAGTGTGTGTCTTCGGCGGATTTTCTTGGACTGGATACTCCAGGGGGTTCTCCGTTTGAGCTCGGATTTTCTGTAGTAATGTCTGGCGCCAATCGTGTTAGATGTCTGCCACCATTCGTCAGTCCTATCTCCAGGCAGCTCTCTGCATTTCCGCAAAGCTCGCTCACTCCGATCGTGCGGGCCTTCTCATGCTCCACCCTCACGTTGCGTGCGTGCTACGTCATCCTCCTCCAGCCCTCCAATGCTCTTGGTATTCTATAAACCGAAATAGAGTCCCCATTCATACGAATAGGTCAATATTCCTATGATTGGGGACTCTATTTCGGTTTATAGAATACCAATAGCATTACATGTATTTCAGAAACTGAAAGTCTATAAACCAAAAGACATTTGGTTTATAGACTTTCGGTTTATGGAATACATGTAATTCTATTAGCTTTCTATAAACCGAAAGTCTATAAACCGAATGTCTTTCGGTTTATAGACTTTCGGTTTATGCAATACATGTAATGCTATTGGTATTCTATAAACCGAAATAGAGTCCCCATTCATACGAATAGGTCTTTCGGTTTATAGACTTTCGGTTTATTGAATGTATGTAGGTCAATTGATTCGTACGAACGAATAAAACGAAACGAAAATAATGAACTAATTTCGTCTGAAACGAATGCAGTAATGAACGAATTTTTTTTTAGACGAAATAAATAACATTTTCGTCCGAATGGACGAAAACGAAACGAAAATTTTAGTTTTGCACATGTCTACTGATTATAAGATGACCCCTCAAACTTTTAATATTCCTTCAGGAAAAGCCTGAATATAAGACTAGCCTATAGGAAAAAAAAAGTTTAACTTGTATATATTCACATATAAAATTGCTTTTTAATATTTAATAAAAATGATGATATAAAAAAATGCATTTCTTGTTTTTATTTCCATTGCAGCCTCTCTCCCCCTAAACGTAGTCTCTCTCTCCCCCTCCAAACGCTGTCTCTCTCTCCCCCTCCCTCCCCCCAGCTCTGTCTCTCTCCCTCCCCCCTCCCCTTGTCTCTCTCCCTCCCCCCTCACCTTGTCTTACTCTCCCTGGTGGCTAGTGGGGACACTTCTTTAATAAACTCCTGAATGCTGGGCATAAAGTGCTGGTACTTCAAACTGCAATCTCACTTTCTCCACAGCCAATCACTCCAGATAAAGTGCAGATGAAATGGTGGCCAAGGGCCTGGAAATGTGAAAAAAAAATATGATGATTCACAGCCCTGCAATAGATATGACTAATCCGTATTTTGCATGTCCAGGTCCTTGGTAACTTTATCTTATGTAACTGGCAGTGGAGAATGTGATATTGCCCTTGAAGTACCAGCACTTTATACCCAGCATCCAGCACTTAAATAAAATACATTTTACATATACTATACAGTGTTATGCTATTTGCACTTGTTCCTTTTTTCCACATATAGCCACTCGGGTATCTGATGAGACATCCAGTCCAGTGTCCAAAGCTGTTCTCAAGATACTCTGTTGCTTTCTTCCTTCATTATTGCCATCACCTGGCACAGCACATTGCCTGAACTCTTGCCACAGAACAAGAATGCAAACCTTAGTACTTAGTAAAAACACACGATTACCCCCTCATGTGCATGTTACAGCATCAACTCAGTGAGGTATCTTGCCTGGCATTCAAACAAATATTTAAACAAAACACCTCATCCTTGGATTCAAAACAAATATGGCATATACAACAGATACTGGTTTCTACAATACAACCTCAATAACCACAATACATAATCGCTATATAGTATTGTATTTGAATAATTTCCACCCCACCCCAAGACAGATACACAGATTACATATTTTGAGGGGCATCGTAGTGATCACAAGCATTAATTTTCTAGAGCCATCATTCACTCAGAGGCACTTTGAAAGACTTTTTTTGTAGCAGTTTATGAGCAGTGGTCCATTTCACACAATTTTGGAGTCATTGTATTTCCTAAAATTGATTTTGCAAGCTGAGCTCTACAAGCATTTCAACTTTCGAAAGGCAGCGACAAAACATCTGCACTGCAAAACCTATTCCAAAGTTATTTATATAATGTGCTGTGTAAAGACGAAAAAAATCTCCCTAGACATCCAAATCTCCTGTATGTTTAATGAAGAGTCTGGGAACACAATCTGATTTGGACACCATCAGATAAAAGTAATCGACCATTATCAACACTTTCAAATGCATGTATTTATTTACCTTAAATGGTTCGACATCTAACTTCCCACATTAAGCAATAGATTGTGTGCTATTCATGGCCTCCTTTAAAAAAGGAATATCTCTAATAACAGTTGTTCTTTCCTTTCATAAACGACCGTGTAGCACTTATAGCAGCCATAGTCATTTCAATAAACTAGCTTTAATGACTCCTGATATTAAAAAATGCCTCAAGCCAAGATATACCAAGTGTAATAATATAGTTATATTTTACAACGGTAATAAAATTAAAGAAAGACGCAAATTTATTAAGTTAACCATTTCACAGTCATGCCTTTCCTTTCTGGCTGAAAACTGCAGTATCAAAGTCACAGACTGATTTGCTATTATAACGGAGACACTGAATTCGTATCCCTATCAAAATGTGGAGATTGTGTTTATATTGTAGAGAAAATAAAGGCTTTGTAGTGGCAGTCAAGCAACAGTAACAGAGGCACTGAAGTGATTCGAGGTGCATGCTCTTCTTCAGTATGGCATCCACGATCACCGTGTGGTGTTATAATGTTGCCCTGGGAGGTCACATTTTGCTGTTGCTTGATGCTTGGATGTCAAGACATAATTTCAACACAGTCAAAGCATAGGCAGTGATCATTGATCACTGTCTATGCAGGATTCAAAATGGGAAACGTACATTGTCCAATGTCACAAAGGATTTAAACTAGAACTTCAATGAATAGACCCCACTGTGTTAAAGTGTATAGGTTCAATTGAAAATCCTTCAAATAATCAAGACAAAGAATGTTTTGGTCCACTACCACAATTTTGTTTATTATGGTAGATTGCTATTATCTCAGTTTGTGCACCAATATATTCTATGTCTCATTTTTTACTAACAAGTAAATAATAAGAAATATATTTTGCAAATTACTTACCTCATTAAATATTTTTTCCTTCAGCTTCAAGGACTTTTCAACATGTATGCAGTGTTGTATTACAGTGTTATATTACATGTAATTATTCATTTAATCAATATCATCATTAATTACACTACTAAAAGGAAACCAAAGCAGACAAATGAATCAATGAGATCTTCAAAGCACCTAAATTTAATTTATGCACATACAGTTTGCTCACATTGGTTTTTGTCTACTATAAATGGGTGCTTTCGTATAGAACTGTAAAAATGGATTGAAATATTTTGATTTTCATTCAAATTAATATACATACTTTTGTTATGATTAAAGCAAAAATATGGCAAGAGATATTGTTGACCATTTAATGGCAAATACTGCCTTTAAAAAAAAACAGTTATTCAGTACGAACAAAGGACAGAGGGAATATAATTTATCTGACATTCACTTCCGAACACTTATCTAGTGGTGAGGAATCGTTGAACCTAGTGTGAAAGTGGAAAAAGGGGGTGCCATCAGAAGAGGTAACATTTTATTTAAAAAGTATTTATACTCATGGTACTGATCATCTGACCAGCACCAACTATATTTGTATGCCTTCGAATAACAGGGATCCGCACAGTGCCGTCTTTTATTATTTGAAAAAAAAAATACTTTTTTTTTTCTCCAGCAGCCGCATCCACTAGATGTGGTCCGAGAAAGAAAAAAAAAATCCTGTCATTGCCACTAGATTTGACAGCAAGTCATATCCGGTGGCATTGTTTCCATCCTCTGTGCAGGAGGGAAGAAGAGATGAAACGGTGAAACAGAGCACCAAGGAGGTGGTAAGTACTGGAGGGTGCACAATAACTCTGGCAAATTAGTGGCAAAAGAACACTGACATATTATTGGTCAAATTGACGGCTGGAGCATATTAATAGTTATTACTGGCATATTATTGGTCAAATTGGCTTGGGCGTATTAATAGTTAATAATGGAATAATATTGGTCAAATTGGCTGGGGCATATTAATAGCTAACACTGGCATATTATTGGTCAAATTGTCGGCTGGGGCATATTAGTAGTTAATACTGCCAAATTATTGGTCAAATTGGCAGCTGGGGCATATTAATAGTTAATACTGGCATATTAATTGCCAAATTGACTGGGGCATATTAATGGCAAAATAATACTGGCATATTAATTGGAAAATTGACTGGGGTATATTGATAGTTAATACTTTCATATGAATTGGCAAATTAACTGGGGCATATCAAATGGCAAAATAATACTGGCATATTATTAGGAAAATTGGCTGTGGTTATTAATTTCAAAATAATACTGGCATATTATTGGGCAAATTGGCGGTGGCTTATTAATGGCAAAATAACACTGGCATATTAATGGGCACATTGGCTATGACATATTAATGAGCAAACTAACAGTGGCATACTAATATTTAATGGGCACCTGGCTGGGAAATATTGTAATGGGCATACTGTCGCATATTTATTGGACATACTGTGGCACATTTTAATCGTCAAACTAACACTGGCATATGTTAATGGCAAAGTGACTGTGTGTGTGACAGACTGAGTGTGTACAACAAACATTCTGTATGTGTGTGACTATGTGTGATTTAGTGTAGTCTAGATTTGGCTCCTTAAACTCTGTTAAGTTTGTCAAGCCCTGTTAAGTCCTTTAGATGCAATGTGGATGCAGACGAAGGGAATAAAACCAAGAAATGCAATTTTTCAATAACCTTTTTATTACATATAAAAATAGTTGAATATTAAAAAAATCATAATCAAATAAGTATAAATGCAACTAGATGTCTGTGTGTGTATAGATAGGCTTGTGATATGTGTGTGTAAATATATATTTTCATTGTTTTATAATTGTACAATAGATGAATGTGGCCTGCAGTCACCTCACGGGGCTTCCGTGTATGGCATATTTATTGGGCTCCCATGTGTGGCATAATTAAGGAGCTCCGGTCTGTGGCATATTTAATGGCCCTGTGTGTGACATCATTTGAAGTCTCTTCTCAGTGTGTCATATTTATGGGGCTCCTGTGTGTGTGGCATAGCTAATGGGGCTCCTGTGTGTGGCATAATTTATGGGGCTCCTGTATGGCATATTTAAATGGGCCATCGGACTGGCATTACTAAGGGATCTGTTTGGCATGGTATTGGAGGAAATCCAGGGGGGTAACACCCACACCGAGCGACACCAACCCTAGTGACACCTCTGGCCTTTGCTAGATGCACTTGATATCAGAATTGTATTTCACAGCTAGCACATAGTACCCCATATGTTATTAAAGGCAGTTACCATGAGACTTAGCCAGGTAATACTGGCTTAGCATTATGGGAATGCCAACACATTCTATGTTTCTATAAGTAATATCAGTGAAGAAGTCAAGCATTCATGGGACTGGCATAAGACTATCCTAGATACAAGATAAGGCCAGGGACTAATGAAAGGATTACTTTACTGAGAGGGTAGTGGATGTATGGAATAGTCTTCCAGTAGAACTGGTAGAGGTTAATACAGTGAAGGAGTTTAAGCATGCATTGGATATGTATAAGACTATCCTAGATATAAGATAAAGCCAGGGAATAATGAAAGTATTACTTTACTGAGAGGGTAGCGGATGTATGGAATAGTCTTCCAGTAGAAGTGGTAGTGGTTAATACAGTGAAGGAGTTTAAGCATGCATGGGATAGCTATAAGGCTATCCTAGATATAAGATAAGGCCAGGGACTAATGAAAGTATTACTTTACTGAGAGGGTAGCGGATGTATGGAATAGTCTTCCAGTACAAGTGGTAGTGGTTAATACAGTGAAGGAGTTTAAGCATGCATGAGATAGGTATAAGGCTATCCTAGATATAAGATAAGGCCAGGGACTAATGAAAGTATTACTTTACTGAGAGGGTATTAGATGTACAATGCAGCGAGGGAGAGGCTCACATTTCTCAGCAAGAACCATGTAGTTCTTGAAGAGAAACATTAGGTGACCAGGATTATTCTTCAAAATGTTTTAAACATTATAAGGCCTGAAAAGCACATACATTACAACATATATATGGTAATGACAACTGCTGGCCTATAATGAAGTTCTGTTAATATTTGGAGATTTCTAGTTGCCCTAACATGCCTGTTTCCTAATGGTGCTAAATGGAGCAAAGAGGTCTTGGTGCTTTCTTTATATTCTTTCATTACAACATTCTCTTTTTAATGTCTTTGCTTTATGCAATCTTTCATTGTAACAAAACTTCATTATAGGCCCGCAGTTGTCATTGACATATATATGTTGAAATGTTTGTTTCTAAACAAACTTTCTGATGATTAATTTTTTTAATATACACAATTAATAAATAGTTTAACAATTAAACTACAAAGTCTTGGGTGATTTTTCGTTGATGCACATCTATTGTATGTGGGGTCATGTTGTTATGGGTGGGGTCATGTTGTTATGGGCGGGGTTATGTTGTTATGGGTGGGGTTATGGGTAGGTTGAGGGGAGGGGCCATGGGGCTCCCATTGGCTTACTTTGTCCAGGGGCCCACACAGGTCAAAAGACAGCCCTGGATCCGCATGCTCTAAGATAACCCTTCGTTTCTCAGGAGCACCGGCTCACTGCCTTTCCCAGCAGAGACCTGCTGCTATCAATCACCCCCACAAGCAGGGCCAATCAGAGGAAGGGGCAGGGGTTCCAATTTATATGAATCAGCCCCTTTTGCTTTCAAAGATTGCACACCAAATAGATGAATTAGGATTCACAGAACTCACTCTCACTGTACTCATGTTTAAACCTGTGGATCTTGACAGCCTGATTTTCTTATCTTTTTCTCTTAATAAGAACATAATTTTAACCATAATTGTAATAATGCAAAAGGTGAAGATTATTTTTACTATTAGATGTTATCTTTAACACTAGTGTTTGAGTGAAAATTGAGTAGAAATTGAGTCTATTAGTTACATTTGCATCTAAAGTCGAAAATTGAGTTGAAATTGAGTCTATTCATTACATATACAACTTAATCCAAAATTGAGATGAAAATTAGTTAAAATTAAGCCAAACTGCAGAATGGACAAATCCCACAGAGCAGATCAGAGTCATCAAACAATTAGTATTCATTTAGGATTAGTTTTTATTCCGCATAGCATAATGATATGCAGAATAAAAACGAATCTAAAAATGAATACTGACTGTCTGAAGACTCTGATCTGTGGAATTTGAAAGTTAGGTCCATTCAGCTAAATTTCGACTCCTTTTCATCTTAATAACGGCTTACTTTGTATTAGTAACCAATAGACTCAACTTCGACTAAATTTCCACTCAATTTTGACTAAATTTCTGCTTACATAATGTTATTAGCTTTATATACAATAACGTAAGCTGAAATTGAGACAAATTGTCGAATTTGACACATGAGAGTGGCTGTCACACCAAAATGGATGAATGAATTTCATTCATTCAGCTTTTTTTAGTTTCCGTTATTCATTATTCGGAGTGGACAAAAATGTTATTTTCGTCTGAAAACAAATACACGAGTCTGCATTTTCATCTCACCAACTTAACATTGTGCAGGAACAAAACTAGTGAGTTTCCTATGCTAGAAGAGTTAAATTGGCCCTACATAATGCACAGTTACATCTTTAACCCCTTCTCGACAATGGACGTGTCAGGCACGTCCTGCCAGGAACTGTGTTCAACTGTCAGAGGTCACGAAAACCACTCTAATGGTCCTGGTCTATTGCCTTGATGGTGAGGCAATAGCCAGCACCAAAATTTGGTGTATGCGGCACCCACGATCGCCCCACGGAGCGATAGTGGGCACCATATTGACGGAGCAGCATGCCTCGGCAAAATGGCTATTCCCTCTTGTGGTCAAGAGCTTCGGATGTGAAAAAAAATTCACTTCCGTCGATCTGAATATGTTTCTTGACTGCCCTAGAGGCAGTCAGCAACATTGAATGTAAAAAAAAAAAAAAGATTTAATAAGCAGAAAGCTAGGATTAGGGCTAGCTTAGCTGTTAGGGTTAAAATAAAATATTTTTAGCATACGGGATAGGGTTAAAATTAAATAAAAATATATTAAGGGATAGCATAAGGGTTAGAGTTGGGGTTAAATTTAGGGTTTGGGTTGGGGTCAAAAGGTAAATAAAGGAAAAAAAACAAAAAACTATTTTTGTTTTTTGCCCCATAACTCACAAAAAATGCAGAAAATTATGGAAACATTCATATTTCTGAACTCGGGACAACATTTAGAAACTATTTAGTTGGGATCTTTTTTAATGATTGTATTTGTGTAAATTATATTTTAGGTCAAAGTTATAAAAAGTGGGGGTTTTTATATTTTCATCATATTTTATGATTTTGTTTATAGTAAATTATAAGATATGATGAATATAATGGTATCTAATGAAAGCCGTTCTTATAATGATAAAAACAACATATAATTTGTGTGGATAGAGTATGTGAGAGAGAAGAAAATAACAGCTAAACACAATCACCCCAGAAATGTAAAAATAGTCATTGTCACCAAGGGAAAGTCAAGGTCAAAATGTCTTGTCACTAAGGGGTTAAATATTGAAGAAATTAAAATCCCACCTCAACTCATCGGTAATTCTCTTGAATCCCATTTTGAGAGAAAATAATTTTTGTGCTATCGTATTTGACACATATGGTGGAACCTATGTTTACCATTATTTCACCATTTTTAAATGTAAAAACAGTGTCATCTATCTCCCCAGACAGACTGACAGTGCCATCATGTCCCAAAAACTACTTGTCAGTGCCACCATGTCTCCAAACAGCTTGCCATTGCCACCACTGTTCCCAAAGAGCTTGTTATGGCAAATGGAGAGGAACATTTCAGATATTACCCCAAGAGGTTGAAATAGAAAAAAATGAAATTTACTTTTTACTGAGCTAGTGTGGACAGTCCTGGCATCTTGCAAACTGCTGCAATTTCACAAATTCATCTAGCTGGTGGTTGTGAGGAGTTTACAAAAAATAGCACTAACACAGGTGAGACAGTGAATAATAATATAATACAATACTCCTCCTATAAAACTGCAGCTCTCAGATAAGTGCTCCTTGGGCACTCCACACAACAAAAACACATCAAAGCAGAGGCGCATGTACAGGAGAAAAAATAAATAAATATAGTGTAATACAGTACAAATAAGGTGTGTGGTAATATTTAGTTATCACACTCACAAACTGAGTAGAGTATCAGGCTCATCAAAGGGTAACATCTTCTGATTTATTTCACAAGCTATAAAAAACGGATGAAAAACCCATTGTGCAGTAATATATAAAAATGGCAATACTAAAACTATTAAGATTTTATAATTAAATCAGATAGCGTGACCACACCATTTAATTATATGGTGCATGAGACACATTTATAAATATGTACATGTAAAATCAGGTGCATTTGAGAACCATGTCTTCTATTTGTAAAGAATGATGTAAATGATTCAATGTTTATCTGACCTACCACTCAATTTTACTAAGTAGCTTTCATAGAATTCATATTCAACATAATAACAGGTAGCTATGTTCTCTTGTTATATGGACCCTCACAGTATATAAAAGTCATAATATTGAAGAAAAGTGTGCAGAATGTCTACTATTTACCACAACTCCTTTACTGTGCAACCAGAGCCGAAGGAACTGTAGTTCACAGCATTTAGAGCAAATCATAAATGTATCTTCTATGACAACATAGCAAAAGTTGATACAATACGCTGGTCATCTCTACCTATGCCCTAATGTGGGCACGTTTTGACCTTGTTCTCAGAATCGTATTCTGCAATGTGCACCGAAGAGTTCTACAGCAGCAGACCCCTGCCATTTTATTGACAACAAAGATTAATTGACTACATGGTGTAGTTAAACCTAATTTAGGATCATTAACTGATGACACAATTAGAGATGACTTTTGTTGATGATCTTTTTGAATGAATACCCATTGAATGTGTAGCATCTGAGGCGAACTGCCCCGTAAGTTCTCCTCTCTTCCAGCATATATTATTTTATATATATATATTAATCAGTCTCTGGCTAGCCATATAAGGTGTTTAATATTCATATACTTATACTATGCTTGACTATGCTATTTTTTTCTTTATAATGTATATGAATATTTTATTCACAGTGTGTTTTGTTATACACAGATATGTTGAGGATATCAACATATCTGTGTATAACAAAACACACTGTGTGTGTGTTCACAGGTATTTCATACTTGCTTTGTATTTTATTAGTCTCATACAAAATCATATAGTTATATATATATATATACAGTAGAAAGTGAGCGGAATATTGTCTTTTGGGAATTGTGAGGTATTTCATAAAAAGGTAGGCCAAAGGAAATGTATCCAAATACCAATTTTTGCATGTCATTTATATCTGTATTAAAATATCCAATAGGGCTGCATTGGAATAAACTTTAGCAATTTGTTTCCCTTGTACAAAACATTAATATTTAATGCAAACATCTCTAGAAAGGGAGCAATATATCAATACTTACTACATTGCTAGTTATTAGCATCTAAATAGAGAAAAATGAATGTTTTTTCAAATAATAATTTTGCTGCTCGAGGGTCGACATGTTGATGGCTGCTTAAGCTGAAAATTGGTTAAATGAAAATGATGACAGGGATTCCCTGTTGCTTTATTCTTACAAACATACTGAACTTTGATGGATTTCATGTGTGCAGTTTTCTCACAAAAGAAAATTAGCTACCTCAAGGGCAGAGAGTCCTTATTTTTTTTTTTCTCTTTTAAGTGGGGGAGAAACATGTAATTTTAAAACATTTCTTACTGTTTGGTAGAATCATAAGAGAACAAAATAAAATATCATCAAAGGTGTTTAAAACTCAAACGTTAGAACAGTTGACTAATAGAAATGTTACAGCATAAGGCAAATAGCCAATTTGTTTTTATTTGACTATAAAACAGTATTTCTGTTACATTTGGTTGAGTGAGATTCATAATAATTATTATATTATGTGTTAATTAAAAAAGTACTAAAGTGTAGCCATTGTGATGGAAAGCAAGTTTCCTCACTAAACACTTAATAGTATTCCCAAAAGTAAGCTGTAGTTTATTAGCACTATGCTAAATGCATTAACCCTCTTCGTAATCTCACATTTTTGTAAAAGATTAGTATATTTTGCCTAATATACGACTATTGTATGTATTGTTTTCTAGACTAATGTATTATGGATTGTCAGAGGTATTGAAAAGTAATCTTGGGACTGGTACATATGAATAAAGCAGAAGAAAAGGATAACAAGATGGATGCCAGCAGCCTCCATTTTGTGTCAGTTTTTGAAAATCCTTCTGTGTGTTCAAATCTTATTCTGTGTCCCTGAAGCTAAAAGAAAGTCCTCCACATTCCTAACTCTGTTATCTAGTATCACTGGAACAGATAAGGTGGGCATTGTTAGTCGTTTATGACTCTCATTGTATTTTTAAAGACACAGCTGTGTCTATATACATATTAGAGGAGAAGGGGGGCTTCTCTGCAACTTGCTAGCCCACCCAAACTGGCAGAAACTTACAAACACAGACACACTGAGATTATTGGGATTTTTGATTTGTAGAATCTAATAAGGGTTATTATAAATAAACCTAGTTGATTCAAATCACCCATTAAAATATATAATGATATCACACCTTCACTAATAAATATGTAAAGTATAATTAATCCTAAATATTAATTAGAATATTGTTTTTATTGTTTTATTAGTGTGGTATACATTTTATTATACATTTTTATGTAATGTGCAATGATAAGAATATGATAAATATTTACTATAATTTGAAATTGTATTAACACTTCTATATATTGCAACATATATATTGTATTACATTATACTCACAATCCAGGTATAGCTATAAATCATGACATCATCTCATTTACATTAACACACCCATCCATTCAATTGGCTAGAAGTCACAGAAACAGGGTGTGAATCTGAGATAAGGTTTGGTTGATAAGTTGATACTGGGGGTGTAGAGGGGAACCTAAAAGACCAGAGATACCTGAGAGACTGATTTTGGGAGAGCTGCCACTAGTAGGGTGAGAAATGGGAATGTTTTAGAAACGGGCTGAGTCTCTCTCCTTCTGGGGAGGACTCAGGAATATGAGGCTTTTAATAGCACATGTTCATTATAAAAATAGAAATCTCCATACCCATAGTATTGAGCTAAGTCCCAGGAGTAACTCCCATCACTCAATTCTTAAATGGAAGGAGTCTCAACAGCAAACCAACCTCTGTCGGTAATGTATAAATGTGGTAATTTGTTTCTAGCATAATCTCAATTTTTATGGATGTCATTAGCAAATATATTTGGGTAAATTTAACTTAAATCCCACAATTTCTGGGATCTATATGTTTTAGCCTGGTGTTTATCTGTCATCCTTTCTGCAGAAGGAAGCCGGAGGAATATCCTATAGATATTAACAAAAGAACCATAAGTTCTTATAGTCTAGCTATTTACCCAAATATGTCATATCTAATCTCCAGAGATTATCTAAGATTCTCATTCTTAAAGTCTGAGCTAGAATAGATACATTATCATTTAACGAGCAGAATAAGAAATAGCCACCTTGAGTAGTGATATGATTTAGTAGTATTACCTTACCTAAGCAGAGTATATGTTGGTAATTTGTAGGTAATTATGGCGTACTATCATTAACCATTTTAAATACTAATCATAATCAATGTAGATTGTATCTAAATAAAATGCATGGCCATCTTATGATCAGAAACGTACTGCATAGTAAATTATTCTACATGCATGTTGATATAGGCACAGAGCTTCATAATTCATGTTTTGTCCTACTTACTTATGTTATAAGTCCTACATGTGAATTATGATTAACATCTATTGATATGGTATTTTGTGGTTATGCTATTTTGCTTACCGTTTGATCTTTATTCTATGTTCAATAAATTCATTATTATTTTATTAATAATTGTTGCATTGTATTTACTTTTGTAAAAACGTCATCCAAACTCTCACATACATAACGAATTCTTGATATGGGTATTTTTAGTCGGACCCATATATATGAATCATCAATTTTCATATTTTTATGATTCATAATTAATAACTCATATTCATATTTTTATGGTTATTAATAATCCGACAGGATATGACTATTTTAGCCTATCCCCTCTTAAGAGTCTCTTTTGGGAATTAAATGCATTATATGTTATACCTGTTGTATTCCTTTCATCTATTTTGTTGTCTATTTCCCAAATTTTTCATGTTAATCAGGTGATATTCCTGTTTTTCTCCTTAAATGTATTTTTTTAAATGGATCTACCACCTTCTGCTACATGTGAGTTAATGTTTGTGAAGTATTAAAGAAGTTAAGGTGTGCCAGTTCCATGCCGAGGTGGCACTGATAGAAGGGCATCCACACTGATATTTTCTCTGCCACCATGTCCCTCCACCAATCAGAGAACTGAGTCCTGTAACCTCCCTGAGCTCTGACAGATAGAGTTAGGGACATAGCATTCATTCTGGTGCGTCTGGAGCACTGAATGAGCACTCTTTTAGCCCGTTTAGTGAAATTACATTTTGACCTTGACTTTCCCTTGGTGACAAGGGCTGTTTTTACATTTCTGGGGTGTTTGTGTTTAGCTGTAATTTTCTTCTCTCTCACATTCTGTAACCACACAAATTATATGTTGTTTTATCGTCATACGAAGGGCTTTCATTAGATACCATTATGTTCATCATATCTTATAATTTACTACCAAAATAAATCATAAAATATGATGAAAAAATACAAAAAACACTTTTTATAACTTTGACCTAAAATATCATTTACATAAATCATTAAAAAAGACCCCATCTAAATAGTTTCTAAATGTTGTCTCGAGTTCAGAAATATGCATATTTCCATATTTGCTAAAAATTATTTAATTTTAACCCTAACTGCTAATCTAGCCCTTATCCTGGTTTTAAGCTAATTAAATCTTGGGTGTCCAAGCGAGCAAATTTCTGTGCTGGCAATTGCCTCGACAGTGATCATTGATCGTGAAAACCGCTCGTTTCACTGCAGGACGTGTCAGGCACATCCATTGTTGGGACCGGAGTTCCCGGCAGGACGTGCCTGGCACTTACATTGTTGCGAAGGGGTTAAAAAAAAACATCCATGGCAAAACGTTTGGGTCCTATCCTTCCAGGTCTAGTTCACCCGGATCAGACTGGATTTATCCAAGGAAGAACGACTGAGGATAATGTCCGTAGATTAATAAATCTGATCTCTGAAATTAAGACATCCAAGATACCGACAGCCTTCTTAGCACTAGATGCTGAGAAGGCTTTCGATCGGGTGAACTGGACATACTTGGCCGAGGTATTGGAGATATTTGGATTACAGGGACCCTTTAAACATCTAGTGATGTCTCTTTATTATCACCCCCAAGCTTATGTAACAGGACTCTTCCTAAAATCACAGCCATTTACCATCTATAATGGAACTAGACAAGGATGTCCATTAGCCCCAATGCTTTATGCCCTAACAATCAAACCTTTAGCCGGCGGCTATAAGGCATACACAATCAGTAAAGGGCATAACAATAAGAACTCAAGAACATAAATTAGCATTATACGCTGATGACATAATACTCACATCACCCTTGTCGTCAATCCATGTAGTCTTAAATATCATCAAAGAGTTTGGTGAATACTCAAACTATAAAATCAACTTAACCAAAACTCAGGTAATGACTATGTTTCTCGAACCAGTCCAAATTGCACAGAAACTTTATATCATTTTGACTGCTCAAACTCCATCATTAATTATCTAGGAATAAAACTCACCTTTTCCCTAGAATCTCTGGTGAACTTAAATTACCAAACTTTAATAGCGGAGTTAAAAAATAAACTGGAGAAGTGGAGAGGAACAGAACTTTCCTGGATTGGAAGAATAAACGCTCTTAAAGCCCACGTAGTCCCCAAAATTCAGTAATTCTTTAGAGTGATCCCACTCCGGGTTCCTAGACAAATATTGGAATTAATTACGAAGATCTTCCTTTCATACGTATGGCAGGGTAAAAAATCTAGAATAAAAAAAGCAGATCTTATAAGAAGCACTAGCTGTGCAGGCCTGGGATTCCCAGACCTGCGCAGACTATACGAAACATCTATGCTGGTGCACGCACCGGAATGGCAAAGTAAGATTGATACAAAAAGTAGATGGATGCAGCTTGAGGCACGAATTTAATAAATTGGAAATAAAATCTCCAATAATTAGAGACATATTTAATAATATGGAAAAAAACAGAATTACCTCTGGGACGATAACCCCCTTAAAAGCTAGTGCTCCTATAGAAACACTCAAATTCTATATTCCAGACTTAAATCTCTCTGTCTGGAAAAATAAGGGAATAACATATATCTCAGACTTAATGAATAATGACGGCCCAGTTCCATTTCAACAAGCTAAAGATAAATTCTCTCTCCCGGAAACAGAGATTTCTACATATCTCAGAGTACGGAATTATCTTTAAAAAATCAAACTCGCTCCTCAAGATATTTTAGATGAATTCATCGTAGCCCACCATAAAACAAAATTAATCTCAAAATTAACAGCGCATATGGACCAAAGACAAAATTTCTTACTCCCTACTTCTATAACTAAATGGGAGAGAGATTTCCAAAGATCTTACTCCGGAGGAACAATGGTATAAAGTAGCTGAGCTCAATATGACTACAGTTCATTGTGTCACGTTACAGGAGGTTTACTATAAGGTTCTATATAGGTGGTACATGATCCCAACACGTCTCCATAAGTTCCAGCCCGGGACATCTCAACTGTGCTGGAGGTGCGGGACATCATTGGGAACCATGTACCACATATGGTGGGAATGCGAAAGGTTATTAGACATAAAAAACAGACTCCAACTTCTCCTGCAGAAGACATGTAACCTCCATGGCCCTCTTACACCTTCGCTCTTTTTGTTTGCCCTGGAATGTACTAGTATGACCAAATCTCAACAAATTCTCACTATCCATATACTCTCCGCAGTCAAAATATGCCTGGCCCGCAGCTGGAGAAATCCTGACCCTCCTGGGTGGCAGGAGATAAAAGCTCAAATCAGATTCCAAAAACAAATGGAAAAGCCCCTATCTGAATCAGAGGTAAGTTTCCGGGACATTTGGACCCCAATGAATAGCTATCTTGATTAACCTCCCTCCCCCTCGTGGGACTTCCCCGCCCCTCCTCCCCGAGACCCATGGCCGGACCCCGGGCCACCGAGATAGCGAAGACGACGAGCTTTGAATGATAGTAAGTGTGTATTAGTAGGTATGGTGAGAGAGACTACGTCTTTTGGTTGTATGTGAGATTGGCAGGAACTCCTTAAGCTCTACTTCTGCTCCCCATCCTCCCCTCTTCTGGACATCGATCTTTATAATAAAATCAGTAGTCAGATAATCAACCAATGTTTAACGACCCTCCTAGAATCGGTTGACAGATTGTATATAATATTTAAAAAGAGTGGGATGAAATTAGTAATACTATCAAAGTGCCTAATGTGATGTTCCTGTACTGTGATTTTGAATTTGAATGTATTTATTATATGTAATTTGCCAATAAATTTAATTAAAAATGTTTTTAAAAAAAACATCCTTCTTTATCTTCTATAAGAGGAGCAATGTGACTCTGCCCTGCAGGTGCTTGGAAAGATACTGTGCATGTCAGTTTGTTATCTATTGAACTAGGTACTGCACACATGACCATAATGACATTAATATTTAGGCTAAGCATTAACTGGAATGCTTAATGAATAAAAGAGACAAGAGCGTCAGGGTGGATTTTAACGTCAACAGCTTTAATAAATAACGTTGACAAGTGATTTCTAAAAACGTCTGATACATTTTAATTAATTTTCAAATGATACATTAGTAAAACAAATAAATGAAAACATAAATAAACCATTGTAAATAAGCACTTCACTTTTCCATGAGGAAATAGGTGCCAATAACCAATTACTTGTCAGGATGCCCTTTTTGGGTACCATAAAAAACACACCACCATCACAATGGGTCAGGGTTAACCCTACTGTGCCTCTATTCCTCAGGAACCATCGCCTTACATTATTATGTAATAACGCAGCTTGTAATAACATGCACACATTAAATAAGTTATATTTAATATATCAATATATTATATTAATTAAATCTGCAATGCACTTGTGAGATAACGCTCCCTGAATGGCATACAGGAAATGTTGTTGCCCTAATACTCATGATTCTCAACCACTATGTAACAGTCCATCTCTAATGGGTTCATTTCTTCAGGATGTATGTCATGGTAAAAGTATCCATCCCAGTTATAGAATTTTCAAAATAGGACTAGGCGTAGAACATTCAAAGTGCTATGCATAACTGAACATGCTCCACCAAATAAAAGACTTCTGAAATGGACCTTTAAGCAAAGAAAGATTGTTGTTTAGTGAAGACGATGAGGCTAATAGGATTTAATACAAGTGAAATACAAAATAAACAAAAGTTCAAAAGTGACCAGCTGAAACAATATTATATAAAGGGTTTTACATCCCAGGCAGAATACAGGCTCCCAACAGGACACTCCGTGCTGTATAATTCAGATAAAACAGGGGATAATGCAAAAGTACTGAAATATACTGAAAATGCAACAAAATAGTACAATATATCTAGTACATTGAATATAAGGTGTCGAGTGATAAAGGTGCGCTCACAAATGTGAATCAATAGCAGATATAAGGAATATCACCAGAGAGTTTCACCAAGGTCATCTCATTTGAAGAATTTGAATAAATCTGGAATACATATTAGAAAACCAAAGGTGCAGTGTCTTCATGTGTCCTAAATGCCCCGAATAATGGAATAACTTACAGACACCCAGGCATAAAAACAGATAAGAACACACACAGCAACAATGAAGAAGTAGTCACAGATCTAGTCCTCAAGATAAAAGGTGAAACAATGATTGCTGCTTGCCGTTTGTCACATTTCTGTTACAATGATAGCTTTATCAGGACCCTTTAACTTTCTCCAATTAAAAAAATATAGGGATTTGTTTTTTAGACAAGGAGCCATTCCTAAGGCCCCTCGTGACATGGGAGCCTGTGGTATGTGAGCCCTAAGGTTGATGTGTTTTTCCACATTCAGTGGAGTTACGCAGCAGACAGGATTCTGTAAATCGATGAAAATCCAAAACATCCATCATCCTCTAACACATATGCCGTTAAAAAGAAGGCATCTTCAAAGAGAGGAAGTAAAGGAGGAAGAAGTGGAGTCAGACTAAATACAAAAAAGGATTAGTTGGGGTACCTCAGGGATCTGTTCTTGGACCCATTCTCTTTAATATTTTTATTAGCGATATTGCAGAAGGTCTTGTTGGTAAAGTATGTCTTTTTGCTGATGATACAAAGATTTGCAGCAGGGTTGATATTCATGGAGGGATAAGCCAAATGGCAAATGATTTAGCTAAACTAGAAAAATGGTCAGAGCAGTGGCAACTGGCATTTAATGTGGACAAGTGCAAGATTATGCACCTTGGGCGTAAAAACCCAAAAGCAGAATATAGACTATTTGGTACAGTCCTAACCTCAACATCTGAGGAAAGGGATTTAGGAGTAATAATTTCAGAGGACTTGAAGGTAGGTAGGCAATGCAATAGAGCAGCAGGAAATGCTAGCAGAATGCTTGGTTGCATAGGGAGAGGTATTAGCAGTAGGAAGAGGGAAGTGCTCATGCCATTGTACAGAGCACTGGTGAGACCTCACTTGGAGTATTGTACGCAGTACTGGAGACCTTATCTCCAGAAGGATATTGATACTTTGGAGAGAGTTCAGAGAAGGGCTACTAAACTGGTTCATGGGTTGAAGGATAAAACTTACCAGGAAAGGTTAAAGCATCTTAACATGTATAGCTTGGAGGAAAGACGTAACAGGGGGGATATGATAGAAACATTTAAATACATAAAGGGAATCAACACAGTAAAGGAAGAGAGTATATTTAAAAGAAGAAAAACTACCACAACTAGAGGACATAGTCTTAAATTAGAGGGGCAACGATTTAAAAGTAATATCAGGAAGTATTACTTTACTGAGAGGGTAGTGGATGTATGGAATAGCCTGCCAGCAGAAGTGGTAGAGGTAAACACAGTCAAGGATTTTAAGCATGCGTGGGATAGACACAAGGCTATCCTAGCTATAAGACCGGGAACGGGGGACTAATAAAAGTACTCAAAAAAAAAATAAAAAAATTGGGCAGACTAGATGGACCGAATGGTTCTTATCTGCCGACACATTCTATGTTTCTATGTTTCTAAGTTAATATTTCAGATGTACCTCTTGAATACAATCAATTAAATCTGTTGTTTTATGGACTTAATTTTGCACCTTCCATAAGCCGACACTTCTCCTCTTCTTTTTTTCAATGCGCAAAACATTTTTCGAAAGTTGATCCATAAAAGGGATTTTATTAAACAAAAAGATAAAAAAAATATCCAATACTGTGAGTTCAGACAATACTGTCCATTAAGGTTTGAAATCACAATCCAGGTTTTACCCTTCCTGGGATAAGGGGACCATAATGGAGAGTTTAAAGGTCTGGTCATATCAGAATTAGATTAGATATGCATTCAAAGAGACAAAAAGTGTGCCGGTGATCCTTAATCGCTCACAAAATTTCTATGTAGGGAATAGACAATTAAATTATCCTAACACAAACAAATAATAAAACATAATATGATAATGAATAAGATTATCTCTACAGGGATCCCCCTAGAATGGTTATTTCATATTTGTTGCATAAAATACTTAAACCACCTGGAAAACTATTGTGAGTGGGAGAGGTTCCCTCACTTCAAACATCTTAGAATAAATGATTTTTTTTTCTTCAAAAATATGTTAGTCAGGTCCGTAATTTTTCAAGTGACACCAAATACTTTTCAAACATTTGATCAGATATAGAAGGTTTCCCCGAATTCGGTTGGGCTACAGTTGATATTTTGTCATTATATTCAATTATTGCACATGGAGTTCAGGGTAGTAGAGAGGTCTTGGATTGTGATGATGAAATTCATGTAAAGCAGAAATAAGTTTTGTTGGAGTTTATTCTCTTTATTATAACACAAATTGTATTGAACCATGCAGACCAGGTTTGCTTTGGATGTCCATGGAACTTCCAGTACTCCTGACGAGAATATTACATACCCAAGCACGTAACAGTGATCTGTGACCGTAATGTCATAGCAGTAAAAATGACATTCATTTAATATGTGACTCATTAATGATGTGTGGCATAAGTAATTGGGTTTTGGATGCTTCCACGTTTAATAAAAAAGCTGTGTATCTAATTATACATATTGGCCTTGTTATTCATTCCATTAATCTGACATTGAATTATTCTTATATAAAATTGTCTGGTAACTTACTTGTAAATCTATCTTTTGCTAATACCCAGTAATAAAATAAACATGTGATGCCTTCATGGACACTATGGTGAGGTAAAAAAAAGAAAACAGAAAAAAATGTCTTTCCTAATTACATGTTTTAGAGCACAGAATTAAAAAGTACATCACATACACTACAATCAATGCACTGACTGGCCATCACAAAGTCTTAATCAACACAAGATCACTGCTTAAACAATCAATATTTTTTGAAATTATGTTTCAGGGTAACTTATATGCAGCATGTCAGAAAAAAAAGTACTTCCTCTCTATAAGCATGCTCACCATATACTGAAAGTTAAAGAGTCACTTATGGCTTCAAGAGACACTTTACAAAATTGAAAAAGAAGGGGTAAATTACTTTGTGGTTGAAAAACAGTCTGTTTAACTGATCAAAATGCTGTCAAGAGATTGTACCATTAGTTTCAAGGATGACTGTAGAGGATGAGCTTAATGTCTTGAAGTAGCTGAGACAAATGAGTCTCAAATCAATAAGCTGGAATCTAAACTTTCTGTGTTGCTGGGTTTTATAGCTTTTGTTTGCATTGTAAGGACATTTCCTGAAAGTATTTCAGAGTAATATTCTAAAACACAATATCAATTATGTTTCAGGAACTTTTCCTGAACTTTTATCCTTTTGATAGATCTTAAGGGGTTTGAAATAAAACATTTATTTTTTACCATTGCAAAAAAAAGGTTGTTTTTTTTTAGATATAATTCCATTCTGCTATCACAGAGTTCATAATACAGCATTTGTATACTTTTTTAAAAGTATATTTAACCTTCTGACAGAAATGTTAATACTGTTACATTGTAAACATGTTTTGAAACTTTTTTTTTGGTCTATAATGTGTCCTTGTGACTATGACCAAGGTATTAACACCAAGCAATGGATGACAAGTTGAGTTTCTTTATGATTAATGAAAGGTCATTCAAGGCCTATAAAAAAAAAGGACATGCAGTTCTGTAAGAGAATGTGAGCTTGCCTCATGATGTGGCAAGTAAGTACATACTATTAATAATAAACTAAAACTATCAAACATTCAAATCACACATATTTATTAAGTATTATTGTACCAAAAACAGTTGGTGAGGTTGGAATGGAAAATTCTTATTTGGAAGCTTCTTTTTTGGTTAATGTTGTGATCCACATATTCAATGAATCAATTTTGCAACTGATAATGTCTGAATGTACAAACCCATTAACATACCTTCGTGGCTGCTGCTACAGAAAGAATCAGCCTGCATACACTGATTCTCATAAACAGCAAACTAGATCCAGGCAAAGCTAGATGTACAGGGGCCATGTATGAGTGGCCTGCTGCTACCCCACCTTCACAGCCAGTGATTGGACCTTTCCGCACATTGTCCAACAACTCCCGGAGGGGATTGTGACAGTCATCTCTGCAGGGTAGTAGGCCACAGGATAACACACGGAGGGCTCTCTGCTTCCTTCCAGAGTATAGGAAATGATTGCTCCTTTTCAGACACCACTGGTGATGAGGAGGTTCATGGCAGCTCGGCCTCGGCACCTTGCTCAGCACCTGCACCCTCTGAGCTGCCCACTCCTGGTATTCAGCTTGCTTCTCAGGAAAGGTGGGGGAGCTCTAACTTATACACTCTCCTCTCCTCATATGGTCCCTGTTTCCAGCACAGTAAAGGATTCTATCATGCACTTACTGGGTCACCAGAACAGGTACTCTCACAGGACTGAGAACACCTGCTTTGGTCCCATCTGTTATTGGAACCCTTCATGTGGGCCATCCAAAGAAGTCATGGGCCTACTCAGGGCTCAGGGACCAGGGGTAGTGGACAGGATATGTCTGCCAGTCAGGCATGGGAGGGTGTGTTGCAGGGTCTACAGGCATTACTTGGGATTAATTAATTTTCCTGTGAATCAGTCCTTAGCCAATCATCTGTGTTAGGTATAGGACACCTCTGGAGATTTTGAGCAGGGCTTAAGTGTGGTCTCTCTGGCCGTGGGTGGTTAGGTTTTCCTTCCCCCTCACAAGTTGGTTCAACAGGTGGGAGTAGAGCACCTGGTGGTGCATTAAATGAAACAGCTGATGTTGACTCCATAAAGGTAGTAGCAGAGTGCTCATGGAGCTGCATACATGAGTTGATCGGAGCCCATAGGCCTGCATGCACCTAAAACAAGAAATAGGGGAGAATGTTTGGAATTACTTGACATATTTTCTCTTCTGTCTGGACACTGTCTGGATAATCACTCAGACAACACTAATCCAGGGCTTTGATCACAACTTCAGTTGCTATTATATGATAATATTGTATCCATTCACTTGTTGTAAATCTCGTTTGCAAGCTTTATCACCTATAAGAGTAAGCTGATAAATGTATGGTTTTATGTATTAAAATGTTAACGTTTTTTTTCACTATGCAGTTCTCTCTTCTGATAAATACATATTATCTGCTGATACCTGTTCGGAGTTGCCTCTCTTTATGACATTTAGTTGGAAAAGGAAAATATATTGCCGTTGATATAAGGCATATTCTGGGAAATTTAACAATGTTTTGATCATAAAAATGTAAGTTGGTTAATTATATAAGTGGATACTGGTGATGGAAAATCTTCAAAAGTTGTACTATTCTGTGTTTCTTCTTTTTTGGGTTCTCTGTGGGTTTTAAACTTCACCCATGACTTTTGTCTTGATTCTGCAAATTTGGGTTGGGGGGGGGGGTTAATTGGTCAATTGGGCAATGGTTCTCACTACCTTCCTACAAAGAATGCATTGCATCTGAAACATCCCAATACAATAAAAAAAAAGTCACACAGCATTTATTAGTTTCAGTTAGATAGTTAGGCATGAGAATCCCACATTAGTGGTCATTTACATCATTATATTTGCCTAGTCACGCCTCTATATTTATGCTTTAAAGGAATGTGTTTTTTGTGGCTTGCTATTAATGTTCAGTTTATGGAAGCAATAGTATGGCTGGTATTTTTTTTTTTTTTTTAAGAAAAGGTAGCTCCCTAATGACAATGGGGTGTATTCCTCCTGATCTTACTATAGCTGTAGACCTTGAATGTTCCCATATTCCTTTGTACATAACTTATGAAAACACCATACCCAATGTACACCAATAAGTTCCGAATTGGATTTGGGTCTGGCACTTTAGCTCTGGGTCTGGCCACATATCTGCAATTACCAAATTGCAGATATGTGGCTACTCAGTTTCCCTGAATGAAGGTCTAAATTGGTTGTTTGGGCCATTCATAAACTTCACAGACGTTTGTTTCTGAAGCTCTTACCCAAAAGAGGTCATCAATCACTAAAACCACTGTAGCAAAAGGTTATTTACTCTGCCCTTGGGTCTTTATGCCTGAGATGCATTATCTTACACTTATCCTCATTAAATGTCAGTTGCCACACTCTAACAATTTTTCTATTTCTTCCTTGTCTGTGTAGCCATTTCAATTATTGCTGCACCTCTTTCTTTGTTCTTTTAAAGAAAAATGGAGTTAAGTTTGGTTGTCTTTCAAATGAGAATAAGTCTACTACAAATGAAAAAAAAATCTAATTTAGTGGCTAGAACAAATGAAAAACCCTTGTTAAGGACACATGCAGCCAGTTTTTTTTAAAGACATAAATGTGCCATCCCCTTTCCCCTCCCTGCTGTATAACCACTTATAGCAGGTGGGGGTATCAAATAAGGTGTGAGGGGGTGAATCAGACAGTCTGTGCCAATGCTGCGATCCCAGTGGTTCCAGGTAGCTGCGAGGGCAGCAATTTGTTGCCTCTCTTAAGTGGTGCTTGGGTGCAAAGGACTCACCCTGACCCATTGTAGGGCTGGCTCTGCCACCTGCCCATAATTAACAAGAGTGCCCAAGGCCTTCCAGGAACCTAATGAGGTCTTTGCTCAGACAACTATAAATAGTCCATTGCAATGAATGACAATACCATAAATATAAAAGAAAAATACACAAACCCAACCTTAAATATGAATAAGCAATTGTATAAGTATGTCTAAATATCTGCTACAACCTAATTTATCTGGGTTTATTTAAAATGGGAGAATTGAACATTACACAGAAAAAAGCCTTAGCGTCAAATACATACAATACATTTTATGTAAACAATTAGATTTAACTTTTTGTGTAGCAAAAAAACACTTAATAATGTTTGCAATGTGTGTTTGCAGATTTCCAGATTCTGGGTCATTTATTGCCAGACTAGTCAGTCACTGGGGACACCACATGACCTTATATGAAAGAGAAACTCTTGTCTTACACTGTTGATCATGTTTGTTTCCCTCCCAAATGAATTGTCTGACACTGGCAGTGACACAGTATGCAAAGGCAACTTAAAAGCAGAAAAACATCTTAAAATATAACAATTCATAGATACTTGGTTAATCTAATGACTAGGATGTTATGCAGCCATTGGAAATTTATTTAACTAATAAGGCTAATTATAAAAGATTAAAATCAACAAATACATATTCCAAAAATTGGGAATTAAGGTAACATACTTAAGTTGTTCATAGGTCAAACACAGTATAACTAGCAATATAATGCCCAAAGTATGTAGTACACACAGGAATATGGTGTTGTAAGGAATATTTTTGCCACTAAAACCATGTAAATTATCTGACACTGTTTAATATTCACTTTGAATCCAATAATGTTGTATAGTTGCAGATTTTTGCACCCGGACATGTCATGATTATTTGTTTTTAAATCGATAACTGATTCTACCAATAAAGTTGAATCTCATCTTAATATGAACATATTTACGTTATCAGCACCTAAGGCCAATGGAAGTAATTATGATAATAATAATAATGATAATAAGGGATATGGAAAGTTTTGTTATGAAGAAAGGCTAGAAGAGAATATGATAATGTTATATAAATATGTACATTTATATATATTTTTTTTTTTAAAATATGTTTGCAAATCTTACCTCTGCAAAACATACTGTCTTTTTTGTAGTTTTAGCAGGTCCACAACATTAACCTAAGAGAATAAGATAGATTAATAGGAAGTGATTATGTATACCTAATATGCTGTTTAATGGTAACAATACCAGACACCATAAAAAGATGCGATCATACTAAGGAAAGCATTCCAAAAATGACAATATCACCTCCATGTTGTCCCTGGACACATTGTCCAAATGTAGAAAAACTCCCTCTCTGTAAAGTGTCCATTTGAGGTATAAAAAGATACAATCGCTGTTTGTTATATATAATGTCGATTAAAGAAAAATAAATGCTGTTTAATGGTACATTTTTTTACTTTAATTGTTCTGTCTTTTTTTATAAAGTTTTTTTTATTGAATTATCATTTATATTGAATTTAAAAATAAATCAATGGCCATTTTTATATATGATTTATGCTTGAACTTTATGGGAAGTGATGATTGCATAAAAAATGCTGATCAGCTTTGTTGCTAAGTAACTGTGTATACAATGAGTCAGTTCAGTGAGTATAAGAACTAATGAGCAAAGTCCTGAACAACATGTCCAGAAGAATGCATACAAGTAATGTCACTGCGCAGAATGGAGGGGGAGGAGTCAAGTTAACACAAAATATTGATTCTGTGTTTCGTGCACAACAATACCGCAGCCTGAAATTCCACAGCATCTGATCCCTAAATGTGAGCATCTATTATACTGCCATATTAAAACCTTTTGCTTTCTCACCACCCTCAATGTTCTTCTTGATGCGTTGTGTTTAACAATACGCCTTTCGGGTAGGAAGGACCCTGGATTTGCTAGTTGCCCTCTATGGACGTTTTATCTATACTTTTTGATCTCTCTCTGTCTCCCTCTCACCCAACCTGGGAAAGGGACTGGACGAATGAAAAAAAGAGGGATGGAGACTAATAGGGCTTTTTTGGGTATCTCCATCACATCCGCTACAATGGAGGAATAGCTGGGTGTAGGGTTTGTCAGGAATGTCTCTAGAGGGGACTGTAGAATATCCAAATAGGGTTTACAGGGGGGGAGTAGGGGAGCATGGGATGGGGGAGCGATATAGCTGATTGCAGTGGGGAGCCAGTGGAGGGATCCTTTTCCTAAGATGACAGCTAAGAATAGCAACCCTTAATGTACAGAGGATGAACAGCCCACAAAAACGTATAACATTGACAAACTGGATCCATCATGAGCATATAGATGTATGTTGCCTTCAGGAGACACATAATAAGGGGGAGGATGCACTGAGAATGTGAAAAAGTAGACTGAGGGTAGTGGAACATTCATCCCTGCAACATAACAAAAAAAGAGGTGTAGCAATACTAGTTTCTAATAACATTAAATATGAATTTATTTATAAAATGAGTGACAGAGCAGGGAGGTTATTCTTCCTGATCTGTAAGTTGGAAGACAGAATCTTCTCGATCTTGACCATTTATGCTCCAAACAAAAGGCAAATGCACTACGTGAACAGCATTATCCATAAAGTTTATGGAGGGCACATTGCTTTGGCTAGGGGACTATAACTGTCTAGCCGACTGTGATTTGCATAAAGAAAAAAAGACAACAAAGGAAAGCTAAAGACAACAACAATACTAATGGTATTAACAGGTCAGACACCACCTCTAAGGGACTGGCTAGGGGATTTCAGGAAATTATAGGGAAATATAGGCTCTACGATGTCTGGCACACACTAAACCCTCTGGACAAGGACTACACTTTCTATTCTAATAGACATCAGTCCTTTTCCAGAATCGATATGATACTAATAGGATCAGAGGCCCTGAAAAATTATAGGAAGTCTAGTACTGATACGGTACCCTGGTCAGATCACAACTTGGTTCTTATAGAGATTGATAGGAATTATAGTCAGAAACCCCACACCTGGAGATTAAACTAGAACATGTTGCTAAAGATACTCTGGGTAGAATAGGAGAAACATCAATTTTTTTCTTTGAAGAGAATTTAACAGACAATGTAAATCTAAGAACAGACTGTGTCCCTTCAAGAGTATGGTAAGAGGGCAATGCATTAAACTAGAAGCCTGGGACAGGAAGAACCAAGGGGAAACAAAATCAGATTTATATATAGCCTTAGAAAACATCAAACGAGAGGCAGGGAACTCCCTGGGAGAGCAAAAGTTGGAAGAAATGAATAGAATTAGGAATCAGCTACAGGAAATGCTGGCCAAGAGAGCAAACACCACACTCCTCAGACTGAAGGAAAGGGAAACCGGGCAGATAAGCTCTTCTATAAGCGTTTATATAATAGAAGTTCCCTAAAACATGACAGATGAAAGATAAGAGAGTTCTTGGGGGACAAAAATAGGCATATCGTTATTAGAGAACAGAGAGAGAGAGCCTGGAAGCCCGTCCTCAGAAGCAGAAGTTAAAGCAGCTATTAATAAGCTAAAGCCAAAAAAAGCACCTAAGGCCAGATGGCTTCCCAAACCTGTTCTACAAGAAGCTCTCAGATATTGGTGTCCTGCACTTGGCCAATGCCTTTAACGAGATCAAAAAAACAGGGGGCTTTTCCAGCTGAAATGTTGAGAACATCCATTATACCCATTCCTATACATGGAAAGGATGTTACCAAGGTCACCAATTACAGGCCAATATCCCTTTTAAAACACAGACACTAAGATATAGTCAGCTATTCTCATGTCTGAGGGATCTTATTCCAGCCCTGATACACAGGGATCAGGTCGGATTTGTGGGGGGCAGGCAATCAAGCAGTAACATAAGCAAGATCATTAATTTACTGGAATATGTGCAGGAACATCAGAACCCCATGCTGATGCTGGCCCTGGACTCAGAAAAGGCCTTTGATAGGGTTGAATGGTCCTTCTTAGAGGGGTTTGGCTGCATTATAGTTTGGGGAGGGGAAGCAGTGGACCTTATCATGGCCTTATATAAAGGCCCTACTGCGAGAATCTCCACACAGGGTACAGAGTCAGAGTTGTTTTTCGTGAGGAACGGAACAAGGCAGGGGTGCCCTGTGGCTCCCCTGCTCTACATCCTGTCTATGGAGCCACTAAGGAAAAGAATACAGAACAACACAAAAATAAGCAGGGTAAATATTGGTAAAATTTAAAGCAAGCTAAGTATGTGTACAGACAATATCACCCGAAATCTCAGCTCCAGAGACATTCAAGGAAATCAGCACCTATAGCAGGTTGGCAGACTATATTAAACATGGATACAACTCAAGCTATGGGGGTAAATTTAAGAGAGAATGTATTAGAGAACTTAGGGATTGACTACTTGGGGCTCAAGATCACCAGGGATAGCCACATACTGGTGGAGTACAATTTTGGTTCACAAATGAAAAATGTAAACAGACAAATGAACAAATGGAAGGGGCTTTTCATCTCTTGGACAGGGAGGATAAATGTAATAAAATCCTACATAATGCCAAAATGGCTATACCTGGCGAGGATGCTCCCCAGGGCTCCATCAAAGGCACTTATGAGGAAATTTCAGTCAATTATAGAAAATTTTATTTGGAAAGATAAGAGGCCAAGGGTAGCAAAAAGACTGCTATATATGGAAAAGGGACTGGGTGGGATTAAGGTGCCAAATCTGCAAATCCTGACCCAAGCAAAGTTTGCTGATGCATATCATTCAGATACAGGTAGATAAGCGTAAGGAGGAAGACTGGTATCAGATGGAGCAGGAAAGGTTGGGGCTGAAGTATCTGGAATCCCTCCTGTGGTTACATCAGTAGAGATTAAATAAAGTAAAAAAATACACAGGGTCCGAATTGTTAAAAGAGTTAATATCAGCCTGGCAAAATTTCATAACAAGACTTTCAGGAAGGACAATTTGCTCCCCTACACCCCTCTGCAGATTTTGGAACACAATATAAAGAAATTACGAATAATGAGCTGGGGGGAAATTAAGAGTTTAAAAGTTAAAGATCTGCTTAGGGGTAACCAAGTTATGCCCCATACCGAACTGTGTGAGCACCTGCGTGTACCTTAGAAAGAATACTTTATGGTTGCAAGAATGGTCTCATTTATATATCCCAGAAGATAAAGTGGGGAAGTTAACCTTGGAGAGGATCTTCAATAATAGAATAGAGAGAGGACAATTAAGGAGATGGCAAGATTTCTTGGAGTGCCTGGGTCATCACTTCCTCTCCCCAGCCTGGGAAAGCTGGGGGGGGGGGGGGAGTTGGGAGAGGATATAGGAAACATGAAGCTTAGAGCTTCATGGGTTGACATTGGTAAGATCAATCACTACCTAAATGCTCCACTTTAAAATTATAAACAGATAGCATCTTGTGCACCAAAGTCTGACTAAAATGTTTTCAAGTGTGATCCCAAATTGTTGGAGGTGTGGGGACCAAGAGGGATCCTTCACCCATAGAGTTACAAGAGGATTGAAGCTACATGGAGGAAAATCCACATTCATTACAAATATATCAGGGGAAAGGAGTCCAGTAGACCCGACAAGAGGCCTCCTTCATTTGAATCTGGAAACACTAACCCCTAGGTATAGGATAATAGTGATCCAGATTTTTACGCTACCAAGCTGCCTATAATCATAGGAAGGCACAAGAGATAAGGGAGCACAGCCATGCTAAGATGTAGTCTGGAATAAATGATACAATACGAAAGTAATGGCCAAAGGATGAGACCTTAACATTGGAGAAGTTGCCCAACATGTAACGAACATACTCCAAGTGATGGTAACTGATGGCAAGAAAAAACAACAACAACTCTGCAGCAACATGGTGAGAAAGATTCTAAGTTAGTTAGTGAGATCACTGGAACTCCCATAACAAAGCCAGCAAGTTCTGTAACACACTAAGTGAATGTCCTTACAGACATTTATCTCTGACAGTGCAACCTGACTTCCTTTGCACTGCCTCAGGAAATAGAGCTCTTGTGTTTGAGTCCATCCACCAGTCCCACTCCATGTAAATTAGAGAACCTGATATTTGACCAATATCATTAATCACAATGATAAAAAGGAATGGTACATAAAAAGTTGCACCTCTATTAATATAGCATTGCAGATTTTCTTGACACATCCTGCAGTGGAATGAGCAATGTTAGTGATCAGTGGGAAATAGCTTCAGAAGTGACCAATTATTACTTCTGTCGCTTTGATGCTGTTGCTAGACTGCCACTAGAGACAATTAAAAAAAGAATGACTAAAATAGCCTTTGATATAGGTCTAGCATAAGGTTTAAGGTTAGATCTGCATTAGGGTTAGATACAGGGTTAGGATTGGTTTCAAAAGGTCACTGTACAAGAAAATGGTTAGGACCCTATAACTTGAAAAAAAAACAGAAAACCATGTAAACACTGGCTATTTCTAAAGTCAGAACAAATATTAGAATCTAGCAGGGTATTGTTTTTGCGTTTGTAGATGTAAACATTAGAAAAAGTGTTATTTATTAAATTTTTCATCACTTTCTTTTTAATTAAATGATACGACTAAAATAATGTTATCTGCAATTCTTCTTTTGGAGATAAAAACAATATATAATGTGTGTGGGTACAGTAAATGACAGCTAAACATAAACACCACAGAAATGTTAAAATAGACAATGTTACTAAGGGTAAGACAGTCAAAAGTTGTGTTACTAAGGGGTTAAATCAACCAACGCAACTTTTTAGTGAAAGTAAAGTTACATAGCCCAATTATATATCATTAACCTTTATTCATAGAGCAATAACAATTAATTTACACAGTGTTGATGCAATTCATACAGAATATTACAAACCCAATTAGACATAAATTAGACATAACCCCATGCAACCAAGTAGAGAAAGCCCTGCACCCTTTTCCTCATACACTTTCTACATGTTCCCTGAAAGATTACATAGCTTCCACCTAATTTTCTTAACCTAGTAATTTCAATTAACGTAATGAAAAATAACAAAATAGTACATTGTAATTTGTTTTAATGTAACATTTTGTTTATGCTTGTATACTCCATGCCAATTAACTTACAGGAGAGTGGTGCCAAAGAAACATTGTCCTTGATAATTATGGAGATATCATCTCCTGCTGCAGTTCCACAGCCTTTGAAATATATAATTAACCTATAAAGATGGAACTCCATTTCTGAATAATGTTAACAGCATCTAGAAAATAATGAATCAACACTTAATAACAACTTGAACCTGTTTGATAGAGTATTAAATACTGCTTTGAAACTTAGCTGCAACAGCCTTCTTCATAATTTTAAATGATCCAAGCTATCATTTTAACTTATTTTTCATATTAACATTTTAACCTATAAGATCAAGTAATTTAGCTTACAAAGCACTGGTGTTATAATTCACTTCTTATACTAGGATATTTCACCACTGTGGGATAATGTAAAGTCCTTTTAATCAGAACAGAACTGACCCCATAGTTTTATTATGGAAGATACCTTCTCCACAAAGTCATACAAGAAAATAAATCACTCTGTATCATCTTTTTAAAATGTCCCAGTATAACTCTATCATTTATATTTCAACTCTTAGTAGAAATTTATGTTGTGATGCCACCTAGTGGTACAATTGAAGATTGTTTTTTATGTGTTAACTGTTATTACTGTATATCATTTCTATTTTATATGAGCTTTACAGAATCTTCAGATATGCACAATGATATTTCCCCCTAAAATAACTTGCAAGCTTAAATAAGTTATCAATGCCATATTTTTTTAATAGTGATTTACTCATTAGTATCTATTTAATAATTAACTTATTTTCTTAATTACCAGATTCTCATTTTAAATATTGTAATTAGAAAATATCTCCCTTGACATCCATCAACCATAACCATCTAACACTTCTGTATCAATATATACGTATGTATAATTATGTATTTCCTAGTGATTGTAATCCTATCATATTGTGTAACACTGCAGAATTTGCAGGATCTTTATGGAAATATAAAAAGTACTTGAATACATTAACAATCCAGAAAAACATACATTTTATCTATAATGTGTGTGAGTATGTGAATCTTTCCCCGACTTCAATACTTAAAAAAACTCTTACTTGATCAATGTGAAAAGTAAAAATAATGATCAAATTAATGTCAGCTTTCTCTTTGTCCCTAGATTGGGTTTCGAAATGCAAAATAAATATTTCATGCAAGAACAGACATGGATGAACAATTAATCATTTTAAAAAGACATATGCGTAGATAATGGTTTCACAACAATAAAAAAAAGTGTTTCGTTTAAGATCTGTATCTTTAACAGTATTATTAGTTTATTTTTATATTTTACAGTGTATTTTACTTAGCAGTTGTTTTTTTCAACACTGCTGAAATAGATGTTTATACTTTATACCATAACTTAAACTTTATTGCAGCTAACATAACTCATTTTCTTCTAGAAATATACATGTACAAGTAACATAGTAACATAGTAATTTAGGTTGAAAAAAAGACACAAGTCCATCAAGTTCAACCCTTCTACCTATCATTTCAGCGTTTTTCGAATGTTGCCTCCTAGGGGGGGAAAAATTCCTTCTTGACTCCAAAAGGGCAATCAGATTTCTCCTTGGATCAAAAAGCTCTATTATTAATGCTCATTCTATTATTAATACCCCTGTATGTTCTGCTTTTCTAAAAAAAACATCCAGACCATTTTTAAATGCATCTATTGTGGTTGATAGCACTACCTCTCTTGGCAGTGAGTTACATAATTTTATTGTCCTTACCGTAAAGAATCCCTTCCTTTGCTGCCTATGAAATCTTTGCTCTTCCAGTCTCAGGGGGTGACCTCTTGTTCTTTGTACATTTCTATTAATGAACAGGTCCCTGGAGAGCTCCTTATATTGGCCCTGCACATATTTATATAATGTTATCATATCCCCTCTAAGACGCCTTTTTTCTAAAGTAAATAAATGCAATTTTTTAAGTCTCTCTTCATAACTAAGATCCTCCAATCCCCTTTTTAATTTTGTAGCTCTCCTTTGCACTTTTTCTAGTTCCTTAATATCCATTTTAAGGACTGGTGCCCAGAATTGTACTGCATATTCAAGGTGAGGTCTTACCATTGATTTGTAAAGAGGCAAGATGATGTCCTCCTCCCGTGAATCTATACCTCGTTTTATACATGCCAATATCTTATTGGCCCTTGCAGCTGCTGACTGGCATTGGGCACTGTTGCCAAGTTTGTTATCTACAATGATTCCTAAATCCTTTTCGTTAGTAGTTTTTCCCAGGGAAATACCATTTAACGTATATGTTGCTTTGTTATTATTTTTCCCATAATGTATAACTTTACATTTGTCTATATTGAACCTTATTTGCCACTTTCTTGCCCAGTTCCCTACTCTGTCCAAATCTTCCTGTAAAGAAAAAACATCAAGATTAGTCTTTATTACCTTACCTAATTTTGTGTCATCAGCAAACACTGAGACATGGCACTCAGCACAACGTGGGAGATCATTAATAAACAGATTAAAAAGAAGAGGTCCCAAAACAGACCCCTGAGGTACTCCGCTCACTACCCTGGTCCAATTTGAAGCTTTACCATTTACAACAACCCTCTGTGTTCTATCTTTTAGCCAATTTTCAATCCAAATACATACATTTGCCCCCAATCCTATTTCTCTCAATTTGTAGAGTAACCTTTTGTGTGGAACTGTATCAAATGCTTTTGCAAAATCCAAATAGATCACATCAACTGCCACACCTAGATCTATATTTTTACTGACCTCTTCATAGAATGTTATTAAGTTTGTTTGACAAGACCTGTCTTTCACAAAACCATTTTGACTCTTACTAATTATATTCTGATTCAAGATGTATTCTTGAGTGTACACCTTTAGCAATCCTTCAAATAATTTCCCCACTACAGATGTCAAGCTCACTGGCCTATAATTACCAGGCAGAGATTTTGATCCCTTTTTAAATATTGGAATGACATCCGCCTTTCGCCAGTCTGTTGGCACTATACCTGAACTGAACGAAACCCTAAAGATCATAAATATTGGTCTGGCCAGAATTATGCTTAACTCTCTAAGGACCCGTGGGTGTATACCATCTGGCCCTGGGGCCTTGTCTATCTTAACAGAGTTTAATTGCATAAACACTTTTTCCTGTGTCAGCCAATCCCATGTTTGTGGTGACTGTTCCGTAACTTCCGGTAGCAGGGGCTCATCCATCTGTTCTTCCTTAGTATAAACAGAAGAAAAAAAAGTATTTAAAATGTCTGCTTTTTCTCTGTCCTCACTTACCAAATTTCCCATTTGGGATAACAAGAGCCCAACATTTTCCCTCTTTAGCTTTTTTCCATTTATATACTTATAAAAAATGTTGGGGTTAATTTTACTCTCCTTAGCAATCCTTTTCTCGTTTTCCAATTTAGCCATTTTAATTGCCTTTTTGCAGGCTTTGTTGGCATCTTTGTATTTTATAAATGATAATGTTGATCCCTTGCTTTTATAATGTTTGAATGACATTTTCTTGTTTTGCATTTCCTGTTTCACGGTACAGGTAAGCCACATTGGTTTTGATTTGTGTCTTTTGTATTTGTTTCCCAAAGGTATATATTAGGATGTGTACTTTTGTAATGTGTGCTTAAAGGCATTCCACTTGTCTTCTGTGTTTAGTCCAGAAAACAATCGTTCCCAGTCTAAATGTTCCATTGATGCCCTTAGTCCATCAAAGATGGCCATTCTAAAATTAAGTGTTTTGGTGGCGTAGTTAACAATTTGCTTTTTTGCATTAATCTCAAACGAAACCATGTTATGGTCACTATTGCCCAAGTGTTACCTTACTTTGATGTTTGAGATAAGCTGCTCATTGTTTGTTATTACTAAATCCAGACAGGCATCCATTCTAGTTGGGGTGTCTACTAATTGTGCCATAAATGTGTTATTTAGCAGGTTCAGAAACTTTCTGCCCTTAGCGGAACTAGTTGTGCCACAATTCCAATCTATATCTGGGTAATTAAAATCTCCCATGATTAGAACTTCATTCAGATTTGCAGCCTTTTCAATGTGTAATAAAAGCTGATCTTCTCCATCAATGCTAATATTTGGTGGCTTGTAGCATACACCTACAAGTAATGTGCGATTCTTTTTAGTGTCTAAGCTAATCTCCACCCACAGTGTCTCCACATCAGTTCCAGTTACGTCATGCACACCTTCCTTAATACTGGGCTTTAGTTTAGGATTTACATATAGACATATCCCTCCCCCTTTTCTATTTACTCTGTCCTTTCTAAAAAGTGAGTAGCCTTGTAAATTAACTGACCAGTCGTGGGTCTCATCCCACCACGTTTCCGTGATTCCGATTAAATCATACTGTTCAGCACTTACCAGTATCTCCAGCTCACCCATTTTGTTTGTCAAGCTTCTTGCATTTGCTAAAAGACATTTGAGATTACTACCCATTTTCTGTTTAGTTGACAAACACATAATGCCCGCAGGTTTAATTGTATGTACCTCCCTATGATCTATGTTAACCCCACCAGCGCTTTCCTCCTCATTTGCCATAGCTATACCCACCTTCCAATCTACTCTAGCTGCCATTGCTTCATTTTGATCTTGACCCTCCCCCCCAGAGCTTAGTTTAAAAGCTCATCTAACCCTCTAGCCATCCTCGCCCCTAATACCGCAGCCCCCTCATCATTGAGGTGCAGCCCGTCCCGTCCAAAGAGTCTGTAGCCTACTGCAAAGTCTGCCCAGTGCTCTAAGAACCCAAATCCCTCTTGCTTGCACCACCTTCGCAACCACGCATTAATCTCCCTAAGCTCCCGCTGTCTCCCTGACGTAGCGCGTGGCACTGGTAATATTTCAGAGAATATTACCTTGGAGGTCCTTTCCTTTAGCTTCTTTCCTAGTTCCCTAAAATCATTTTTAAGGACCCCCCACCTACCATTTACTTTGTCATTAGTACTAATGTGTACTATGACCGCTGGATCATGCCCAGCCCCTCCCAATAATCTGCCTACCCGGTCCGCAACATGCCGAACCCGAGCATCCGGGAGACAACATACAGTTCGGCATTCAGGGTCCTGGCGACAGATTACCCTATCTACCTTCCTAATAATAGAATCCCCTACCACCACAACCTGTCTAGCCTTCCTAGTGTCCTGGCTCCCAACTGTGCTGGAGAGTGAAATTCTGCAAGTGTCAGTTGGAAGTATTAAGGTGCAGTACTGAGTTTCCACCAATTCAAACAGCCAATAAGAAACTGTGTTGCTGTGTTGATTTCCTATTTAAGATGAGTATCGCTGTTACAGGTTTGTAGACATTTTTTCTTTAATGGGTCTATTCACTAAAATTAGAATTTGGAGGTCGACTTTCATTTTAAAAAAAAAGTCAAATTCGACACCTAAGTGTCGGAATTTTCACCATTGAAAGTAATGGGAGCTGAAATGATCAAAGCTATTTTTGAGACTAATTCAAACTAGGGTGCCGCATTTGACTTAGTCACAAAATGAAAGTCGACCTCCAAAGTCAATCTTATTGAGCTAAAACTTTAATTTTAGTAAATATACCTATAGGTGTCTATAGTACATTGGATTTGGTTTTCTCCAGTTTCTTGTGTTACATTTTATACCTTACCTGATACTCCTCATGATTGCAAGTCTTGTCCATTTAGTAGTGGAGTGATCTTTTATATTTAGATATGGTCAAAGTGAGAAAGAGAAAAATCATCCCAAAACTTTCTTTTCTATACCAAACTTTGAGTCTAGGGTTTCTACCTAGTCTGTATTTTATTATACCAATAAGTGTATGGAGGGAGTGGCAAGACCAGTATTTTTACTGTATTTTGGCAACCTGTTTGAGCCATGCATTTAAATCACTCTGCAGTCTTCTTGGCGCTGTACATTTGCCTGGGAGTATTTTCCTGCTCTTCAACTCATATCCATTACAGATGAATTTAATGTACACAGAGATTAAACAATCCTCTCTTAGCTACTATAACTACTTTCTCAAGGATAATTTCTGATAGCGGTATGTTAAGAACATTTAGCACACAAACTGTAGCCCACATCTTTATCTTGAGAATCAAAATAGAAATCAACTAGATCTATCCCTAGGTCTATTGCACAGTGAGTTTTTAAGAATATAAATGGAATGTCACACTGATGTGGCACATGTAAATACTAAAGCAATCGCACATTATGTGCAGCTTAAACTTATAATTGTCTATTATAATAAACTTAATCTAAAAATGACATAGCTAAATGGAAGCAAATTTTTAAATAAGGCCATCATTATAAAATATGCAAAAAATGTAAATACATATTTGAAATTAATTTTTGTTTTATTTAACTTGAAATAGACAAAAAATTACATGTACTCTGCTTTTGGGTACAAAAAGTGCAAAAATGATGTATGTGCCTGAGTTTTTATTTGTAATGTAGCTTGATTTAAGGTCTGGTTATCCTCTATTGGTCATCGTGTTTTTTGTGAGAAAAGCAGTGTCCTATGGAACAGTTACCCACTCAATATGTTTCATACAATTTTAGCTCACTTGAATTGTTAGAGATCTTTGAATAACAATGGTGTGAGAGAAGACCATTTGCTAGTAACCTTGAGTAATACAGGTGGGAATGCCAAAGAGTTCTATTTATTACCGTATTGCCTCGATTATAAGATGCACTTGTATCCTGATTTTAAAAGCTCTGGGAAAGGGTACGCCTTAGAATAAATGAAGTCTTACATGCAGCGGCTAATGTTGGCCTTTGAATGAAAGACGTGATTTTTGTCTCGACAGCTGAGATTCGTGTTTCGGCTGGCATAAAGCGGGAGGAGTTTTGGCACTGGATGACGTGCAATGCTGTTGCATGGTAGAAATCTTTCCTGTCAGTCTATCTGTGTCTGCCTGCCCATCTCTGTGTTTGTCTGTCCATCAATCTCTGTATCTTGTCTGTCAGTATATATGTCCTAAATGTCTATGTGTGCCTTTCTCTGATGGTAGTTATTTGGCTGCAACAGCCAAAACGTAAACCCTACTAACTTATTTCTAAATAACCAGCTATTTATGCAAAGCTTGAGACATACAGTTTTAGGTTGCTACAAACTCACTTTCACAAAAAGCCATTATATAAGTCATGCACAGACCTGCCATCCCACTGTGTATAAATCCTACTTCAAATGGAAATATATCCGATGTGTTCTTGCCAAAAAAAAGAGTGAGAGAGAGAGAGAATGTATTCGTCACATGGCTCAGATACACAAAGGCATAAGTATCCATAAAATATACTGGAAAATAAGATTAAATTATCTTCATCGTTATCTTTTCTGCATTTATTCATTATGCTACAGAATAAGAAGAATGGAGATGTATGTCACCAAACCTGTTCTATACTTAGACTCTCCCTTGATTTAAGATGCCATCGATACTCAGATGCACCACTTTTTCAGGGGTGTTAAAATGGAAAATTCTTAGAATCAAGTAAATACCTAAAATAGTTCTATTGAGCTTGCTGCATGAACTCAGAAGCCGGCTGTCGAGCTCAGCAGCATCACACATCATCCAGTGGCAAAACTCCTCCCTCCTTACGTTAGCAGAAACACGAATTTCGCCACTAAACTTAGCCACTAAATTTAAGACTCCAATGATTCTAAGATGCACCACTTTCCCAGAGCTTTTAAAATTGTGATAAAAGTGCGTCTTGGAATCAAGGAAATCCAGTAATAAATAGTCCTCCTTAGCATTTTCCCCTGCATTGCTCAAGGTGGTTAGCAAATTGTCTTCTCTGACTCCATTTTGAAATTGTATGAGATATACTGAGTTGGTAACTATTCTATAGGACACTGCTTTTACAGCAAGAAACATGAGGATCAATACAGGATAACCAGACCTTAAATCAAGCTAAGGATCTCAAAAGCAGTGACAGACGTGTCATACTGTATGCCACTTGTCTTATAAAACAGAAACATTCCCCACAATTTAAGATACATTTTTATGATACCAATAGCATTTTTAACCCCTTCATGACCAGAATGTTTTTGGAATGTTGTGCGTTAGTGACCGAGGCTGTTTTTTTTAATGAAAATTTTTATTGAGTTTGCATAGAAACCAGAGACTTATTCAAAAGATTACATAAATCATAAATGACGCCATATGTAATCACAAAGTATATCAGATTACATGTAAAAGGAACTCACATTCTGATCAGTTTTATATTCTATAACACGTAGGTATTGGATCAGACTAGGAAATTAACTATATAACCATGCTCTGTATAAAAATAACTGTAAGTAATCGTTACGATATAACAGAATAGTAATTTTCTGAAATCTTAGAAACATACTGGATATGGCCAAGAGCTAGATCTATGGTCGTCTCTAACTATTGATATCATGAACATTATGTAGAAGTATCAGACACATTACTCAGAATATATCTGAGACAAACAACATTTACAATTACTAAAAGATGAATCAATATACATATCTTAATATTATCACTATAAATTATGCACACATTAATCACATCTGAGACATATCGCATGTAGAGTGCAAAAAGTACGAAACAGAGTATTAGAAAAGAGAGAATTGGGGGGATCAGAAGGGGGAGGGATAAGACAAAGTGCTGAAGTGGCAAAATAAGAGAGGGAGTAGGGGCTGCCACAGAGTGGGCAGGCCTGCAGCCTCAAGAGAGAGCATGCCAAAAATTGGGCCAATTCTCCGCAAAGTTGTGGACCAGAGCCCCCAATACTGCCCCATAAAAAATAAAATAAAAATAACATGGGGGAGGGGGATGCTGCCCAAGGAGGGGGGTTAGAGAGTGCGAGACAGACACAGTTAAAATTCAGCTATGAGAAGAAAAAAAGAACAACACAGGAAACATGTGTGGGCCCCAGATGTCCAGCTTGCCACTTCAGTGGGAGACCCGTTTTGAAGAGTCCTCCAAATGCCAGATGGGGGTCTACGTTAGGCTCAAGCTTGGCTAGTCGAGGCATGTAGGGAGTTGGACCCAAGTATTTGTCCAGTGTCCACCAGGTCAGGCATTTGTGGTAAACCCATCGCTCTCAAAAAATGTGGGGCTTCTTCCATAGATTCTATCGACAGCTGCTTCCCATCTTTTTCCACGGTTAGGGATTTTGCCAAGCCCCAGCGGTATCTAACCTCTGCCGACCTGAGGTGCTTGGTTAAAGGTGCCATGTTCCTTCTCCAGCTCAGCATTGCAGGGGTCAAATCTTCATATATTTGAAGAGAGACACCCTCGTATGAAAGTGTCGGGTTCTTGCGGGAAATAGATAGTAAATAAATGTTGTCCATTGTGGCGCACAAACGCACTATTACATCTATTGTGGCATTTTGCGGGGCACGGTTAGCTTTCCGCACTCGAAAAACAGTCCAAGATAACGTGGTCCCGTGTCTCCAGCTCTGGGCATATTTGAAGAAACCATTTGGTCAGATAGCTCCGAAGGTCGGTGGGCCCTACCTCCTCCGGCGCCCCTCTGACCCGTATGTTGGTCTGTCTCGATCTGCCATCAATCAGTGCTGTCTGTCTGTGCACCAGATGTAGTTGGTGGACTATTTTAGCCATTTGGCCAGTACTGTCAGCTTGTTCAGATTTAATGCCTAAAAAATCTGCCTCCATATTTTTTACCTTCGTTTGAAGAGTATGCACCTCCATTTTATCTCCGCCAGCTCCGACTTTATTGTCGCCTGGATATGTTTCAGGAGAAGTTGGAGATCACTTTTTGTAGCCGGGCTTTCCTTCATGTGCGGTAATGAATAGGTAGGAGCCGGTCTGATTGTGTGGGGCGAAATCGAGCCTTCCGATGAATCATCCGACTCACTTCTGGTGGGAAGAGCCGCGGAGGAAGGCTTTGCGATGTTAGGCTTAGTAGGCCTCGATACTAAAAGTCCAATATCTGGACCTTGAGTCCGCAAAAGTTTTTCTTTTCTCTTGTTCTTATTCCCCATGGCAGTAGGTAGGTTGTCAATTTTTTTATCTTTTTCACTGGTGTGGATATTGAAAAAGCACGCTGATATCATTGCTATTGCAGGAGCTCCACGAAAACATGTCCGTTCTCTCTTGCAGCTAACTCTGCCCCCCGACCAAGGCTGTTTTATCACTTCTGAGGTGTTTGTGTTTAGCTTTAATTTTCTTCTTTGTCTGTTGCTGTACCCACACAAATTATATATTGGGTTTTTTTCAGGACAAGAAGGGCTTTCTTTTCATGACATTATTTTGTTCATATCATTTATTGTATTGTGAAAAAAATAGTAAAATATGGCTAAAATGTAAAAAAAAAAAAAAAAAACACTTTTCCTGACGTTTCTTTGTAAATTCTTTTACTACGCTCCAAAAGCTAATGAAAAAAACCTGCTAAATAGATTTGACTATAGGTCCTGAGTTTAGAAATACCCAATGCTTATATGTTTTTTTGCTTTTTTTTTGCATGTTTTAGGTTAATAAATACAAGTAGCATATAGCTGTTTCAAAACCATTTTAAAACAAATTAGCATTAGTGACACTGTAACAAAGATATCGGTCATGAATCGCTGAATAACCCCCCACGTGTACACATTTTTATAAAGTAGACATCCCAGGGCATTCAACTTGGGGTATTTGGACACTTTTCATTCTGTCATTTTACCACCAATCTTTGACAAGTTTTGGCGTAGTAATTTTGTGTGTGTTTTATTTTCACACACTTTGAAACTTAGGTATGAAATTAAAGGGGTTGTTCTATTTTATTACCAAACAAAACACCAATATATGTTCATCTACTTCCCCTGAGTATAGCGGTACCCCACATATATAGGTTTGCTATGGTTATGTGGCAGGTACAGGGCAAAATTTAGGATACGGTCATTGCAGTTTTAAAAGGTGTATTTATTATTTAATGCTTGTGACTACATTTCCTATCATGCTCAGCCAGCCAAAAGCTACCGTAGCAGAATAGGAAATGTAGTCTATAGTAGGAAGCACAGATTTTTGCTATCCTTGCTATCCTGCGGCTGCATGGATCATATATCCAGCTGCTGCAGGCCCCTATCTACTGCTGGGGGCCAATGCAAAGCACTGGCCCCACTAGCAGTCTTTTTTTTAAAATAAAATATCCCTAGAGGACCACAGACAGACATAACATGTCATTGGTCCTCTACGGAATAACTTCTTATTTTTATATAATTTATTATTATTATTTTGAATGTTTTTATTTATTTTATTTTTTTACATTTTTTAATTTTTATTTAACTCTAACCTTAGGCACCTGCTTTGACAGCTATTAACATCTGGGCGCTGTGATTGGCTGTCACAGTACCTGGATGTTTCCATGGGGGCTTCAAGCCATGTCGTTTGTAACGCGATGCGAAGGGAGTCTTCCCTATGACGGTCCAGTACTGTCATCGGTCACGAAGGGGTTAAATGTCCTGCTTCTTTAAATAGGCACACAATGGCCAGTTTGTGTTTCTTTTATATGTGAATTAACATACCACATAATATCTTGTCAGTTTTTATAGAAGACTTGCTTTATATTTGTCCAGGTCTCCTGTGAAAATCTGAAGAACTGGTGTATATCTCATGATTTCAGTTAGTGTTGAGATGTTGCTTTTTGTGGGGTTTTTTTTAAATCATTATCTTTGAGAACTGAAGAAAAAAAATCTTTAGAATATATTACAGTAGGACACTAAAATAGCATTGAATTAACAAGGTATTGTGCAGATAAGGCAAATGAATGTTAATGAACTCTAAATAACTTCTAGATCTGTTTGGAGCTCAGTACAAAGTGGTTCAAGTAACATTTGACTGTGTACTTTTAATTGTCTGTTTCTAAGTAATACATTATTTGTCCCTGTAAAGAGACGTCTCCTCCCGGGGTTACTTTTCTCCTAGCCTGCACACTCCACACAGTTGTAGGTATAGCAGTGAAAACAAGAACTTTATTCCAGGGAATAGCAGACTCTTTATACAGCCACCAATCGGGACACAAGGTGCAGGCGGCAATGGCACCAGACACTTTTAATTCCTTTCGCAAGGAGAGCCAATGGGGAACTTGCTGACAGAGTTGGCCTAAAAGTGACCAATCAGAAAAGCGCCTAAAGTCCTAATGCTTCCCCTGGTTCTTCACAGTCCCAAATACAAAATAAACAATATTTCAACAATGTGAATGCATCAATTGAAGATGAAACAGAATTAAATTAATAATATAAAGTGTTTTCTTACCTATTGCGAGCAATCTAGATTTTTTTATAGCATGTTTAAGTGCAGAAAATAGATATAAATTCATATTTCTATACAGCAAAATAAATATTTACCAGGAAACAATAATTCCTACTGTTTTATAATTGTTCACCTAAGTTGACTAACTGTTTTTATTTCTCCAATATATATGTGTTGCTGTGTTAAAAGAGTATGCCTTCTTATTTTTCAGTAATTTCTACTGTTTGGGAAATGTGGCAGGGCACACCACTGTATATAGCAGTTATTTATTTAACTATTTATTTTGGTTGGAGTAAACAAATAGGGCATACTTGCCAACATACCAGTACCTGGTTCCAAAAGGGGATGGAGCCATGTGATCATATGCAACTTTGTTTAACACTTCAAAATTGAGTCCCAATAGTACAGGTGGAATCCTTTACCAGACACATTGTACTCAATACAGACATGTTTAACTAAGCATGTTATTTTAGACATACATACTGCAAACTGGATTCCACTTGTGACCAGTAAAGCAGGAAGATGCCTGAATCGGATGGGAATTTACACCCAAAAATCTAGGATTGTGGCAACCATGCTGGTGTGACCCTTTTCTCAAAGTGGTGTCAGAAACACACCAGATGGGAATATCCCCAGTTCAAAATAGGTCTCTATCAGGCATAGTTATAAGCTACATTGCAACTATAAGGTGTTATTTAACAGTTTGTTAATTTTTTTCCAAAATATAACACAAACAATAATAATAAAGGGTTTAACCAGGAAAGGTACCTTCTGATATTCTCTGATTTCAAGTACGTCCTTGGGATGTAACTTTTGCCCAACATTCAGGGGATGAATACAGATCATTAAACAATGAAATAAGTAGGAAAATAGGTTTGTTCTTGGACATTAGATCAAAGATACTGTATATCATGCCATTTCGATTTACTCATTCTTTATTTATTAAATTCAAGTATCTGTCTCACCTCACTTGTGCACTTGTCTTAGAGAATACTCTTGCATGCATTTAAATCAATGTTTTCTCCCATGCAAATACTATTTCCGTATATTGGTAGTACCTTGTCTGAGCAATATCCTTGACATATTGATTTCTGTTTTCAATTTGTTTACCTCATTTACTTTGCAAACATATTTTCCTTGTAAAACTTTGCATAAGAAATGTATTTCTTGTGTTATATTAAATCTTAAAATCAAATAAGTTGGATACAAAATGTACATGTAATAAATGGGAAACATTCTGTTTATCTAAGATAAACATTTGAGGCTCATGAAATCAAAATTGAAAAAACAAAAATACAATTTGTTTTAAAATTCTATATTTAATAACATAATTAATTGAGTTAGTTCATTTGAAACCTTTTTTTTTAATTATTGTTTTATTGAGTCACAGGAATAACAATTACAATAGTTCTGGGAGATAGTTCACACATTATTTAAGGAATACCGTATTATAATGTATAAATACAATACACATTTCACTGTATATACTCTGTTTTTAAATTTTGAATAAACAAATAGCATTCACTGAGGTTATCTTTGAAGATTGTATATCATGGAAACTGCAGTGTCAACATTTCCATGTGATGGCAGTCTCAGAGGAATGGACAAGCACTGCCCCCTGGTGGGCGAACTAAACATATACTATGAACAGGTCTAAATTAACTGACACTGGTTGAATCTATGGATGAATATTAGGGACCCAAACAGATATGACACTAGTGATCTGTGTGTAGTCAGATATACTTGTTGTGTTTCCACAGTGCAATTGTCAAATAAAAGTTTCTTGGCATCAAATTAAGTCGCATGCTATTTTCCATATAGTGAAGCGTATACATCGAATTTAGTATTGACAATAGTGTAGAGACCTCACTGGCTTCTTACTATGGTACGGAATGAATAACGGATACAAATGCTCAGAATTAACTTGTGGCCCAAACATATGATTCTTAATAATATCACTTTACAAAGAGGGAAATGGATCAAACAGTAGGAGTAAAGGGAAGAGAGGAGGGTTTGAAAGGGTTAAATAAATATGCCAAATTATCTGTAAACAGCTAAGGATCTAAGACAAGGCAATATGTTTCATTCCCACCAGTTTCTAGAGATTTTCTTGCTTATCCTAGTGAACCCTGTTAATCTGTACCCCATACAATGTAAAGGGATATGCATTCATTCATACACAAACATTGTAAGAATGTCAGCTGACCAAAAAAAAGCTAGGGTTACCAGATTGATAGCTATTTTTTTCTGGACATGTATAACTTTTACCTGTTGTCCTGTTGTATGTAGAAATCTGAGAGAATCAATTAATTAAGCAAGGAAGAGAACTAATTAACACTTTGATTAATTAACTGATTGCCCTCTGTATATATGAATTCTACATACTGAAGGGTATGTAAACTATATCCAGGACAAAAATGGATTAGTGTAGCCTATATTCTTTTCAGAACAATTTACTTTAATCTCCCTTGGCCTCTACTGTTAATAAGCAAACTGATTTTTGTCCACAGGCCTGATATTGGCTGACTCTTCTTGGATGCTGGACCATCACTGATTGACATATGAAACTGTTAAGCATATAAAAAAAACAAAAGCGAAACAATTCTTTCCATATCATAGTAGTGACTAGGTATTTTCCCTTGTCACCATCTTCTACATTGGTTGTTATGGATGTAATATGTTCCATCAACAATAGATCATAGCTTTTTCTAGTTTTTATATATAATGGCAACTGCTCCTTTTCCATACATACTTTGGATGTTACTTATAAAAAGTGCCACACTGTAAAGTGTTGGGGACTGGATAAAAAAGCTCAATCACTGTTTATTATGTTTAACGGCGATGGCACTTTTAAAATTCATACTGGCACTTTTCAGCACCTGATTATTTACACATGGGCTGTACCAGCCCACTGAGCGCTGGCAAAACCTGGAAGTGCAGGAGGCGGCACAGACTCCCAGCTTTATACATATGTTATTCATATATGAAGAATATATTACAACTCGTGTTAAACGTATCTCTTTGTCACATCTGTATACCTACAGTAACACTATAACAAGTTTTTTTTTTAAGATAAAAAGTGCTGGATTTTCAAGAGGTAACAGAACAGTGACAGCATTTTAACAATATAAACTCTATATTAATATAAATGAAACCAATAAACTGAACAACATTAAAAAAAATCCCAGCATCCATTGGTGGGAATCCTGCAATATATCCTAGGCTGTGTTATTGCTGCAAGCATGGTTTGATCAACATATTAATTGGATTAGGGAAAAATATCAGTGTTTGTTTCTAAAATACTGCCTGCCTCATTTTTCATCTCTGGAAACTGAATCAACGTCTGCTCTATTATATGTTGCGAGTGTAGGTTAAATTTGACATTGTGTCAAAATGAAGAATTTAGTTCTTAAATTGGAGGTCAGGATTTCCTACTGTAGAAATGTCTCATTAGTGTAATTGCTTACTAATGCAATTTCCTAGGGAACAAAATTATTTAGGGAAACATGACAAATCATATCATAATAGCAAAGGTCCAGGATTAATGCCTTAACCTTTTAGTAAGTAGTATAAAGTATAAAAAAAATTGTAGTATGATTAAACCATCTCTGAACAAATCCTTATGATGAAGTTAAACCTAATCTTGAGGTTGCATTGCTGATGTATATCCCATCAATCTAAAAAGTACCATCAGTATTCTATGTAATTAATTTTCATAGTGGTCAGCTTCTATTTCTAGTACATGGGCAACCAGGCATTAAACACAACACTACTTGTTTAGTTCTAGATTGAGGTTATGTATAAAGGGAATACACATAGAGATAGTTTCGTTCCCACATATAAAGGCAATATTCTGAAATTAAACTTTTTTCCCCTTCTATTAATTAATTTTTTTTATGAGGTTCGGGTATCAGCCTCACCTTTTTATTAATATATTATGTTGTAAATGCTGTCACTTGTTTTGCTTTTTTGTATGGTACTGTTTTGTAGACATGTGCATTCGTTTTCGGACGAATGCATTTTCGGACGAAAATATCATTTTCGTCCATTCGTCCGAAAAACGAATAACGAAAATGTTAACTAACAAAATCCGAATGAACGAATGGTTAATAAACGAGAATCATTCGTTCATTCGTCCATTCGTCCATTCGTGCTATTGGCATTCTAAACCGAAATAGAGTCGGTTTATACAATACCAATAGCATTGTACTACATTCCATAAACCGACATGAATGACTTTCGGTTTATGGAATGCATGTAATGCTATTGGCTTCCTATAAACCGAAATTGAGTTCCCATTCATACGAATAGGTCAATTGACCTATTCGTATGAATGGGGACTCTTTCGGTTTATAGAAAGCCAATAGCATTGCATGTATTCTATAAGCCGAAAGTCTTTAAAACGAATTACGTTCGGTTTATAGAATACATGTAATGCTATTGCTGTTCTATAAGCCGAAAGTCTATAAACCGAACGTCGTTCGGTTTATAGACTTTCGGCTTATAGAACAGCAATAGCATTACATGTATTCTATAAACCGAACGTCGTTCGTTTTAAAGACTTTCGGCTTATAGAATACTATTGGCATTCTATAAACCTAACTAGAGTCAATCCTCATTCATAAGAATTTCTTATGAATGGGGACTCGACTCTAGTTCGGTTTATAGAAAGCCAATAGTATTCTATAAGCCGAAAGTCTATAAACCGAACGACGTTCGGATTATAGAATACATGTAATGCTATTGCTGTTCTATAAGCCGAAAGTCTATAAACCGAACGACGTTCGGTTTATAGACTTTCAGTTTATGGAATGTATAATGTAATGCTATTTGCAATGGCATTACTATAAACCGAAATAGAGTCGGTTTATAGAATGCCATTGCCAATTCCATAAACCGAAATTCGTTCATTATGTCGGTTTATGTAATGGCTATTTTGCTATTGGTATTCAATAAACCAACTCTATTTCGGTTTATAGAATTGCCAATAGCATGAAATGATTTGAATTTAGTATTAAAAAATAAATTGAAAAAAGTGGAGAGTTTTAACCCCTTTGTGACGCATGGTGCTTGCGTCCCAAATGACGTAAGCACCAAAACGTCACGATTTGTTCCTGGCCACTGATCACAAGGTGATCGTTAGCCAGGAACACTATGGCAGAGACCCAATCAGGGTCTTAATAGACCCTGTGGGTCCCTGCCCAAAAATTGCAAGCCCTTCAGACGTCACGCACGATTTAGAGAAATGTAGCTGGTGCTCGTTTTGAGCACCAGCTAAATTTCCCCTGTCAGACTGAGGCCATTTAAAATGGCCTCATCTGACAGGTGGGATCCCGCTGCAAGTGCCTGCAGCATGATCCGAGCCGCGATATGAGCTGTTTAACACAGGACGTACTATGCCGTCCTAACGACTTTAAGGGACTTAAAATCAGGACGGCATAGAACGTCCCAACGTCACAAATGGGTTAACGTTTGCTCTGGTCATAATCACAGCACAGGCTTGTAGGAGTTAACTGTAATTACATTAATACATGAAAAGAATATAAGTAATATAGTAAAAATGTACAAAATAAAATTTATTTTGAAAAAACTAAATGAGGTCCATAAACTTGGAAGGAAACGGATCACAGTAAAAAGAAACTGTGATCATCAAAGGAAGTGTTAATACCCCTTTTATAATCGAGGTCGTCTTATAATCTGACCTCAAATTGGGGTCAGACTATAAGACTGGGATCCAGGTCCCCAGCAGAGCTGCAGGGGACCTGGATCCCCCTCTCTAACAGCAGGGGATGTCTGCGCGATGAGCGCAGATCTCCCCTGCTGCCGCCCGGCATGACCGCCGGGACTTCTATGATGAAGCTGGGTACTTCCGGCTTCCTCATAAAAGTCCTGACGGTCGTTCCGGGCGGCAGCAGGGGAGGTCTCGCTCATCGCGCAGACATCCTCCGCTGCCTCGCTAGCCACCAGGGAGAATCGGGCAGCTGGGGGATGTCTGCACGAATCGTGCAGACAACCTCCATGCTGCCCGACACTTCCGTCTATTATGTATAGTGCATACATCCCCCGGCTGCCCCCACTAGCCACCAGGGAGCAAGAAACAGGTGAGGGGGGGACAGAATAACAAGGGGGGGGCAGAGTAACGAGGGGGGGGGAGAAACAAGGGGAGGAGGGGGGGGAAGAGAGAGAAACAAGGGGAGGGGGGCCGAGAGAAACAAGAGGAGGGAAGGGGGGAAGAGACAGACACAAGGGGAGCGAGGGGGGAGCCAAAGGGAGGGTGAGAGAGAGACAACACTAAGGGGGGAGAGCGACAAATCTGGGGGCAAGGGAAAGAGAGAGGCAGCATTGTCACATAAAAGGAAATAAAAACAAGAATTTTTTTATATCATAATTTTTTATTAAAAAAGCAATTTACATGTGAATATATACTAGACATGTGCATTCGTTTTCGGACGAATGCATTTTCGTCCGAAAATAGCATTTTCGTCCATTCGCCCGAAAAACGAAGAACGAAAATGCTAAGCTAACGAAAGCCGAATGAACGAATGGTTAATAAACGAAAATCATTCGTTCATTCGTCCATTCGTAGTACTATTGCATTCTATAAGCCGAAATAGAGTCGGTTTATAGAATACAATAGCATTTAACTATACGGAGACAGAGTCTCCATTCATAAAATTATGAATGGAGACTTTGTCTCCGTATAGTTAAATGCCCACAGCCTATAAACTGAACGTTCGGTTTATAGGCTGTGGGCATTTAACTATACGGAGACAGAGTCTCCATTCATAAAATTATGAATGGAGTCTTTGTCTCCGTATAGTTAAAACGTTCGGTTTATAGAATAGCAATAGGAATACATGTATTCCATAAGCCGACAGCCTATAAACCGAACATTCGGTTTATAGTCTGTGGGCATTTTACTACACCAGAGGCGTCCAACGTGCGGCCCGCGGGCCAAATGTTGCCCGCCGAGCATCGAGGTGCGGCCCGTCTGAGCTCTGCTCCGGTAGCCGCACTTCGAACTGCACACCACACGAGAAGCTGTGTCGGGGAACGAAGTTCCCTACACGCTCTGTGTAGGGAACTTAGTTCCCCGATACAGCTTCCCGTGCGGTGTGCAGTGCACATATCCCCTCCTCTACCCTGCGTGTGAGGTCATGCGCAAGGGTCAGAGGGAGGGAAGAAGTTCACCGGGAGCCCACAACCTCTACAGCCACGTGTATGGGGGTAAGTGTAGTAAAATGCCCACAGCCTATAAACCGAACGTTCGGTTTATAGGCTGTCGGCTTATGGAATACATGTATTCCTATTGCTATTCTAGAAACCGAACGTTCGGTTTATAGAATAGCCATAGGATTACATGTATTACATAAGCCGAATGTCTATAAACCGATCGTTCGGTTTATAGACTTTCGGCTTATAGAATACAAGTAATACTATTGCCTTTCTATGAACCGAACGAGAGCCCCATTCATAATAATTTCTTATGAATGGGGCTCTCGTTCGGTTTATAGAAAGCCAATAGTATTACATTGTATTCTATAAAACGAACGAATAATAATGAACGAAACGAAAATAATGAACGAATTTCATCTGAAACGAATGCATTAATGAACGAAATTCATTTTAGACTAAATAAATAACATTTTCGTCCGAATGGACGAAAACGAAACGAAAATTTTAGTTTTGCACATGTCTACTGTTTTGTGTGTATATAAGGTGAGCAGAATTTAGATCATATGTGTAGCAGGTTCTAGGTGGGCATTGAAAGAATCACTATTTTTTTAATACTTGCGTCAGTTACTTGCCTCACTCAATAACAACCACTAGCTAATATCACATACTCACACTAATATATCTACACCTGACACACAAACAAACCCTTCATGCGGTGTTGAATTTTGGTTTTGTACAGCCTTAGGCAGACTAAATTCAGCCATACCGCCACCCACACTGCACTCCCAGGACATGACCAATCACCACTGCACCTTGTCAACTTTTGATCTTCTTTGCCTGCTGAATTTGTCTGATCAGCCTCACATCATATAAATAGATATTCACACACACATTTATACTTGTGTAATAATAGCAAAGTGTGATATGCCAGAAGAATGGCATAATATGGTATCATATAACTCCTCCAATGCAGCACATTCTACCAAATCACAAGTATGATATCAACAGCACATCATACCATATGTCATACCTCTTTATGAGCACACAGCATGCACATCACAAGCATAATATATCTCAGTGAAAACATATCACACCATGTGATACAATAGAACACAGAGTTCCTGTTTTGAAGTTGCTTTCTTTTTTTGCATGGGTAATACCAGGACAGTCAGATATTTGATTTGACTTTTCTGTAAAATCCAGTCTCTTGGCATGTATAGGAAGAGTGTAAAATGTTTTAAAAACAAATGAATTGACTTATACTAATACAAACTATGGGGACAGGCATTGAACAGTCCTGTTTACTTTTATTACCCAAACAATAGCTGGTTTCAGCTATTTAGTTTAATAGCATAAGAAGGGGAACACGAAAGTTCAATACTGCGTCAGCATGCGGCATGTTGGAGAAAAGCACTACAGAGGGTCTGTTTAACCCCTGAAATTCCAGGATGGTTGCATGCACCAAAATGCATGAACACACTTTTACATAAAGTTTCTAATTACAGGGAAAAGCCCATAGCAACAGGAGATGAGAAGGGGTGATGATAGGAATGAGTGCAGATATTCCTTCTATGTGTCAGTAAGAGTGCAGATCTCCCCTACCTTGTGAGAAGGGGGAGAAGTTTAGGGCCCTGCAGCATTATGCTGTGAGCTCTGCTTTGATGACGTCAGATTTTGAAGGACACACAGGGGTTGAGGGAACCTGAGAGAGGAAACGTGTGATCCTGAGTGAAAATAAAACAGGGAATGGTTTTACAAACTATACGAAAGGTAAGTTCTTTAAAAATCAAGAATAAGGTAATTTTACACACATACAAGTACCACACACTGATTATAAATAGTTAATGTGCAAAAAAAAAGGTACAACACTTTTAAGACACTTAGGGATCTACTCACTAAAGAGATTGCAGGTGAGTTAAGATGAGATGAGGTGAGATTAATATTTTCATTCCCCCGCTAAGCAAACTCACAAGAATTGTCCATGCACAATTTATAGCTCAACTGATGAGACTAAACAAGGACATTTGTAAGTGATCCCCAACTTTTGTGTGTATATTGTGTGTGTATGTTGTGACTCTTGAGGCCCCTAGTGTATTGCTGGGTCACTCCCCATGGTATAGGTATTGGCAGGCACAGGAATGGAAGAGTAGGCTTCCTATGATTATGGTTGGTAGTGGCTGTAAGATCATCAATACTTATATGGCTACATCTAACAGTCAGTGGTTTGCCAGCTCTATGCAGCTGAATAAGTGGTGAAGGGCCAACTGTGGTGAACTTAGTGGTGTCGGGGCTTGATGGTGCAGCTGCCCCTCTATTATAGGTTTGTTGCAGGATGGTGTAGTGGAGTGGGCCTTAGTGTGGGCCTTCTTGGAGTTGCCTTCATGATATCCTAAGCAAAGCTGGCTACAGTCACATCTCGGTCTCTCCTTTTACTCTACTGTAATGTACCTCTGTGTGTATGTGGTGGACCTGAAATCAAGAAAAGACATGTGCACTCCACTCTCCAGTAGATGCCAATTAAAAAAGTGCTTTATTGAGTGAAGAGACAGACCAAGTAAACATACACAGACTGTGCAAGGAAGGCCGCCTTATGCGTTTCGCTTGTTTCCAAGCAATTCTTCCACATTTCAAGTAGGCATTCCACTATCCTGCACCTAATCACCTAGTCACTCTCTCCCTTCCCAATTACTCACTCAAAAATGATTATTTACACAATTAAAGTATATTCAAATAAGATTAAAGTGTGCTGTGTTGAAGTGCAAGTGTAACACAGTATAGTGTTATTAAAATGTAAAATGTATGTCTATGGGCTGTGTCCCCGCTAATATACAACTTCCTTTACACTTTCGTGACTGTTCTACTTACCTCATTTCAGATTCCCACATTTAAAAATAGTGTAAATCTGAAGGAAATGAACAGAGGCAAATGTAGGGGAATACTAAACCTATGATATCAGTCTGCTTACTATTATGGAAGAACAATTTAATGTAGCAAAAATAGTTTATATCATTAAGTTAACCAAACGTTTTTGTACAGTGATCCAAGCAGATATTACAACTACTAGTGTGTCAAAAATGAACTCATGACTGTCACACATTGCCTTGGGTTGTGTTAATCCTTAAAAGAATGTGAGATCCTTAATCTCCCAATCACCCAATGACCGAAAGTAACTACAAAGTATTTGGCTCTTCAGTAAATAGAGTTTGTTACCTGATAGAGCACCATTGGAAAAAAAACTCTTGAAATAAACTTCTCTATTCAACAAAGCAAGACTGACAAGAGAAAAATGAAGATTAGATGAAGATCAGGGGATAATATAATAGTGATGTCCAACAGGAGTGGAATTTATTATCCTTTAATATCTTCTGAATTATGCAAAACAATCATATTTGTTAGTCAAGGAGATTTTAAAGGAAGTAAAACAACTAAGCTGGTTTTTATACATTGTGACAGCAAAATTGCTTTGCAAATGTATAGAATTATTTTTAAATGAGTTCCTGCATATGCCATCAGATTGTTGCACCAATTGCAAATTAACTACTACAGCATTGAGCATCAAATTTGCATATAGCTCCACAAGGTGATGTCATTAACAGGAGATAATACAGACCCAATTCAACCACATCGTTCTCTTGACATATGTCTTTATTTTGCAATTTGGCTATACAAATGTATACATAATTAAGCTTGTAGTAGTATTAGTATAGCTTTTAAGAAGCAGGGAGAGATCTGGATGCAGCAAGCGACACTGAATAGGAGCACTCAGATAGGTCGTGCTCGACCCAAGAGAGCACCGTACCAACTATGCCAATCGAGGATAATCTGTTGAGAAAGAGGTGGTGGTCAGCTGTGTCAAAAGCAGCAGACAGATCTAAGAGGATCCAAGAGAAGTGGCCTTTAAATTTGGCATAGAGCAGGGCATTAAACACTATTGTGAGGACTGTTTCAGTAGAGTGTAAAGGTCTAAAGCCAGATTGAATAGGGTTATTAGTAGGTTACTAGTGGTCAGAATTGCTGCTAGTTGCAAGTGAACAGTTCTGTCCAGCAACATAGACACAAAGGGGAGAAGGGATATAGGACGGTAGTTAGATGGAAGTGTGGGGTCTAGGAAAGATATTTTGAGTACAGGTATGATTTGAGCCTGCTTGAAGGGGATAGAGAGCATACTAAGTGAGACGGGATGGGATCTAGCACACAAGTAACAGGTATTGAGCATAAGAGCAGATTATTCACTTCTTTCTCATTTACAGGGGATAAAGTGGGTTTATGGGATAGGAATGATGCAGGAGGTAGTTGGGTCAAGGTGAAGTTACACCTGATAGCATCAACTCTATTTTTGAAGTGTGAGGCAAGGTCTTGTGCCATAAGAGTGGCCTATGGTATATAAGTATGTTAAATGCACTTAACTTTTCTTCACTACCTCATTATGACTCTTACTCCTACCAACTGCTTTAACAGCCTCCACAGTTTGCTGCCATAGTTCATTCTTCATCCTTCGGCTTGTTCTCTTTGCTGCTGCTCATATCACCTGGTTGTAATGTTGTCATAGCTTGTGTACTAGTGTTATGTCTCCTCCACTGAGAAACTCCGCTGGTATGTTTTGGGCCTTTACCTCCCCCTTTCCTGCTAAAACTGTCTCCATCCCCTCTACTCCTACCCTGGTCCCTGGCTTTCCATTTCTTTTTTGTTTTCTAATTCTTAGTTGTTGCCAACTGCTGATCCAAATACCTGGTCATGTGCTCATTATTTATGCAAACAATCCTCGACAGTGATTGGGTTTGAGTCAACTTCAGCTATCATTTGTGTCCATTGGCCTATTTTATGTGGGCATTTCATTTTATTGGTAAGATTTTGGATTCAATTCAGTATTTCTGGGCTATTTTGTTCTGTGTCTAAAAAGTTTCAGCTGTATTCGGTCTCGGCAGATATCTGTGTAGAATAGGCTAGAAATGTGAACATAATTGTAGGCACATTGGGGATTACAGATGTAATCCAAATTTATCCCCAATTCAGAAGCACCATTTCGGAGTAAATTATTAGTGCATATTTGATTGACACTTTAACTAACTTGGGAAAGCAGTGATTGAGGTAAAAGTTAGGAAGCTCCTTGAGGCCTGGTCGGTTTATACATTATAGGTAATTTTAGTCCTATAGTCTCTAATAGAGATTGTGATTTCTATTCACTTATTTAATCCAAGCATTCATTTCTCTTGTCTTCTCTCATACACATTTGCTGCCAAGACCATTAATCTTTTTTATTTTTAATATAGTCAGTTTGTCTGCTCTGCTCTATTGGTTATGAGTATATTGTCGAACAATGTCATTTTCATTATCTTCCCAATATTTGTATTGATCCCTACATCACAATAGTATTGTGCACATATACACACATGTTCCATAATATTTTTTATCAAATGTTACTTGTGTGAGAAATGGATTGTTCTAATGGTTATTTAGAATATTTGTTCTATACAAAATGTGACCAATGCTATATTAGTATGCATCAGTGTAGCTGTTCTAATTCCGACATACAGATAATGAATAAAAAATAAAAAAAAAACGCGCTTGCAGAAACCCTTAGGATTTATGGTTATTAAACAGCCACACATACCTATCAAGGATAATGACATGAAACATGCAAATGATATCCCAGCATGCTCAGCACCATGTCTATAAAATTAAACTCAGCCTAAATGCATGTAATTATATGTACCAAGTCATCAACAGAGGAACTCTTTTGACTTGTACATAGAGGCTGGAACCATGTGACACAACAATGCTCTTACATTACTGTTTCCTTTGTCCCCATTCTATATATGGCTACTTAAAATAAAAGCTGGCATGCCTATACTGGCAGAAAGTGTATTAAAAACAACTGCAGTCACATACAATACCATTCTAAAGTTTGGAGTCAGAAATACAGTGTAGATGTTGTTAATGTAAATGGCTTTTGTAGCTGGAAAGGCTGATTTTATGGAATACCGTATTTGCTCGAATATAAGACAAGGTTTTTTTCAGAGCAAATGCTCAGAGCAAAGGCATCATTTGGTGAGGGAGGGAGGGGGAGAGGCATCATTGGGTGAGAGAGGGAGGGGGAGAGGCATCATTGGAGGAGAGAGGGATAGGGATAGGCAGCATTGGGCGAAGGAGGGAGGGGGAGAGGAAGCATAGGGTGAGAGAGGGAGGGGGAGAGGAATCATTGGGTGAGAGAGGGTGGAAATGCAGCATTGGGTTAAGGAGGGAGGGAGAGAGGCAGCATTGAATGAGAGAGGGTGGGGGGAGAAACAGCACTGGGTGAGAGAGGGAGGGGGAGAGGCGGCATTGGGTGAGAGGGAGGGGGGAGAAGCAGCATTGGGTGAGAGAGGGAGGTGTGAGAGGAAGCATTGGGCAAGTCTGGGGGAGGGAGGGGGAGGCAATGGGGAAGTCTGTGGGAGGGAGCTGGAGGCAGCATTGGGTAAGTCTGGGGGAGGGGAAGGCAGCATTGGGTATGGAGGAGGAGGCAGCACTAGTTAAGTCTGGCGATAGGGGCAGCATTCGCTAAGTCTGGTGGGCTAATGGCTGTGGGGCAATGAATTGGCTATGTCTGAGGGGCAGATGGGCAAATGAAAGGAAATAAAAACAAGAAATGCATTTTTTAGTATCGTATTTTTTTTTAAATATGAAAAAGCAATTTACATGTGAATATACACAAGTTAAACTTGTTTTATATAGGGTAGTCTTATATTCAGGCTTTTAGTTTTATTCCCTAAAGTAATATCCAACATTTGGGGGGTCGTCTTATAATCAGGGTCACCTTATATTCAAGCAAATACAGTAAATACTTAGACATACAGAGACCTATTATCGGCAGTTATTACTCCTGTGTTTCAATTGCACATTGTGTTAGCTGATCCAAGTTTATCATTTTAAAAGTCAATGTCTTCACAGTATTTCCTGTTAATTTTGTAACTCAATTGATGTATGTTTTCATGGAAAAGAATGACAAATCTAAGTGACCCCAAACTTTTGAACAGTAGTGGATATAAATAGTGCGAACTAAACTGCTAAACATATTACAATATCTGATAGCAAGAAAGTGTTTGAAATTGTATAGTCTTGTAAGTCTGTGTTGCACTGCTATATATCTACCATTAGATGTCCTCATTCTAGTAGACAATTCTCTCTACATGAAAGAATAAGTGATGCCTAGGCACTAAACATTAAACAGTGTTGAACTGACAAGGGAATTGCAAAACATGCTAAGCTGGAAATATTCTCCAATTTGTACTATGTTTCTAACCAGGGATGGATTGACCGGTCTGCCAATAGGTTACTGCCACCCCTTTAAAAAATATATCTTGATGGCAGAGGCACTGGCTGGTGAAATTGAAAGATCTCCACTCACTAGCCTCTCTGTGGCGAGCAGGTAACATGGTGGATCTGCGCTGCTCAGGTGCACCGACATCTTCACATGTGGGTGATGGGGCATGTCCTAGGTGTGCAATGGCGTGTCCTGGGTGTGCAATGTGGGTTATGGGGCATGTCTGGTATGTGCAATGTGGGTAATGTGACATGTCCTGGCATGCTGGGGAAAGTCCTGGGTCTGGAATATGAGTGCTGGGGCATGTCCTGGGTGTGCAATGTGGGTGATGTGTTATGTCCTGGGTGTGCAGTGTTTTTGTTTAGCTGTAATTTACCTATTTCTCATTTGATATACCCACACATGTTATATATTGGTTTTATCAGAATAAGAAGGGCTTTGTTTAGATATCATTATTATTTTGAATTAAGGATTAAAAACTGCCTCTTCTGTAGATTTCGGATGTGCGATGTCCGCTTGGAAGTATGGTGATGCAGTACCTACTTGTTGTTGGAGTGGAGCACTCAAGGTACCTGCATGTGGGCCATTCAGTGTTATTTAAGGTCTATAATTTGCACTACTTTTTACACTGCATCTCGTGTTGTTGAACCATAAAATATAAATTACCTCAAAATATATGAAAAAAAATCTAACTTTTACACTTCTACAAATGCTAATAAAAAGTACTGCTATATAGATTCTAATATTTGTAATAGAAATACCTTTTTACATTTGTTCTGCTGTTTTTTTGCAAGTTATAGGGCAATAACTATAAGTAGCATATTCCTTTTTCCTAACCATTTTTTTTTCAGTAATACCTACTAGTGACCTTTTAACACTAATCCTCAACTTAACCCTAAACCTAACCCTAAGCCTAGCATAAATCTAACCTTACAGTTACATGACATCTATGTATTTGTGTGTCACAGTGATAGAACTGTGTAATCTCTCATAGATTCAATCACAGGATTAGCGTGCAATTAGAATGGGCTTGTGCAGGGGCGTTGCTAGGTCTTCGGATGATCTGGGGCTAGAGCCCAGATGAGCTCGGTCACACACAGGGGCGTACCTAGAGCATTTGGCACCCGGGGCGGACCCTGAGTGTTGCACCCCCCCCCCCCCACCCACCCCATAATAAAAATGTAAGAAAACACCCACACATTTTTCAGTGTTTGAAAATTGTACAATTATAGATACCAGGAATATTGTGCCACTCAGAACCCAGTAATATTGTGCCAGTCAGATCCCAATAATATTGTGCCTTTCAGATACCAGTAATATTGTGCCTTTCAGATACCAGGAATAGTGTGCCATTCAGAGCCCAGTAATATTGTGCCAGTAAGATACCAGTAATATTGTGCCACTCAGAGCCCAGTAATAATGTGCCAGTCAGATACCAGGAAGATTGTGTCATTCAGAGCCCAGTAATAGTGTGCCAGTCAGATGCCTGTAATATTTTGCCAGTCAGAGCCCAGTAATAGTGTGCCAGTCAGAACCCAGTAATAGTGTGCCAGTCAGAACGCAGTAATATTGTGCCACTCATAGCCCAGGAATATTGTGCCACTCAGAGCCCAGGAATATTGTGCCACTCAGAGCCCAGGAATATTGTGCCAATCATAGCCCAGGAATATTGTGCCAATCATAGCCCAGTAATATTGTGCCACTCAGAACCCAGTAATATTGTGCCACTCAGTACCCAGTAATATTGTGCCACTCAGAGCCCAGGAATATTGTGCCACTCAGAACCCAGGAATATTGTGCCAATCATAGCCCAGTAATATTGTGCCAATCATAGCCCAGTAATATTGTGCCACTCAGAACCCAGTAATATTGTGCCACTCAGAACCCAGTAATATTGTGCCACTCAGAACCCAGTAATATTGTGCCATTCAGAGCCCAGTAATATTGTGCCAATCATAGCCCAGTAATATTGTGCCAATCATAGCCCAGTAATATTGTGCCAATCATAGCCCAAGAATATTGTGCCACTCAGAACCCAGTAATATTGTGCTAATCATAGCCCAGTAATATTGTGCCACTCAGAACCCAGTAATATTGTGCCACTCAGAACCCAGGAATATTGTACCATTCAGAGCCCAGTAATATTGTGCCACTCAGAACCCAGTAATATTGTGGCAATCATAGCCCAGTAATATTGTGCCAATCATAGCCCAAGAATATTGTGCCACTCAGAACCCAGTAATATTGTGCCAATCATAGCCCAAGAATATTGTGCCAATCATAGCCCAAGAATATTGTGCCACTCAGAACCCAGTAATATTGTGCCAATCATAACCCAAGAATATTGTGCCACTCAGAACCCAGTAATATTGTGCCAATCATAGCCCAAGAATATTGTGCCACTCAGAACCCAGTAATATTGTGCCAATCATAGCCCAAGAATATTGTGCCACTCAGAACCCAGTAATATTGTGCCAATCATAGCCCAAGAATATTGTGCCACTCAGAACCCAGTAATATTGTGCCAATCATAGCCCAAGAATATTGTGCCACTCAGAACCCAGTAATATTGTGCCAATCATAGCCCAAGAATATTGTGCCAATCATAGCCCAAGAATATTGTGCCACTCAGAACCCAGTAATATTGTGCCAATCATAGCCCAAGAATATTGTGCCACTCAGAACCCAGTAATATTGTGCCAATCATAGCCCAATGAATATTGTGCCACTCAGAACCCAGTAATATTGTGCCAATCATAGCCCAAGAATATTGTGCCACTCAGAACCCAGTAATATTGTGCCAATCATAGCCCAAGAATATTGTGCCACTCAGAACCCAGTAATATTGTGCCAATCATAGCCCAAGAATATTGTGCCAATCATAGCCCAAGAATATTGTGCCACTCAGAACCCAGTAATATTGTGCCAATCATAGCCCAATGAATATTGTGCCACTCAGAACCCAGTAATATTGTGCCAATCATAGCCCAAGAATATTGTGCCACTCAGAACCCAGTAATATTGTGCCAATCATAGCCCAAGAATATTGTGCCACTCAGAACCCAGTAATATTGTGCCAATCATAGCCCAAGAATATTGTGCCAATCATAGCCCAAGAATATTGTGCCACTCAGAACCCAGTAATACCCACACACACCTAGACACCCTGACACACACACACACCTAGACACCCATACACAGTCACACTTTTTTTTTTTTACTTACCTTACACTTGGTCCGTCATCCAGGACCTTCTGCCGGATGTCCGTCCACCTGACATCCGGCAAGCAGCTGACACAGCTCGACGGGGGCGGAGCTTGCACCCGTCGCGCTGTGATCTCTATGGCCAGGAGGAGAGGCTAGGGAGCGAGCTCCCTATAGCAGCCTCTCCTCCCGATCGGCCCTCACCCCCGCGTGAGGTTAATCCTCCGATTCTGGGACTATGTCCCAGATGGAGGAAAGCTCACCGGGGGATTTTTTTTTTTTTTTAATATTTATAGCCCTGGAGTCTCGGGGCTAAAGAATACTTTAGCCCCAGAGTCTCCATTCGGGGCTATGAAGGGGGGACTCGGGGCTATAGCCCCAGTAGCCCACCCCTAGCGACGCCTCTGGGCTTGTGTAATGTATCTACAAACAGATTGTGTAAATTAATAATAACTGCAGAGACAAAGTTAGATTGTTATGAGATGTTCATTGGTATTAGTATGTCACTATACCATGCACCATATTTCAGGATTGCTGCAGCTGATCCTCTGATAATGGCACTTAATGCTGCTGTCTATTGTCTGATTGCTGGTACTCAGCATGATGTTGCCAACATGAACCAGCAACTGATCATAATGCGGGGCTACCAAGAATGCTTCCATGCTGAGTTGATGAAGAAGCATTATGATTTGTCTAGTCACTTAGGTGTGGTCATTGCGGAGCAGGTGCAGATGAGACTGATTTTTTTAAAAACAAGAACACCAAATTGGAATTACTGAGTGCTTGCTTCCTGCGTATCTTGACACCTGACATCCCTCCATCAGCACAATTGCTGGAAGGTCGGTCTGGTGAGGGGGACGATGATTCCAACATGATTGGATTGTCGCCCAGTATATCATCCTCCTCCTGATCAGATTCTGATGAGTAAATCATACTGTAGCACCCTTCCTATTACCAGGTTGTACCCCTGCGCTGACAAAGTTTGCATTCCCCTCTCAGTGCCTCTTACCAGAACTAGACTTTTTTTATTTTTTTATTTATTTGAAAAAATATTCTTATAATGAAATTATTTCACTGTGGCAACCCATGTGTTTTTTGACATGACCATATATGTCGATATATCATCTTTTTTTTACAAATATAATAATGCTGGAAATGTGTATAAGAAATTATATAAGGGCACATATGGTGTGCAGTGTACTTTAGAGTGCTTTAAATTTAAATTACTGAGCTTAGATTAGGAGAATTGAAATGACCGAATTTGTAGCATATTCGGGTGTCATAGGTGCACTTTGGGTAAATGAAAATTGATGGTTTTCATGGTAAAAATGTTCCAATCCCTATGGCTCGAATGCTTTGGTTTCTGAATGACCCAACAGTCAATTTGGGCCCAAATTATTAGATACTGATTGGCAGAATTTTGTAGATTTATGAAATTCAGCTACAGTGCCCAACCAAAATCCAATCCGCGACTATACAGTGTATATTGAGTTAACCGTTATATGTTTATAATAACTATAGTATAAAACCAGGTTGGCAGAGCTAATACACATAATGTGTCTGTGGTCAAAAGAGTGCATGATAATAACTATTCTATCTCACTGTCTGTGTATTACATACAGATAATACTCTGAGCTAGACATGTGCAAAACTAAAATTTTCGTTTAGTTTTCGTCCATTCGGACGAAAATTTTATTTATTTCGTCTAAAACAAATTTTGTTCATTACTGCATTCGTTTCAGACGAAATTCGGTCATTATTTTCGCTTCGATTAGTTTTATTCGTTCGTTTAATAGCATACGTGTAATACTATTGGCTTTCTATAAACCGAACGAGAGCCCCATTCATAAGAAATTCTTATGAATGGGGCTCTCGTTCGGTTCATAGAAAGGCAATAGTACTACATGTTTTCTATAAGCCGAAAGTCTATAAACCGAACGTTCGGTTTATAGACTTTCGGGTTATGCAATACATGTAATCCTATTGCTATTCTATAAACCGAACGTTCGGTTTATAGAATAGCAATAGGATTACATGTATTACATAAGCCGACAGCCTATAAACCGAACGTTCGGTTTATAGGCTGTCGGTATTTCACTACACGGAGACAGAGTCTCCATTCATAAATTTATGAATGGAGACTTTGTCTCCGTGTAGTGAAATGCCGACAGCCTATAAACCGAACGTTCGTTTTATAGGCTGTCGGCTTATGTAAAACATGTAATACTATTGCTATTCTATAAACCGAACTTTCAGTTTATAGAAAGCCAATAGACTTACATGCATTCCATAAACCAAAAGTCGTTCATTATGTCGGTTTATGGAATGTAAGTGTACTATGCTATTGTATGCTATAAACCGACTCTATTTCGGCTTATAGAATGCAATAGTACTACGAATGGACGAATGAACTAATGATTTTCATTTATTAACCATTCGTTCATTCGGCTTTCGTTAGCTTAGCATTTTCGTTATTCGTTTTTCGGACGAATGGACGAAAATGCTATTTTCGGACGAAAATGCATTCGTCAGAAAAGGAATTCACATGTCTACTCTGAGCCCCTTTCTGTGATTTGCAGAATATATGCTGATAATAGCTATATTGTAACACCGTTTGAGACAGGATACATGCTAATAATAACTGAACTGTACAACCATTGTGACAGGAAGACTGTATACTGATAGTAAAAATATTTGCTACTGTCTGTGGCTTTACTTTTTTGCCTTTATACGGTGCTTGAACACTTAAGTGGCAGGATACTGAACAGGCAAGCTCTACTCCTTACATGGTGTGTTGATTAAAATGGATCTTTATCAGATTAATGTAACCACATAAACACAGGGTGATTTGTTACTGATATTTGAATCTCAACAACAGATGCTGTTTGAAGTGAGCAGCAAAGACCTAGGCACACTTTCTCGTAGCTGGGGAGACCGGACACCTGGGTTTGTAGAGCCATACTATATGTCTGTGTGCCATGCTGTCAGTGCAATAATGGGCTGGGAAATGTTTTTCCATGGCTGATTTTTAATCTCAGTTTAGCCCTGACTACATTTGTTTTAAACCTTTCTCTTTGGGAAACATCCGAAAAGTATTGAAATGAGCAGAAAAATTTGTGGTTTTCACAGATGGTCCTTAATAAAGGAGTAAGTAACTTCTAATACCTGTTTATACTAGAAAGTTAAGATATTAATAAGACTTTTAAAAAAAAGCTTCATTGCTTGGATTTGCCACTTAATAGTCAAAATAGATGGGGTTACCATTTTCTAGATTTTAGAAGGAGTTAATCGATTCTGTAGCACTTTATAAGCAGTCTCAGATTCCTTTGGGGTAAAACAAATCTCATATCAAAAGGATTAAATATGAAGGAGCTAATCACTTAATAGCTTTGTATCTGATATGTAATCCAATTTAAACAGTATGTTGTCAAAAAGCCAATGTACATTACCAGGAAAAGGTAGATAATTAGTAGCTCAGGATAGATTAGAGATTAATCTAACAGCATTAATCAAAGTATACAACTCTGTTTGAATTTTTTATATCCACAATGGTTTTCCACTATATTAATAATGCATACATTAAAGAAAGGAGAAGTGGGGCAGCAAGGATTTTGAGAAGTGAAGGGCCACTGCTAGTGAAGGGCAACAGCACTGGTAACCCTACTGCACATTAGAGGGTATGCTAAATAAAGTGAGAATTGAGACAATAATTTCAAACTTAATGCCAAAGTAGCTGAGTTGGAAACATTTCCCCATTCAGCTTCATTAGAGAATTTTACCAACTTGAATACACTTGGCCTAAAGTTTGAAATTCCCATCTAAATTCCCTGCAGTTCTCTCTTTATTGAGTAGACCTTACAGATTTGCACATATTTACATTGTCAACAGGTAACTAAATACATAAAGAAACAAATACATTTCAACAAAATATGTTAACATCCCATGAATATTTTTTATGTATATAGGTAACCATTTTAAGGCGTCAAGCACTGCTGGAAAAATATACTTAATGACTGATAACTAAGTACTGTTGCATGACAAACTGATGTACAAAAAAGAAAACAAAAGTGGAAATTACTCAGGCATAACCACATTTAAACAGACATTAAATTGTATAGCCATATGATTGAAAAGTAGCCCTTGAGGGATGAAAGTAACCTTTATATGAACTAGCATACATTTTATTCTCACAAGCGAGTTTGCTTTAAGTATGATTCTATATTTATTTTATAATGGCAAAAGGCCGGTCAAGAGAAGAAATAATATTTTCTATAGAAACCTACAATTAATGCCAGATTAGTCTAAAGAATACAGAATTCTTTAAAAATAATGCAGAATTTGTAAAAGCAGTAGTGCAACATAATTTGGAGACAGCTCCTAGCAAGCAATAGTTTGGCATTATTATTTTAGTATAATACTAGGCATTAGTGCATGAGCAGGTGGCATTGTGTTGTACTAGTGTTGTATTCTGAGGACACTAGAAAATGGCAAAGGGTTACAGGTGTGTGACAAATAAAGCTAGGGTCAGACATAAAAAGTAAAGAAGGAGAAGACCAGCAGTTAAAGGGTTAGTTTATTCATCAAAGAGGGGATTGCCTGGAATTGACAAGGGATTCTCAGACTTCCCTTCAATTCTATGTCATAAATAAAGCCTTTTTAGTATCTGTATGTTATACATGTTTTCCAATATACTGTATGTGAAATGCACTTTATTTTATAACAAATTACAGTTCTCCTGTAAAAGACACCAGACTGCCTAACTAAGTTGTTGTGGATCAGTATTTAGAAAAATATATTGTATGACTTTCTGATGTGGGGTTTTAGTATTTAAACGATGTTTGCCACTGGACTAAAGAAGAATTTGTGTCTTGGTTTGTTTCGTGGCCAGGATGACCAGGCGTCTCGGGACCCAAAATGTTTTTTGATAATAAGAGCATTTTAATTGTTTTATTTTTTTGGAGAAATTACACATGTACGAACCTATGGAGGAAGTACCTGGTTTCCACACTGAGTTGTTTTCAACTTACCTACATCCGGAACGCAGCTGTTGTTTGCCAGCGTACCATACTGCACTGCATGCTGAGTTTGCCAGCAAGAAGCTTGTGTATATTTCTTAAATACCACAGGTGAACTGATTAGGATAACTAGTAATTTAATAGCTACAGCTTTACAATAAGGTATATTTTTCTCTCTCCCCTTTATGTACTTGGCAAATTTGTTAGCTATTTTTGTATCACTAATGGGTGTCCCAGTTTTTTTATTTCCAAAATCTGAGGCTTCCACCAATCAGAGGCTTGTTCAGGGATCTTCAACAACCCTGTAGAGAAAAAGGCAAAGCTATGTGCTAAGATTAATTTTCCTCGTAATAAATATATTGAGTTCCATTTCCATGCTGATTCTCTTTATATATTTAAATATGTCTATTATATCCACACTCTTATTATTAATCTAATATTATCCAATGATACGTTAACCTTTCATGATAATTGTTAAAATAATAGATCAAATAAAAACAGCAACTTGGCTGAAAAAGCAGCCAATTGTTTCACAAAAAAATACTCACACATGTCTTCCCATATGACAATCATGTGATTAAAAGCCATTTGGTGCTATGGTCAAATAGAAAGCTTCCTTGCTAGTAATACAAGGCTTCCATAGTGGTTTGCTTTTCCAAATGACATGCATGTGGGAAAATAGGAAACTTAACAGTTCAGACCACCTAAATAATTAAATATTTATTCAAGCATGTAGAACTTATATATTAACATTTTGTGTGGTGTCACAAGAGCTGGATTGCCATGTTTCATCATCACTGGTGGCACTCCAGATGTGTGAACTACATTTTACATGATTCGCTGACTAAAACCTGGAAGTGTATAATGGTAAATATCAAGGCTGAAGAAGAACCCATAATTCCCTCCACCTTTTCCACTTGCCTTGATGCAGAAAAGGAAGGAGTGCATTTTAGTTGTCCATCAGTGGGAACTCAGGTCTGTGGACACAGCTAATTATAAGTATTCCAGCATGCTTGAACATGGCATGAGCCAGAAGTAACATTACATCCAGAGCTGTCACTGTGCCCATATCCTTCCCTTGCAAGGGTACTGTGGATAGTGCCACATACACTGCCATTTGTACTACAAATCCAAGGTTCTTTACCCAAAATGTAAGTGCACACTCTTTTACTGGACCTTTTAAAGTGTCCCGTTACCCTTTCTTGTTCTGACCTCTGATCTTCATCCCTTTACTGCCTACTCTTTGGTTCTTGACTGACTGGTACATACTTCCTAGCCCTTCTGGACCCAGCGCAAAGGAAAATCAGTCTCACAAAACTGAATACAATGCTTGATTTATAATAACAATTATATGTTCACAAAAAATCTGCAAGAGTTCTACAGTGTATCTTTACTTTCATGTATACACTTTCCAATAACTCTATGTTCTTTTTTTCTAAATAAAGTGGATAATGGGGTTAAAAAGCAGTAATAACAGAATGTATTTCTAAATCATTACCCATAATCCCTTGTAACACTTACTTACTTGGTACTTTTATTCTTTTAGGGGGTAAACAGGTCTACCAATTGTTATATGTAGATATATTCAGTGATGGTCCACTCACTGTACTTTCTTTGTAGTGTATAACATCGGGAAAAGTTCAACTTTATACATTTATCACCTATTCCATTTTTGTTCTGCTTTTTCACAAGGGAAGAAATAATATTTTACAATCCTACAAATGCTCACATAAATGAAATTATGAAGGAAGCTTCCCTGCTGCAGACATCACATTAATCTAGGCTTCTAATCCTTTCCACACACCTCCTCCTTTCCCACCCAATGTTTTGTTTTTTCTTATCCACATGATGTGCTGTGTCAGTCACATGCCTCGTGCATGCTCTGACATTCACAAGGAAAAAAAAGGCCATCAATCGTTCCTAAATGTTTGTGGGTCAAGTAATCTTGCTTCATTCTTAAGAGGCTTATATTCCTCATGAGCAAAATGTTTGTTTTAGAATTTTTTCAAATGTTTCATTCACAGCTTATATTCAGAAATATATTAGGCATACAGCCAAAAGCCAGATCATTAATGATGATCATGTGGTCTCTGATATTAGACTTAGGTTACCATCCTAATATAACTAGGAACCCCTTTCTGGTATTTCTTCCTGAAAACAAGTCTTTTATTTTCCCTTCATAATGTCCATATTGTCAGATTAATCAGTTACCCCATCACAAATAGTGACTTAATACAGAACTAGATTATAAATAGGCACACTTTTCTTTTTTCTAAACACAAGTATAATAATAATACTAGCTTTTGAAGACCACATTAATGCTATACATTCAAAACCATATTAATTCTTACTTTTAAACCAGACTCTCTTACTTAAACATTGTTTATGTTATAAATATAGAGAAGAAATCATTATGAAAAATAATTTAAACATTGTGTTAGTAGAATTGTAAGATAAGACATCAATTAGAGAATCAAGAGAGAACTAAGAAATTTCCTGTAGGCACCTTGCCCACGCCAGCAGCTGAATCCTAGCATAAAGGCAGTTTTGTAGGTAGGGAAAGGTCCCAATATTTAGAGCTTGGGGCAAGAATAAATGTTGACAGAATGTATATTGATATGAGTGTGTTTTGTTTGGGATTGTTTCTGGAAGCGGGGGGAAGCCTCGGAGTGGACAAAAAGGAAGAGTAATGGTCGAAACTATATCTAAATATGACTATTAAAGTACTGTCCATAAATTCCCAGGGGTTAAACACACCGCAAAAAAAGAGGATTCCTGAACGACTCATTGATAAAAAATAAAATAAATATATGCTTCGTGCAGGAGACTCATTGGAGAGCTGAGGAAGCTTCCCGCTGGAAATTCTCTAAATACCCAATATTGTTTGCATCCAGATATCAAGCTAAAAAGAAAAGAGGAGTGGGGATTATTCTTTCAAACAGATTGAGATTTGAACTAATAATGGAACAAAAGGACACAGAGGGCCACTATTTAATTTTAATATGTAGAATAAATGACAACCTCTATACGTTAGTTAATATTTATGCACCTAACATATATTCACAAAGATTTTTTTTTTAAATATTTTCTAAAGTTGGCAAAATTCAAAAAGGCAATTTGCTAATTTCAGGAGATATGAACGTGGCATCGAATGATAAAATGGACAAAAAGGGACAAGATAGAAATTAAATCTCAGTGTGAAGATTAGAGGAAGAGTGTATATTTCCAGGATGTTCTGCTAGAGTCCAATTTGTACGATATCTGGAGGGTGAAACACCCTAAGGAGAGAGATTTCTCCTGCTTCTCCAAAGTTCACAAAACATATTCTAGGATAGATCTTTTTTTAGCAAAATTAAACAACTTGAGATATCTTGAGAAATCTAAGATAGACTCCATAACATGGTCAGACCATGCACCAATCTATTTGGAGATTACGGAGAGCTACAGGGAAGGGAGTAGGACATCATGGAAAATTAATGAAAGTATACTACGCTCAGAGGACAACTGTCAAGTGCTATTGGACCACGCAAAATAATTTATTCTGCTAAATTATAATGGTGAAGTATCAAATGGCTCATTATGGTGTTCCTTTAAATGCTTTATGATCATGATGATGGGTATTTTGATAAAAATGGGCATTAACATTAAGAAAGCTATGGGGAAAACTCTCGCTGATCTCTATATAACCTTGACAAACTTAGAATAGGAAAACCAAAAAAAATTACAGTTGCTATATCAGCTCAAATAAGAGAGACTAGACATGTGCATTCGTTTTCGGACGAATGCATTTTCGTCCCAAAATAGCATTTTCGTCCATTCGTCCGAAAAACGAAGAACGAAAATGCTAAGCTAACGAAAGCCGAATGAACGAATGGTTAATAAACGAAAATCATTCGTTCATTCGTCCATTCGTAGTACTATTGCATTCTATAAGCCGAAATAGAGTCGGTTTATAGAATACAATAGCATTTAACTATACGGAGACAGAGTCTCCATTCATAAAATTATGAATGGAGAATTTGTCTCCGTATAGTTAAAAGCCGACAGCCTATAAACCGAACGTTCGGTTTATAGACTTTCGGCTTATGGAATACATGTATTCCTATTGCTATTCTATAAACTGAACGTTCGGTTTATAGAATAGCAATAGGAATACATGTATTCCATAAGCCGACAGCCTATAAACCGAACGTTCGGTTTATAGGCTGTAGGCATTTTACTACACGGAGACAAAGTCTCCATTCATAATTTTATGAATGGAGACTCTGTCTCCGTATAGTTAAAAGCCGACAGCCTATAAACCGAACGTTAGGTTTATAGACTTTCGGCTTATGGAATACATGTAATCCTATGGCTATTCTATAAACCGAAAAGTCGTTCGGTTTATAGGCTGTCGGCTTTTAATAAAGTCTCCATTCATAAAATTATGAATGGAGACTTTGTCTCCGTATAGTTAAAAGCCGACAGCCTATAAACCGAACGTTCGGTTTATAGGCTGTGGGCATTTAACTATACGGAGACAGAGTCTCCATTCATATGAATGGAGACTTTGTCTCCGTATAGTTAAAAGCCGACAGCTTATAAACCGAACGTTCGGTTTATAGGCTGTCGGCTTTTAACTATACGGAGACAAAGTCTCCATTCATATGAATGGAGACTTTGTCTCCGTATAGTTAAAAGCCGACAGCCTATAAACCGAACGACTTTCGGTTTATAGACTTTCGGCTTATGGAATACATGTAATCCTATGGCTATTCTATAAACTGAACGTTCGGTTTATAGAATAGCCATAGGATTACATGTATTCCATAAGCCGAAAGTCTATAAACCGAAAGTCGTTCGGTTTATAGACTTTCGGCTTATAGAAAACATGTAGTACTATTGCCTTTCTATGAACCGAACGAGAGCCCCATTCATAAGAATTTCTTCTGAATGGGGCTCTCGTTCGGTTTATAGAAAGCCAATAGTATTACATTGTATTTCTATAAAACGAACGAATTAAAATTAACGAAACGAAAATAATGAACGAATTTCGTGTGAAACGAATGCAGTAATGAACGAAATGGCCGAATGGACGAAAACGAAATGAAAATTTTAGTTTTGCACATGTCTAAGAGAGACCCAGTTACAAATAAGAAACAGATTAGAACATAAAACATCTAACGCTATTATGAGGTTTAACCAACATTGGTACCACGGAGACAATAAAGTGGGAAAACCCTTTTCAAATAAGCTTATATTTAGAATGAAGTCACAGCGTATTAGAAAAATCATAGAAGGAAGTAGTGTGTTTTCATCTATTTTCTACTGATACTGGCAAAGCATTTGGTGTCTATTATAAATCTCTATACAACCTACAAGATCCACAGATACCGACAGAAGCCATGTCAGAGTTCTTAAAGAAACGCAACCTTCTAAGATTGAGTTCAGACACTCTAGTAGACTTGAACTTGCCTATTACGTAGGAGGAGGTATCACAGAATATTAAAAACTTGAAGCCGTGGAAATCTCCGGGCCTCGACAGTTGCACAGCCATATTTTACAAAGTACTGTAGTCCTTGATTTCCCCGTTGCTTCATGGACAATTCAATGATATTAGCAATACATCAGAATTCCCACAAGAAGTGTTGCAGGCATTGATAATACCCATACCAAAACCTGATAAGGACAATATATTTTTTACACATATGATTCCATAATTTTTTCGCATATGTTAGCCTGGAAAGTTAAAGACCCTGACCAAAACATATGGTTTACAATGGAAAGATCTGCATTAAAAAATATAGATCCATCTTGGCTACTCTGGATAGATATACTAACCTTTAAAAAAATGAATATCTTCCACAAAGTAGTTATAGATATTTATCAGGCAGTGAACCAGATAAGAAGGAACCTTCACTCTGAGCACTCAGATCAAACTTCTTTCTTTGTATTGAAGCAATATGAAGTTGGACAAGTGGAAAGCCGCAGGCATTAAAAAAAAATGGGGAATCTGTGTGAAGGAACAAATATAAAATCTTTCCAAGAACTGATAGATATGAATAAATCACAAAAGACGGAATTTTTAACATATCTAAAAATAACAAATGTATTAAAACAAAATACTACTTAAAACTAACATTATGGATTATATCTATCAGTTAGCTGGAAAGCTCTTTATGAACACAGAAATATTGAAAAAATTAGATGTATCACAAAATGGGAACAGGACCTAAGGAAAGAGTTCCCAAGGGAAGATTGAGTCTCTTCACTCAAGCTGTTAAAAAAAACAATACATAATGTTAATATAAATGGAAATTTTATAAAAATTCTACACAGATGATATATGGTCCCTGACACGCTGTCTATATTTCAAACTTCCACCCAAAATATATGTTGGAGGTGTAGTAAGGATATTTTTTAGATAGGGAATCTACAATTGAAATTGACTAATATTTTGAGAAAATTTTGGGTAACACCATTATCTTGGCCCCACAAACATTCCTTTTCCATTTGGACTTACCAGTAGTAAATAAACCAATGAAAATGTTACTCATACACATACTAATGGCCACCAAAATATGTTTGGCAAGGCATTGGAAATCTCAGGAGAGCCCAAACTGGGGAGAAATTAAAACCCAAATCAACTATCAAATGTTTATGGAAAGGGCAATATATACACATATGGGAAATAGGGATCTTTACCCAAACGTATGGAACCCATGGGCAAACATAAACACCTAACAGCTCGGCACGAGACATCCTTTCATAGACCCGCTTCTGGAACAATCCCAACAAATCAGTATGCTTGGTTGAATGCAAATATGGGAAGAATGTAATCCTATGTACGTCAAACACAAGATATTTTAATCACGAAAGGGTGGAAATGGTTTTGCATGATTGTGGGTACTAAACTCACTTTAATTAAATTAAGAAGGAGCACCTTAAAACTGCAAGTATCTTCCCCTTAACAGTTAGAGGTAAGATGCCTGGAATGATTTGATATATATTTTGAGAGGGATTATCCAATAGGGAGAGAGAGAGAAAGAGAAAGGGAGGAGGAGAGAAAGACAACACTAAGGGGGGGAAAGAGACAAAGCTGGGGGCAAGGGAAAGAGAAAGGCAGCATTGGAACATAAAAGGAAATAAAAACAAGAAATGCATTTTTTGATACCATAATTTCTTATTAAAAAGAAATTTACATGTGAATATATACAAGTTGAACTTTTTTCCTATAGGGTAGTCTTATATTCAGGCTTTTAGTTTTTTTCCTAAAGGAATATCCAAGAGCACTAACTTTAGCTCTAAGGCTCACTTAAAAAATATATATATATGTGATCGCTCCAGAGAGTGCACAGCGCCCAAGAGTCTGATGTTGGTGTTGCTGAATTCCTCTTTATCGAAGCATTGCAGCAACACTGACTGAGTGAAGAAAATGATCATTAAGTAGAGATGTCCCGAATAGTTCGTCGGCGAATAAGTCCCGGCGAACATAGCGTGTGACAAACTTACACACACCCTTACACATACAGAGTGAAACAATTATACACACCCTTACACATACAGAGTGAAACAATTATACACACCCTTACACAGACACAGTGACACACTTACACACACACACACAAATCCTTACACAGACACAGTGACACACTTACACACACATCCTTACACAGATACAGTGACACACACACACACACACACACACCCTTACACAGATACAGTGACACACACACACCCTTACCACTTACACACACACAGTTACACCAATTCACACATAACCTGAGACACACTATTTAGCCACTCAATATGCCAGTATTTTGCCCCTCAATATGCCATTTAATATGCCAGTATTTTACCCTCAATATGCCATTCTTTTGCCATTTAATATGCCAATATTTTACCCCTCAATATGCCAGGATTTTGCCCCTCCAATATGCCATTTAACATGCCAGGATTTTGCCCCTCAATATGCCCTTTAATGTACCAGTATTTTGCCCCTCAATATGCCATTTAATATCCCAGGATTTTGCCCCTCCAATATGCCATTTAATATGCCAGGATTTTGCCCCTCAATATGCCAGGATGTTGCCCCTCAATATGCCATTTAATATTCCATTATCTTGCCCCTCCAATATGCCATTTAATATGCCAGGATTTTGCCCCTCCAATATGCCAGGATTTTAACCCTCAATATTCCAGGATTTTGCACCCCCAATAGGCCCAGATTGTACCACTCAATATGCCCGGATTTTGCCCCTCCAATATGCCAGGACTGTGCCACTCAGTATCCCAGGATTTTGCCACTCAATATGCTGGGATTTTGCCCCTCCAATATGCCAGGAGTGTGCCACTCAATATGCCCGGAGTTTGCCCCTCAATATGCCAGGATCGTGCTACTCAATATGCTAGGATTTTGCCCCTCCAATATGCCAGGATTGTGCCACTCAGTATCCCAAGATTGTGCCCCTCAATATGCTAGGATTTTCCCACCCTGCTCCCCCCTTCCCCAGACCCCAGTCCCCAGTCCCCAGTACTTACCTCCATGCTGCTGTTCAGGTCCGTGGCTGAGAGGGAAGCGTTGTGCGCTCCCCTCCAGCCGGGCGGATCAATAAAGTGTGTTGAAAAAAAAGTTTTTTTCCTTACGGTAGCGCCGGCCCTGCCAGTGCCACCACTCATATCTGGTGGCACATTAGATTGCACGCACAGTGCCCCAAATTTGAAGTAGGAGAACCGAGCAAGCATCTTTTTCCATCTCCCGGTTCCTAAAATCGATACCATATACATGTCCCCTGATAGGGGACGTAACAGCGATTAAACTGATAGGAATAGTACTAGACATGTGCAAAACTAAAATTTTCTTTTCGTTTTCGTCCATTCGGACGAAAATTGTATTTATTTCGTCTAAATGAATTTCGTTCATTACTACATTAGTTTCGGACGAAATTCGTTCGTATTTTCATTTCATTTCGTTTTATTCGTTTCGTTTTATAGAATACGTGTAATACTATCTGCTTTTTATAAACCGAACGAGAGCCCCTTCATAAGAAATTCTTGGGGCTCTCGTTCGGTTCATAGAAAGGCAATAGTACTACATGTTTTCTATAAGCCGAAAGTCTTTAAACCGAAGGTCGGTCGGTTTATAGATTTTCGGTTTATAGAATACATAGAATTACATGTAATTCTATGTATTCTATAAACCGAAAGTCTATAAACCAAACGACCTTCGGTTAATAGACTTTCGGCTTATAGTACACGTACAGTAGTAGTGCCTTTCTATGAACCCATTCATAAGAATTATGAATGGTTCATAGAAAGGCACTACTACTGTTCGTTTTCTATAAGCCGAAAGTCTATAAACCGGACGTTCGGTTTATAGACTTTCGGCTTATGGAATACATGTAATCCTATTGCTATTCTATAAACCGAACGTTCGGTTTATAGAATAGCAATAGGATTACATGTATTCCATAAGCCGACAGCCTATAAACCGAACGTTCGGTTTATAGACTTTCGACATTTGTAATGAATGTAATAGTGGTACTATTGGCTTTCACTACACGGAGACAGAGTCTCCATTCCTAAATTTATGAATGGAGACTCTGTCTCCGTGTAGTGAAAGCCAATAGTACTACTATTACATTACTATTACGTTCGGGGACCCTTGGTGTTGTACGTGGCTGGGTGGAGGAAGAGACCTTCAATAACATCAGTGATGACAAGGAACGGGACATGGCTAGCTTGATATCCAACCTTGTGCAAATGGGGAGTTTGCGGTTGTGCAAATGGACTGTTTGCGGTTGTTTGTGGTGCGTTAAAGGGGGAGTTTGGTCTGTCACTGTGAAGCGGGCGTAACCCTTACACTACCTCAGGGCCGTCTTTAATAGTGATTGGACCCTGGGCAAGCATTTGCTTGGGCCCCCTGGACCCTGCCCCCTCCCCTGCATGCAATCCCGCCATCCATCGCAATGTTACCCCCACCCCCCACACACACATATGCCATAATTGTTGTGCCATTCAGATGACAGTAATATTGTGCCATTCAGAGCGCAGTATCATTGTGCCAGTCAGAGCCCAGTAATATTGTGCCATTCAGAGCCCAGTAATATTGTGCCAATCAGAGCCCAGGAATATTGTGCCAGTCAGAGGCCAGGAATATTGTGCCAGTCAGATACCAGGAATAATGTGAAATTCAGACCCCAGTAATATTGTGCCAGTCAGATGCCTGTAATATTGTGCAGTCAGATGCCTGCAATATTGTGCCATTCAGAGCCCAGTAATAATGTGCCAGTCAGATGCCTGCAATATTGTGCCAGTCAGATGCCTGCAATATTGTGCCAGTCAGATGCCTGTAATATTATGCCAGTCAGATGCCTGTAATAGTGTGCCAGTCAGAGCCCAGGAATATTGTGCCAGTCAGAAGCCTGTAATATTGTGCCAGTCAGTTGCCTGTAATATTATGACAGTCAGATGCCTGTAATATTATGCCAGTCAGATGCCTGTAATAGTGTGCCAGTCAGAGCCCAGGAATAGTGTGTCAGTCAGAGTCCAGTAATATTGTGCCAGTCAGAGCCCAGTAATATTGGGCCAGTCAGAGCCCAGTAATAATGTGCCAGTCAGAGCCCAGTAATAGTGTTCCAGTCAGAGCCCAGTAATAGTGTGCCAGTCAGAGCTCAGTAATATTGTGCCAGTCAGATGCCCAGTAATATTGTGCCAGTCAGAGCCCAGTAATATTGTGCAACTCAGAGCCCAGTAATAGTGTGCCAGACAGAGCCCAGGAATATTGTGCAAGTCAGAGCCCAGTAATATTGTGCCAGTCAGATGCCCAGTAATATTATGCCAGTCAGATGCCTGTAATATTATGCCAGTCAGATGCCTGTAATAGTGTGCCAGTCAGATGCTTGTAATATTGTGCCAGTCAGATGCCTGTAATATTGTGCCAGTCAGATGCCTATAATATTATGCCAGTCAGATTCCTGTAATAGTGTGCCAGTCAGAACCCAGGAATATTGTGCCAGTCAGATGCCTGTAATATTGTGCCAGTCAGATGCCTGCAATATTGTGCCATTCAGAGCCCAGTAATAATGTTCCAGTCAGATGCCTGCAATATTGGGCCAGTCAGATGCCTGCAATATTGAGCCAGTCAGAGCCCAGTAATAATGTGACAGTCAGATGCCTGCAATATTGTGCCAGCCAGATGCCTGCAATATTGGGCCAGTCAGAGCCCAGTAATATTGTGCCAGTCAGATGCCTGCAATATTGTGCCATTCAGAGCCCAGTAATAATGTGCCAGTCAGATGCCTGCAATATTGTGCCAGTCAGATGCCTGCAATATTGGGCCAGTCAGAGCCCAGTAATATTGGGCCAGTTAGAGCCCAGTAATGTTGGGCCAGTCAGAGCCCAGTAATATTGTGCCAGTCAGAGTCCAGTAATATTGTGCCAGTCAGAGTCCAGTAATATTGTGCCAGTCAGAGCCCAGTAATATTGGGCCAGTCAGAGCCCAGTAATAATGTGCCAGTCAGAGCCCAGTAATAGTGTGCCAGTCAGAGCTCAGTAATATTGTGCCAGTCAGATGCCCAGTAATATTGTGCCAGTCAGATACCAGTAATATTGTGCCAGTCAGAGCCCAGTAATATTGGGCCACTTAGAGCCCAGTAATGTTGGGCCAGTCAGAGTCCAGTAATATTGTGCCAGTCAGAGCCCAGTAATATTGGGCCAGTCAGAGCCCAGTAATAATGTGCCAGTCAGAGCCCAGTAATAGTGTGCCAGTCAGAGCTCAGTAATATTGTGCCAGTCAGATGCCCAGTAATATTGTGCCAGTCAGATACCAGTAATATTATGCCAGTCAGATGCCTGTAATAGTGTGCCAGTCAGAACCCAGGAATATTGTGCCAGTCAGATGCCTGTAATATTGTGCCAGTCAGATGCCTGCAATATTGTGCCATTCAGAGCCCAGTAATAATGTTCCAGTCAGATGCCTGCAATATTGGGCCAGTCAGATGCCTGCAATATTGAGCCAGTCAGAGCCCAATAATAATGTGCCAGTCAGATGCCTGCAATATTGTGCCAGCCATATGCCTGCAATATTGGGCCAGTCAGAGCCCAGTAATATTGTGCCAGTCAGATGCCTGCAATATTGTGCCATTCAGAGCCCAGTAATAATGTGCCAGTCAGATGCCTGCAATATTGTGCCAGTCAGATGCCTGCAATATTGGGCCAGTCAGAGCCCAGTAATATTGGGCCAGTTAGAGCCCAGTAATGTTGGGCCAGTCAGAGCCCAGTAATATTGTGCCAGTCAGAGTCCAGTAATATTGTGCCAGTCAGAGTCCAGTAATATTGTGCCAGTCAGAGCCCAGTAATATTGGGCCAGTCAGAGCCCAGTAATAATGTGCCAGTCAGAGCCCAGTAATAGTGTGCCAGTCAGAGCTCAGTAATATTGTGCCAGTCAGATGCCCAGTAATATTATGCCAGTCAGATACCAGTAATATTGTGCCAGTCAGAGCCCAGTAATATTGTGCCAGTCCGAGCACAGTAATATTGTGCCAGTCAGAGCCCAGTAATATTGTGCAACTCAGAGCCCAGTAATAGTGTGCCAGTCAGAGCCCAGGAATATTGTGCCAGTCAGATGCCCAGTAATATTATGCCAGTCAGATGCCTGTAATATTATGCCAGTCAGATGCCTGTAATATTATGCCAGTCAGATGCCTGTAATAGTGTGCCAGTCAGATGCCTGTAATATTGTGCCAGTCAGATGCATGTAATATTATGCCAGTCAGATGCCTGTAATAGTGTGCCAGTCAGAGCCGAAGAATATTGTGCCAGTCAGATGCCTGTAATATTATGCCAGTCAGATGCCTGTAATAGTGTGCCAGTCAGATGCCTATAATATTGTGCCAGTCAGATGCCTGTAATATTATGCCAGTCAGATGCCTGCAATATTGAGCCAGTCAGAGCCCAGTAATAATGTGCCAGTCAGATGCCTGCAATATTGTGCCAGCCAAATGCCTGCAATATTGGGCCAGTCAGAGCCCAGTAATATTGTGCCAGTCAGATGCCTGCAATATTGTGCCATTCAGAGCCCAGTAATAATGTGCCAGTCAGATGCCTGCAATATTGTGCCAGTCAGATGCCTGCAATATTGGGCCAGTCAGATGCCTGCAATATTGAGCCAGTCAGAGCCCAGTAATAATGTGCCAGTCAGATGCCTGCAATATTGTGCCAGCCAGATGCCTGCAATATTGGGCCAGTCAGAGCCCAGTAATATTGTGCCAGTCAGATGCCTGCAATATTGTGCCATTCAGAGCCCAGTAATAATGTGCCAGTCAGATGCCTGCAATATTGTGCCAGTCAGATGCCTGCAATATTGGGCCAGTTAGAGCCCTGTAATATTGGGCCAGTTAGAGCCCAGTAATGTTGGGCCAGTCAGAGCCCAGTAATATTGTGCCAGTCAGAGTCCAGTAATATTGTGCCAGTCAGAGTCCAGTAATATTGTGCCAGTCAGAGCCCAGTAATATTGGGCCAGTCAGAGCCCAGTAATAATGTGCCAGTCAGAGCCCAGTAATAGTGTGCCAGTCAGAGCTGAGTAATATTGTGCCAGTCAGATGCCCAGTAATATTGTGCCAGTCAGATACCAGTAATATTGTGCCAGTCAGAGCCCAGTAATATTGTGCCAGTCCGAGCCCAGTAATATTGTGCCAGTCAGAGCCCAGTAATATTGTGCAACTCAGAGCCCAGTAATAGTGTGCCAGTCAGAGCCCAGGAATATTGTGCCAGTCAGATGCCCAGTAATATTATGCCAGTCAGATGCCTGTAATATTATGCCAGTCAGATGCCTGTAATATTATGCCAGTCAGATGCCTGTAATAGTGTGCCAGTCAGATGCCTGTAATATTATGCCAGTCAGATGCCTGTAATAGTGTGCCAGTCAGAGCCCAGGAATATTGTGCCAGTCAGATGCCTGTAATATTGTGCCAGTCAGATGCCTGTAATATTATGCCAGTCAGATGCCTGTAATATTATGCCAGTCAGATGCCTGTAATAGTGTGCCAGTCAGATGCCTGTAATAGTGTGCCAGTCAGAGCCCAGGAATAGTGTGTCAGTCAGAGTCCAGTAATATTGTGCCAGTCAGAGCCCAGTAATATTGGGCCAGTCAGAGCCCAGTAATAATGTGCCAGTAAGAGCCCAGTAATAGTGTTCCAGTCAGAGCCCAGTAATAGTGTGCCAGTCGGAGCTCAGTAATATTGTGCCAGTCAGATGCCCAGTAATATTGTGCCAGTCAGAGCCCAGTAATATTGTGCAACTCAGAGCCCAGTAATAGTGTGCCAGTCAGAGCCCAGGAATATTGTGCAAGTCAGAGCCCAGTAATATTGTGCCAGTCAGATGCCTGTAATATTATGCCAGTCAGATGCCTGTAATAGTGTGCCAGTCAGATGCTTGTAATATTGTGCCAGTCAGATGCCTGTAATATTGTGCCAGTCAGATGCCTATAATATTATGCCAGTCAGATGCCTGTAATAGTGTGCCAGTCAGAGCCCAGGAATATTGTGCCAGTCAGATGCCTGTAATATTGTGCCAGTCAGATGCCTGCAATATTGTGCCATTCAGAGCCCAGTAATAATGTTCCAGTCAGATGCCTGCAATATTGGGCCAGTCAGATGCCTGCAATATTGAGCCAGTCAGAGCCCAGTAATAATGTGCCAGTCAGAGCCCAGTAATAGTGTGCCAGTCAGATGCCTGTAATATTATGCCAGTCAGATGCCTGTAATAGTGTGCCAGTCAGATGCCTGTAATATTGTGCCAGTCAGATGCCTGTAATATTATGCCAGTCAGATGCCTGTAATAGTGTGCCAGTCAGATGCCTGTAATATTGTGCCAGTCAGATGCCTGTAATATTATGCCAGTCAGATGCCTGTAATATTGTTCCAGTCAGAGCCTAGTAATAGTGTGCCAGTCAGAGCTCAGTAATATTGTGCCAGTCAGATGCCCAGTAATATTGTGCCAGTCAGAGCCCAGTAATATTGTGCAACTCAGAGCCCAGTAATAGTGTGCCAGTCAGAGCCCAGGAATATTGTGCAAGTCAGAGCCCAGTAATATTGTGCCAGTCAGATGCCCAGTAATATTATGCCAGTCAGATGCCTGTAATATTATGCCAGTCAGATGCCTGTAATAGTGTGCCAGTCAGATGCTTGTAATATTGTGCCAGTCAGATGCCTGTAATATTGTGCCAGTCAGATGCCTATAATATTATGCCAGTCAGATGCCTGTAATAGTGTGCCAGTCAGAGCCCAGGGATATTGTGCCAGTCAGATGCCTGTAATATTGTGCCAGTCAGATGCCTGCAATAATGTGCCATTCAGAGCCCAGTAATAATGTTCCAGTCAGATGCCTGCAATATTGGGCCAGTCAGATGCCTGCAATATTGAGCCAGTCAGAGCCCAGTAATAATGTGCCAGTCAGATGCCTGCAATATTGTGCCAGCCAGATGCCTGCAATATTGGGCCAGTCAGAGCCCAGTAATATTGTGCCAGTCAGATGCCTGCAATATTGTGCCATTCAGAGCCCAGTAATAATGTGCCAGTCAGATGCCTGCAATATTGTGCCAGTCAGATGCCTGCAATATTGGGCCAGTCAGAGCCCAGTAATATTGGGCCAGTTAGAGCCCAGTAATGTTGGGCCAGTCAGAGCCCAGTAATATTGTGCAACTCAGAGCCCAGTAATAGTGTGCCAGTCAGAGCCCAGGAATATTGTGCAAGTCAGAGCCCAGTAATATTGTGCCAGTCAGATGCCCAGTAATATTATGCCAGTCAGATGCCTGTAATATTATGCCAGTCAGATGCCTGTAATAGTGTGCCAGTCAGATGCTTGTAATATTGTGCCAGTCAGATGCCTGTAATATTGTGCCAGTCAGATGCCTATAATATTATGCCAGTCAGATGCCTGTAATAGTGTGCCAGTCAGAGCCCAGTAATATTGTGCCAGTCAGATGCCTGTAATATTGTGCCAGTCAGATGCCTGCAATATTGTGCCATTCAGAGCCCAGTAATAATGTTCCAGTCAGATGCCTGCAATATTGGGCCAGTCAGATGCCTGCAATATTGAGCCAGTCAGAGCCCAGTAATAATGTGCCAGTCAGATGCCTGCAATATTGTGCCAGCCAGATGCCTGCAATATTGGGCCAGTCAGAGCCCAGTAATATTGTGCCAGTCAGATGCCTGCAATATTGTGCCATTCAGAGCCCAGTAATAATGTGCCAGTCAGATGCCTGCAATATTGTGCCAGTCAGATGCCTGCAATATTGGGCCAGTCAGAGCCCAGTAATATTGGGCCAGTTAGAGCCCAGTAATGTTGGGCCAGTCAGAGCCCAGTAATATTGTGCCAGTCAGAGTCCAGTAATATTGTGCCAGTCAGAGTCCAGTAATATTGTGCCAGTCAGAGCCCAGTAATATTGGGTCAGTCAGAGCCCAGTAATAATGTGCCAGTCAGTGCCCAGTAATAGTGTGCCAGTCAGAGCTCAGTAATATTGTGCCAGTCAGATGCCCAGTAATATTGTGCCAGTCAGATACCAGTAATATTGTGCCAGTCAGAGCCCAGTAATATTGTGCCAGTCCGAGCCCAGTAATACTGTGCCAGTCAGAGCCCAGTAATATTGTGCAACTCAGAGCCCAGTAATAGTGTGCCAGTCAGAGCCCAGGAATATTGTGCCAGTCAGATGCCCAGTAATAATATGCCAGTCAGATGCCTGTAATATTATGCCAGTCAGATGCCTGTAATATTATGCCAGTCAGATGCCTGTAATAGTGTGCCAGTCAGATGCCTGTAATATTGTGCCAGTCAGATGCCTGTAATATTATGCCAGTCAGATGCCTGTAATAGTGTGCCAGTCAGAGCCCAGGAATATTGTGCCAGTCAGATGCCTGTAATATTGTGCCAGTCAGATGCCTGTAATATTATGCCAGTCAGATTCCTGTAATATTATGCCAGTCAGATGCCTGTAATAGTGTGCCAGTCAGAGCCCAGGAATAGTGTGCCAGTCAGATGCCTGTAATATTATGCCAGTCAGATGCCTGTAATAGTGTGCCAGTCAGAGCCCAGGAATATTGTGCCAGTCAGATGCCTGTAATATTGTGCCAGTCAGATGCCTGAAATATTGTGCCATTCAGAGCCCAGTAATAATGTTCCAGTCAGATGCCTGCAATATTGGGCCAGTCAGATGCCTGCAATATTGAGCCAGTCAGAGCCCAGTAATAATGTGCCAGTCAGATGCCTGCAATATTGTGCCAGCCAGATGCCTGCAATATTGGGCCAGTCAGAGCCCAGTAATATTGTGCCAGTCAGATGCCTGCAATATTGTGCCATTCAGAGCCCAGTAATAATGTGCCAGTCAGATGCCTGCAATATTGTGCCAGTCAGATGCCTGCAATATTGGGCCAGTCAGAGCCCAGTAACATTGGGCCAGTTAGAGCCCAGTAATGTTGGGCCAGTCAGAGCCCAGTAATATTGTGCCAGTCAGAGTCCAGTAATATTGTGCCAGTCAGAGTCCAGTAATATTGTGCCAGTCAGAGCCCAGTAATATTGGGTCGGTCAGAGCCCAGTAATAATGTGCCAGTCAGAGCCCAGTAATAGTGTGCCAGTCAGAGCTCAGTAATATTGTGCCAGTCAGATGCCCAGTAATATTGTGCCAGTCAGATACCAGTAATATTGTGCCAGTCAGAGCCCAGTAATATTGTGCCAGTCCGAGTCCAGTAATATTGTGCCAGTCAGAGCCCAGTAATATTGTGCAACTCAGAGCCCAGTAATAGTGTGCCAGTCAGAGCCCAGGAATATTGTGCCAGTCAGAGCCCAGTAATATTGTGCCAGTCAGATGCCCAGTAATATTATGCCAGTCAGATGCCTGTAATATTATGCCAGTCAGATGCCTGTAATATTATGCCAGTCAGATGCCTGTAATAGTGTGCCAGTCAGATGTCTGTAATATTGTGCCAGTCAGATGCCTGTAATATTATGCCAGTCAGATGCCTGTAATAGTGTGCCAGTCAGAGCCCAGGAATATTGTGCCAGTCAGATGCCTGTAATATTGTGCCAGTCAGATGCCTGTAATATTATGCCAGTCAGATGCCTGTAATAGTGTGCCAGTCAGAGCCCAGGAATAGTGTGCCAGTCAGATGCCTGTAATATTATGCCAGTCAGATGCCTGTAATAGTGTGCCAGTCAGAGCCCAGGAATATTGTGCCAGTCAGATGCCTGTAATATTGTGCCAGTCAGAGCCCAGGAATATTGTGCCAGTCAGAGCCCAGTAATATTGTGCCAACCAGATTCCCAGTAACATTGTGCCAGTCATATGCCCATTAATATTGTGCCAGCCAGAAGCCTAGTAATATTGTGCCAGCCAGATGCCCAGTAATATTGTGCCAGTCAGATGCCTATAATATTATGCCAGTCAGATGCCTGTAATACTGTGCCAGTCAGCCACCCCCCTCCTCCCCCCTCCCTAGTACTTACATGAACCTGCTCCGTGTCCCCCGCCGGATGTCTCCTCCGTGCAGTCTTCCCTCTTGCACGACGTCACATCCGGTGTCAGTTTTTTTATTTATTTTTTTTCGGCCGTCGAATTTAACGGATGCGGCTTGCCGGAAAAAAGCGTTCACAAGCGCAATGCGCTGTGAACGCGGCAAGCAGGGACTGGGGGCCCACGGGACAGCTGCCTTGGGGCCCCCCAGTAGTAACTGGGCCCAGGGCAGCTGCCCCGTTTGCCCCACGTTAAAGACGGCCCTGCACTACCTGATCGATACAACATCATACCTGATTTTTTAAAGCACGTTATTCCAAACAATTTAGGAATGTTAGGTGATTTATGCCCTTTATGGATTAAAACCAGACTCTGCATCAACTATGTAATTTTCCATGGGAGTTTGGCCATGGATCCCCCTCCGGCATGCCACAGTCCAGGTGTTAGTCCCCTTGAAACATTTTTTCCATCACTATTGTGGCCAGAAAGAGTCCCTGTGGGTTTGAAAATTCGCCTGCCTATTGAAGTCTATGGCTGTTTGCCCGGTTCGCCCGTTCGCGAACATTTGCAGAAATTCGCGTTCGCCGTTTGCGAACGGAAAATTTTATGTTCGCGACATCTCTATTTCTAAGCTCAATTCACTAACTAAATTTCCAGCATGTTAATTGTCCATGATGGTATGTTTTTTTTTTTTTTAAAAATCACATATTGTTGAGCAATGTAGGACAGATTGATTTAATAATTACATTTTCATCTCTCATCAAGTATGTTAACTTAAATCTTAAAAACCAGCATCAATTATTGCTAAATGAATAAAACATACAAAAACATTTATTATTAATTTCACTAGAAAGAACTTTAAATAATATAGGATGTCATGAGTAATAATAGGTGAGGAGACAATAATCAAATGGGCGTCTGGTGACATAAACACATAACAGTGGTGTTGAATTTTTGGGGGGGGCATTTTGTGTCACCCCTTAAAGGCATACAAGGAAAGTGCCACCCTAGGCACTTGCCTTGTTTGCCTCACACTAAATACAGCACTAGGAATACCACGAGTATATTAATCAATGCCTTCTTTAAAATAAAAACTGGTAGCAAGATATTCTATCCATGTGCTAACTTGCAGTAAACCCTTATTTAATCATGAGATAACTATTTAAAATAACACAAGTTGAGTTCAACATAAGAAAAATCAACTTGTGTCAACACACTAGAAATGTTAAATATATAAATCATCCTTATAATGGATGGAAAATGTATATGCAGCAACATATTACATGTAGCACAGACCATGTGGTATACATGTTGACTTGTCCATGTGCTAGATTTTTTATCGGATGTACCACTCAACCTTTGATAGACTGCATAAGTCAACACATATCAGCCATTAGGAATATAGATACTATCTTGGGCACTGACCGAGAAAAATTAAATGCCATGGCATTTCATTATAAGGAAGCAGGACATGGTTCCCTGGCTTCTTTAAGATTTGTTGCATTAGAAGCTATTCCGAAATCAAAACAAGGTATATGTATGTATATATATTGTGTATATTACTCAGTTTTTTCATGTGTTTAAACATTAGGGAATTAGATGCATTTGTAGAGGAGGAGTGTATCTGCTAAGTACCCTATTTCCGTCCATAACGTCTTAATTGTATAGAATTTAGCAGGGCCAACCATACAGATATCTTTTAACAAAAATATTATAAAGATCGGCAGGTTTCTCTATTTATATTTATAAATAATTGAGAATACAATAAAAATAGGGAGTTGGAAGCAATAACCTTTTGTCTTTTTAAATCTTTTATTGAATATAAATAAATATAGACAATGTATAAAAATAGCTTAATAATCCATAATAAAAGCAGAGTAAATAAAGTTAAATATATATGCTTGCAATAAGTAAAATAAAATCACATACCCTCCTGGTTGTTTACAGGTTAAACACATCAACATAGTCTCCTCATTCTGTGTCAACTAACTGATAATTGGTGTTTATATAGATTTAAGATAACCTTACTTACGGTCATTTATGGGCAGAAAAAATACCAAATGATACATTAAAACAGGTAACTATGGTTTACTTTGGGGTAAATCTCGGTCAATCAAGAAAATATTAATTAACCTTTAGTCTTGATTTCTTGGCAAACAGTCAAGGCCATGACATAATAATGAGGTACATGTCCTGTCCTAGCAGGACAAAATGGCGTCTATAGTCTAAACATCTTACTTGCGAAGTTGGGCGTGAAGCCAGTTTGATAACAGAAAGAACACAGTTGAAGCAACAAAACTTTCCACTGTAAGTAACAAGGTAGAAGAGGGGGGGTAACGAAACCTGTCATTTCTGCAAGTGCCCATAACAGGAGCTTTGTGTGAGCCCTTTAAAATAACAACAGGTGAGAAATGGCCTGTAATATTGTAATATATGAAAGGGCAGCATGACAACAGGTTGGTGATGCAGCCTCATCACAACCCTGTCAGTCAGAGGCCCTCGGCCAGTAATTGCCCTTCATGGGCGGCATTACATGTATTCTATAAGCCGAAAGTCTATAAACCGAAAGACTATTTCTATTTCGGTTTATAGAATAGCAATAGCATTACATGTATTACATCTGAGAGTCAAATAGAACAATCAAATACTCTGCTTACAGCGCACTTTGAAAAATAATATTAGTTTTGGGTGGTAAATAGTACATTTGCGTCTTGCGGTGCACTTCATATCTGAGAGTCAAATAGAACCGTCAAATACTGGGTGCTAAATAGTACAGTATTTTTAATTTGTATGTATTTTATGTTTTTTAAAGTTATTTCCCTATCCATATTTGTTTGCAGGGCACTTGTCCTACTCTTACCCACATTTTAATTCCTTTTGCAGCCCTCTAGCCCTTTCCAGGACTTTTTTAGAGGCATTTTAGTGTCCCGTGGCCCCATTGACTTCAATTGGGTTCGGGGTCAAGTTCGGGGTCAAGTTCGAGCACGGACCCCGGACTTTTTTCCGAATTTCGGTCAAACCTCTTGAACCCGAACATCCAGGTGTCCGCTCAACTCTAGTTACCACCTCTAAATGTAGGTGTTCTAGTTTGCTTTGTAGGAGTAGCAGTCATTGCCATTATGTGAACATATTTATTAGGCACAAATCTACATTACTGTTATATAAAAGTGCGGGATGTGACTTATCATGTCTCCAGTTAATTGTGCATTATCAGTAATGATAATGGCAGGAGAACATTCTGTAACCTGTTTGTCTCTTTTATAGAACTTGATGAGTAGCAATGGCCTTTATGACAGTGGTGATGGCATTATTTCTCTATACACGTTTATATTGTTAATGTAGTTTTTAATCACAATGTACCTCTGGTTGCCTGTATAAATTAAGTATGTTCCCTGTGCTTTAAGATGTTCCAAGCTACTTTGCTTGTGTCTGCTACTTAAACATAGACTTAATACATCAGCCTCTGACCAAGTGCCCCCATTTTGGGAAGAACATGTTAAGAGAGTTTTCCTGATTCTTTACCTACTTTGTTTTCCTCTTTTATTATTCATGTTTTTTTTTTAATAAAGTACCAACATTTTACCCCTTTTTTAGATGATCAAATTGCCTTGTACTTTTATGATGAATGCAGGATTATGTTCATGGCATTGATGACATTCTCTTGTCATCAGTATAGCATTCCTACAGCAGTGCTCCACACTTAATTAATTACAGTATTACTTCTTAATACTCAAAGATAAATGGGTTTAAAGTAGGATTAAGCCCTAAAATATTTTTATGAGGCAGAAAGCCTCATTAACACAGCATTTTGAAAGGCTCACTAATTGTGCACCATGCTAACATTATTGACCCCTTAGTCTTTCTGAAAGTCTTGCAAAACCAAAGAGCAGAGAGTTGTCATTTGACAGACCAGCGATTAGTGGCAGCAGAGAGAACCAGTCATTGGTGTGTACGTCAATCACCCAGCAAACTGCCAGTAACAGGGAAGGAGATGAGTATCTCATCCCCAGCTGTAGGTATGTGGCATCACAGATGCCACATACCAATCAGCGCTGTCTGCCAAAAGAAATTAGAATCGCTTTTGATGCTGTAAAGTAAACTTCTGTCTAATTAAAAGTTGCTAGCGATTTGCCCCTCTTTAATGATAGGGGATTTGCCCATAAACTCATAATTGTTCCTGTTTATGTCACCACTTGAAATACATATACAGTACTACAAATTGGAGATCTGGTTATTTTGCTGTAACATTGCCAAATGCATGGTTAAGCATGTACCAATGCTTCTTTGTCCAATATTTAGTGCTGTGTCTTTAAAGCCTTTGAGTTCTGGTATCTTTTTCCATTTAAATTATGTTTCTCGCAAATTTCACATTCCCTAAATGCTATCACCCTAGTTAAAATTAAAAAGCTTACATTATTAATAGATTTTTAGGGTGTTTGCTAGATGCCTGCATTCCCTTTGTAGGTGTAAAATGCTACTGCTTTTGGTATTTGGAAGCAATCTGTTAGTTTCTATGACTGACCTACATGGTCCATCCCAAAAGATATTATTTTGAGTCAAATGTCATAGTGCCTTCTTGCTAAATAGTCACCAGAGACGTCTATTTTCCCTAGTTAGTTGTGCTACCACTCATTAGTAAGTACGGTTTTTATTTTCTTTATTTTACTTCCATCATTTTCTGTTCAGAATGAGGAGTTTATCAGATTACATCATGAATACAGCAGGATTTAACTACATTGTTATCATGGTCCTATTTGCTACAACTGAAACAAATGGTGAGTCATCTCTTCTCACTCATTGAAAAATATAGGAAGTGTGTTTTTAATGTGATATACACTATCTACAGAGCATAGGGACATTGAACATCTTATTTGAAATATGCAACAAAATCGGTAATTGGACAATTTTAGTGCAAACCTACAACTTGGGAAATGTATTGCTGCTGATTGCTCAATATTTGGTATATTACTCCAGATTGTGCTTCTAAATGTCCCTGTGTGTTTTAAATTCTACTTCTATAATGTGATTCCTTGTTCTAACATTATACCTTCTGCAATTTCTACAAATGTTGGTGATGCTGTCTGGTGAAATGATCTGTTAACATGTATTCTGTTTCTAGTAATTTATCTCATCTATCAACAGCAGAAATGTAATATGCCAGGTAACATTTTTATCGTGACCAAAGAAAGAGTGGTGAAGTCTATACAGTGAAATTCTAAAATAATAAGGACAAACAGAAAAAAGAAAAAATCTGTAAGCATAAAGACATGTGCCAAAGTTTGTTCCAAAAACAAAATCAAAACAAAACTGTATTGTCACAATGCTAAATTTTAGGGGATGCAGTGTTTTTTTTATAGCTGTTCAGAAATGCTTTGTGAAATAAGGGATCCTCAAATGAACACCCCCAATACGCAGAAATTTTGAATTCAGTACAGCTTGTAAACTATTGAAATCCTGTAGGTAAAGTTCCAATACGCTAGACATTATAATAATTTTTTACAATTCCTCAGTGTATGGAAATTATCGGATGACATAGAAACACAAGGAGTTATTTATAAAAGTCTATTCTAGTAAAATCAATGGAATCAATGGAAAGTAATGGAATGTTATTGCAGCAAAGACCACTTTTTCGAAATTTTCCCCAGAATTTTACAAACAAATATCATAGAATTTGTTAGCAGATAAGAACCATTCAGCTTATTTTGTCTGCCCCATATATATGCTGACACTAAAACCCTCATTCCTTATGTGGTGCTTGTCCTTATCTTATTATACCATACATACTTAATTCCTTCACTGACACATCTACCACTTGTCCTGGAAGGCTATTCCATGCATTCTTCACACTCTCAGGAAAGTAATATTAGTTTCCTTATATTACTTTTACACCTATAGAAAACAAGGCTACTAATTTAAAAATTAGATTTTAAAATATACAAATATTTATTAATCAGTGTTTAGAGTTTATTTTTATATGTAGACTATACCACTGCTCTGAAGCACAAACAAATCTGCAATACTCCATACAACTGAATCCCTGCAGGATACTTGTGTACAACTATGCATGATAATTGTACACTACTGAGCCATAGTGAGCATATGGCTGCATATATTTCTCCATCGGTTAATCTGATTTTCCATGAATCTCAAATAATGTCATCTTGTTCTTCTGTATGGCTCTTCCAGTCGGACTGCTGATATAAAAGTTAAATTGACTCGTAGCCCTTCATTGCCTTTGCTCTACAGAAAATATTCTGGATACCTGTAAATTCATAAAACTACTGTTGATATTTTTTTCCATTCTCTACAACCATTTTAAGTAAAATATGTTCTATGTGGGTGATAAAAATATTTACTATATGCAATCCGGATAAGTTCATTTCAGGTAACAAGAGGACAAATGATATATATCTTGATCTTGAAAACAGGCATAAACTAACTTTATGGTTGGTGCAGTTTAGCTAAGGAGCTTTATTGCATGATAAATCTGCCACTGTCAGAAGTCTAGCAGAACTATTTGGCAAATCACACTTGGAACTTTTTTTGCAGACCAAAGTTGCCTTGCAGAGAATGACAGTCAAAGCTGAAACATGTACTGTATGTGAATGAACGATGGAATGGAATACTGAATATTCATTAGGTGAATTGTTTTTTTTTACAGGAAATGTTTCATCTCCTGTCCCTATATTTTCTCCTACGGTAACATCTGTACCTATGCTGGTAATGAAAACCACAAGCAGCTTTAGTCAGATTGAACAGAATGTAAATGTTGATCCATCTTTCACAGTACCATCTTTGGCACAACCAACACATGAAACAGGTAAGTGACCACTGCTTATGCAAAGTAAAAATGATGATAGCTGTGTGAGACAACATCATTTCCATTTGATTGTGGTAACTTCGGATGGGTAGATAAAATGCACACAATTCAGACAGACCTTTGTTCAGTTCTGCAAAGTTCAAAACCAACATTTAAAGTGAAAGCCATAACGTAGTGTATGGCGAACAGTTTTAAATTAATAAGAAATTGGCTCTGTATGACTTATTCACTTTTCAAATGATTTTTGTATCTTTTGTTTGAAGCTTTCACTGACTAGGTACGATGGAAAGTACAAAGTAAGAGACTCACATCCTCCATTTTGTGCTTGTGGTTATGCTGTATATAGATGTTCCTCTGTAGGTCAGTTAGTCTGAATTAAAATGACTTGTTCACTGAGCTGCTGTAAAAAGTCTCTCATGTTAAGCTGGATGACAAATGGCAGGATTGTCCACTGTCAACCACCAATGTTTGCTCGTCGAGATTTGTCCTAGTGTCCTAGTGCTTGTTTCTATCATACTTGACAAGTGATGCACTATATCATAATCAGTAATTACATAACAAGGACCATGCCTGCCATCTGGGGACTATCCAAATGGAACACTGCTTCCCTATAACATTAAATCCAGTGCTACATTTCACGCTACAGCCATTCTGACAATGAATATTCACCAAGGTACAGAGAGAGGTGACAAGCATACCAAGAAAGGGAACATGGTGTATCAGGGAACAGAACTTGAAACTAGGAGACAGATATCAGAACTGTGCTACTGAGGATGGGAGACTGCAACACTAGGAGATAGAGGGGGGTCTTTAGTACTGGAGGACAAACTGGAGATCCTATGCTGGAAGGGAACAGTGTTAAACTGTGGTATTGTGGGTTAGAAACAGCATAAGGAGCAGGGCTAGGGGGCAAAGGAGACTAAATAAAAGCTACAAAAATAGACTGAAAACAAAGCTCAGAAGGACAGAGGTTAGAAGGAACCTGGGTGAAAAGGTGACTGTTTGGTAGACAGAGGGAAAAAGAGACTGGAAGTGGAAGAGGCTGAGCAGGTGAGAAAGTAAAATAGACAATAGGTGGTTATCTATATTTTAGGCTTGTGAGCATAGCTCTTTGCCACATGCATCAGTCTGTTCTTGGTTATCTGATTTAGTATGTAGTCCCCCTCTATGCCCTGTACCTAATGCTACGTAAATAGTTTTCACTATGTAAATAAATGTCAATATAATGGATCAGAAGAAGAATAAAAGACTGTTAGGTAGGGAGACAAAGGACTTGTGACACAAGTCTGTGTCAAAAGACATGCATGACACAATTCCTTACAATAATACTACCCTAAGCTATAACAATTAAAATTTGTAAATATTTGATGCCAACTCATTCCCTAACATGCATACAATATTAAACCAGCAGTCCTGTTGCCCATTTCCTGTTATATCTTTTTTTATTTATTTGTTTTTGTAATTTCTTTAGCATTCATTGGACCTGGATAATTATTTTGACCGAAAGTTGCATGTTATGATTAGAGTTGAGCGGACACCTGGATGTTCGGGCTCGGCAGGTTCGACCGAACTTCGAAAAAATGTCCGGGTTCTGTGCTCGAACTTGACCCCGAACCGCATTGAAGTCAATGGGGACACGGACTTTTGGCCACTAAAATGCCTCTAAAAAAGTCATGGAAAAGGCTAGAGGGCTGCAAAAGGAATTAAAATGTGGGTAAGAGTACGACAAGTGCCCTGCAAGCAAATGTGGATAGGGAAATAACTTAAAATAACATAAAATACATACAAATTACAAATACAGCTGAGCCATAAAATAGCACTAGATGGAATCTTTTATTTTAGTTTTAAAGAACATAAATCTAAATCTAAAGCATGGCTGCCAGGAGGATCAACAGAATTAACCATTTGAGAGAGGGTTGGAGTGCAGGGTGTTCTCTTTCAGTTTATACTAAGTGACCCATAGGTTGAGGAGGCGGTGAACGGTGTAGGTGGAAGCGGCGCTGGAGGAGGTAGCCAGAATTTTTCAAAGTGCGCTGTAAGCACAGTATTGGACTGTTCTATTTGACTCTCAGATAGGAAGTGCACCGCAAGACGCAAATGTACTATTTAGCACCCAAAACAATTAGAATTTTTCAAAGTGCGCTGTAAGCACAGTATTGGACTGTTCTATTTGACTCTCAGATATGAAGTGCACCGCAAGACGCAAATGTACTATTTAGCACCCAAAACAATTAGAATTTTTCAAAGTGTGCTGTAAGCACAGTATTGGACTGTTCTATTTGACTCTCAGATGAAATACATGTAATGCTATTGCTATTCTATAAATCGAAATAGAAATCCGAAACCGAAATCATGCATAGCTGTACTATGTAACTTCTCATACATGATTCCTGATTAGTTTGAATTCTCTAAACAGATATATAATTTAATAATAATTATTCTGGATATATTTTACAATATCTTTCCTATTTACTTCTCTTCTTTGAGGTATTTAAACATTAAAAGTTACAATGTATAACACCAAATTGTATCTCCAGCAAGCAGGCTTTTAAAAAGACAAATGGTTTGGTTGTGTATTTTTTCATTTCGGTTTCTTAGGAAATACAGCTTTTTAATTATCTGTTCCAATTCATTTTGGTTGTTCAATTAAAATAACTCTGCTCACTACAATTTCCCAGACCTGCATCTGAAACTAAGTAGCTTGATTTGTAGCATTTTAATTTGCTACAAGATTTTATGCCTTTCTTTTAGACACTGCACAGGCTTGTTAGAAAAGTTCACTCAGCTGATGTAAAATGTTTAACAGCAGTTACAGAGACTAAGATACCTTAATTGCTCCATTTTTCTTGCTTCACTAGCATTAATTACAAATTGTATCTTTATGCAAGACTTGTAACAGTCCTCATGCCAGCCGAGGGTCCTACTTATCTAGGAGTTTGCACTGTGCAGACAATCTCGAAAGTGATTCATTCAAGTAAACACAGGGAAATAGGAACTAGGTGCAACTTAGCCCCTTCAGCACATTTTTTCTAATTTAAATGAGTCTATTCCATGGAGTAGGTAAAAAGGGAATTACATAATACGGATGGGAGAAATAAAATACTTTACCTGCATTAATTCTAATGACAGAGGTGTAGAAATGGTTCATAAGCCAACATATTCCGTTTTTATAAATAAACAGTTATATCCTACTTTCTAAATTTCTCATTCATTTTTATTTTTTTTTCTTAATGCATTATGCATTATAACATTGATTTACCATGCCAACACAATTACATACACATTATGCAGATATCAAATGAGGGTTGGTTTAGCAATAGAGATGTGTGTGGAATTTACAGATGAAAAAGGGATCAGTTTGGTGCAGAATCTCAATAAAACCAGAAACCAGCTAACCTTTTTATCTGTCTGGTGCTAGTTTAAGTAGCAAAGTATGATTAATTAGAATGTGGTACAGTGATGTTTACTATTGTCAACAGAAATAATGAATTGAACCAGTTGAGTTCCAACTATTTTTTTTTTACTTTCTTTACAAAGAAGGAGGGGATCTCTTAGAGCAGGGGTGGCAAACACAAGGCACGCCGGACCTTGTAATGTGGCCCGGACAGCAATGGCGCACTGCGGGGGGGGCGCTCCCCCGGGTGCCACTGACTAGGGGGGTGCCACCGGTGCAGCCGGCACCCCCCAGCGCTGCTTACCTTTTTATTTATTTTTTCAGGCGGCCGAATCCTCTGGATGCGACCGCCGGGTGAAAAAAAATAAAATCACAGCGACCGGATGTGTTTTGTGTTTCCCTCCTCCGTGCAGGAGGAAGGACTGCAAGGAGGAGTCGTCCATCCGGGACCACAGACAAGCAGCGATTCGATAAGTGATGGGGAAGGGGGGGGGGGGAGGAGGGGAACAATATTACTGGGCATCTGGCTGGCACAATATTACTGGGTTCTGGCTGGCACACTATATTACTGGGCTCTGGCTGGCACTATATTACTGGGCATCTGGCTGGCACTATATTACTGGGCTCTGGCTGGCACTATATTACTGGGCATCTGGCTGGCACTATATTACTGGGCATCTGGCTGGCACTATATTAATGGGCTCTGGCTGGCACTATATTACTGGGCTCTGGCTGGCACAATATTACTGGGCTCTGAATGGCACAATATTACTGGGCTCTGACTGTTACAATATTCCTGGGCACTGAGTGGCACACTATTACTGGGATCTGACTGGCACACTATTACTGGGCACTGACTGGCACACTATTACTGGGCACTGACTGGCACACTATTACTGGGCTCTGACTGTTACAATATTCCTGGGCATTGACTGGCACACTTATACTGGGCACTGACTGGCACACTATTACTGGGCTCTGACTGGCACACTATTACTGGGCTCTGACTGGCACTATATTACTGGGCTCTGACTGGCACTATATTACTGGGCTCTGACTGGCACAATAATACTGGCTCTGACTGGCACAATATACAGATGTGAGGAATTTTTAGGTGCAATCCTGACCCATGCACTGTGTACTTAGTGCAATCCTGACCCCTGCGCTGTATACGTAGCATAATCCTGACCCATGCACTGTGTAATTAGCGCAATCCTGACAGCTGCACTGTATACGTAGCGCAATCCTGACCCATGCACTGTGTACTTAGCGCAGTCCTGACCCATGCACTGGGTACTTAGTGCAGTCCTGACCCATGCTTGCTATTAATTTTCCTAGGCTTCTGTTTTCAAGGCTAGTTATTACTTAAATTATTATTAAAACCAGTAGCAACTGAATGCAGAGGCAATTATTCATGATAATAAAGAGTAGATGCATAATCCTATACAACCGGCCCTTTGAGGGTAACCATACTGCTGATGCGGCCCCCGATGAATTTGAGTTTGCCACCCCTGTCTTAGAGATTGCCTGGATTCATTAACAGATTTTTCCCTGAACACATATGTATGGTAGCAGGAAAAAATTATTTGTGCCTCTCAATAAAATGAGTGAACATACATATGGATGTATGGAATCAGATGTACATGAGAAAAAGAAAGTGCACCCTCTTTGAATTCTATGGTTTTACACCTGGACATAATAACAATAACCTGTTCCCAAGCAGGTCATAACATTTGGTAAATACAACCTCAGATGAACAACAACACAGGGCATATTGCATCGTTTTGTGATTTATGTAAAAAAATAAAGCCAAAATGGAGAAACCATGTGGAAAAAATGTACATCTTATGGTTCAATAGCTTGTAGAACCACCTTTAGCAGAAAGAAGATGAAGTAATTGTTTTCTATATGACTTTATCAGTCTCTAACATCATTGTGGAGAATTTCTGTGCACTCTTATTTACAACATTGCTTCAGTTCATTGAGGTTTGTGCTCAGCTATCTTAAAGCCCCACCAAAGCATTTCAGTTGGGTTAAGGTCTGGGCTTTGACTGGGCTATTGCAACCAGTGGTGTATCTTGATTTTGTGCTGCCCTAGGCAGACAAAATCCGGGCACCCCCCTACCCAAGCTGCACACCCACGTTACACACCTAAGACATGCCCCATCATTCAGCCTCACATCAAGCTCATACTCCCATCACACACACACTCCCATCACACTCAGTCACACACTCCTACTCCCATCACACTCAGTCACACACTCCTACTCCCATCACACACACTCTGACTCCCATCACACTCAGTCACACACACTGTCTCCCATCACACACACTCTGACTCCCATCACACTCAGTCACACACACTGTCTCCCATCACACACACTCTGACTCCCATCACACACTCTGACTCCCATCACACACTCTGACTCCCATCACACTCAGTCACACACACTGTCTCCCATCACACACACTCTGACTCCCATCACACTCAGTCACACACTCCTACTCCCATCACACTCAGTCACACACTCCTACTCCCATCACACACACTCTGACTCCCATCACACTCAGTCACACACACTGTCTCCCATCACACACACTCTGACTCCCATCACACTCAGTCACACACACTGTCTCCCATCACACACACTCTGACTCCCATCACACACTCTGACTCCCATCACACACTCTGACTCCCATCACACTCAGTCACACACACACAGTCTCCCATCACACACACACACACACACACACAGTCTCCCATCAGCACTTACCTTTCCCTGGCAGGCAGGCAGCATGGTCCCTCCATGCTGCCTGTTCGGCTTCCCGGCGATTGTGCCGACAGGTCACGTGACCGGGCGCGCGTATGACGTCAGCGCGCCCGTCACGTGACTGTCGGCACTTCCGTGTCACACTGCACGGGGAGCTGAACAGGCAGCACGGAGGTTTCTCTGTGCTGCCTGTTCGGCTCCCCGTGCAGCCCGGCAGGCAGAGCAATGGTGAGGGGGGATCTTCCGATCCCCTCTCACCTCCGTCTCTGCCTGCAAGCGCGGTCTTTTTTTTGTTGTTTTTTTAAAGGGCCGCGTTTTTTTTTTCTTTTTTTAATTTATTTATTTATTTGAATTTTTTATTTTTTCAGTGCTGGGGGGCGCTGCCGCCCCCCAAAATTTGCCGCCCTAGGGATGCCTCGCGGTAAATACAGCACTGATTGCAACACCTTGATTCTTTTCTTTTTCAGACATTCTGTTGTAGATTTGCTGGTGTGCTAGGGATCATTGTCCTGTTGAATAGCTCAATTTTGGCAAAAGCTATAGCTGTCAGATAGATGGCCTCACATTTGACTCTAGAAAACATTTCTATACAGAGACGTTCAATGACTGCAAGGTTCTCAGGTACAAAGTTCAGAGATGCAAAGCAATCCCAAATCATCGCCCCTCCACCACCATTCCTGACAGATGGTATGGAATGTTTATGCTGATATGTTGTGTTTGCTTTTCTCCAAACGCGGTGCTGTGCATTATGGCTAAATATCTCCAGTTTGGTCTTGTCTGTCCAAAGGAGTTTGTTCCAAGAGTATTGTGGTTTGTTCAACCTTGAAAACCTAATCTGTGCTGCCATGTTAGAGATAAGAGGCCTTCTCTTGTAAACCCTTCCAAACAAACCATATTTGTGCACTCTTTTCCTCATGGTACTATAATGAACTTTAACATTTAACATGCTAACCGAGGCCATGTTAATCTTGAGGTTTTGTTTGCCAATTTCTGTGAAGGTCTGACCTTGGGATGAATTTGCTGGTACGTCCACTCCTGGGAAGACTTGCAACTCTCTTGAATATTTTCCACTTTTGAATAATCTTTCTCTCTGTAGAATGATGAACTTTAAATTGTTTAGAATGACATTATGATGATGTTTTTCCTCCTTGGCATTGTGTTAACATACATCTGAATGCTCCAAACCAGTGTTGTTGTTCTTCTGGGGTTGTATTTACCTAATTACTAGAGTTGAGCGGACACCTGGATGTTCGGGTTCGAGAGATTCGACCGAACTTCGGAATAAAGTCTGGGTCCGTGCTCAAATTTGACCCCGAACTTGACCCCGAACCCCATTGAAGTCAATGGGGACACAAACTTTTGGCCACTAAAATTCCTCTAAAAAAGTAATAGAAAGGGCTAGAGGGCTGCAAAAGGAAGTAAAATGTGGGTAAGAGTAGGGCAAGTGCCCGCAAGCAAACGTGGATAGGGAAATAACTTAAAATAACATAAAATACATACAAATTAAAAATACAGCTGAGCCATAAAATAGCACTAGATGGAATCTTTGATTTTATCTTTGGAAGAACATAAATCTAAATCTAAAGCATGGCTGCCAGGAGGATCAACAGAATTATCCATTTGAGAGAGGGTTGGAGTGCAGGGTATTCTCTTTCAGTTTATACTAAGTGAGCCATAGGTTGAGGAGGCGGTGACCGTGGCGGTGTAGGTGGAAGCAGCGCTGGAGGAGGAGGAGGTAGCCAGAATTTTTCAAAGTGCGCTGTAAGCACAGTAATTGACAGTTCTATTTGACTCTCAGATATGAAGTGCACCGCAAGACGTAAATGTACTTTTTAGCACCCAAAACTATTAGAATTTTTCAAAGTGCTCTGTAAGCACAGTATTTGACGGTTCTATTTGACTCTCAGATATGAAGTACACTGCAAGACGCAAATGTACTATTTAGCACCCAAAACTATTAACATTTTTCAAAGTGCGCTGTAAGCACAGTATTTGACGGTTCTATTTGACTCTCAGATATGAAGTGCACCGCAAGACGCAAATGTTCTATTTAGCACCCAAAACTATTAGAATTTTTCAAAGTGCGCTGTAAGCACAGTATTTGACCGTTCTATTTGACTCTGAGATGTAATACATGTAATGCTATTGCTATTCTATAAACCGAAATAGAGTTGACCTATTCTTATGAATGGGGACTCTATTTCGGTTTATAGAATAGCAATAGCATTACATGTATTCCATAAACCGAAAGTCTATAAACCGAATGTCTTTCGGTTTATAGACTTTCGGCTTATAGAATACATGTAATACTATTGGCTATTCTATAAACCGAAAGTAAATAAATCGAATGACTTTCGGTTTAAAGACTTTCGGTTTATAGCCGCACCTCTAACTCCAACACGGACATACAGTGAAATGTCCGGGTTCGGGTTCATGGCACAGACACCGTAATGTCCGGTACGAACTTGAACAGTGCGGTTCGGGTTCGCTCAACACTACTAATTACCTAATAATTGTTATTATGTCCTGATATATAAAACCATAGAGGGTATACTTTCCTTTTGATACAAATAGAGTCCAGACTAATCAGGTGTGCCCTCCATTTTGTAGTGGTAATGAAGCTCACCAGCAGTCCGGTGCTGCTGTGTACGGGTTTCCACCATGCAGGTACAAAACAACCACAATTAGGGCAAAGATACAGGCGCACACAGTGGCTGCACAAATAGTAAAAAAAAAAGTCTATGATCAAGCCTGTTTAGGTGGAACGCGTGAAACGTACTCCTTTATCACCTGTATCTTTTGCCCTAACTCTGGATGTTGTGTACTTTCCTTTTCCCATGACTGTAGAAAGAGGTGAGGTCGTATCTATTCAGCTTAATAGCAAGAAAACACAATTTAGATAATGTGATCTGCGAGGGGTGGCTGCTTATTGTACAAGTAACAAAATTCTGAGAAATGTTTTTTTTTTTTTTATTTGGAATGAACTTTTAACTAACATTGTAAACCTGTACCTGCTAGAAAGGATCAATTGCCTTTGCATAATATATGCATCAGGAACAACTCTGTTGTTGTAGTAGGAACTCACCCGGCTTGTCCCTGCTAAGTTATTTCCGTAAGATGAAATGTTCAAATCACCTGTAACTCACAACACCTTTTTAGTGGTTCCACTGTCATCATTCACTACCTATAACAGGCAGAATCATTCACTGATTTGCTCCCCTATTACAGACAGAGATGTAATAATGGCACTTGACTTTCTCAGTGGATTAGACCTCACCCTCATTCTTAGCAAATCAGTGTTAAAACAAACATGTCAGTACAACTAATGTGAGTTTAGAATATACTACTGCAACCAGTTTGTTCGGTAGTTTATTTGTGATGTAGTCAGTTTGCTTTGTAGGTTTTTTTTGCCACATTGCTAAATATTTGTCTTTGCATACTGTACTTTTTATTATACTGTACCATATAGCAAGTTATAAAACATATATACTGTTTAATTCCTGGTAAAACCTTTTACCTTATCGCTCTCTCTCTCTCTCTCTCTCTCTCGTACTTCTTATTTTCACTTTGGAATGTAGCTCTTTCTACAGGATATTGTATCTTTTCAAAATATAAGGTAAATATCTATACATATACATATGTTCTCATTGATGTACATCTCCATTTACATGTATCCCACATAACTGCATCAAATATATTAGCTTGTATTAAATGTCCAGGTGTTTACCGTTGCTTCAAAAGTATCGACATATGTTTTGATGTATATAAAAGTTGAGAGGAGATACACATTCAGAGCTGTAGAGAGCTGAGCAGTTGATTTTTTAGGTAAATTAACGAGCAAAGGTGAATAATTCTTTGCCCGTTCATTTTACCTGCTGTTGTTGAATCACTGTTTGTGCCTCTTTTTAAAAGGGTGCCATAAACCTCCATTGTAGGTCTAGGGCTTCTAAAATGTTGCAGTCATTTTTTTAACAGGTCCAGTACTGATTTTACCTTTAATGGCATTATCAGTGGGCATGGAATCATAAAAAACTGTTAACCGCTTGCCGACAAAGGACAGAATAGGTCTGTCCTGTCTGGTAAAGCGTTGCCGACATTGGACAGACCTAGTCTGTCCTGCTGTTAAACGAGCAGTGTTGCGATCTAAGATAGAAAACACCACTCAAACTGTGATGCTTTAATGGGTCGAGGTGGAGGCATTAAGCAACACCAAAATCCTCCAATATGGCTTCTGGCCTCTTGTAGGAAGTGCTTTCAAAAGTGAAAAAAATGTCACTTACGTCACTCTGATGCTGTTGCTAGACTGCCCCCAGTCAGCAACATTGCAATGAAAAAAAAAAGACTTAATTAGCATAAAAAAATCTATGGTTAGGGTTAGAATAATTGTTAGGGTTAGCATAAGGGTTAGGTTTACAATTAAATTTAAATTATAATATATAAAGGGATAGCATAAGGGTTAGAGTTATGGTAAAATTTAGGGTTAGGGTTAAATTTAGGGTTCAGGTTGGGGGTCAAAATGGAAACAAGCATATTTCTTAACTCAGGACAAAATTTAGAAACTATTTATAAGGGGTATTGTTTAATGAATGTATTTTTGTAAATTCTTTTTTGGGTAAGTTAAATCATATGTTATGATTTTTTTGTAGTAAATTATAAGATATGATGAATATAATGGTATTTAAAAAAAGCTCTTCTTATGGCGATAAAAACAATATATAATTTGTGTGCGGACATTATGTGAGAAAGAAGAAAATTACAGCTAAACACAGACACCCCAGAAAAAAGAGACTGTGTCACCAAGGGAAAGACAAGGTCAAAAGGTCATGTTACTAAGGGGTTCATTTATCTCTAAAACAGTTAGTTAACAGGGCCATTGAATCTGGGTCAATATCCTTGACAATAGTCAGAGGGGTCGCTAGGGGTGGGCTAAGGGGGCTGAAGCCCCGAATAAGCTGAGCAAAGCCCCGAGTCTCTGCAGCTCCATGATAGCTCCGCCCCCTGACATCACGCAGACAGTGTGTGAAAGCCCTACACTGATAGGATGCTGAGTGATGTTTCAGCCAATCAGTGCAGGGCTTTTACACAACATCATTACTGTGTGTGAAAGACCTGCACTGATTGGCTGACACATCATTCAGCATCCTATCAGTGCAGGGCTTTTACACAGCATCATCACAGGGATGTGAAGGAAGCTCCACGTGGGACAGTGAGGCAGCTATGAAGAAAACCTTACTGGCTGTCACCTTGTGGGAGACGCAGAGCAGGTCTTTTTCCACTCAAGTAAGCTCTGGATATGGTGGAGAGAAGGGAGGGTTGGGGTCATCCACCTTTGTGTATTTAAGCTATATATTGTTGGTTTGAGATTCCTTATTACAGGACTGCCAAACAGCATAGGAATGATTTATGTTACAAATGTAGCCCCAGATCTTTTGGAAACCTAGCAACGCCTCTGATACTTTATATATTATAAAACATTATAAAGCACCATATTGTCACAATTATAGGCTGTGCCTGATTATAGGCTGTAGTCTATTATCTGGACAATACATTAAGTATTTAGAAATAACATTACACAAATGCTCAGCTCAGTCTGTTCACGATACTAGTGCGCAAACAGACTGAGCTGATAGAACAGAGCACTAGGAGCTCGGACAGGTCTTCCAACACTGCTCCCTCTGTGAAGAAAAGTGCAGCACTGGTAGCGTGAACAGACTGAGCTGAGCACTCTGAGAATATTTTTTCTCCACACTCGGCAATCCTGAAAGGTAAACCCAGATTATAGGCCGCACCCCTAATTTAAGAAATTATATTAGAGGGGAAACATGTGACCTATAATCAGGTCAATGTGGTATAAAAATTGTATACAACATATATTCTATGAGATGTTTGTATTTATATATATCACAAAACATTCTGAGATAACTAAGGCCTTTTACTTTCAGATTTATTCATTACAAAGAAAAAAAATCAACTCTTATTACTAACCATTATTTCTTTATTTTGTAATACTTTTTACCATGTTTGCAGTTCAAGCACTCATGAGAAGGCCTTACATTTTCTTCCTTTTTTTACCAGGTTTCCCTGCATCAAGTTGCATGGGGTCACCTAGTGCATTTTCGGAAACCTTTTTTGAATCAGTTTCCTTTTTTATAAATTCAGAGTCACTCAAAGAACGTTTTTTCAGTTGCCTATGTGCACGAGCAACTTTGCCTGTGGTGGCCAGTTGCCAGGCCTGAAAAGTGGTGACTGGATCTAAAGCAGTAATTTGCTTACTCGAGGTTTCAGACACCTTTGATCCTAAGGCCTTAGGTTGTACGTTTAAAAAGTTCAAGAAGGTTTCTTGTGTTATTTCTTTGGCCTTTACGTTAACATCGCTTGCGTTATTTTTTGAAGTTAAGCTAGAATCCTTGAGATGGATGTTGCTGTGCTTTAATAAACTGGCTTTGTCAGGGAAAAAACATCCACATATCGTGCACATTTTATAAAGTGACCTCGTTTTCCTATAGCTTTGTTCTCTAACTTCACCATTTATGGTTCCAAGACTGGGTGGCTGCAGATTATTTTTGCCTTCTGATTTATTATGAGATTTAAGATGGTTCTTGAGGAACCGTGGCTCTTTGTATCTTCTGTAACAAAAATCACAGGCAAAAGGATATGAGCCACGGTGTTTTTTGGCATGGGAACCTACATCTACAAGGTTACTAAAAACCTCACCACACACTCCACAATGCAGACTATTGTTGTCATCTTCTTCATGGTCATTTTTGTCAATATGACCTGCACTTTGTCTCACCTTATCTTCGGGACTTAAATACTTGGCTTCAACAAGCACTACAAATGGCTCGCATTGAATTGGTTTGTGCTCAGCTGTAATATGCTTCCAAAGATCTTCATCATGCGTAAATTCCTTATTACAAAACATGCAATCATAGTCCAAGTTCCTTTCCATCTGCATTAATGGTTCACACCTTATGGTTCTGCTGCAGTCCTCTTTGTGAAACAAAAGACTTATATTCTGCTTGTCTCAATACCTGGCAGCATACATTGGTATGCCTGCTTTTTTGTAAGGGAGGCAAGAAACCATGAAAAATCTAGGGATAGGTTAGATGAGTTGTCTTCATAGGTAATCCAAAATGACCAGAACAAAATGAAGTGAAGTGAAGGCCGCAGAGTTCTAGAATCCTCATCACAAAAGCCAATGTGAGCTCACTGAGCTCTTGATTCCTTACAGACACTACAGCCTGGGTCCATTACCCAGCATTGCAAACCTTTATTTTTCATACAGGTTTACATGCTCATTGTTTACCATGTGAAACTGTTTCATTGTTTACAATGTAAAAATAAATGGGGTTTTACAATGTAAATGTTTGTGGGAAACAAAAATATAAAATACATGTACTTTCTAGTTAGTACTCCCTAATGTTCACTTAAGTGCCACTTGAGGAAAATTGAGCCACTTTTGAAATATTGTCAGCCTCTTATATCTTTTTTTATTTTATTTAAAGGAATATGTTTTTTGCCTTTGATTTTCATCAAAATGAATGTTTTTCAAGATATAATGCCTGCTGTTAAGGTAGCTAGTGTACTATTTCTACTGTATATATATATATATATATATATATATATATATAGCCAACCCCTTGAACTCATTTTTGTGTTCCTCAAACCATAAATGAACCATTTTTGCTTCTTGTGGCAGGGCGCATAATCTTGCTGACAGAGGTCAGTGCCATAAGAGAAAACTTTTCCATGAAAGGGTGTAAATGGTATGCAACAATGCTTAGGTAGCAAGACAATGGAACTGGTGTGAGGCAGGTGGCGCCAGAGAAGTCATTGCACAAGCAGCAACTTGTCTAGCAGTTAACCCAAAATACTGCAGTAAAATACATATACAAAAAATACACAAGGTGACAGTGTGCTATATGTGCTATAAAGTGACAGTGCAATCAATCTGCTGTGCAGAAAAATGCAGGATATATACCCAGTGTAACAAATGAAGGTATAAAGATGATATAGATGAAGGCAATGAAATATAAAACACTCACATATAGTCCCTACATATGGGACAAAACATAAATGTAAGTGACAGCTTTCTTGTCCTGGATTGATGCAACCTCCAAAGAGAATAAGCAATGTTCAAAGTAGCAAAAAGTGTAATTTAATATAAAATGCAAAAAGTACCTTACACTTAAAATCTGGAACATCAGCAAAGGGTCACAAAACTGGAACAAAGATAAACAAGGATCTGGTACAATCTCATATGAGTGTTGCTTGATCTACGCGTTTCGCCCGTTTAAATGGGCTTCCTCAGGATCCAGCAGCACTCATATGAGATTGTACCAGATCCTTGTTTATCTTTGTTCCAGTTTTGTGACCCTTTGCTGATGTTCCAGATTTTAAGTGTAAGGTACTTTTTGCACTTTATATTAAATTACACTTTTTGCTACTAATACCATCTTCTGTTCCTTGGCGGTTGAACATTGCTTATTCCCTTTGGAGTTGCATCAATCCAGGACAAGAAAGCTGTCACTTACATTGCAGCCAATCAGTGCAGGGCTTTTACACAGCATCATTACTGTGTGTGAAAGACCTGCACTGCTTGGCTGAGACATCATTCAGCATCCTATCAATGCAGGGCTTTTACACACATCATCACAGGGATGTGAAGGAAGCTCCACGTGGGACAGTGAGGCAGCTCTGAAGAAATCCTTACTGGCTGTCACCTTGTGGGAGATGCAGAGCAGGTCTTTTTCCACTCAGGTAAGCTCTGGATATGGTGGAGAGAAGGGAGGGTTGGGGTCACTTACTTACATCCACCTTTGTGTATTTAAGCTATATATTGTTGGTTTGAGATTCCTTATTACAGGACTGCCAAACAGCATAGGACTGATTTATGTTACAAATGTGTGTGTGTGTGTATATATATATATATATATATATATATATATATATATATACACACATATGTAACATAAATCATTCCTATGCTGTTTGGCAGTCCTGTAATAAGGAACCTCAAACCAACATATAGCTTAAATACACAAAGGTGGATGTAAATAGGATGACGTATGCTATATATGCATAATAATTTTTTGATATATATATATATATATATATATATATATATATATATATATATATATATATATATATATATCATAAATCATTCCTATCCTGTTTAGCAGTCCTGTAATAAATAATGTCACACATATGTGTGTTATGTGTATGTGTGACATGTTTTATTACAGGACTGCTAAACAGCTTAGGAAGGATTTATGTTTATATCAGGGCTTGACAAATTTTATTTAGTTTTAGGAGCCAGCAGAAAATGTTATGAGCCAGACAATGGCACATCACAAAAGCATACATACACAGACATTCACATGCACGCACCTCTCATACAGAATCACATACATACACAGAAAGTCACATACACACACCTCACAGACATCCAGTCAGTCACATACACAGCCAGTTACACACACACACACACACCAGTCAGCAAGTTTTTGTTTTGTTTTTTTAAATAAAAAAAAATAATTCCTTAATGTGTCCCACATGTCACATGCACAGCCAGATACATACATACATACACAACACATACACAACCAGTTACATACATATACACAAACACACACACACAGAGACAGTTACATACATACACACACAACACACTCACACTGACATACACACACTCTCACTCACACTGACATACACACACTCTCGCTCACACTGACATACACACACTCTCGCTCACACTGACATGCACACACTCACACTGACATACACTCAGGTGACTGAGTACATGAAGTAGAGAGCAATGCTCGCATATTTACTACAAAGTTGTGTCTTCTCTTTTTGTTTTGGATATGACAAGTTGTGTTCCATGCTTAGAGGTTTTTTTTTTAATAAAGAGAAAGCAATGATTTAAAGGCACTCTATCATTTAGAACATGACAAAGTCTCATGTTAATATTCCCCTAAGCAGCTAGAAAATGATAGTTTAGGATAAATATTTTCCGGTTCTATTTCTTGTGTAACATGGGTCGGACGGATGTGGGTGGTGTGCCTGCATAGAACCATTCCTGGCATGTTTTGCACCGGGGCTGATTCCAATACATTTGAGATGAGTGTGCAGGCGAACTACACAAAATCAAACAAAAATATAAACTGTAGCAGACGTAGTAGACCCTCTGTCCATTGTGTGAAATCACCTCCTTAAAGTAGCATTGCCACTATTAGCCTGCCATTAATATGCCAGTGTTATTTGCCCATTAATATGCCACTCTTAGCCTGCCCACAACTGCATCACAGCCAATTTGCCTATTAATATGCCACTATTAGTCTGCCCATTAATATGCCACTATTAGTCTGCCCAATAATATGCCACAGCCAATTTTCCCATTAATATTCCACTATTAGCCTGCCCATTAATATGCCACTTTTTATATGTCCATTAAAATGACACAGCCAATTTGCCCATTAATGTGACGTGTTATCTGCCCATTTATATGCCACAGCCAAATTGCCCATATGGCAGTGTTAGTATGCTGATTAATATGCTTTAATATTAATAAAAAAGACTATTACCCCATCCTTCCTTCTCCAGTACTCATCTGCTGCTCTCTCTGATCCCCAACCGTCTCCTCTGCAGGCTTCCCTTCATATCTGGTGATAGTGGCAGTAAGGGCGGACCTCAGGTTCTGCCCTAGCGTGACTGTCTCTGTGTGAGACAGTAACTTGGGCAGCACTACCACCATGGGCCAGCAGGGTCATACGGGCCCCCTTTAACCAGTGGGCCCTGGGCAAGTGTCCACTTTGCCCATTGGTTAAAGCAGCCCTGCATGGGTCATCTTCCATAGAGCAGAGGAAGAGGAGAAGGCTATGACAGGGCAGTTATCAAGGAAGGTGTACCAACATTCTATTAGACAAATAAAATGTTTGTACAAGTGTCAGCACTACAGCAAAAAGTAACATCACAGAAGAGGAAGACCAAGATATGTCCCAGCACAGTGGACTATATTCTGCTGGTTGGCGCAGAAGACCAATTTAGCTTGTTAAGATCTGGCGAGTACATTCAGAGTCGGAAAAGACAGAGTTGATGTTCATAATCATACAAGTATTCACTGTGTGAATAATATAAAATGAAACATTCATAGCATTAATAAGAGGTGGCTTGGTAATTATGGGTGTCATTGCAGATCACAGGTGTAGGCTTCATTACCAGTTAAATAATACTTTAATTATAATGGCTAAACATGTGATTAACATTTACTTATGTAGCTCTAACAATTTATGCAGCACTTGGTATTATACATAAAAGGGAATTACAGACCATCACTATCAAGGACAGATACATGATGAAGAGAGCATTGCTTAAAAGCACATAATCTAGATACTAACAAATACTGTCATCACACCACCGGAAATAGACCCCTGCACATGTGTGAAAATGCAAAAAAGATAGGTATCAAAAACAAAATACAAGAGAAGAGTATGTTTTCTGGTGTGCATTAAGTGTGACACAAAATAAAATAAAAAAATACAACTGCATTTATAGCGGAGATTAAATCAAGTATAAGGTTTGTCTATAGGTGGTCACCACATAAATATAATACATGTAAAACGAAGAGTAAAAACAAACTAACATAGTGCAGTATATTAGTTTGGCTTCACTCTTCTTTTACACATATTATATTTACTACAGACTTGATCTCATCCTTGCTATATATCAGATTGTATTTTTATTTTGTATCACACTTATTGCACACCATATAACACACTAAAACAGTTAGCTCCCTGGAGTTTGTGGGCTGCCCTAAAAGCCCCTGTTCGCGATATAATTAATTAAAATGTAAAAAAAATGTCCCTACCTACCCACCCTACCTCTATCTTGCAAAGGTAGGGGGAATGATTCACAAAAGAGTGCTCTATAAATAAAATGATTACCTTTATCCAGGTTCCAGTGGCGATCCATGATGTTCTCGATCCCGATCTGCGGGTTAGGGAAAGAGTACACCAAACTATTCTATTATAACAAAAACCTGACACCAGAAAAAATGTTGAGGGTTCCTTTCTTAAGCATCTGTCCCCAGCGATTGGGGGGACCCCCTGCTCTTACTTCCCATATGAGTAAAGGGGGTCTGGGAGCCATCTTGGCAGCTCCCAGAACCTATCTTAATAAAGGGGGTCCCTCATGTATATTTTATTATTGGGGGCCAAAAAAACAAATTTTAGGTTGAGGTTTTTTTTTATGGGGCCATTGTAAGTCCCCTGACCCTGGGAGGGACGGAGGGGGAGCTTTTTTGAAATTTGATTTTTTTATTTATTTTTAACTTTTACACTTCAATTCTTTTTGCTCGGAATAGGAGAACTGAAATGTCCAAAATGTGGCAATAATCCCCCAATCTGAATTGTATTCAAGAGTGATTTAAACAAATTGGGTAGCCAAAAACCTTTGGCTTTTGTGTCAAAATTATCCTGATCTGAATGCCTTCTGATGCTTCAGTTTCTGAATAACCCAAACATTTTATTAAGACCCTAAATGCAGCATATTGCACATTCTAATAACACACAAAATGTGGTACGTGTCAAAGTACCCAAGGTTTCCCAGCCGAACATTGCCCAAAGCATCACACTGCCTCCGTCGGCTTGGCACCTGTCAGTGGGCATAATGTTATGGCTGATTGGTGTATATGCAAAAAAATAAAATATGTGTTGGCTTAAAGAAAAGAAAAATGTAAAAGATAATTAAATTAAATTATGAATGAAGATGAATATTTATTCATACTGCCTAAAATGATAGAAAGCGTTACAAAATGGTACAAGACAATATAATATCCAATATACCTAAGATTATCTTTTAAAAAAAGTGAAACAGGTCAAAATCCTTGTTCAGACCATCAAGATGTACTTTACAATCCCGAGGGTCTGATTAAGGATTTTGATCTGGTGAACTTTTTATAAAAAGATGCTCTCATGTATGTTTGATGTTATATTGTCTTGTACCATTTTGTAACATATCTAAAAGTTCAGACAGGTCAAACTCCTTATTCAGAACATCAAAATGTACTCTACAATCCAGATGGTGCGAATAAGGATTGTGACCTGTTTAACTTTCTATGAAAGAGAATCTTAGGTATTTTGGATCTTATATTGTCTTGTATAGTTTTTATCTTTTTAGGCATCCAGGGTATGTGCAGGTAGTGCATAGAGTTAATCTTCCCAGTTTTCAGTTTATATGGGTTCCTATAAATGAGAAAACACCTGTGAAGTGTTAAAAAAACTAAAAACTAAAAAAAAGCCTCTAAAAGCCTGGGGAAAGATAGCTAAGAGAAAATCACTGGTTTCTAAAAAGAACATGTGATTTTATGAAATGGTTTGCAACAGAATTCCTGCCTCAGGACGTGGATGACTTGTCATATTGGAAACAGCAATGATTTTGCAGTCTATCAGATGATTTTAGAGAAGAATATCAATCTGTCCATTCAGCTTAACCAACATGTGTCATGCAACAACCATTCTAAACATGAATGGTCAAAGTATTTCAGAATGGCCTAATCAAAGTCTGGGCATAATACTATCAAACTGTTATAGGACCATAAGCTACTGACTATGTAAGGATGCCTTAGAGTCTAAATTTAAATAGTTTACAAGCATAGTTGGCATGAAAACTGATGTAAGAAACAGATCAACAGTAACAGTAAATGCATATTTGAGATCACTACTGTCTGTCATTTGGCACAGATTCTAAAAGTTCACATGCTTTTTCACACACCAATTTTGAGCAGTGAATTAGTCATGGAAAAATAAATGTTCACAAACATCTATTATGCATAGCATGTTTAACAAGGTTATCTTTCATTAATAAAAATGACTTAGTTAAAAATAAATTTTGCGACACGAAATGAATAATAAAAATGTATATTTTATTGTGTACATAGATAAAAATATATATATATATAATTACAAATCACTGCAAACGCATTTGTAGCAGTCAGTGCTCAAAAAGAACACAGAGCACAGCGTAGAAGCCGCTCTCACATAGATAGGTACATTAAAGACTCACTGCCTTATCCATACTTCCCTTAACCCATATCAGGCCTAAACCTAGAGGGGTTACTGGAAGAGATATTAGCTTTACTATGGAAACAACGGCATACATTCCTTGGTGGCCTTCTCAGCTTCAGACGTTAATATTTCAATACCGCATGCATAATTACATTCCCCCAGCAGAGATGTTCGCTCAGGACAATAAAAATGAAATTGAAAAAAATGTAAAAGTTTAAAAAATAAAAATAAAATAAATTATATATATATATATATATATATATATATATATATATATATACATATGTATATAAATAATAATGAAGAGGAAAAAAAGTGGTTGGGATATGGATAAATATAGTTTAAAAAATGAGCAACAGCATAAATTAATATGAAAAGAATAAAAACTTAGGGTTGAGATATGGATAAACAATAAAATCCAGAAATATCAAGTACAATACTGTTATAAAAAAAAGAAAAAGAATATAAATCATCATTACGATTTTGAGGAAAGGTTTCAACTCATAAAATCCAATGTGTTTCATGAAACTCTATGGTTAGTCCTATCTTTCACCATAGCTTTCCATTTTCTTGCATATTTATAGTGCCCCTCACAAAAATCCCTAGACAGCAAATTACCCTTTTATGTTGTAACAGTGTTCATAGAGTCTACTTTTAACAAGGTGGATTGTTTTTCCATTTTACTGGAGACCACAAAGACACTCCAAAAAATAATTCACATAACTTAACCTGCAAGATAAATACGTATTAATTAAATAGACGTTTACAGTATTTTTAGTTTTAAGATTAAATTTTTTATGCTCATATTACATTCACTGCAGCAGATATATCTGTGTCATCCCACCAGTCATTGCCTTCATCGAATATACATTTATTTAGAAGTGGGTCTTTCTTAAGAATATCCCAGAACCGGTCAAAAAATGTTCTTAATCTCAGGGAGTTTATTAGAGTAATTAGTAATGAAGGACCATGCTACTTTTTTCTCACTATCCTTTACCCTGTCACAATAAAGTGCTAGATAATTGGTGTACAAGGATCCTACATAAAGGAGCCCAAATTCATCTTTAATTAATAATTCCATCATCTCATGCCGCTTTAATCAAAACTTTCAACTTCCTCTGAAAGGTGAGGGTAGGGTCAAACCCAGGAATGTTATAGACCTTTTCATCAGACAGGAGTATAGAAGCTTCCTTCACTTAATCGGTAATATTTTGTAGCACCTCTGATAATTATCCTTCCATTTGACTTTAATTCCCTTTTGTCAGCAACATTGATAATTTTCCTTCCATTTAACTGTAATTCCCTCAGGGCTAACCTCTCATATTTGTTTACATTATCCATTCTACCCTAAATATTCAGATTCATAAGCTGCTGTTCCAGATATAAATTTTGAATTTTTTTTTATTCAATACCTTTTCATAGAAAAACATACTGCTTCTTTAAATCTTTTCAATTGGGGGGGGGGGGGGGGATTCCATTTTAAAAAACATTTTATTTTTCTATTCATCCAATAGTTGCATTAACTGAAAAGAGCCTCCGTTTTCTGCCATAAAGCTTAAGTCTCTAATCCATCTTCATTAAAAGCCTCAACCTTCTAGGGACAATCTTAAATTTTACATATTGTTTATTATTCCACCAGTTATTAAGTTCACTTGCCATCACCTTTTCTAGTATCAAAAACAAATCATTTATAGTGTTATCCTCACTTTTATCATTTTCCGAATAATTCTATAACCTTCCATAAGTGAAATATTCACCAAACTAACACAAAAGAAGAAAAAGAATAAATATAAATTATATGGAGGTTACTGTTGTAAGAATATTGGTTCCTATTTAATCACACTGTAGACAATGTATATATATATATATATATATATATATATATATATATATATAATCTGTAATATAACTCTAATAATAAGGTGGACACAATAGTGTGTTATGTCTGGCAGCAATCATTGCTATGTGTGTCACAGTCACAGTCACATTGCATATATCGTAGACAGGGAGGGAAGATTGGCAATTGCCCCATTTTGTAATAACCTTTGATGTATCTCTCCTTTCCGTAAACAATATATTGTTAATATTATACTTGCTTCCAGAAACTAAAACTAACTAAAAAAGGTACACTTTTATGTATTGTAAAATAAATAACTCTAATATATATAAATATATCCAGGTGACTGGACTAAAAATCTAGTCAAATCAAGGTTTAGCTTGATTTTTAGAAACTGATAAAGGTCAACCCAATATATGTTGGTTTCAGAACCAAAGCAGCAGTATACTAGAGATAACATTTGTTTTAAAATAAACTACATAGTGGCACTTGCTGCAAAAGGTGCTTGTCTGCAGTACTAAACCAAAGAGAACAGGTTACCTCTACATCCATTGATTTTCATATTTATTATGTTATTAGTTATACAAGAGGGGGTCTATTTCTATGAAAGGTATATCCAACTTTTTAAGCAATGCAAGCCATATGTGGTTTGATGTACAGTAAAATAGATTCTTCTTAATTAAAAAAAATATATAAAATAAGATCCATTAATGTCAAATTATAGTCCTATTTCTAAAGTGTCAACTTCTATAACAGATGGCAGTATTAGGTAGATGCTGAATCCACGAGTAACACAGTGAAGGTCTCTTTAGTATTGAAAATGTTGAACAAGTAGGTGTCACTATTTTTTGATTAACACATATGTATTACATTCTTTCAGGCCTTAGCCCAGAATTACCCAGCAGCAACTTGTCACCTGTGCCACAAAGTACTGAGACTTCACAGCTGCCACAGATCCCACAAAGTGCTAACTCAGAGGTTTCCAATGTCAGTAGAGAGACTAATAGCATAAATGAATTTTTCACTGAGGATGAAACATTCGTCAACATTAACAAAAGAACTGCATCGCCACAAGTGGAAAATAGCGTGCAGGATGTGCCTTCAGCAAAACCAACACTGGTTGTCAGTGATGAACCAGCAGTCACACTTTATGATGGAACAGAAACTGATGTAGCCCTACATGAAACTGAAGCATCCAATACATTTGGAGGTAATAAAATACCACAGTCATAATTTACACACACTAAATATAAATAATTGTATTATGTTTATATGTACATCCATAGTGAGTTAAAGTGAATTGAGGTTTATTGAAAATTTCATTTGACCAACTTAAGTAGGAACTACAAATGGTGAATTTCATCAAAAAGAGATGGCCCTTCATAATGCATCAGGTCTTCAAATATTTAACGATGTATTATGCGGGACCAATTGAGCTTTACTAGCGGTAAGAACTCACCATGTTTAGAACTACACAAGTGTTGACTAAGAAAAAATGTTCATCTCACCTGCATCCATTCATTGTAGTAAGTGGAGAATTTGTTAGGTACAAATACATCACTTAATTACACTGGTATTTTCAAAGTGTAAGAAAGGTATGAATGATGTGAATATATAGTGTAGATGCATGATCTCTCTTCTCACTGTTATTAAAAAGACAATGAAAATGCATGTTAACCCTGTTAACCCTGTTAACAGTTCTGATTGCAGTGTCACATGATTTACAGACATGCCTGAGTGCCTGCAGAGGTCCCCCCCCCCCCCCCCCCCCCCATCACATCTGATCACTGTAACAGCCAATCATACTGATCTGCCAACTGTCTTTGGCAGTTTTAGTCTTTCCCTGCCTCAGGGTTAGGGAATAGGGTTAGGACTACAGTATTTTCCCTATAATTTGCAAATACAGAGCAAAAAAAACCAGGGGTATTTCTAAAAATATTAGAATCTGTATAGCTGTTTTTTTCATTAGCTTTTGTAGATGTGTAAAATGAAATTCAAGTAAAAATTGGAAAAACTATATTTTGTTTCAAATTTCCACCATATTTTATTATTGTTTTATACTACAATATATAATACAATCAAAATAATGGTATCTAAAGAAAGCCCCTCTTATAAACAAATATAAGTAAATGGTGTCATGAAAGGCACAACATGGCCAAAACAGTCCGGTCATGAAAGGGTTAAAAAAAATAACACTAATAATAGGGGTTTTTTTCCAAGTAACTAATGCTATATCTTTCTACAGTCTCCTTAGTTATTACGTATGCATACATTCCAAAATTACAGTGTCGGTACCTTCTATCCATTGCTAGTTTATCATATTAGCACCTTAAAGGAGTCTCTTCCTGAGAAACACTGAAGCATTATTTAGTATCCAGTCTTAGGTCAAAGCGTAGGTGTCTAACTGTGGGGATCAGCAGTCTCTGGACTACAACCACCACACTCCTAACATTCTTAAAGACTGCTAGAGCAGTATGAGATATCTAGTTTATAAGCACCAGACGCGGATGCTCCATATGTGCCAGGTGTGCGCCACAACCCTAGCATGGAGCAGCCGCTCTGTGTATTTCAGGGGCTTGTGTGACCCGAACAGAGAGCACACAAACCCCAGAAATACATCAGGGAGACAGACTGCAGCTGCGAATTCGGCAACAAAGTCAATCACTCTGTTGCCAATTCGACCAGCACAAAGAGTATCTGAAAATGTGTATACTTTCAGTTCTAGTCGAATTAGCAACAGCGAATTTGTAGCTGTCATCGGCCTCTCAGGTGTAACTAGTGTATTTCCAGGGGTTTGTGTGCTGGCTGTTTGCAGCACACAAACCCCTGGAAATACACGAGATACATTGTGCCTCCGAGTGACAGGTGTGCTCTGTGCGCCCCTGATGACTTCACATATGAATACATCTTTTTAAGACTTAGGGTACTGATCCATAAACAGCTGCTGACATTTACATTACTCTGATAAAAACCTCAAAGTGAAGACACTCAATGATAACAGAGAACAGTAAGTTTTCAACAACAATTTAATGTTCATTTAATATACATTTTTAATAATTTTGTTTAATAATTATGTTACCCACTTTGGTTATCACACCCCAACCTGCAGTCACCTATGTCTCATATAACATGTCACCATTTTATTTAGGTTTTAGATTTTAGTGACATAGATCTTAAAACATTAATGTTACACATATTAGTATAGTCAAGTTAATCAATGTTCATCATGGTTTTATCATGGTTGCTAAATTATGCTTAAATAAATGTGTATCATCTAAGAAAGGTTCCTTTTTAATCCATTAAATCACTGATGACTAATAATTCCAAGGGCAATATTTAGCCCTCAAGATTTTGCCTTGGCTCAATAATGTAGCCCTCAAGAACTCCTGCTGTGGCTCAAAAGCATATAAGGATCTATTGAATAAGGAGAGAATTGCAGGCAATTGAGACAGGAATTTCACACTTAAGGCCAAAGCTGACTTGGAAAAATCCTCCCATTCAGTTGCATTGGAGAATGTTTACCACTCGGCTACATTGACCTAAAGTTTGAATTTCCCATCTTAATTCCCTGCAATTCTCTCTTTATTATATAGTAATAAACCCTATAGACTCTAATGTACTGTATTGCCTAAACATTGCTTATACTGAGAATGTAGAGAGGAAATAATGATTGAAAATGATCTATACATTGTGTCAGCAGAAAGGCAAGAATATGCCTAAATTATGAGAAAAATGTGTTTTAAAATGAGGAGTCTCCTTATTATGACATCACCAGTGGCTTGATATGCAAATTACACATTTCCTATTCAAAGCACAGGTGATGTCATCAGTGGACACCACATACATATTTAAAACACATTTTCCCATAATTTAGGCATTTGCCTGCAGTTTTGCCAACACAACGTACAGATCAATTTCAAACATTTTTTATTCTCTACATGCACTGTAGAAACAATGTTTAGGTGATACAGTCCCTTTAAATGAATAGTATTATGGCCACTAACATGAGTTACTGTATTGAATGTGACCCTCCTCCAAATGAGGACAACACTACAGGGTCTAGAAACATAGAAACATAGAATGTGTCGGCAGATAAGAACCATTCGGCCCATCTAGTCTGCCCAATATAGAGAGATTTGCAGGGAATTGAGATGAGAATTTCAAACTTTAGAAAAGCGATATCACAGAAGAAAGCACAGCACTCACGGTATCTTGTAAATCGGTGTATCGTGGTTTAATCTTCACGCGTTTTGCGCATTGGGCGCTTAATAATAATTGATTAAGCGCCTAGTGCGCGGAACGCGTCATGCAGTGATTTGAATCAGTTTTGGCTTTCCTTTTCCCCCACCGTTTGCTGTATATTTTCACTGAAGATTAAACCACGATACATCAATTTACAAGATACCATGAGTGCTGTGCTTTCTTCTGTGATATCACTTTTCTATATCTTTATGGTGCAACCAAAACACCCACAGAAGCACCCAGATTTGTAGAGAAAGGAGCTACTATTGCTGAGGATTCCTTTTACCTTCATCGTGAGCAAGTTTTCATTTCTCTATTTGAATTTCAAACTTTAGGCCAAAAAATTCTCCAGTGCAGCTGAATGGGAACTCCCATTATGTTTGAAATTCCAATCTCAATTTGCTACAGTTTGTCTTTGTTATTGAGTAGACCTTTCATTCTAGAAGAGATTGTCTTGTTTCCCCATCATGGATTGATAAAACCATCATGGAGTGGTACTAGATCCCCACATCCCCAGTGATATAACTGAGCAACGAGCAAGAGGATATTCCCACACAGTCTCTACAGCACATTAGTTATGACACTACAAAAGGCCATATTCTGTTAGCACTGATCTGAGCTGCTAAACAATTTTCTTTGGTAAGGAAATGTGGCCTGGATGTTTATGTAATCTAATTATCTCTTAACAGGCTCGACAACAAATCATGGAAAATTGGGATTTGAACCATGGAAAATTGGCTTAATCTCTGCAGCCGTGTTCCTGGCGGTTGAAGCCATTGTGCTGATTGTTTATTGTTTTGTATGTGGAAAGAGACGGTACGTCATTTCAACTCATATCAGTTGTTTTAACTCAACTTTGTACAAATATATATATACACATTAATTCATAACTAGGGGATATATTTAAGGCCCCCTCTGTTGGTCCCCTTTGAAAATGATGGTCTTTCTCTCTTTGCACATCAGAGAGAGACAGCTATTGAACTGACTTGGATGCCTGCTTCCCAAGGCAGCATGGCAGCTGCAAGTCAAAGGATAAACTGGCTTGTACTGTAAAAAGTACATGCCAGTTTATCCTTATACTAGGGGCAATTATTATGTTAAAAGCACAAGTGAACAAAAAGGTTTAGTTATCCTTTAAAGTTTGAGATAAATATAATCAGAATTTATTCTTCCCTTTGCCTGATATCTTGGTGACTTAAATATTCATTTTAAAAACTAACCTTCTTTAGTCTACAGATCTAGAGATGAATAAAAAGTTATTTTTTCTGTGAAATTAGCAAACTCCACACTTTCTTTTTTGCTGCCTCAAATAAATTAGAAGAGAAAATATAAGCTTTGTCTAAAGAAAGTCTCACAAACTATGGGGATTTGTATCTATGTTTTTTTTAATTCATTATTTTTGTATTTATATATTACACTTAATTTTGTGTACTCCAATCAAATGTCACATAGTAATAGATAGTGTACATTGTATGACTGTAGTTAATTGTATCTATGTTTTTAAAAATGTACATCTGCCAGTAAAAATGGTGTCCATTCACACATGCATGTACACAACTTTTGAAAGAAAATCAAATGTCCATTAACGATAACATCATATGGATCAGAAATATTGTGTCAACATTGTTAATATTGTAAATGAGTATTTTAGCTGGAAACAACTAATTTGTAATGAAATATCTACATATACATGGAGAGGACCATTATCAGCAAACATGTGTCCCAATGACATTTACTGTAAGCTAATCCAAGTTTATCATTTTAAAAAGTGAATGTCTTGACTTTATTTCCTGTTCATTTTGCAGCTCAATTGCTTTATGTTTTAATGTGAAACAAGAAAAAGTGACACCAAACTTTTGAACAGTCGTCTACACTAGTGTATATGGTAAACATTCCATAAACATAGACTTGATTTTCACAATCACTGATGTTGTTTGGTACATAAGGTCCAGAATAATATTAAAACACTGAAGTGATCATTTCCTATTTAACAAAATAAAGTAACCTTCCCAAATAAACTCACATTACTTTATTTATGGAGACAATATGGCCATTTTGTACATAAATGTACAATTATATAATGACTTGCTAATTAACAGCCCATAAAACTATGATAAGAATACACCCAGCTCGTTTATACTTTATAAACATGTAATTAACAATGAAATAAAACACATGATTCAAACAGCAATAAAACGTCTATTGAAAGATTACAGAAATCCTAATACCCTAATTTAAAGGCACCATTCATAACACAAAGGCGTCTATCTAGGAACATAATTTTGCTATATTATTAATATAAGGTGACTGTTAATGCAAAATATAATTTTTCTCATTAACCACAAGAGACTTTGGGCTTGAATGAATTGTGGTATTTTTCAACATCAAAACTTAGTAACTTAAAAATGTATGATGGCAATTGCATTGTTTTGCATTCTGTTAATATGGGATATTTTTTTAGGGTATATTAGCCAACAGCTGAGCACTTTTTGCTTATGCCTGTATCTTAGGCCTGTAATTACCGAATATCCATTCATAGGCGCCTTGTTGATCCACTGCCATCAGATCAAATTTCACCAAAGTTTCTTCTGATAATCACAAACAAGGGAAAGATGAGTAGGGTTAAGGATAAGAAATTATATTTTTATTGAGTTTTATAAAGTGTAATTTGCACATAGAAGAACATTTGTGATAAAGCTTTCTACATCAAGAACGAGTGACAATTTGTTAATAACCATTACAAATATTGATATCAATCGTTAGCTAGAGAAAACCTATTAGTAGTCATTTGAAACAGATGACTATCCTCAGCTTATATCCCTTCACTTTTAATGCACCAACCCCTTTGTATCACACATGGCCATTGTATTCAGCTCTTTAAAAAAATGTTTCATTGAAACAGGAGTTTACTGAGTCAGTTAATCATGCAATCATGCTGTAAATGGCACATGACCACAATGTGACAAGTGTGATTAATTTCCGTATACAATGTTAAACTCGTTTTAAATCAAAACATAAACTGTACAAATGCAAATTACACAGCATATTACATGTAAAAACACAATTAACACATAGTCTACTTTATTATTTCACCGTATTCATGTCTAAAACGTTAATATATACCAAATTAAAAGGCATTCTAGGGATTTATCACCATTAAGATACTAAATTCATATGCTGTTATACTAGAATGAAGAAAATAATTGAAATTTGCAGTAAGACTACAGCGTTAGACTCTTTTTAAATGAAAACATGAACTGTACAAATGCAAATTACACAGCATATTGCATGTAAAACATAATTGGCATATAGTCTAGTATATCATTTCATGTAAGTTAAAATGCATTCTAAGAATTTCTCACCCTTAAGGTAATGAATTCATATGCTGGTATGTTACTAGAATTAAGACAATAATTTCAAATTTGCAGTAAGACTTTATTGTGTATCTTACCTGCTTGCACTCTACCTTGTGGTTGTGGTATGGGCAGTGTCTTTGTTCAGGAAGGATATAAAAATGGGTGTTCATATAATTAGCTCAATTACAAAGAACACTATGTTTGTGCCTGATATTTTAAGGGTTCCAGGTTGGCTCAGTATAAATCTTTACAGCATACAGGAAGTCATATGACAGTTTAAATGCTACGTTCCGAAAGAATGCCCCACATATGTTCTATTTTCTCACGTCATGTCACACAATAAATAGTAGGCATTTGTTTTCAGACTAATATGTTTTCGACCTAAAATCATCTCTTTCCTCCATTTATCTGAATACAAATGTGAAACTGAATGAAAGGACAAATGAATGAATGTGAAAAGAATGAAAATCAATAGCTCATTCAGATGCCATTTGCATAAGAGGTAGAAGTCCCACTTCTAGACGCAAATGGAATCTGAATGGACGAAGTGACATTTTCATTCATTGCGCATTCGTTCTTTCGTTCAGCTTCAGGGAGGGACATGGCAGTGAGCTGATTTTTATTTAACCAATCAGATCACTACTTTGACATAATGCTGAAGGAATTGTCCAGTGGTGTGTGCTACATGGCAGGCAGGGAATCATTTTCTTCTTACTTCTTTGACTGAGCCACCAAGGCACCAGTGAAATAATACAATGAAATTACTTCAAATACTCTCCCTTGTGCTTCTGCATCCCATAATGGCAATCTCCAAATCCCACAGAAAATCCACACACAATTAGAAGCACTTGCACATAGGGGAAAAATGAAATAAATAAGATAATAGTACCTTTAGTATAGAATAAACAGTATATATATATATATATGGTTAGTTACTTACAGAAGGCCTTTTGGATAAAAGAAATAAAACACTAAACAGACTGGATAGAGTACCTTTTCTTATTCTCCACTAAAATATATAAGTGGAATATACAATGGCATGGTATCACGGTCAGAAAAAAATCCTGCATCCGGTGTCAAATCCCTTACTGGTATATTGACACAAAAGAGACATATAAACAGAGTCCAGCAGGAATAATAAGTAGCATCCAACCAAACAGGTAGAAAATTTGACTAGATGAAATACATTGTTCCTGCTGGACTCTGTCTATATACATTTTTTTCACATTGTATGTGCAATACACCAGTAAGTGATTTGTCACCGGATACAGGATCATGATACTGTGCCATTGTATATTTCACTTATAATTTTTAGTGGATAATAAGAAAAAGTACTCTATCCAGTCTGTTTTGTATTTAATTCCTGAATAGCTTTTATCCAAAAGTCCTTTCTGAGTAACTTACCATACATAAATATTGTTTATTCTATATAATCTGTACTATTATGTTGTTAATTTCATTTTTATCACATGCGTAGGACTGCTGGAATTTGGATGCTTTGCCCTGGGGAGCAAACTGGTGAGTCAGTCAGAATTTGCTCTCTCACTTCCCTTTACCATGTGATTCTGATTCCGCTGCTGGAGTTGGTTGCAAAACATCATATTCCTCACTTTCCCCTCAAATCCCCATAAAATCATCCTCAAATACAGATTTCTTTCCTCTGGTTGCATCTGTCTGAGGTGTGGCAACACCAGCTACCTCCACAAGCGCAGGCAGCTAATGTAGGGTATTGTGTTTGAGCTGAGGATGTTTGCTCCCAGATATGTAGAGTCAATAGATTTTCCCTGGCTGGGCTTGGCTCATCTACTTCAATCTCTCCTTCCCTTCTAAAAAGAAGAGTTGCTGACCACCTTGAAGAGCTGCAGTTCCAGGACATTCTAAGTAAAGTAATGTAGGGAATCCGCCATCATTATGTACATCTGTTATAAGGATGTGTCTAGCAATGTCAAAAGAGGCTACAGATAGAAGAGTTCATGGCAACCATTAATAGTATCTGTACCACACTTTAGTGCTGTTGATTATTATGGTCCAGCATGAAAAGTCCTGCTAATAAGAGAAACCAAAAGTGTGATATGGGATGTGGAATGCACCAGGTTATGGGAAGTGAAGTGTTGAAGATCATTGAGAGGGAATAAATTGGGGTCTACTCTATAAAAGAGGTGAGACATTCAGGTATTATAAATGTGATCCTTAACGATCATTGTTCTTAAATGTTGAACTGGGGAATTATGTCTCCCTTGGTAAATCCACTGTCTGATTATTCTTTTATTTGTGTTTGTGTGCAATCTGCATTACTTTTTAAAAGCTTGGGGCCACATGGAAATGTCCTTGTTTTTGAAAGAAAAACAAATTGTGTCCATTAAAATAATACAGTGTAGACATTGTTAATACTATTATAGCTGAAACTGCTGATCTTTAATGGAATATCTATATGGAACAGAGGTCCATTGTCAGAAAACATCACTTCCAGTGTCACGTTATGTTAGCTAATCCAGGTTTATCATTTTAAAAGTCAACATCTTGACTGTGTTTCTTATTAATTTGCAGCTCATTTGATATATGCTTTCATGTAAAACAAGAAAATAGTAACAGTAGGGTATACACACTAATGACTTTTTGAATTCCATGTTTGGTAACATTCCTATACATTACACCATGAGAGTGGGAAAACATATTCCCATTTCTTTATATGGGATACAATTGTGATTATTACACATGTATCATACATTTTCTGTGAACAGCAGTTGCACACATATGATTACATCTGTGACAGGTCATAGACATATAAATGGTCTTGGATCGCTAGTATTAAAACCCATTTTTTAATACTACACAACAACAACAGCTAAAAGTGCCTCACCTTTTTTATATGCATCCTCGCTTAATGTTTTGTGTCTGTTATAGATATATTCACATCTGTTATAACACATCAAGGTAAATAAGTGTGTCTTAGATCACCATATTTAAAATAAGAATGAGAGGACAAGAATACACTGATGGAGCTATGTACTAAAAGGTGAGTTGCAGATGAGTTCAGGTGAGATTAACCATTTGTTTTACCAGTCTAACTATACATTGTGCAGGGACAGACCTGGTTACTTTCCCTGGCTTAGCAAGCTCACCAGGTTTGTCCCTGCACAATGTATAGCTGAACTGGTGAGATGAAATGTTCATCTCACCTCAACTAATCTAATCTCACATCAATTCCCCTGCAACTCACCTTTTAGTGAATAGACCCCCTAAGACAATATCAGGTAAAATTTCCACATGTCACATATTGTATAACGACTGTTGTTAATAATATAATTCAATGTTCTCAGCATCTTCATTTTCTCATAGGAGAGTTAATATTGCAAAACATTGTGAACAGGATAGTGAAGCTGGTGAAACAATTAATGTGGAATCCAATGACAATACTGTCACTGGAGAAGAGGGGACATTCAATGGGTGAGTGGAAATACATACCTTAATGCTCAGAATTTTGGGTTTGCTTTTAAAACCAGTTGAATCATTGCCTGTATGACATGCTCCCATAACCATCCATTTTAAGTGGGGTGTTCAGGTGGGTTTCTGTACATGCTATGTGCTTGTTATGAGAGTCACACAAAATGGCTCCCAATTATTTTTCATACTTAACTAGAAAAAGGCATTTGGGTGTTTAGTATTTGTTGTTGCATTTCCTAGTGTTTACTGACAGAATTGTTTCGCCATTATCTTTTGTTTAGTGTACCTCTCCAACCTGTAGTAGACAGTCTACACACTGCTGTGCAGAAAGAGAAAGAACAGAGGAAAAGTGAACTGCAGGATATAATTATGGATAATAGATCAACAGATGTCTAAAGTCAAACAATGTTTCCAGCTTCCAGTGAAGATCATCAACACAACAGATATTTGTTTGCACCTTTCCACTTGTTTTCATTTTGTAATGTAATAAATTGTGCAACTAATGTTTATCATTAGTATTTAGGTTTTTCATTTGACAAAAGTCTGTATGAGCACATCATAGCTAACTCTGCTCTATGGGGCAATCATAGAAGCATTTCAACATAACTCTCTTCGTACACAGCTTCTAAATATGGTAGAACTAAACATGTATTTGGTGAAAAGGAACTCATTTTCCAAGGAAATACTTACAAAATCAATTGTTGCCTAATATGCAAATTATCTGCTTTTCAAGGGAAATGTGTAGTTTGCATATTAGGCCTCCAGGTCATAAACTGGAGACTTCACAGACACATTTAAAACACATCTTTCTCCTAATTTAGACATTTGCTTGCAATGTTGCTAACACAATGTATAGATAGTTTTCAATTTTATCCTCTACATGCGCAGTAAATACTGATACAGTCCTTTTAAAGTATTACATAAAAAATGTTTGTATGTTTATATGTAGTATGCAATTTCAGTGCAGCTATTCTGTAATTATAAATAATAGTCATCTGATGTTTCTATCATAACTGGGACCTTGTTTGAGGCAGTGAAAAAATATAAATATGAAATAAAATAATAATAAAGTATGTAAACACTACAAAATGTACTGTATTGAGTGTGTATGTAAAATAAGCAAACAATTGGTTGACTTATTAAACATTTTAAAATACGAAGTTTAATACATAGAATACAAAGGTCAAAAAACATTTTCACAGGTATTAATAATACCCCAATGAAGCACATTTGTTTTGTTATATTATTTTTTAATAGGTGAATGAGTAGTCATAATAATAATAAAAGAATGAAACCTCCTAGATTTGTCTCTTAATCAGTCAACTATAAATAAGGGTCTACTCATGTAGATCCAGCATCAAGTTTCAGACCACTTCAGATCACATTGGTGATATAATTTACTATTATAATATTTAACATTCTTATATTATAATTGTATATACATATTTTTTTTTAAAATTTAACATGCTAATTTTAACTTTTGTACACTTTTATATTCAATTCTCCTAAAACCTGGAGAACTGAAATGCCCGTAATTCAGCTACTTGTTCAGGGACATTGTGAGTCCAATCCAAAGGATTCTCCAGGTCAATTTCCCTGAACCAAATAGGGCCATTGATCGGCCTACAATCTGCAGCAATAGCCGATTCTGGGCAGAAAATTCTGTAATTCCCTAAAACTACGTTCTGGCCCCATTTCTGGATAGATTGGAGCTACCTGAGTAGATCCTTTATTGTAGTCTTTATTTAAAAATGGTCAAAGTACAAGCAAGCACTTTTTTCAGTATTTTAATATTTGTACCCATTCTGCTCAATCATATTATATTAAATACTATAGTTTTCTTGTTTTTAACCTGACAGATGTTACCTTAAGCCCTCCTATTTCCATGCATTTCTTGTGCCATTCTAAAAGGATAGGCTAAAATGCCTCTAGGACGGCATAGAACATCCTGTATTTAACAGCTCACAGCAGTCCTTGTGATGAGCTGTACTGTGGGTACCCACTGCAGTCCCAATGATGCCACTTGTCAGGTGAGGCCACTTATGTAAAGAATCAGGACAAACTGCACTATACCAAATGTGGTGGGAAAGCTGAAGTACTGGAAAATACTCTGAAAAAGTTAATGGGTGCATTGGCAAGTCCGTGAGTGCATTAGCAAGTCTGTAGGTGCATTGTCAATCATGTGGGTGAATAAGCAATCCTGTGGGTGCATTGGAAAATCATTAGGGTCCATTGGCAAGTTTGTGCATGTATTGGCAAGTCCTGGTGATGCACTGTTAAGTCTGTGGGAGCATTGGGAAGTAATGGTGGAGCATTGGCAAGTCCTGGGGTGCAGTATTTTTTGCAAAAGGGCAATGATGTAAGGCAGAGGCATTGCTAGGTCTCCAAATGATCTGGGGCTAGAGCCCAGATGGGCTCTCACACACATACACTCCGTCTCTCTCTCTATCTCTCTCTCTCTCACACACAGTCTCTCTCACACACACTGCGAATCTCTCTCTCATACACACACACTGTCTCTCTCTCTCACACACACACACTGTCTCTCTCTCACACAAACAGTGTCTCTCTCACATGCATCGTTTCTCTCTCTCACACAAATGCACCATCCCTCTCACACAAACGCACCGTCTCTCTAACACACACACTTACCGTCTCTCGCTCACATGCACCATCTCTCTCTCTCTCTCTCTCTCTCTCTCTCTCACACACACACACATAGTCTCTCTCTCACACAATCTCTCACACAGTCTCTCTCTCACACACACTTTCTCTCTCTCACATGCATCGTCTCTCTCTCTCACACAAATGCACCATCCCTCTCACACAAATGCACCGTCTCTCTAACACACACACTTACCGTCTTTCTCTCACATGCACTGTCTCTCTCTCTCAAAGGCACCGTTTCTCTCACACTTGCACCATCTGTCCCACACACTTGCACCATGTCTCACAGACTCGCAACGTCTCACACACACTCGCAACATCTCTCACACACTCGCACCATCTCTCTGACACACGCACTGTCTCTCACACACATGCACCTACACACTCGCACCGTTTCTTACACACTCGCACTGTCTTTCTCACACATACGCACCGTCTCTTTCGCACTGTCTCTCTCTCTCACACACAGACTGTCTCTCACACACACACACAATTCGGGGCGGGGGAATTCTTACAGGCAAACAATTAAACCTGATATAGTAAAAGATCTGTATTCTGGTATAATACACATATACCCATCTCAAGAACAATGCTTTTTTTTTTTTAAAGAAAAAATGTGAGAAATAAATCATGATAAATCCAGCAGAAGTCAGATTTTGGCATCTGACTTCTGCTGGAATAGCCTTCCAGCAGAAGTGGTAGAGGTAAACACAGTCAAGGATTTTAAGCATGCGTGGGATAGACACAAGGCTATCCTAGCTATAAGACCGGGAACGGGGGACTAATAAAATTACTCAAAAAAAAATTGGGCAGACTAGATGGACCGAATGGTTCTTATCTGCCGACACATTCTATGTTTCTATGGTGCTCAGTGTTACTAGAAGTTAATAGGCTACTAAACTTGTTGATTAATAATGGTGTTTGGTGGGTTGGAACTGTATGCTCAATTAGTTGCTGGGTTTAAAAGTAATTAATGTGAGAAATGAATAATTAAGTCAGCTGCCAAAATAAAGGTATATTCACTACAACTGCCAAGCTAGGATTGAAATGTCAGTCACAGAAAACCTTTATTTTGGCATCTGACTTAATTATTAATTTCTCATATTAATTACTTTTAAAACCAGCAACTGAGCAATCCTAGCTCTGCAGTTGGAGTGAATGTGCTTTTAAATAGAAACAAAAAAAAATCACACACACTGTCACACACAGACACAGTGTATCACATACACACTTCACCTTTCAGGGCACCAGCACGGATGGTTGGCTCTTCTGAGCTCCGGGATGTCACATGACACCTGGAGGTCTAACTGAAAGTCAAGCATAGGAGGCGGAGCTGGCAGTACAGTAACATGCGTGCGTTCCAAGAGCAACACAGGACCGCACACAAGGAACATTATACAAAACAAATTAAAAAAACATAGCAATGGCAGTGCCGGTACTTTAAAGCGCCAGCTCTGCTCTCACGCTAGAGCGTCAGCCTCCGATTCCGGGACCATGTCCCAGAAGGAGGAAAGCCCAACGTGAGCGGGGGGACAAATTACACTGATAGCCCTGGAGTCTCAAGGCTAAAGTATATTTTAGCCCCAGAGTCTCCATTCGGGGCTATGCAACGGGGATTCGGGGCTATAGCCCCAGTAGCCCTCCCTAGTGACGCCACTGATGTAAGCTGAGCAGAAGAAGAATGAACTATGACAGAGGGAGAAATGAAAACAAGATATGCATTTTTTATTAATATTTTTATTACATAGAAAAAATTGTTTAGATGTGAAGGAATATTTAGCAGAAAAAATGTTTTTTCTATAGGGTCACTTTATATTTAAATTTTTTCTATTTTTCATCAATTAAGTCTTACAATTATATGCAAGCAGAGACATATTAGGATATAACAATACTACCAGCTGCATCTTTTCATTGACTTTTTAATCCCCACATCCTCATTCAGAGTACTGGATTCAACAATAACCCTTTGAATATACAGAAGAATTGTTATATAAGCACGGGCCATGAATAGTACTACGTCACTGACTGTTGAAATCTGCTTAGTTACATGAGTTACAATATGTCTTGTCTTTCCCTTTATTTTTTATCAACCAAACAACATGATTTTGGTATTTTAGGAATTTCCTAGAGGCGAGAAAGGCAAAGAATCACATGCACTAAAACATCATATCTCTAAACTGTAAGCTTCTCCCAATGTATTTCAAGTATAGCAAAGACAGCTTTTGAAGTCTTGATGCTGTCATTATTTAGAAGGATAATAATATCCAGAATATAATGTTATTCATTTACACCTTTAACTAAACCACAAATAGCAATTAAATATCCAAATGTTAAACCTTTCTTTGATTTGGAGAGTAGCATTATACAATATTTGCTATGTTAAAACAATTAAAATAATAACCATTTGGAGTAGGTAAGTCTGTTCACTTGTTTGATAAAGAACCATTTTAATCTTCCATCTGCCTTTGTTCTCCATCCTGCCCACTCTTCTCATTATCATCACACCCTCTTATTATATGTTATGGCATTTCTCAATTACGTATTTTCTGTCACTTAGTTTAGTTTCTATCGTATTCTGTTCCTGTACAAATCTGCTCCTTTCCATTCCCTCCTGTCTTTTCAGATCTTTGCTCCTCCTGCTGCAATAAATTCCCTGACCAGCCATGTTCAGTAAATGTGGATTTTCTTTCCAAATCGTCCATCAGTTCAGTTCCTGGACTTTCATATAGACGTGGCTGCCATTTTGAAACAGACCATCAGTTATTTGGACACTCTTTGCAATGAAAAAAGGGAGGTTGAAGCTTAAATTTTGCAGTTCATTTTTATTTTGGACATTAGCATGCGAGTCAGACACCTCTGAGCACAGGGGTATTGATCAGGAGTGCTGTCTGCTTGCTGGGGTGCAAGAAGGTTGGCACATTTTAAATAAAAATCTCTCTGCAAAGTGAACAATAAAGTTATCAAATTTTAGATTCATAAAAGTGTCTCTAGAAAATGAAACTAGCAAGCCTTCAAGCACTGGATCAAGAAGATTCCAGACCAAAACTCAACTTTTAAATTCAAAGGAAGAAATTCAAAGGAACTCTCCAAACTCTCCTCACTGCTTTTTATGCAGACCCAATAGAGTTCAGAACCTAACCTTAACTCTGTGAGGCCATCTGTCTGGTTAACCATTGATTTGTCTGTGCAGTCTTCATCCAGGGTCTGGGAAGTCTTCTGCTGATTTTGGTTGCAGAGGAAAACATATATTCTCCACATCTGGGCATCTGCTGGAAGTAGGTGGAGCTCAGTGAATTATCCTTACATAGACCAAAAGCCAGGAAAGACAAATGATTAAGGGCCTCAAAGATATGTGGCTTTAAAAATGTGCTGCGGTGGTCTGCAGTTCTCAGATGGCTGGTTGAATGTCATATGACCTGTAGTCCACAACTGCAAAGCAATCTAGCAAAATAGCTCTTCATAGATCTGACTGCCTCCCACCAGAACTTGCTGCCCATTTACCTCCCCCTCTTCTTCACCTTCCTTCTCAATCTATCCCATAATATATATATATATATATATATATATATATATATATATATATATACTCTATAGTGTCCATTACTATATGCAGAGCTGAGCCCAGATCAGGGCACAGGGTATACTGCATCCAGGCACCATGATCATCAGTGGCAGATAGGGTGAGCACAGAGTAAGGGGTGAAGTCTCTGCTGGCAAAATCTCTATATGCTGCATTCGCCGACCCCTCATGCTTGGCTCCTTCATTGATGCTGTACAGCTGGGTGTCAGATGATATCCCATTGCTCATATTAAAAAAATGGCATGGACAATCTGTTTGGATGTCATTGGTAAGATATTTGGGCGCAAAGATGGCACTGACAAGTTGTGTGGTGTAATAACTTGGTCTAACCTTCCTCTCTCTTCCAGCCTCAGAAACCTGCTTTTTCCTCTACACATCTCACTTCAAGTAACCAAGGCTGTATTGCTTCCCACCCACCCTATGCCACAACCCACCCACCCCCTGGTCAATCTTCCTTTATAGATTGCACCAGACACATGATTCTACTCTACCTAGTAGTTGCCCCAACCACACACAGTTTCTAATAGACATGTGCAAAACTAAAATTTTCGTTTCGTTTTCGTCCATTCGGACGAAAATATTATTTATTTCGTCTAAAACGAATTTCGTTCATTACTGCATTCGTTTCAGACGAAATTCGTTCATTATTTTCGTTTCGTTAATTTTAATTCGTTCGTTTTATAGAAATACAATGTAATACTATTGGCTTTCTATAAACCGAACGAGAATTTCTTATGAATGGGGCTCTCGTTCGGTTCATAGAAAGGCAATAGTACTACATGTTTTCTATAAGCCGAAAGTCTATAAACCGAACGACTTTCGGTTTATAGACTTTCGGCTTATGGAATACATGTAATCCTATGGCTATTCTATAAACCGAACGTTCGGTTTATAGAATAGCCATAGGATTACATGTATTCCATAAGCCGAAAGTCTATAAACCGAAAGTCGTTCGGTTTATAGGCTGTCGGCTTTTAACTATACGGAGACAGAGTCTCCATTCATAAAATTATGAATGGAGACTTTGTCTCCGTGTAGTAAAATGCCGACAGCCTATAAACCGAACGTTCTGTTTATAGGCTGTCGGCTTATGGAATACATGTATTCCTATTGCTATTCTATAAACCGAAATTCGGTTTATAGAATAGCAATAGGAAATAGGAATACATGTATTCCATAAGCCGAAAGTCTATAAACCGAACGTTCGGTTTATAGGCTGTCGGCTTTTAACTATACGGAGACAAAGTCTCCATTCATAATTTTATGAATGGAGACTCTGTCTCCGTATAGCTAAATGCTATTGTATTCTATAAACCGACTCTATTTCGGCTTATAGAATGCAATAGTACTACGAATGGACGAATGAACGAATGATTTTCGTTTATTAACCATTCGTTCATTCGGCTTTCGTTAGCTTAGCATTTTCGTTTTTCGGACGAATGGACGAAAATGCTATTTTCGGACGAAAATGCATTCGTCCGAAAACGAATGCACATGTCTAGTTTCTAATTATCAGCTACTAATACAACCTGAGAATTACTTCCCCACAAACCACAATACACTGATAACACCTAGAGTTATTTTGTTAGTTCCAATTTACTAATCAACTCTCTCATAAATAAAACCTATATTAAACGCACTGTCTATCTGAGCTGTAGGTGTCTTAACCCACCCAAGCTTCTTTCAATACAATCGCACTGCAGCTCACAATAGAGTGAATACCCTACTCTACTTAATCAGCAAACTACAATCAACACTGACCTCCTAGTGTCATTACCAGCTCCTCCTCTCTTCAGCCTTTTACTCCTTCATCCATGAAACCTCTCCTAACCCTGGCAAGAAACAAAATCAGCATTTGCCACAGACCCCGCCTGCTTCGTACTACCAACACCAAATGCAATACTGACAACCTTATATCTATCCCCTGCTATAATCACCCACTCTTCAGTTGTGCCCTGCTAAATGCACGCTCTGTATGCAACAAGCTTACAGCTATACACAATCTATTTATTTCTCACTCCTTTAAACTCCTTGCACTTACTGAAACCTGGCTTACCTCATCTGACACAGTCTCTCCTGCTGCTCTCTCTTATGGTGACCTACGCTTCAGCCACACCCCGAGACCTGGGGACAAAAAGGGTGGAGGTGTTGGCATCCTCCTATCTGCAAACTGCTCCTTCCAGCCACTACCCTCACCCCTTTCCCTTTCATTTTCATCATTCGAAGTGCACGCTATTCGTCTTTTCTTCCCTCTATCCCTTCGTGTTGCCGTTGTCTATCGGCCCCCGGGGCCCACTTCCCAGTTTTTTGACAACTTCTCTGCGTGGCTCCCCAACTTTCTTGCCACTGATGTACCATGTCTCATCCTGGGAGACTTTATCATTCCAATTGACCTAACCAACTCTCCTGCTACTTCAAAACTCCTTTCCCTCACCTCTACCTTTGGCCTCTCCCAGTGGACCAACTTTCCAACCCACACTGTCGGTCACTCACTAGACCTAGTATTCACTAAATCTTGTGCCATCTCTAACTTTTCCCATTCACCTTTCCCCCTGTCTGACCACCACCTTCTTACCTTCTATCCCACTATACCTCAGTCGACTACTGCACGTCTCCCCCCGGCCGAATTCAAAAGACTGCTATCTAACTCCACGGTCCCGCTACTTACCACTGCTCTTCAAACCTCCCTCCCCTCCTTAGAATCAACCTCATGTCCAGAGAAAGCAGCTAACTCTTATAACAGTATCCTCACCTCAGCCCTTGAAAACATTGCCCCTGTTGTTGCCAAACGTGCCCGCAGACCCAACCAACAACCGTGGCACACTGAGCAAACACGATACCTCCAAAAATGTACTTGCACATCTGAGCGGCATTTTAGGAAATCACGTTGCAAGGAGGATTTCCTTCATTACAAATTCATGCTGTGCTCCTACAACTCTGTTCTCGCTCAGTCCAAGCAACACTACTTCTCTACCTTAATATCCACCCACTCATCGAATCCCAAACGTCTATTCTCAACATTTAATGCTCTCCTCTGCCCTCCTGCTCCTCCGCCCTGCTCCGCTCTTACGGCCCAAGACCTTGACTCTCACTTCAAGAACAAAATAGACGCTATCAGGAGTAACTTCACCTCCCGTGACTTGCTTCAACTACCTCCTGCTTCGTTCCCATCCCCCAAACCCACTCTGAATGTCTTCTCCCCTGTAGCTGAGAAAGAGGTTGACGATCTGCTCTCCTCCTCGAAATCTACTACTTGTGCACTTGATCCCATCCCATCTCACCTTGTATCCTCTCGTTCCCCTCTACTTTGTCCAACTCTAACCCATCTCATCAACCTCTCCCTGTCCTCTGGAATAGTACCGTCAACCTTCAAGCAAGCCCAAATCGTACCTGTGTTGAAAAAATCTTCCCTCGACCCTACTCTTCCGTCTAACTACCGTCCTATATCCCTTCTCCCCTTCGTGTCCAAGTTGCTGGAGAAAACGATGCACTCACGACTGACAGATTTTCTGACTCACAATAACCTACTTGACCCTTTTCAATCTGGCTTTAGACCCTTACACTCTACTGAAACAGCCCTTACTAGAGTATCAAATGATCTCCTTGCTGCCAAATCTAAAGGCCACTTCTCGGTGATGATCCTCTTAGATCTCTCTGCTGCCTTTGACACCATTGACCACCGCCTCCTTCTGAATACATTATCCTTGCTTGGATTAAGTGGTGTTGCACTCTCATGGATCGAGTCGTACTTATCTGAGCGCTCCTATTCAGTGTCGTTTGCTGGAGCGACATCGTCACCTGTTCCGCTCTCTGTTGGTGTTCCGCAAGGATCGGTCCTTGGCCCGCTTTTGTTTTCCCTCTACACTACCTCTCTGGGAGAACTCATCCGCTCTTTTGGCTTTCACTACCACTTGTACGCGGATGATACTCAGCTCTACCTCTCCTCCCCTGACCTCACTCCCTCTCTAGTGTCACGTGTAGCTGAGTGTCTGTCAGCCATCTCCGCTTGGATGTCTGATCGCTACCTGAAACTTAACCTCTCCAAAACAGAACTCATTATCTTCCCTCCCTCAACCGCTGTCCCTACACCTGGGTTCACGGTCAACGTTGATAATACTACGATCATACCGGCTGACCGTGTTCGATGTCTTGGGGTCACTTTTGGCTCTGCTCTCTCCTTCCTTCCTCAAATCCAGTCCTTGGCCAGATCCTGTCAGCTGCACCTAATGAACATTGCACTCATTCGCCCGTTCCTCAGCGAAGAGACCGTCAGAATTCTAGTGCACTCGCTTGTGATCTCTCGCCTGGACTACTGTAACGGTCTTCTGACTGGACTACCTCTGGTTCGTCTATCCAAAATGCGGCTGCCAGACTCATCTTTCTTGCACGTCGGTCTGATTCGGCGGCTCCTCTCTGCAACACCCTCCACTGGCTTCCCGTCTGCTCGAGGATAAAATTTAAAATTCTGTCATTAACCTACAAAGCCCTCCACTCCTCTGCTCCTACGTACATTTCCTCCCTTGTTAACCGCTACTTCCCTGCACAACCTTTGCGCTCCTCACAGGGGTTAACACTCTCTTCTAATCTCATCACCACTTCTCACTCGCGTCTCCAAGATTTCGCCCGAGCTGCCCCCTCTCTCTGGAACTCCCTTCCCCGGAACATCCAGCTCTCTCCCTCGTTTTCAAACTTTAAAAAGTCCCTCAAAACTTATCTCTTTAGAGAGGCTTACTACCCAACCTAGCTGGAACACACACTCCCTCTTTGACCTATCCCACCTAATGCCTCCCATCCACTCTACTGTTACTACAACTTCAATCCCTCTGACCTCTTCAATCCCTTAATTGTGTCATGTACCCCATTCCCTCTAGATTGTAAGCTTACGAGCAGGGTTCTCTACCTCATGTACCAGTCTGTACTAGTTTGTCTAAATTAGTATGTAGTTCCTTTCTTTTCTCTGTACCAAGCGCTTCGAGAATTGGTGGCGCTGTACAAATAAATGGTTATGTAATGTAATGTAATATACCAATTATCCATAACATTTTGACCACTGATAGGTGGCAAGCAGGCAGAGGCAGTGTGATGCTTTGGCAATGTTCTGCTAGGAAACTTTGGATACTGCCATTCATGTGGATGCTATTTTGACACCTAACACCTAACTGAGATTTGTTGGAGACCATGTACACACTCTGATGGAAACGGAACTCCCTGATGGCATAGGCCTCTTTAAGTAGCATATTGCCCCCTGCCACAAAGAAGAAATGGTTCAAGAATGGTTTGATGAACACAAAAACGAGTTCAAAATGTTGCCTTGGCCTCCAAATTCTCCAGATCTCAATCCAGTCAAGCATCTGTAGTATGTGCTGGACAAACAAGTCCGAACCCTGGAGGCCCCACCTTCCAACTTACAGGGCTTAAAGGATCTGCTTCTAATGTCTTGGTGAGGTATACCATAGCACACCTTCAGAGTTGTAGTGGAGTCCATGCCTCAACTGCGCCAGGCAGTTTGGTGGCAAAAGGGGATCTACACAATTTTAGGCAGGTGGTCATAATGTGATAGCTGATCGGTGTATGTTACTGCCAAGCTGTTTGGGGATAAAATGGCACTGACAAGTGGTCAGACATGGCCTGATAAGCTGTTTGGTGTGTGAAGATGTCACTGAAAAGCTTTTTGGGGGGTAGAAATGTCAGTGAGAAGCTGTTTGTGGACAAAAATACCACTGACAAGTTGTTTGGGGGGTCACATATGGCACTGGTAAGTTGTTTGAGGGCAAAGATGACACTGACAAACTAGGGACAAAAATAACACTGACACACTGTGTGTGGCTAAATATGGCACTAATGAGCTATTTGGGGTAAACATGGCACTAACAAGTTGTTTGGACACATGGGAAGTGAGTGACATGTTACTTGGTGAAGACTGGTGGCTCCTGGGTACTTTTTTCAATGGTGATCTGTGGTTTGTAGTTAAGCCACTGACTAAAATGTTTGCACTGCGGTGTTGTGGATTATACTTAAGCAGTATTTGACTATGTGTGTGCCTGTGTATGACACAGTCTGTATGTTCCATTGTGTGTGTATGTGAGTTTGTGTGTGACTTTTGTGTATATGCCACTGTGTGGCTGCGTGTAAGTTACACTATATATTAAACTGTTTCTGTCAAACTGTATTTCTGTCTGTATCTGTCAAACTATATACCATTAAAAGCAAAACTAGTACCTTTATAGAACATCATTAAGAACATTAACAATAGTGGTGCCTACCCTGGCATGTTTTGTGGTATGTTTTCAGAAGAGGTATGTTGCCACAATGTTGTCAGTAACAATGTGGCATGTTCTCAGGGGCAAAGTGACACAGTGGTATTTTCTCAGAGGCAAAGTGGCATGGTACATTTTCTCTGGGCAAAGTGAAACAGTGGTTTGTTCTATATAGCTTTTAATAACACTATCAAATGTATCAGTTGTAAATTCTTTTGACTGACATATCTGTGTTTAAGCAGTATTCTCAGTATTTTGTTTATCAATTAGATGACTATATTACTGCTTATTCAAGACAGCCCTGATTTTTATGAGCATTCATGAATAGTGTTGAGCGAACCCGAACCGCACTGTCGGTGCAACTGTTTATAGAAAGTCTATAAACAGAATGTCTTTCGGTTTATAGACTTTCGACTTATGGAATACATGTAATACTATTGGCTTTCTATAAACCGAACTAGAGTCCCCATTCATAAGAATTTCTTATGAATGGGGACTCTAGTTCGGTTTATAGAAAGCCAATAGTATAACGTATTCCATAAGCCGAAAGGCTATAAACCGAACGACGTTCGGTTTATAGACTTTCGGTTTATAGAATAGCATAGAATTACATGTATTCTAGCCGGCCCTGGATATACGCACAGACAAAATCCGAAAGAAGCATGCAAAGTGCAGCCCGCCAGTATGTAGGATGGTGATCTGATAGAACCAACCATGATTAATTAATTGGATTGTGCCTGTGCGTATATGCATCCTAAAGATGCACTTTGCATGCTCTTTCTGCAGCATGTGGAACAAATATGTGTCCCTGAAAACATGGCAAATGTTGCCAACTATGCTACCATGATTAATTAATTGGATTGTGTCTATGCGCATATACATCTTACAGATTGCCGAGCTGCACTTTGCATACTCTTTCTGCAGCATGTGGAACAAATGTGTGTCCCTGGAAACATAGCTGATTGGCAGCTATGAGAATGCTCCACAGACACATTTAAAAAAACATTTTTCTCCTAATTTAGGCATTTGTATGCTCTACATGCACAGTAAAAACAATGTTTAAGAGATACAGTCCCATTAAAGGAACTCTGTCAATCTAAACTTTGCTTATGCTGTGAATTAGAGAATGAAACATGTCTTAGCCAGATTGCATACAAATGAGTAAAATTATATATATATATATATATATATATATATATATATATATCCTGCTTATGACATCATGCGGCTTTAACCACATTACACATTTCCCATTGAAAATTCATTAATTTGCATATCAAGCCACAGGTGATGTCATACACAGAAGACACCAAAGAAACCTTTACAACAGATTTTGCTCGAAGTATTTATTAGTGTGACTTTCAAACTTAGTTGTCCTCAAAGGATTGTGTTAGTCACTAGGCACCCTTGCCCTTTGATGCAGAATATTTAATGTATATGCTGTGATGCATTACTTAATAACTTGCGCTCAAGAGATATTATTTTAGAATTGCAGCTGGAGATGTGTTTTATGCAATTTCATGAAAATGGTGAATTTCATTTTGCATGTACTATATTCTAGAAATGATTAACAATAACTAATTGTACAGACTGTATCTTTCCTACCAAAAGCACAGGATGTATTTACTAGTGTTAAAACGTGTCTGTGGTGTCTCCTGTTTATGACATCGCCTGTTGCTTGATATGCAAACTATACATTTAACACTGAAAACCAGTACATTTGCATATCAGGCCACAGGTGATGTCTTAAGCAGATGATTCCACAGACACATTTAAAACATATTTTTCTCCTCATTTAGTTGTTTGCTTGCTGTTTTGCAAATACAGCATACGGATGATTTACAGTCATTTTTTATTCTCTACATGCACAGTAAAAGCAAGAAAACCATTTCTTTTATTCTGTACATACATAGTTAAACATGATCCATTTGCTGGTTATGGAGGCTTGCCAGTAAACAGTTAATCTGTGCACTAGGCAAGTGAAAGCTTAATTACAAGTGCACGGCTGATCTGATAAATAGCAAACATGACACAGCTCAGGGTGTATCCGTTGGTAAGTTGTTGTTACTTGTAGGATTTTGGTTGTAGTAGCTGTGTAATTATGTGTGGGGTTTTTTATTTAAATTGTAGCTTCTCTTTTGTGTTATAATCTTTCTTTTTTATGAGTTGTTTTATAACTGACTTATCCCTATAATGAGCGTGTGATGCAGCTCTGGACTGAGACAATTATTTCTTTCTTTGGAAGGACTGAATTCAGCCTAGATCCCTTTTTTTTTTTGTCTTTGCCCTCTTTATGTGCAAACTTAAAAAAAAGTTTTATGCTTAAAGTACTGTATAACTGTTTCTTTTGGTTTTCTTGCTGCTTAACCTATATATGAGACCTTTTTGGTCACAAGGAAATCAGCATGGAATTGGTCATGTGCTGAGTGAACTAGTCTGGTATAAAGGGATTAGAGTGGGCAGGGAAAACTCTCTAGACTACATCAAAAGGATTAACAAGAAATGAACCATAAAACAAACTAGTCTGAATTATTTTATAACCTTTTTAAATCCCAGCTCTCATTCCAAGAACGTATCCTGAACTGGTAGGTGTTTTTGTAAAAGGACCACTGAGGGTGATATGGGTGCAATGTGTTAGTAAGAAAAGCACACTGCTAAGCTCACCCTGAGGTGTATAAAGCATGATTAGGTATCTAGTCTTGTATGGTGTTTGTTTTTTTTTGTTTTTTATGCTATAGCCATTGCTCTTTGCTAAAATTTAAGCAAAATGCATGCACTCCCTTTCATAGAATTTGTGGTATCTAGCTCTAATTCCCAATGTTGACTATTATGGCAGTGTTTCTTTAAGAATAACTGGTTTTGATGTAGGAAATGTAAGTACATTTTCTCTGCTTAATTGTTTTAATGCAGTTAGTGGTTTGTGTGGTGGGTTTTTTCTAACTAATTTCCTTGCTGAGTTATGAAAAGACTCTAACTGTTTTTGATCCTTTAATTGGGATGCTAGGCTTACTATAAATCATAATAGTGTAGGAGAGAATTAATGAATCCACTACCCCACCCACTTGGCATGTACATTTTATATAAATGCTTCATAGTGCAATACTGTGAAGTGACTGAGCGTAGGCACTTGGGTGTCTTCGTTTCTGTACAAAATATTTCTTTTCATTTTTTTTTTTTTTGTTTTTTTTTTTTGTTTTATCTGGAGCGTTATGGGAGAAAGTTTTACTCTTTAGTTTTATCTTCACTCTTGGGAAGGTAGGTTAAAGCTTTAGAAAGTTTTGGTGTCTACAGTTTTTAAAGGACAACTATATACAAAATATTTGTTTTTAACTGGAGACTTTTCCTTCATCTGACTGTAAATGGAGCAAAGAGGGCTCAATTTTTTTTTTACATTTAATGCCTACATTTTATGTAATTTCTATTAAACATAACCCTTTTTGCTGACTACTGTATATAGCTGTATTCTCCATATAGGGGTTTTGTATAAAAGTGCAAATTCATGTGAAATGTGCACATGGGATTATTCCACTTTTAGAACTTTTCCCCAGGAATAGTAGTTTGACTTTATATATTGTTGAACGAAACTTGTTACTTTAGAACTGTTCTATTTTTAATGCTAGTTTCTGCTTGTTTACAGCAATGGCTGCCTTGCACAGGGTTGTGTTTCAGTCTGCGTCCTGGAAGGTGTTTATGCTTGTGTTTATTGTCCTTCATGATCTTGGCTCTGCACAATTTCCTCGCCAGTGTGTCACTCCTCAGATACTATCGAGTGGCCAGTGCTGCCCGGGGCTTTTCCCACAACAGTCCCCAGATCCAAATGACAAGTGTGGCAACACTTTGGGTCGTGGTATCTGTGTACCAGTTACAGTAGACTCCAGGCCTCATGGACCCCAATACCAACATGATGGGTTGGATGACAGAGAACGATGGCCCATTCGCTTCTTCAATCAGACATGCAGATGTATTGGAAGATTTGATGGTCACAACTGTGGTAGTTGCAAGCCTGGGTGGACCGGTGACCATTGTGATCGTCAAAATGTAGTAGGTAAGAAGATGGTCCTGTTAGGTTACTTTGTGGTTTGTTTTGCCTATTGCAGAATAGGATTGTTCTTCTTCTTTTTTGAAAATGTTCTGTATCTTTGCAATTTGTACATTACTTGGAATTCTAAACTCTGCATCCAATTGCAAGTATAGATAGTTTGAGAACCTGATAATGAAAAGTAACCATTTTACAGTAAAGATCCATAGTTGTGGGTTCTTTTTTATTTATTTTTCTCCCCACTTTGCAATTAAACCTGCAAACAGCAAGTTGGATCACAAACTGTTATTTGGTAACTAATGTAAAGTAGTGCTACAATTTTAAATGTAACCTTTGTTGTTGGTAATGTAGAGTACACAGGCTACATCAAGCACCGTAAACTCTCCTGTATAAACGTACTACATTGTTTAACTGATTGTGCTGCAGTGTAACTGTCCTGCTCTACTTGCTTCTGTACTGACTCTGAATGTGCCTGCCTGATGATCTCACTCTCTACTGACTGCATGTATCTGCCAGGTATAAATAACTGTTGGGAACAAAATTACTAACCCTTTGGCTTCTCTTAGAATCAAAAGTTGAAGAATGATGAGTGCCTCTCTAAGGAAATGTGAAACTATAGAATTGTAAACCTGTGTTTTGGTGCTGCATATTTTACAATCTTTTCTGTATCGCCCATTCTTATAAAGTTGCAGAGCTGCAATTATTATTTTTTTGTGTGTGTGTGTGAATTTATTCCCCCTCCATTTTTGGCTCTACTGTGAACAAGAAGTGGTCTTGAAGTGCATGCCAATTCTTCTCACAGGGGTTCTTCTGCAGGAGCATGTGATTTTTGTTTGTCCTAACTTGGCATACATAAATAGAGCTAGATGTCTTACCTTGTCAACCAAGCTAAAATCTCACTGCAGAAACAAGTTCAGGTTACAGTACAATTTCTGCATACAGTAAAAAAGCATGTAAGGGAATCTGATATTGTCTCTACTGTGAATGTACATACACAGATGAAAATATATATATATTTATTTTTTTTTTATTAATTGTGTGCTAAAATATATATATTCATTATCTAGTGAGGAAGAACATCTTGGAATTGCGTGAAGGAGAGCAAAAACGTTTTATTGATGCCTTGGATCTTGCAAAAAGAACTGTACATCCAGACTATGTCATCGCCACAAGGCGTTATGCGGAGCTAATAGACGTTGATCAGAACACCACAAACTTTGAGAATATATCAATTTATGACTTCTTTGTATGGACACATTATTACTCGGTCAGCAAAACCTTTCTTGGCCCAGGAGAAGGAAGCATTGGTGGAATAGATTTCTCTCATGAGGGTCCAGCTTTCCTTACCTGGCACAGGTACCACTTGATTCAACTGGAAAGAGACATTCAGGTATGTCTTATTTGCATACAGGATTTATGTAACCATTGTATCTTAACCTAATAGACCACTGAGTATTGTTCAGAAGCATGGAGTGGATGGGTCCTACTAAACTACCTATAGTAGACAACCCTAGAGGCGGTTGTTTTGCCCACCTTAGTGGGACCAAACAAGTTTTTATTTTTTTATTTTAATGAGAGTGGGAGCTCAATAACTGGGTATTCCTTACCTTCATCTGCACTTCCGGGTGCCTAGTTCAAGCACAAAACAAAATCCACATCATATTGGTCTAGTCATTAAAATTTGACTTCAAGGTAGACAAGGTTTTCAAAAATCGAATCTTTCCCACTGAAAGTAATGGGGTGCTGAATTTGACTTGGTCTCAAAATGAAAGTCTACCTCCAAAGTCAAGATTTATATTGAGTCTATTCATGAAAAGTTACGACCAATGATGCAAATTTGCACTCTTTTTTTTTTTTTTTTTATATATATATATATATATATATATATATAATATAATATAAAATAACCGCCTGTAATAGGTACCACAGCATCTTAATCCTATACCAGTCAAGAATATCAAACTGGAACCTCATCGGGCTGTGATATATTGGGTGGAGGTCTTTTTAGATGGGTTTTTTTTTTTTTTTTTTTTAAAAAGCCAAAAGTGGCAAAAACATGTTGAGAATCTTGGGTCAGAGGAAGGAAGATCTGACTCCTTGACAGTGCTATAGATTTTTAAAGACTTCACTCTGGTACTTTGTCTTTAAAGCAATTAATTTTATTTGTTTTAATTTAATCAAAAGTAAATGCCTAAGGCACTGAGTTAAACCTAGTGTATTTTTAAATGACTACATGCAGCACCAACAAAGTCAATAGTTCTGTATAATGGAATGGATTTGCTGTCATTGAAACTTTAATTTTCTGGATGTACTGATACAGAACTAGAAGACATGTTTTTGCAAATGTACCGGCAGGGTCAGACAGAATAAAACTAGCCCCTTTTTGCCAATGGTTTCCATACTGAGTAACCTGAGATGAAAGGACAAGGGCTTTTTGGAAGCCACAACATTTATAAAATATATGAATTTATAAATCTATACTCAAGCATTACTTTAAAAATGTGTCTTTTTGTTTTGTATATCTGTCCTTTAGACTCTACTTCGTGATCCTTCCTTTGCACTTCCCTACTGGAATTTTGCCATTGGTGGAAATGAGTGTGACATCTGCACGGATGACTTAATGGGTGCTAGAAGCAATTTTGACCCCAATCTGCTCAGTCAGAATTCAGTGTTTTCTCAGTGGCAAGTTGTATGTGAATATGTGGAAGACTATGAATCTCTAGGAACTATCTGCAATAGTAAGTTTTTGGCTAATATCTACTATCATCTGAGCAAAAACAAATGTTTATACTGACTTATATACTGTTGACAAGCTTTGCAATCTGTCTAGAACAGTGCAAGCTTTGTTTATCCCTCCACGAGCACAGCTGGCTCTGTAAGTCTGTATAATAGAAGACCAAATGTAAGCATTGATGTAAATTTAGGGCTGTGTATATACTTATGTAGGTATCCATGACTAAATATATTCAAACATAGGGGTGTCATTAATGTAAGTGTAGTCCTGGCATGCTTCTGCTGGGTCTCCTTTGAGGGAACCCAGCTACCCAATTTCCTATCTACTTCATGCATAAAGATAAATTCTTGCATAGATGGATATGCACATATAGTACATACAGTGGTGAAGGTTTGCATTTTGCCCTCTGTGGCCTAACATTGATCTAAATTTTAAAAAATGGATCATGAGCACATTGTTAGTTAACATCTATTTATTCACCAACATCACCAAAGATCAGACTAGTGTAGTAAACCATGCAACATTATAGTAGCTGCTGTGCTATACTTGTTGCCCTGCTTTACAAATTGCAATGATAAACCTGTTTTGAAGGACTATCTGTAGCATGGCCAATCTTAAGTCCCATAATTTTAATGGTAGGATACATTGCTCACTTCACAAATGGCAGTCAGGGTACCTAAACTGACAATAAGCAGAAACTATTACCACCAACAATGTTGTTCAAGGTACATGTAACTTGCAACGATGTTGTGGTATGTTTAATTTTCAACTGTCACATCCTGAATGGTCATTTTGTGCTAATATCTGAATGTCATTGAGGCTCAGTATGGACTATCTAGTCCATTAACACCTCCTCTTCAAGATTGGATTTATAGAGGTTAGTACTTTTGTCTAAAGCTTTTCTAACTATATAAATCCTTTTTGTCTACCAACCACTTTAGCTACAGTAGGTGGTGTTATTCGACGAAATCCTGCTGGAAATATTGACAGACCTATGGTACAAAAGCTCCCAGAACCCAGAGATGTTGCACTCTGCTTGGAAGTCAACTTGTTTGACACTCCACCATTCTTTTCAAACTCTTCAGAAAGCTTCCGGAATACTCTTGAAGGTCTGTGAACTGAACAGTATTTAATGGAACCATTTTGTCCCATCAAGCCTGTCTGGTCAAACTCAGAATGTATAATTCTTGCATGTGTAGATCGATACAGAGATGTTTAATGGCTACTTTGATTGTGTGGTAGTTCAGCCACCCAGCCATATGACTAAGTACTCTTATCTGTGGTTTACCCAAATATTCTGTTATTTTTATTTTTTACACAGGATATAGTGAGCCCTCTGGGTCCTATAACCCCACTGTCAGAAGTCTTCACAATCTGGCTCATCTCTTCCTGAATGGAACAGGAGGGCAAACCCATTTGTCTCCCAATGACCCCATCTTTGTTCTCTTGCACACATTTACTGATGCAGTCTTTGATGAATGGCTGAGACGACATGATGCAGGTAAAATCTCAAATTATTGGGTCATGTTAAAGGTATAGTGGTAAAGAGCATGAAAGGAAGTTTTTTGTTATGCACATGTTTGCCTCTAAAATGTAAATTTGTAATGACTTTCTTTTTTAGATTCCTCTCAATATCCCCTCGAGAATGCCCCCATTGGGCACAACAGACAGTACAATATGGTACCCTTTTGGCCTCCGGTGACCAATAATGAAATGTTTGTTACTGCCCCAGAGAACTTGGGATATTCATACCAAGTTCAGTGGCCAGGTAAGTGAGGTATGAAAGTACTAGCGAATGGTGTGGTGAAGGTGTTTTTCCTCACTCCCTAACGCCCCACAAACATTCATGAAAGTGGTGTAAGACCCTTTTCTAAGCGTATGCACTATCCTATTACCCACAAGTTCAATTGAACAGCTGGCATGATTTTTAAAGATCCAAGTGTTAAGAAAACAGGGAAATTCTAGTGCCCCACCATTTGTAAGGTTTCTTTCATAGAAACGTCAGTGTAAGTATAGCACAATAAGTCTTAACATAAGCAGCTAGCGGGGTCATATGAAGCTAGTGCCGCCTTAACTACAGCATTACCCTTTAGTTCCTCAGATGGGGGGCAAACACATTGAAAATTGTGTCACTGTACAAGAGAATGGTTAACTCTTATGGACCATAGCTGTACAACCCAGGTTAATGAGTGGGGCATTCTGTGACTACAAAAATCTAGTCATACTACATGGACCTAGGACGAACTAGATTACTATGTGCCTCAAGGAAAGAGCCATCAAACTTATTTTTTTTTTTTTTTTCTCCACTTCTCCATAAATATTAGGTCGTACATTCAGCATTGCAGAAATTATCACTATGGCTATAATCGCTGCTTTGGTTCTTGTTGCTTTTGTCTTTGCTGGGGTTTCTTGTGCTGTGCGTCGCAGAAGGAGTAAAAGTGATGTATTTCAACCCCTTCTCGGTGAACACTCGTCACGTTATACTGAAGATCATAAAGAAAACACTCAATCAGTGTAATATATAAAATAATAATAAAAAAAAATATTGTTTAACCTGACTCTGATGTAATCTTTTAATCCAGATTCTATTATGGTTTTGCTTACATTAAGTTACCATTTATATAGCACCAACAATTTCTTCAGCACTTCTATAGAGCATAAAATAAGTTACAAACAAAATTATACAGACCTTTTCAGACAAACATGAGGTAGAGGGCCCGGTGCTTATAATCGAGAGGGAATGGGAAACCTGAGACTTTATTCTAAGCCAAATAGAAATGTAAACTTTGGACATTGTACGTGAGGGAGATAGCTAATAGATGGCTATCTAATAATTGTGGAGGGAGGTTGTCGGGTGGCTGAGTGGTCAAGTTACTCATCTAATTAAATACTGAGGTTTTTATATTGAAGAAAGGGGTATTCCTGTTTCAGTGGCAAGCAGATCGATCCTAGGCTACAGCTATTGATGGGCAAAGAAATAAAGCAGCAGAATTCCTCTTCAGCGTCAAAACCGTGACATGTTTAATGGGAAGAAGTATTGGTCCAGAATTGTTTATATACAAATTTACTTGCCTTTGATGCAATTTCATCAGCCCACGTAAGATCATCATAGACAGACATGCTGACAGAGGAGAAACAGATTTATAGGCAGATAAGAGAATTGGATAGAAAGATCAAAAGTATTACACACTGGGGCATTTAAAAGTGAAAAGTGGTGCAGTCCTAGCCCATTCAGTGAGATTAGAGAACTGCCATTGGAGCAAATGCCCTCCATCTCTTGCCAGTAGGGTTGCCACCATTTCTTGAAACAAAAGCCCGCTGGTAAATGCTGGGTTGCAACCATGCTGCCAGCCCTACACTCTTTTTGTCCTGATCTTTTCTTGTGTGATTCATCAGTCTGGTTATATCCACTTTCTTTGAATCACAGGATCCTCCTCTTCATAGGGTCTCACACTGAGAGGGACCCTGTGATACAAATCAAAGTGGATATAACCAGAATGACTCACACAAGATCACAACAAAGAGGTGACTCGGCAGGAAATCACTTTACATGTTTATGTTCTTGGGGGGAAATTTGGCACCACATTGGTCTTCATATAATAACTTAAACATACTACACTTTTTTTATTTATATTTTTTTTCTTCCCACCCCTGTGTCTAAGGAATATGGATTTTTACACACACACACACACACACACACACACACACACACACACACACACACACTGCACTTTTTTTATTTTTTTTTATTTTACTGTTTTTACTGTTTCTTTTTGTCATTTCACCAACACTACCTCCTCCCCACCCCACCCTCAAATTATCCCCAAAACAATTCTCCTGGTAGTCAAATGGCATATAAAAACGTGCTCAATTAAATGTTAATCTTACCTTTTTGAGTATCTAGCTAGATACCACTGCTTCATGATAATATTCACCAGTGACTTCCCCGATTTAACCCCTTCAATATCTGCCATCCTAAAATTTCTTGAACCATCACAAAACTTAATACATTGAACAAAAAAAAAAAAAACCCTTGTGCTGGAACTTGCAAGAGCTGAACCACTTGCATTAGCTTTCATTGAAACCCCAATACAATGCAGCTCCCCTGTAGTGGGTCGGGGGCTGGCCCATCCAGGAAAGGTGAGTAGCTTCTGAGCCATCAACTGCATCTAAAGATTGGTTGGAAAGCGCTCGCCAATGACTCATGGCAATACACAAAACAGCTGTTGCCAATTACCATCTTTGTAAACCTCGGCTTCCTATCCTTACTGCGCTTAAACCTGAGCTCCCCATCTTCTGATACCTGCTCACAAGAAATAGAGGACCATATGTCAACAAATTTGTTTTTCCAAATGTTTTCTTTATATTTCCCGATAAGTGCAACTCAGCAGGCTAATCCCTCAATAGAAAAATGCCTTCTTGCTGAAAACCCTGCTTAAGCTGCTGCATGTACTTGAAACACCCCAAAAACACACATACTAACTGCTTAAGCATGTACTTGCCACCTGTAAAGGTCAGAGCATGAACCATACAAAATGTAGATTGTGAGTAGCAGGAGACTTAAGGGTAGCAGAAATGTGATAAGACAGTAATTTATCCTCCTACTCTCCCTGTCACATATGCCACTCCTGCTGCCCACTTTGCTGCTGGTGGCCTGAAAATCCCCCGTCACATTCAGGACCATTCCCAAAAAACTTGATAACACAGTAACCAGCTGCGAGGAGACCTGACCCATCTCCTAGTGCACAGACCCTGGTGTGCACCAACCTGTTGCCTGGCACTTGAACTGCAGGAGCATGGGAAGCTCTTGGACTAAGTCTGTCCAGTGGGTGAGATTGCCGCACCAGATATTGGGGAGTGCTACCAGCCAGGGGATGCTCTACTGTAACTGTCGCTTCACCTAGTGAGGGGAGCACAACACAGACCCAGTCTCTGACTTCTCTAGCAATAATATCCCAGATGAGCCCCAGAAGGGTGTCCATCTCTTCAGGGGAGGGCTGGCAGCCTTAGGCCTGGGGGGCAAATCCAGTCAAGTGGCCCATTGCATCATCGAATCGCCTCCCCATCCACGGCCATCTTTTCCTTGTTTTATAACGAATATTGCCAGGATTTTCCCCCACAATATGCCAGGATTTGCCATTTAATATGCTAGAATTTTCCCTTACAAAATGCCAGGATTATGCCCCTCAGTATGCCAGGATTATGCCCCTCAATATGCCAGGATTATGCCCCTCAATATGCCAGGATTTTCTCCTCAATATGCCAAGATGATGCCCCCTCAATATGCCAGGATTTTCCCCTAAATATGCCAGGATTATGCCCCTCAATATGCCAGGATTTAGACACCCAATATGCCAGGATTTTCCCCTCAATATGCCAAGATGATGCCCCCTCAATATGCCAGGATTTCCCCCTCAATATGCCAGGATTATGCCCCTCAATATGCCAGGATTTAGACACCCAATATCCCAAAATTTGGGCACCCCCCCCCTACCCACGTTGCACACCTACGACATGACCCATAACCCACGTTGCACACCAGGACATGCCCCATCACCACATTTACATGCCTCCATCACCCCATTACATGCACATTTCCAATATTATTTGCCATTAATATTCCCCAGCCAATTTGTCCCATAATATGCCAGTGTTATTCTGCAATTTAATATGACTCAGTAAATTTGCCCAATAATATTCCAAGGTTATCTGCAATGTAATATGCCCATGCTAATTTGCCCAATATGCCAGTGTTAATTGCCATTTAATATTCCCCAGCCAATTTGCCCAATAATATGCCAGTCTTATTCTGCCATTTAATATTCCCCAGACGATTTGTCCAATAATATGCCAGTGTTATTCTGCCATTTAATATTCCCCAGCCAATTTGCCCAATAATATGCCAGTCTTATTTGCCATGTAATATTCCCCAGCCAATTTGTCCAATAATATGCCAGTGTTATTCTGCCATTTAATATTCCCCAGCCAATTTGCCCAATAATATGCCAGTGTTATTTGCCATGTAATATGCCCCAGCCAATTTGCCCAATAATATGCCAGTCTTATTTGCCATGTAATATTCCCCAGCCAATTTGCCCAATAATATGCCAGTGTTATTTGCCATGTAATATGCCCCAGCCAATTTGCCCAATAATATGCCAGTCTTATTTGCCATGTAATATGCCCCAGCCAATTTGCCCAATAATATGCCAGTCTTATTTGCCATGTAACATGCCCCAGCCAATTTGCCCAATAATATGCCAGTCTTATTTGCCATGTAATATGCCCCAGCCAATTTGCCCAATAATATGCCAGTCTTATTTGCCATGTAATATGCCCCAGCCAATTTGCCCAATAATATGCCAATGTTTTTTGCCCCCCCCCCCCCCCCCCTTACCTTTTCCCCTGGTGGCTAGTGGCAGGACTTCCCTGGTGGCTAGTGGCAGGAGGACTTCCCTGGTGGCAGGCAGCATGGTCCCTCCATGCTGCCTGTTCGGCCTCCCGGCGGTTGTGCCGACAGGTCACGTGATCGGCGCGCGTCTGACGTCAGAGCGCCGATCACGTGACTGTCGGCACTTCCGTGTCAGACTGCACAGGGAGCCGAACAGGCAGCACGGAGGTTTCTCTGTGCTGCCTGTTCGGCTCCCCGTGCAGCTTTGCAGGCAGAGCGGAGGTGAGAGGGGATCTTCCGATCCCTTCTCAGTCTCTGCCTGCAAGCGCGTTTTTTTTTTTTTAAACACTGGCCCAGCGGCCGTGTTTTACATAGCTTAGGGCGGCCTGGGGGGCAATTGCCACCCTGCCCCCCGGCCCAGCCCGCCCCTGCATCTCTTCAGGAGCATGTATCATCCCCCATAAATTTCTACATGGAAGATTTTAACTCATTTTGGTTCTTTTCCAGGAGGACTTTGGTTATAGCGGAAATAGCCGAAATCCTCCGATAGAAGTCAATAGTAGGATTTCAGGTACTGCAAAAATAGCCAAATAAAGTAAATTAATAAAATGTCATAAATATTTTTTTTTTTTATGCTTATATTAATTTTATATATATTATAATCTATAACATTAATATATTATTCATATTTATTGTTTTGTTTTATTTCTATATACAATAGTGTTTCTTTGCCAGTTTGCCAGCTATAGCTGAATTTGCTGCTATTACGGGGACTCTTTTTGAGTTTGATACCCAACCAAGACAGACCTGGCTGCCTGTTTCCCAGCATGGCAGCTGCCGGTCAAAAGTACATGCCAAACATTTTTTTCACTGGTTGTTCTATGTCAGAAACACAAGTGGAAAATAAAGTTTAGTTGTCCTTTAAGGAAGATTTATTAATCTTCTTAGCCAGCCCAAAGCTGCTCTTTAGAAGAAGGTGATTTGCTGGCTGATGAGAGTTCTAAGGAACCCCTCTCCAAGTTATAAAGGTAGGCAATTATGAGTGGTGAGGAGGTATTCAGGGATTATTTTGCTCCCCCTCTGGAAAAAAAATTGCTCTGCTTTACAAACATCTGCCATAAAAAAATGGAGCCAGTGAACATGTAGCAAATAAATTTGTTACTGAACAACAACCGTTAATACAGTCAGTCAAACCAGTACAATAATTAAAAATGGCTGGCAAGTTATTACAACTTTAGGATGGTCCATATTTATCAACACAAAACAGTTTGCTGGCAAAGTGATGCATTTGGAACAATCATAATAGAACATTTCTTGTAATTTTGCACCCATAGCATTAGAATATTGAAATGTACATTGTACTTTTCTTTTACTGAGAGTTGACACTGTTATGAAAATGTCTATTAAATATAAAATTGAACACTACTTCCCTTTATTAAATGTAGTTTGTGAATTTTCCTCTAGAGGTCAGTATAGATTAATATGTTGTTGATATGTTTAGAGAAACATTTGAAACGTGATTATCCAAACATGCTTCAAACTGAATAAATATATTGCTTTCCTGCTGCAGGTAAGGTATGCAACAAAACAATATTGGCTAAGCCCATGGTATACCCCAAACTATGACAGTTTAGCTTGGTATAATAAAACAAAGGTTACAGCTGGATCCAGGGCTTGCCCAAGACATTGTGCTGCCTGGGGCGAAAAACAAAATGCTGCCCGCTCCCAAAACAAAATCCCACATTCATGATAATTCCTAACTAAACTAAAATTAAACTTATCTGGAAGTGATAATTTAATGCAAGAGCACCTTTCTATATGCAAAATTATATGGCGCAAGTATTGGCATGCCATGATTAAAATGTGTACCCTAAATGTTAGAGCATTTCAACTTAATGTACAATATTTGAGTCAGGTTATAGGTGAGTGGTCACATATTATGTTTTGGGGAATTGCATATTCCAATTTCATAATAATGTTTGTTTTACCATTTCTTTCTTTTCACCTTGTGGTTGAGCTCTTAGAACAAAACTATTTATTTTTATATGCCCACTAAAGCACTTCTTATATACATAATAATATTTTGTTTTCAAAGAGCTCACCCATAAGGTGGAAAGAGAATCATAGTAAAACATTATTATGATAATAGGCTGTGCAATTCCCATAAAACATAATGTTACCAGTGACCAAGAACAAAATCCAGATAGATATAGTCAGTTTCAGATAAGTTAACCCCTGGATTGCTTAACATATGTAGGCAGTGTCAGAGGAGTTAACCCCTTGGTGGCTAGACAGATATAGGAATTATCAGAGGAGTTAACCCCTTGGGTGGTTAGACAGATCTAGGTAGTGTCAGAGGAGTTAACCCCTTGGGTGGCTAGTCAGATAGAGGCAGTGTCAGAGGAGTTAACCCCTTGGGTGGCTAGATAGATATACACAGTGTCAGAGGAGTTAACCCCTTGGTTGGCTAGACAGATATATACAGTGTCAGAGGAGTTAACCCCTTGGGTAGCTAGACAGATATAGGCAGTGTCAGAGGAGATAACCCCTTGGGAGGCTAGGCAGATATATACAGTGTCAGAGGAGTTAACCCCTTGGGTAGCTAGACAGAAATAGGCAGTATCAGAGGAGTTAACCAATTTATCTACACACTCACTCACGCACATACACAGACAGTATGTCACTCACACTGACACACCCACATTCTCACTCACACGGACATACACATACACACACTCACACTGACATACACACACATTCTCACTTACACTGACAAATACCCACACATTGACATACACACACTCTCACTCACACTGACATACACACACTCACTCACTCACACTGACACACACACATTGTCAGTTTTTAACTTACCTGGTCCAGGCATCTCTGTGCTTTGAGCTCCTCGTGTGAAGGAGGGACTGAGCCAATCACGGATGGCTTCTGAACTCTCAGCCAATCAGGAGAGTTGAGAAGTCTCCCCTGATTGCCTGAGACTTCCTTCTATCAAGCTCCCCCGTACACAGGAGAGAAAGAAAAAGAAAAAGACCGCTGCATGGAGCAGCAAAGTACCTCTGCCAGGGTGCCGCCTGGGGCAGCTACCCACTCTGCCCCATTAAAGGGCCAGCCCTGGTTGGACTGTTCATATGGTTTATCATGCCAGTAATTATCATGAAAATGTGTATATTGTGAATTGATTCTTTAATTCTATTAGCTGCAGTTTTAGAAATTAAAAGAAAAATAATTTATTTTTGGTTGTTTCACAATTGAAAGTATAATTATTTAATGCATTAGTGGATTTACACTAATATATCAAATAATTAAGGAACATCATCCCATTTTAGTGCTTGACTCATTTTGATAAATATGCCTCATAATAGCAATCATATGGATTACCTTTCCTCAGTTAACATAGTTTCCATGCACACAAATTAAAATTGGTCTTACGAGAACGGTTAATTTTAGAATTTTTAATAATGTTTGACTAATGACTTCTAAGTTCTCTTTGTGTAAAGGACTGTTGGTAAAAAATGAAGTTATGTAAACGAGCAGACATCCTCCGATTCTGCCCGATGTCACAAAAATTGCGGTAGTGCATACCTGCATCTACTATCAGGTAGAGATGGTATGACCTTTGTGATCTGAAAAGCTTTACAACTTGAGTGGTTCCTTTGAAGCTGGAACTGATGTTACAAGGTGTGAAATGTTACACTGAGTTAGTTGCCAGCAAGTCTATACAGATATATATCTGTATCCAGTCATAGATAGTAGGTTCTTTTGATATGTTAAGTGGCCCTTACCAGTTAGAAGTCTTGTCCTGCAAAAGTCATCTCCCAAAAATGCATTAATAACTCCCAGATTTTAATTTTGTGAATATTTAGACAGGGAATTGTCTGGGGAGAAGGGCAGAGAGACAGCATTGGGCAAGTCTGGGGGGACGGGGAGAGGCAACATTGGGTAAGTCTGGGCAGGGGGAGGCAGCATTGGTTAAGTATGGGGGAGGCAGAATTGGCTAATGCTGGGTGGGGTAGGGGCAACATTGGCTAAGTATGGTGGGCCGATTGCTGTGGGGGTGATGCATCGGCTACATCTGGGGGAAGATGGGCAAATAAAAGACATGCATTTTTTCTATCATCATATTTATTAAATATGAAAAAGCAATTTACATGTGAATGTATACAAGTTAAAAAAAAAATACCTATAGGGAAGTCTTATATTCAGGATTTTAAAAAAAAAAATTCAAAGTTTGGGGGGTTGTCTGATAATCAGGGTCATCTTATATTCGAGCAAATAAGGTAAACGTCATTATACAAGAAACTTGTGCAGGCCAAATTTATACACAAAAAGAAACACTTTAAAAAAAAAAAAAAAAAGAATATATAACCATAAACATGTATAATAAATAAACTCTATATCTTTGAATGTAGTATTTAACAGTTGCTTAAAGACAATATTTTTGTTTTTTAAAACTTACACATTTTTATTACATTTTTCCAAAAAAGAGTGGTACAGAAAGAAAAAAGGAAGGGAATTGTAAGCATTTTCACAATCTGTCATAATTCACAGGTTTAGTAATGATTTGTTCCATTTTGGTTTGGTGATTTTTAGTGTTGAGATTAGTGTTGAGCGAACCAGAACCGCACTGTTCGGGTTCGTACCGAACATTATGGTTTTTGGACCCCGGACCCGAACACGGACATTTCACTGTATGTTTGGGTTGGAGTTCGGGATTCGGCGATTTAATGGCGCGTTTTGAAAGGCTGCAGGGCAGCCAATCAACAAGTGTTTCACTTGTTTGCCCTTAGAAGCCATCACAGCCATGCCTACTAATGGCATGGCTGCGATTGGCCAGTGCAGCATAAGACGAGGTTTTTTCAGAGCAAATGCTCTGAAAAATACCCCTCATCTTTCATTCGAGGTCGTTTTATAATCTGAGGTCAGACTATAAGACTGGGATCCAGGTCCTCCGCAGAGCTGCAAGGGACCTGGATCCCCTTCTCTAACAGCAGGGAAATGTCTGCGCGATGAGCGCAGACCTCCCCTGCTGCCACCAGGCATGACCCCCGGGACTTCTATGATGAAGCCGGGTCCTTCCGGCTTCATCATAAAAGTCCCGGCGGTCGTGCCGGGCGGCAGCAGGGGAGGTCTGCGCTCATTGCGCAGACGTCCTCCGCTGCCCCGCTAGCCACCAGGAGAATCGGGCAGCTGGGGGATGTAAGCATAATAGACGGAGGTGTCGGGCAGCATGGAGGATGTCTGCACGTATCGTGCAGACATCCCCCAGCTGCCCCCACTAGCCACCAGGGAAAGAAACAAGGTGAGGGGGAGGGAGGGAGGGGGGGGGAGAACCACAGAACAGAGACAGGGGGGGAAGGAAGGAGACACACACAGACAAGGGGAGGGAGGGGGGGAGACACACACAGACAAGGGGAGGGGGGAGACACACACAGACAAGGGGAGGGAGGGGTGAGACACACATAGACAAGGGGAGGGAGGGGTGAGACACACATAGACAAGGGGAGGGAGGGGGGGAGATACACACAGACAAGGAGAGGGAGGGGGGAGACACAGACAAGGGGAGGAAGGGGAAGAGAGAAAAGGGGAGGGGGGATAGAGAGAGACAAGGGGGGATAGAGAGAGACAAGGGGGGGGATAGAGAGAGACAAAGGGAGGTGGAAGACAGACAAGGGGAGGGGCAGGAGAATCGGGCAGCTGGTTGATGTAAGCATAATAGACGGAGGTGTAGGGCAGCATGGAGGATGTCTGCACGTATCGTGCAGACATCCCCCAGCTGCCCCCACTAGCCACCAGGGAAAGAAACAAGGTGAGGGGGAGAGAGGGAGGGGGGGAGAACCACAGAGACAGGGGGGGAAGGAAGGAGACACACACAGACAAGGGGAGGGAGGGGGGGAGACACACACAGACAAGGGGAGGGGGGAGACACACACAGACAAGGGGAGGGAGGGGTGAGACACACTTAGACAAGGGGAGGGAGGGGGGAGACACACACAGACAAGGAGAGGGAGGGGGGAGACACAGACAAGGGGAGGAAGGGGGAAGAGAGAAAAGGGGAGGAAGGGGGAAGAGAGAAAAGGGGAGGGGGGATAGAGAGAGACAAGGGGGGGATAGAGAGAGACAAAGGGAGGGGGAAGACAGACAAGGGGAGGGGGAAGAGACGAGGGAGGTGGAGAGAGAGAGAGAAGTTTGGGAGGTATGGGAGAGAGAGAGACAACTCTGGGGGGGGGGAGAGAGACAGCTGGGGGAGGGGGAGAGAGGCCGCATTGGCACATAAAAGGAAATAAAAACAAGAAATGCATTTGTATAATATCAATTTTTTATTAAATATTAAAAAGCAATTTACATATATACAAGTTAAACTTTTTTTTCCTATAGGGTAGTCTTATATTCAGGCTTTTAGTTTTTTTCCTAAAGGAATATACAAAGTTGGGGGGGTCGTCTTATTATCAGGGTAGTCTTATAATCGAGCAAATACGGTATAAGCTGGAGTTACGGACACGCACATGAGCTCTTCTTAGTGTAGGGAGAGGATGCTGCAGTTGTGAGGGACAGATTTAAAAAAATTCTGCTGTTGAATCTGCAAACTACAGCGATTATTGAAACTACAGCGATTATTCAAATTACAGTGATTATTTTAGTGGGTGCTATACTACATATTTGTACCCTGCCCTGAGCACAGTGCCACAGAGAGTGCAGTGCACTTGCAACTGCATGTGTGCCAGGCACATGACTTTAATCCTGTTCTGTTAGCTCAGTGGGCAACATCTAGGCATTAAAATACTGCAATTTGTTGGTGTTAAATATTACATTTGCGTCCTGCACTTCATATCTGAGAGTCAAATAGAACCGTCAAATACTGTGCTTACAGCGCATTTTGAAAAATTCTAATTGTTTTGGGTGCTAAATAGTACATTTGCGTCTTTGCGGTGCACTTCATATCTGAGAGTCAACTAGAACAGTCCAATACTGTGCTTACAGCGCACTTTGAAAAATTCTTATTGTTTTGGGTGCTAAATAGCACATTTGCGTCTTGCACTTCATATCTGAGAGTCAAATAGAACCGTCAAATACTGTGCTTACAGCGCATTTTGAAAAATTCTAATTGTTTTGGGTGCTAAATAGTACATTTGCGTCTTGCGGTGCACTTCATATCTGAGAGTCAAATAGAACAGTCCAATACTTTGCTTACAGCGTACTTTCAAAAATTATAATTGTTGTGCTTAATAGTACATGTATGTCTTGCGGTGCATTTTTTGCAGTCCAATAAACAAAAAAAATACAAATAAAAAACAGTGTTGGCTACCTCCTCCTCCTCCTCCAGCGCCGCTTCCACCTACACCGCCACGGTCACCGCCTCCTCAACCTATGGATCACTTAGTATAAACTGAAAGAGAATACCCTGCACTCCAACCCTCTCTCAAATGGATAATTCTGTTGATCCTCCTGGCAGCCATGCTTTAGATTTAGATTTATGTTCTTCCAAAGCTAAAATCAAAGATTCCATCTAGTGCTATTTTATGGCTCAGCTGTATTTGTAATTTGTATGTATTTTATGTTATTTTAAGTTATTTCCCTATCCACATTTGCTTGCAGAGCACTTGTCCTACTCTTACCCACATTTTACTTCCTTTTGCAGCCCTCTAGCCCTTTCCATTACTTTTTTAGAGCCATTTTAGTGGCCAAAAGTTCATGTCCCCATTGACTTCTATGGGGTTTGGGTTCGGGGTCAAGTTCGGGGTCAAGTTAGAGCACGGACCCGGACATTTTTTCGAAGTTCGGTCGAACCTGCCGAATCCGAACATCCATCCGCTCAACTCTAGTTGAGATCTTTTTCTCAGGCCTCCATACAGTTTATCTAGGATATTATGTGAATTAAGAATTTGATAACATATGGTCTGGGTGCGATGACGTAGGACGGAGTGACGTTACGTGCACGAGTTTCGGCTGGTGGTGTGGCTGGATGCGGTGTGGACATTCTGCCCTGAGTTGATGTGAATCGTCTCCCGAGATAAAAATAAAACCTTTGGCCCTTCTAACTCAGCGTGGCCTGAAACGGACAGTTACCGGCTACTGCCCGTATGACGAGGGCAAAGAATTCGGGAAGCTACGGCACCAAGAGGCAGATAAGTAAAGCTGTTCAGAACCCCCCTTGTTTCTTCTTACCTCTCCTCTATCAGGCTGCCTGTGATTTCTGTGCGTGCTACAAGGTTGTCAGTGCTTCCTAACATTCTGGATGAGTGAGTGACACACAGTGATACAGGGTGGACATTCTACAGACTCTCACAGTACCCTCTCCTCTATCTTTCACTAATAAATGCGACTTTTGGAATGCGACTGTCGGACTTAGAAAACCCCTGATTAACTAGCTGTCTGACGCTGTTCTATTGACTAATTGTGGGACAATCTCAGCATCTATCTCTTTATCGGGGAGTAAAGTGATTGGTCTGACATAAGTAACCAGGCAGGAGAGAAGTTTTGGATAAGAAATTAAGCGGGGGGGGGGGGGTGAGGAGGGGAGGAGAGGAAAGAGAAAGAGAAAGGAAGGGGTGAAAATAATATTAAAAGGAAAACAAAAATACCTGGCTTCACTGATCAGTCTTAGTTTCTGAATTACTGATTAAAAAGGGAACCTCAAGAATAAAATGGCCCCTAAAAAAGACAAAATCCAGGAACAAGAGAAGACGGATAAAGCTAAGGCTACTAACTTCTTTAACTCCCCAAAAATGCAGATTAACACGCTAAAACCTCACAGAACCTCAATGTCGCCCAGCAGAGACGTACAGCCATCACTTGCACAGACAAGTAGACCAATGTCGCAAGAGAGTCTGGAATCTGCATTAGAGGATCTGTATATAAAAATCAGGAATGATTTTAAAAGCAACATTGCTGAAGTAAAGGCAGAGGTCTCTGAAATTAAGGGACAGCTGCTGGAACAAAATAAAAAGTGGGAGGAAGCACAACAAGAGATTAAATCTCTATACACGCAAAATAATATTCTGAAAAACCATCTTAAAAATATGGAACTTAAGATCTCCGAAATTGAAGATAGATCACGCCTAAATAATATCAGGATAAAAGGGATCTCGGAAGACGAGACAACAGACCAATTGAATGGCTACTTAATGGAATATATGGCACAATATATATCTCCACAGTAAATGGGCCAAACTCCATTGGAAAGATGGTACAGAATCCGTAGACCAGCGAATATCAACAACCTGGAGCCTAGAGATGTGATCGTTAGATTCATTAACGGCAATGTGAAAGATTTGCTTATGCAAAGAGTAAGATATACAAAAACGAACAATGAGAAATTTCAGCATATAGCTGTATATCCGGACTTATCTTTAATAACCAGAAATAATAGGAAGAAGTTCAGGGATTTGACACAACTTCTCAGAGCCGAAAAAGTGCCATACAGATGGGGTTTCCCTACGAAACTTCTGATCACCCAAAATGGGAAGACAACAATAATCAATGATCCCACAGCGGATTTGTACAAATTGGGGATATTAGTAAACTGATGACAGAATTTGAAGGAAGGACGGGGGAGTGGGGGTGACAGTGAGTGGTTTCTGTGTTTTTGTTTTTTTTCGTTTTTGCTTTGGGGGGGGGGGCAACTGGAGTTAAAGGATCTAAAACTATATAATAAGCTAGGGGGGTAAGGTTACTCCAATTGAGATAATAATCTGCACCCTGAATTTTATGGGGTTAGATACATGCTGATACACAATGTTTTGGGGTTTTTTCTCTCTTTTTTTGTTGGGGAAGACACGAGTAGTCATAAATAGTTAAACACTGCTTTTTAAAATAAAAATAACACAAATAGAAATGGTAATAGACTAGCTGGAATAAAATAAATTTTATTAAATAAAACGCAAAGGATATATTAGAATTGGAATCACTAATAAAGAGGAATAGTCTTGATAGCACATAGATGGGAGAGGGGGGAGGAGGGAGGGAGGAGGGAGGAAAGGGATATAAAAGTAAGATACACAACACATTAAGAGGGGGAGGGAGGGAAAGAAGAGAGGGGGTTAAAAGGGACATGTAATTAAAGAGTAAGAAAGACATTATACACCGGAAAAAAGTAGATAAGTAATATATATAGGATCACATACCTAGAGGAGAGAGGGGAAAGGGGAATGGAGGGCACTAAACACGTTCCGAGTGATTACACACGATAGGAGGTTAATACTATCATTGTTATTACTACTGCTCACATCTGAGAATAAGTAATACGTTAAAGGAAAGACAGAAGAAGTACCTAGTAACGGTTAAAAACCTCTACATTAAAGCAATAGACAGGAATCTTTAACGTTATAACAAGTAGCAGAACGCCCCAGTTGAAGTATCGGAACCTAAATCACTAAATAAAGTATTAGCTGAAAGAGAGTAGGAAATTTACCTTAGGGAGGTAGGGGGGAAAAGATAGAGACAGAAAGAGGAAAGGAAAGGGATCCCATCTAGGAGGAGATAAGTGGAATGTATGGGAGGCTGAAATGGGATGTTAAAACATAACTCTGCTCCGTAGATACGAAAACGGAATCAGAAAACTCAGCCCTATGGTAAACTTCAGTTTTTATAATGCTAATGAAAGGTCGAAGACCAAAACTGTCTGTCAGCGAATACATGATGTTTGACGCTTTGCCTCTCCCCCCCCCCTTTTTTTTTTTCTCTCTCTCTTCCTTCTTCTTCTCTCCGCCACTCCGTCCACACTCGCCTTACACTCATCATTCTTCCACATAGCACTGAAAAAAGGGACAGGGACAATGGGAAGTCGAAACACTGTTCCCGGTATATAGGCTAACCAAGACCCATCAACGGTCTAATAAGGACACAGTTATTTACAGTTACCCAGAAGTGGGGGGTCTGGGGGAAAGGGCAGGAGGAATTTTTTAATTTTTTTTTTCTCTCTTTTTTTTTCTTATCTTTTTCTCTCCTTTCTGTTTTGTTGTTTTTTCATCCTCGCACCCTCATTATTCCTAATATTCTCATTATCTTCACTATTAATAAATTATAATTGGAGAGGCAGAATGCCCCCCGTGTGGAGCCCACCACCAACCCGCTCGTCAGTAAATGTTTTGGGGTTTTTTCTCTCTTTTTTTGTTGGGGAAGACACGAGTAGTCATAAATAGTTAAACACTGCTTTTTAAAATAAAAATAACACAAATAGAAATGGTAATAGACTAGCTGGAATAAAATAACATAGTAGACAAAACGCAAAGGATATATTAGAATTGGAATCACTAATAAAGTGATTCCCTATTTCCTATTTCTCTCTTGAACACGGATATAAAAATCTTTTCAGGAATTTTGGCAAATAGATTAAAAGAAGTGATACCCAGCCTGATCCATTCGGATCAGACGGGATTTATTAAGGGAAGAAATGGAGGGGATAATGTACGTAAATTACTCCACATTGTGGATATGGTGAATGAGGAATCGGGCCCTATGGCCTTTGTTGCTCTGGACGCGGAGAAGGCCTTCGACAGAGTAGGGTGGAGTTATCTGTCGGGGGCCTTGTCCGCGTTTGGATTCGAAGGCCCCATACTGAGACTAATTTTAAGCCTGTATACAACCCCTTCGGCTAGGGTGATGGGAAAGGGCTTTAATTCTGATTGGTTCGACATAAGAAATGGGACCAGGCAAGGATGCCCCCTGGCTCCCATCCTCTATGTCCTCTCCAGAGAGCCATTAGCAGCTTATATTAGGCAATCTGTGTTGGTAACGGGAGTCGCATTGGCAGGGGAAGAATTTAAAATCACCATGTATGCAGACGATATCATACTTACCCTATCTAATCCAATCAAATCATTGCCAGTGGCAATGGAATTGATCTCGGACTATGGAAAGTTTTCGGGGTATAAAATTAACATAAAGAAAACCCAAATAATACATAAAAATATTAAGGAAGAACAACTGACGCAACTTTGTAGAGATTTCGATTGTAAGTGGGGGGAAAAAGAAATTACTTACCTTGGGGTAAAACTCAGCCTTTTATGGGAAAACATTATAGATATTAATTATGAGCATTTAATTAGGGAGTTGAAGCATACAATTACGAGATGGAGGAATCTACACCTCTCTATGATGGGGAAAATTAATGCAATAAGATCGTATTTAATGCCCAAATTAGAATATCTGATGAGAACAATTGCACTTCAAATACCCAGGACTGTTTTGAAGGAATTTCACAACTTATTCTATAATTTTGTATGGGGAACAAAGAAATCTAGGATTTCCATGAGAAATCTAACATACAATCTAAGAGAGGGAGGAACTTCGTTCCCTGACATATATAGAACATATGACTCCATCATGACGTCCCATATGCTGTCCTGGAACTCCAAAACAGCCGATACATGCGCCTGGTACAAATATGAAAAACATCTCCTAGGACATAGAACCCCACTATATTTACTCTGGGCGGATAAACCTACTTTTCAGAAATTGAAATTAGTTAACAGGCTTATAAAGGGATTATATCAATCACTAGGGAAAATCAGGAAGAAATATGAAGCAGGTAATTTATTTACACCAGATACACCTCTGGAAGCTCTAGATTTATACTTGGAGAACATTAATTACACTCCCTGGAACCAGGCCTCAATAACAAAATTGGGAGACCTTCATAAGGACGCAGATCTGATCCCATTTAATGTTTTAAAGGAAAAAAACAAAATTAACGATAGCGAATTCCTGACATACTTTAAGCTACAAAGTTTCCTTAGAAACCGATATTATAAGGAACCGAATAATTTAGATATAATTTTTCAAACTGCAGACCACACTAAGATAATCTCAAAAGTCAATAAGGTTCTCTATACTTCAGAAAATAGAGGCAAACTAGGAGGAGTAGAAAAATGGGAAAAAGAATTAAGGGTTGAAATACCTCTGGAAAAATGGGAAAATGCCTTTAGAATGACTAGAAGGGCCTTGCATGGAATTAACCTGCAGGAAACTTACCTTAAAGTGTTACACAGATGGTACTTAGTCCCGGAGAGGACAGCTAAGTTCCAACCTACATCCTCAGATATGTGTTGGAGATGTGGGAAAGAGACTGGTACTCAAGCCCATATATGGTGGTGTTGCGAGAAACTTACCCCAATTAAGATCAAAATGGGGGAAATAATAGGGAAATTAATTCATACAAAGTTAGTGATATCACCTCAAATGTTTCTATTTCATGTGGATCTTCTCTCTACTAAACCAGCTATTAGAACCCTTATAATACACATACTAGCTGCAATAAAACTATGTATTGCAAAAGGATGGAAAATACCTCAAGGTCCTAAATGGACAGATATAGTGGCACAGATAAACCACCAGAGATACATGGAAAAAGCAATCTTTACAAATATGATTCTGAAAATACAATATGAGGAAATTTGGGCACCCTGGGCGACTTTAACAGATCGAGAGTAGTTCCTCGAGCCCCTGCCCCCCCCCCCCCCCCTGAAAACCCCACAGGCCCCTAATGAATGGTATGTGGTATGAATGAAGAATGGAACAACTGTATGCACCTACATCTCTATAAAGATTTTGCAACAACACATATGAGGATAAATATATCATCAATATCAACACTTAGGCAATAAGAGAAAGAGGAGAACAGCAGTGATTCATTCCTTATTTAGTAGCATGGAATATGCTTTCTGTACAATTTCCCATTATTAAATCCCTTTTTATTTATTTACTTATTCTCGCTTCTTTCCTCCCTCCACCCCCTTTCTCCCAAACCCACTCAACAGTGGGGGAACATGTGGGGGGGGACACCAAATAGGAAACACACTGGTATGGCATATTGGGGGGGGGGGGGGAGAGGAGGGAGTAGGAGTGAGAGAAACTGTCTAATTCAACATGTTTTTTTTGTTTTTGTTTTTTTGGCTGCTGTTTTTTTTCTCTCTCTTTTCTTTGCTCTCCCCTTCTTTCATCCTTTAGGGAATCAAATATACAATCAGAGATGCCAGCTCCATGATGGGACACAGCTGGGCAAACATACTTTATAATAACCATGTTTCAGTTAGTTATTGCATGTCTAGGTCCTGCACACTGCGGTTTAATAACAAGGGATACTGCCCGTAGAATAATGCCTAATGCACAGAAAATTTTAATGACAACATGAAACTATGTCCACATATAAGTGATATTTTTATATATGTATGATGGGTTTTTTTTGGTTTGTTTTTTTTTCGTGTTTTTTTTTCATTTTGTTATCTTGAAAGAGAATGATAATTCTTAATAAAGCCGTTGAAGACTAAGAGGGAAGGGAGGGGGGGGGGAAGCGCAAGGATGATCTGAGAGAACACACAGCAGCAGAAAAGACAAAAAAATCTGTTATAAGTGCAGTAAGATCTGAGCGCGGGGGAAGAAAAAGAAAAAAAAAAAAAAAAAGAATTTGATAACATATTGAAAGAGCTTTTCTAGTTTTGTTAGCCTGGATACATAACTTAACCAGTGTGGATATGGCAGGCGATGTGTTAGATATAAAGCTGTTTGATGTCTGCAAGAAATGTTGGGCTTGAAGGTACTTATAAAAAATCTTCTTTACCAATGTCAAATTGTGATTGAAGGTCCGAGAACTGTAATAAACGGCCATTAGGAGCTAGATTTTGTAATGATTTTATTCCTTTTTCTGACCATTAAAGAAAATTAGAATCCAGAATTGACAATTCCAGTGTTCTAATCGGGGTTGCCAAAGAAGGTTTTAGAAGTTTTGGGCGCATTTTAGAATAATATTTCCAAATCCTAACTGAAAGTTTGGTACATTGTTGGAGTTGTGCGAAAACTTTATGAGAGATTGTGTTTGACCAAAGAGGATCACTAACTCTATAGGGTGCCAAATATGCATCCTCTAGATCAACCCAGGCTACCGTCCCTTGGGCTGAGTGGAATAGGGTTGATTGGGCCATTATTGCTGCTCTATAATAGTTTTGTAGGTTAGAGATGCCAAGACCTCCATTTTTCTTACGTAAGTAGAGTCATTTATTTTCCAACCGGGATTTCCATTGACCGTGTATAAACCCCAATATATATGTTTGCCTTTCTATGAAGGCAAAATCTCTATAGGTAGTGTCCTAAATATGTACAGAAGCTTAGGGAGGATGGACATTTTTATTGCTGCAATTCTGCCAAGCCATGACAAATGATTGGGGATCCATGAATTGATTTCTAGCTTCAGCCATGTGTCTAGAAGGTTATATTTAAGTAATTGATCTGGGGCAGCTGTCAATGATATTCTTAGATAAGAGATTTCCAGATTAGAGATTTCCATTAAAAATTATATTTTAACTTAAGAGTTCTGGTGAGATTTTCTGGACAGTGCAGCGATAGTGCTTGATTTTTAGCTTGATTGATCTTATGGTATTAGACTAAACTATACTCTTGTAAGATGGACATTAAGTGGGGTAACGAATCAGACGGATTGGAGAGGGAAATAATACGGTTGTGTGCAAATAATCCTAACTTAATACTGGAGTTTTTTAAAGTTTGGTAGCCTGTAATGTTGGGATTTTTTATTATGGAGATTGCTAAGGGTTCAAGGGCCAGTACATACAACAAGGATGATAGGGGGCACCCCTGTCTTGATCCATTAGTAATGGAAAATGTGTTAGATAGAAATCCTGCATATTGAGTTCTCAGTGAGGGATTGGAGTAAAGGGCCATGATTGCATCTATATATTCCAGTGGCATATTAAATCTATGTTAAGTGGCTCCTAAATATCCCCAGTGTAAGCTATCAAAAGCTTTTTCAGCATCGAGGGCAAGCAGAAGGCAGGGAGATCTGGTGATTGATGATTGATGAATCAGATTTACAAAATTCCCACTATTGTCTTCCCCCTGTCTGTCCCTGACAAACCCAACCTGGTCATAATGTGGCAGATTTGGTAGAATTGATTGGAGTCTTGTGGCTAATATTTTTGCATACATTTTGATAACCGTGTTTAAAAGTGAAATGGTGTAGAAATTTTGCCAGAAACAAGGAGGTTTGCCTGGTTTTGGCAGTGTGGAAATGTGTGCCATGAGCATATCTTGGGGGAAGGATTTACTGGTTTTACTGAGTTAAAGAGCACAGTTAGGTGTAGGATAAGGATGTCTATGAATGTCTGATAATAAAGGTTAGAAAAGGGTCAGGACCTGGGCCATGATGGGCCCTGATGGGAGACATCCAAAGTTATTAAAAAAACTTAGTAGTGTACTAGCAAAACCATTACCAGATTTATTTAACCAATCATTGTTAACAGGAGTAGTCCCAGAAGAACTGAAATTAGCAAATGATGTGCCCATTCACAAGAAAGGTAGCAGGCAGGAGGTGGGCAACTATAGACCAGTAAGTCTTACTTCCATAGTGGGGAAAATAATGGAAACCCTGTTAAAGAATAGGATTGTTGAACAATCTAAAATGGATTTCAAGATCAGAGACAACATGGGTTTATTTCAGGGAGATCATGGCAAACTAATCTTATTGATTTTTTTAATTTGGTGACTAGAATAATTGATCAGGGTGGTGCAGTAGACATTGCTTACCTTGATTTCCGTAAGGATTTTGACACCGTCACACATAGAAGGCTTATCAATAAAGTGAAATCTTTAAGTTTGTATTTCAATATTGTTGAATGGATTAGACAATGGCCGAGTGACAGGCAACAGAGGGTTGTAGTCAATGGAGTATATTCGATGCAAGGACTTGGACCCATTCTCTTTATTATTTTTATTAGTGATATTGCAGAAGGTCTTGTTGGTAAAGTATGTCTTTTTGCTGATGATACACAGATTTGCATCAGGGTTGATGTTCATGGAGGGAGAAGCCAAATTACCTATATCTAAACTAGAAAAATGGTCAGAGCTGTGGCAATTGACATTTAATGTGGACAAGTGCAAGATTATGCACCTTGGGCATAAAAACCCCAAAGCAGAATATAGAATATTTGGTACAGTACTCAACATCTGAGGAAAGGGATTTAGGAGTAATAATTTCAAAGGACTTAAAGGTAGGCAGGCAATGTAATAGACAAAAAAAGAGATGAAAAATGTGCTAGTATCGCCACAGTAAAGACATGCACACTTCAAAAGCAACAAAAGGGAAAATTCAGATACAAAGCACCCAAAAATAGATACACTGTAATAGTTGAATACATAGATACACTGTAGTAGTTCAATAAATGGAAAATGAATAGATAATCTGTAAATTGTTGCTAAAAAGAGCTCAATATAAATACGTCTTTTAGATCACTTGACGGTCTTCATATAGAAGCGAAGTGAATAACACTGACAGTATCTTGCAGTTAGATCTTCTCCCTAAAAGTGAGAGAAGACAACACCGTAGTGTGTACCGAAGAGATAGCGCTACATGCGCACACTTTAATAATAAAACTTACAGGAAACAGAATAAAAATCTGCACATCAGAGAATCGAAAGAGCAGGTAATAACAGAGAGGTGTCTCTCATCCACGCTCACCACTGCCAAAACCCTTGCTGAGTTCGAATTTCACTGCCAGATGATACTGGATTTACCGAAAATAAGTCCCGCCCCGAATAGAGCAGCAGGAAATGCTAGCACAATGCTTGGTTGCATAGGGAGAGGTATTAACAGTAGAAAGAGGGAAGTGCTCATGCCATTGTACAGAGCACTGGTGAGACCTCACTTGGAGTATTGTACGCAGTACTGGAGACCGTATCTCCAGAAGGATATTGATACCGTATCTCCAAAAGGATATTGATACTTTTGAGAGAGTTCAGAGAAGGGCTACTGAACTGGTTCAATGAAAGGTTAAAGCATCTTAACATGTACAGCTGGGAGGAAAGACGTAACGGGGGGATATGATAGAAACATTTAAATACATAAATAGAATTGAATAAACACAGTAAAGAAGGAGAGTATATTTAATAGAAGAAAAACTACCACAACTAGAGGACATAGTCTTAAATTAGAGGGGCATAGATTTAAAAGTAATATCAGGAAATATTACTTTACTGAGAGGATAGTGGATGTATGGAAAAGCCTTCCAGCTGAAGTGGTAGAGGTAAACACAGTCAAGGATTTTAAGCACGCGTGGGATAGGCACAAGGCTATCCTAGATATTAGATAGGGAACTGGGGACTAATAAAAGTATTTATAACATTTGGTAGACTATATGGAATGGTTCTTATTTGCCGACACATTTCTATGTTTCTTTGACCTGTAGTTGAAATAGCTTTCTTCTTTCTCAGACGTCTAGCAAGAAGGCGGCCTTCCTTGTTACCATGGACATAGTATGTTTGTTTTTTTTTTTTTAAATTCTTTTATTTTTGAATTTTTCAAATTTTGTTTAGGGTATAAAACATACATATAAAAAATACATTAAACAGGAGTGGTTGTGCTCTATCGTAGACTTATCGTCTCATAACAAAAATAACAGGTACATTTACTAGCATCTGGTGTTTGTCACCTTATTCTTTTAGTTACTTTGAAGTTAGTTGAGGTGCAATAATTTACAGTATTTGCTAGAACAGAACAAAACATTTCCAAAATAATAAATAAGAATAAAAAATAAAAAAAAATAAAAATAAGAGAGGGGGGGGGGGGGGAGAACGGAAAAGAAGAAAGTCAGGGACTGGGGTATTAGGATGGGAAGTGGGTCATCCAAGGGGTCCAGAGCTTTTCAAATCTGTCGGGAGTGTCGTGTAAGTATGCGGTCAGTCTTTCCATGTCAATTACTTCTTTTACTAATATTATTACTGTGTCTAGGGATGGGACATGTGGGCGGTTCCAAATTTGGGTGATGGCCCTACGGGCCGCTAGAGCTATTCTGGCTATCAATTGGTTCTCTTTGGCAGTACATATTTCCGTTGGTTGGGATAAAAGAAAGACACACGGGTCCAGTGGGATTGGTTTGAGGAGGATCTTTGATATCAGATTCCGAACTTGTTTCCAGAAGGATTGAATCAGGGGGCATGACCACCACGTGTGGAAATAGGTGCCTAGTGATCCACATTTTTTCCAGCAGAGGGGAGAATGGGAGATATGCATTTTGGATAAGCGAGATGGGTATGTGTACCATCTCATGAGCGTCTTGTACGCTTGTTCTTTATGGGAAGTGCAGATTGAGATTTTTGATGTGGCTTCCCAGATGTCAGCCCATGCCTCTCTTTCGATGACCTGTCCTGTGTCTTTTTCCCATGCTGTGATATAAAGTAACTGGGGTCCTGGTGAGTTTAACATGAGTTCGTTGTACAGAGAAGAAATCAACTTTTTTTGCCGGGGAGAGTCCATGCAGGTTTTTTCAAACCACGTTGGTGTGGTTAGGGCCGCTTTGCGGACCGAGGGGGTGGAAGCATAATCTTTCAGTTGGATGTATCTGAAAAAATCTGAGGTTCTCAATTTGATTGTTTTGGTTAATTCGTCGAACGTTTTGAGTTTACCTTTTGAGAAGAGATCATATAATCGGGATATATCTCCTTGGTCAAAGGACTTGAAAATTATCGGGGTCATGCCAGGTGGAAAATCTCTATTTCTATATATTGGCGTTAGCGGAGAGTGCAGTGTAGTCAGAGAAAATTTGATGGAATATTTGTCCCATATCCTAAGCGAATTTTGTATAGTAGGACAAAGCGTTCGTAACATTGGTCTGTGTCTTTTGGGTGTCCATATGTATTGTGCCAATACGTCTGGCCGAAACAGATCGTTTTCAATGTCTACCCATTTTATTCGCGAGATGGGAGCGTGCCAGTTGGCGATCTGTGCGAGTTGAGCTGCTAAATAGTATTTGGTTAGTTCTGGTAATCCTAAGCCTCCTGCTTGCTTTGGTCTGTACATTGTGGCTCTGTTTAGACGTGCTTTTTTGCCTTGCCAGATAAATTTATCAATTAGTTGTTGTAGTTCTTTGAAGTCGGTTAGGCGTATTGGAATGGGTAACGCTTGAAACAGGTATAGGAGACGGGGAAGGACATTCATTTTGATGGTTGAGAGTCGGCCTAGCCATGAAATGTTGAGGGGTTGCCATCTTTTGAGATCAGACTTAATAAGTTGTATCAGGGGAAGATAATTCAATTCGTAAAGTTGTGAGTGAAGACCAGTCAGTTTGAGACCCAGATAAGTTAGAGGTTTGTCTGAGATAACCAAATCAAAATTAATTTGTAGTAGTTTCACAATATGGTGAGGGATATTGATGGGAAGGGATTCGGATTTGCTTGTGTTGACTTTAAATCCCGCTAATTCTGAAAAAATCTGTAGTTGTTGGAAAAAGTATGGTAGAGAGGTTTGGGGGTGTGTGAAAGACACCATAATATCATCTGCATATGCTGCCACTTTATATTGCTTTCCTGCCAGGGTGAGTCCCTGTATCTCCGAGCTCTGTCTAATAATATGTAAAAAAGGTTCCAATGAGAGAGCGAACAGTAACGGTGAGAGTGGACAGCCTTGTCTGGTGCCGTTATAATTCCGAAATGATAGAGGAGAGGCACCTGGAATACATATTGTGGAAGAGGGTTCGTGGTATAAGGCCGATAGGCAGTTTTGGAAATTTTGAGTGAATCCCATTTTTTCTATGGTGAGACGTAAAAAAGACCAATCCATACGGTCGAAAGCTTTTTCTGCGTCTAATGATAAAAATAATGTTTGTTTTTTGTTTTGTGACGCCATCCAAATTAGGTCAATCAGTCTCCTGGAGTTGTCTAGGGCTTGTCTGTTTGGGATAAAACCCACCTGGTCTGGGTCGACCAACTTAGGCATAAAATTATTCAGTCGGGAGGCCATTATTTTGGTGAAGAGCTTATAGTCGATATTTAACAGCGAGATTGGCCTGTAGCTGGTCGTGAGGTCTCTGGGTTTGCCCGGTTTATGGATCAGCGTCATGTTGGCTGTCTGCATGTCTTTTGTAAAATAACACCCATCTAATATTGCATTGTACATGGATAAGAGATGAGGAGTTAGTTCATTAGCAAAAAGTTTGTAGTAGAGGCCGGTAAAGCCGTCTGGTCCTGGAGTTTTATTGGGTTTGAGGGATTTAATGGCTTCTGTAATTTCTTCTATCTTGATGGGGCAGTCCATTATTTCAGCCTCTTCTGGTGAAAGTTTTGGTAGGGTTAGGTTCTTGAGATAGTTAGTAATGTTGCGTACATGAGTGGGGTTCAGAAGTGTCTTAGTCGGGGAGTGGTGGTATAGAGTCGAGTAGTATGAAAGAAATTCTGCTGTTATATCTTGTGGGTTAGTTGATATTACACCCTTGTTGGTTTGGATACTTGGAATCAATCTGGAAGCAGCTTGAGATTTTAGTAATGATGCCACAAGACGATCTGCTTTGTTCGCTTTCTCGTAGTACGTGCGTTTTGTGTATCGCAATGATTTGGCAGTGTCGGCTGTAATTAAAGACCGGAGTTTGGACCGTATTTCGGAAATTTTATTGGTTGTTATAGTAGTCGTGTCTGATTTATTTTTATTTTCCAGCTCGATAAGTTGAGCTTGAAGTTGTAGGGATGTAGCGATTTTGATTTTCTTGAGTTTTGTGCTTGTGCTGATCAGGAATCCTCTCAGGACCGTTTTGTGAGCTGCCCATATTGTTGCCGTGTCTGTCACAGAGTCTATATTGAGATTAAAGTATTCTGTTATTTGTTGTTTGATTGAGGCGACTACTTGGGGGTTGTGTAGTAGAGAATCGTTAAGTTTCCATGACCAATGTCTGGAGAAATCTGTTAAGGATAGCCTTATTGAAACGTCCGCATGGTCTGACCAAGTGATGTTGTGGATATCGGAGGTTGTAATCCAAGGGAGACATGCTTTAGAGATAAAAATGATGTCTATTCTTGAGTAACTCAGGTGGGGATGTGAAAAAAAGGTGTAGTCCCTAGTAGAAGGGTGTTGAAGCCTCCATATATCCAGTAAGTTGTGATCGGTGATGAATTGTAACAGATAAGTATCAGATGGATGTGGGTTCGTCGGCTTTTGCGGATTGGATCTATCCAGACTGGGAATTGTAGTCGCATTGAAATCGCCTCCTACCAGAAGCTTGTCCGTAGGATGGGAGGACAAAAAGTTGGACAGAGATGTCCAAAATAACTTGTCTGGGACCGCTGGGCCATATACATTCAGGATTGCTAATGAGTTACCGCCCAGCTGCCCCGATATAAATAGATAGCGGCCCGTAGGGTCAGAATAGGAATAAGTGGTCGTGAACGGGCAGGATCTATGAATCAGGATTGCCACTCCGTTTTTTTTCTGGGTGTGATTGGCTGTGTAACATGTGGGGTATTTACGGTCTTTCAGACTAGGGACTCTGTTCGATAGGAAATGGGTTTCCTGTATTAGGGCAATATCTGTGTGTTTGGAGTGCAAGTGACGAAGGAGTGATCTTCGTTTTTGTGGGGTGTTAAGTCCGTGTGCATTTATGGATAGTATATTCAAAGGAGTATGCATTTTGGGCGTCTGGGTTAAGGGGGATAAATAAATTTAAGAGGATATTATTGGAAAGGGAAGGGAGAAAGGAAAGGAAGAAAGAGAGAACGAAGAAGAAAGAAAGGGGAAAAAAAAAAAAAAGGGGGGGAGGGGAAACTCCGGGACCGGGCTTATTTAAGTTGCCGGTCACAATGAGGAGGGGGAAGTATTTGAACAGTACTCGCTAGAAAAAGGGTCTTGGTACAGTGATAAATATAAATGTATAATCAAAATAAAACAGAAAACAGAGCAATGTACTCAAAGACACAATTAAATCGCAAGTGCTTATAAACTAGAATAACACTACGCAATACCCATGAGCCGTGAGGCTAGAGTGTCGTGAACAAACAAGAAAAAAAATATTTACAGTTGTCACCTTAGATCTGAAAGGGCTCGAGTTCTTTCTATTGCTACCTCAGATGAACTTTGGTCCTTAATTGTTTCTTAGTTGGAATTGTTGATCGGATGCTAGGGGGAGTTGCTAGTTTTAAATTTCATAGAGAGAGTGCTACCGATAGACAGAGGGTTATTACATCAATGTCTATGTAATAATATATTCAATTATTTTTAATTGGAGTATGCTTGTGTCTAGGAAGCGTGCATTGGGAGAGTGATGTGCCTGGGAGTCTTATTCGGCTCACTCCGAGATTGGACCTCCCTATCTCAGCTGCTCCGAGTTGGGTATGGAGTATACAACTTTATATAGGTGATATTTTGATAGGGGGCTCTCTCATTTTTTTTTTTTTTTTTTGTTTTGTTTCTGGTGGTAAAGTATGGAAAACATATATTTGTGTTAGTTGTTCGCATATTTTTATGTTCGTACTATTTATCTTTGTACATTTTCTTCTCTTTTTCCCCTTTTATTTCTCCTTCCTACTCTCTCTCTCTTTCCTTCCCTCTCTCCCTTTCTCCTTCCCCATGCTCTTTCTCTCTTTTCCTCCGTTTTTATCTTTCCCCTTTCATTTCTAACAATGTTTTGTAATGTGCTCTTTGTTAAGGGGGGTATAGCCCTTAGTAAATGGTAAGAGATGTAGGGAGATGGTACAGAGGGGCATTAATGAGACTCTCGCTTTTTCTCTTGCAGGAGACACTTAACCCTTTGAGGGATCTATGCCGCTGCTATCAAACAAGGTGAAAATTAACCGCCTGATCTGAGTTCAGGTAAGTAACTGTGGGTGTTTAACAAGGTAAACTACCAATACAAAACAGATAGCATATAATTAGACAGCATAGACACTTAGCGTGTTTTCATGGTGGGTCTTCTGGTGTGCTCTCGTTTGTGTAGTGAGGAAGGATCATCTGGTTTGCAGGCAAAGTTGGAGGGGTCAGATGATGGTGGTAATACAGGATGCCCATTGAGTCAGAGTTGCATAGTTCAGGATTGGGCCCTTGGTGCACCTGAGAGAGGGGTCTGCGGGTTGCCACGTCGGGGAGTTGGATTTGAAGTTTGTAGCGATTCGGTGAAGTGGAGAGAGTCCGTGTAGGCTTGAAGATCGTCAAATGAGGAGAACATTTTGGTAGATCCATTTTGTGAAATTATAAGTTTGAACGGGAATCCCCACGCATACTTGATTCCTGCGTTTCTTAGGATATCCGTCAGTGGTTTCAATGGTTTTCTCCTGCATAGGGTCGTTGGCTCGAGATCTTGGAAGATCTGGACCGGAACCCCCACGTACCTCAAAGGGGTCCGGCGAGCAGATCTCATGATCTCTTCTTTCGTCTGATGATAGTGGAATCTGACGACGATGTCTCTGGGTTGGGAGCCAGCTGGGCCTGGTGCGCGTAGTGCCCTGTGTGCTCTGTCTAGTAACAGGCGGTCAGGAGGTGTTTTAGGCAGCAGCTCTGCAAACATTTGTTGTAGGACCGACGGCAGTGCTTCCATTCCAACGGTTTCGGTTAGTCCTCTGATGCGCACATTGTTGCGCCTTGAGCGGTTGCCCGGGTCCTCAAGGTTCAGTTCCAGTGATGTGACTCTGTGGTGCAGATCTACCGAGTCATTAGCCAGTTGCTCGTAGTCTAGCGACAGGACATTTAGTTGTTCTGTGTGCTTGGAGGTCGTTGCCTGGAGTGTTGTGATATCTTTGTATACTGCCTTCAGAGCTGTTCCGATTTCTTCTCGAATGCAGGCTTGTAGGCGGGTGAAGACTTCTTCGAGATCTTGCTTGGTGGTGGGGTTTCCCGCCATTTCTGGGTCAGGGACGGGGTCTGAGGTCGGGAGCAGTTTTTTGAAGATAGGTGCCACTTCAGGTGGTTCTCTCTTATTATTCTTACGGGTGTTAGACGGGGGACCCATTTAGGGAACTTCCGAACCTGTATTTAGGAAGGTGGGTGAGTTTATCACGCTGTTAGGAGCTGTAGATGGCTCGGGTATTGCGGAGTGCGTTCTTTATGCGGCCATCTCGGCGGGTAGCCACGCCTCCTCCCAGTATGTTTGTTTTAATTTTGAATCATTAGTTTTGTTTCATACAGTTGCAAGGCATATAATTCAGATTTTATGTCACACATTTGTTTAGTAACTTTTTTAGATATACCGGTAAATCTTTTATTCAAAGTCTCTAATTTGTGTAGCTGCACTGTCAACACAACAAGTTTTATATTTCTTTTTTTATATATATATATATATATATATATATATGCTGCTTGTGATATACGATGACCTTGAAGGGCAGAGTTATGTGCCTGCTATAATGTTTCAATCAATATATACGCAGTGTTATTTATCTTAAAGTAGTCAGTTAGCTTTCCCAGAATAAATCCCTGATTTTCTCTACGTGACAAGATGTAATCATTTATTTTCCATGAGCCTAACCCCTTAGTTTGATATTTTTTCTGATACTGTTCTAATTATTGGTGCATGATGCGATATCTCCAATCTCACATTTTTGTATTTTTTGTAGGGTCATCTTATCAACTAAAATATAATATAATCTAGAATATGTAAGGTGTAGGTTTGAAAAAAAAAATAGTTTCTCATGGCTGGGTTCTCAGATCTCCATGCATCAAATATGTGAAACTCTTGAAGAGTTTGGGAGAAATCTTTACTTTGTTGGACTATTATTTTCTTGTAGTTGCCAGAAGGTTTATTGGAGCTATCTAGGTTGGGGTCAGCAATCAAATTTAAATCTCCCACAATCATTAGCGAACCTTTAAAATGAAGTTTGAGTTTATGTAATGTATTCTTCAAGAATTAGCTGGAGTTGGTATTAGGTGCAAAGACATTCAACAATGTGTATTGCACATTATTACTTAGTAAAACCATAAGGAGGTATCTGGCCTTATTATCTTTTTTGCTTAATTGAACATCGAGTGTTAACGATTTGCGTAAAAAAATGGACACTCCTTTTTTGTGACTTTTGTGTCATGAACGGCTGTAGGGTAATCTTTCATTAGGAAAAATGGTATCTTGTGAGAGGCAAAATGTGTTTCTTGAACTGCTTTATTATTAGCTTTTGAATTCCTGGCTTTGTCAAGTAGGTTGCCAATGTCTTTTATGGGGAGAATTTAGACCTTTCACATTCAAAGATAAAATTGTTAACACCATTTGTCTAAATTAGGGATAAACTTAGATTGAGAGTAGGCATTCGTATAACAATAAGGACGTTAAACCATTTACGTATATACTTATTAATGATCTTAGAACCAGGACATTCTGACAATCAGATTTTTCTATGCAGTTGGTATAAACAGTGGAAAATGCTGTAAATGTTTGTTTAGACAAGTATGTAGAATCCAGATGTTATTGCTTGTGAGGAGGTTATTGATGGCGGGTATGGAATAGGATGAATCAAAGGGAATGGGATGAAACAAAGGGAAAGAGGAAGAAGAAGAAAGAAGAACAAAGAACATTCACTCGAAAGGGATAAAACATTGCACATGTCTGACAATATATAGCAAACCATAATCTTTTAGCTGCACACATATGTCTCATAAGCATATGAGAAACAGGGTAATTTAACATGTTGAAGCCAACTGCCAGGTCCGGGCAATGCTTTTACGTAACAAGGGTTTTAAAACAACCCAACGGCATTTTGGTAAATTTTAATCAAATCTATAATACACATGATCATATAGAGCAGGGGTCCTCAAACTACGGCCCACGGGCCAAAGGCGGCCCGCCGAGCACATTTATCCGGCCCGCGGGGGGTGCTGCCAGTTACGTCACATCCGGATCAGGTAACTGTGGACACAGAAGCTGGAGGTAGGTGATGGGGAAGCTGGGGAGGAGGGAGGTATAACGAGCACAATATGCACCACACTGGAATGGCACACTATTCCTGGGCATCTGACTGGCATACTATTCCTGGGCATCTGACTGGCATAATATTCCTGGGCTCTGAATGGCATAATATTCCTGGGCATCTGACTGGCATAATATTCCTGGGCATCTGACTGGCACAATATTCCTGGGCATCTGACTGGCATAATATTACTGGGCATCTGAATGGCACAATATTCCTGGGCATCTGACTGGCATAATATTCCTGGGCATCTGACTGGCACAATATTCCTGGGCATCTGAATGGCATAATATTCCTGGGCATCTGACTGGCATAATATTCCTGGGCATCTGACTGGCATAATATTCCTGGGCTCTGAATGGCATAATACTCCTGGGCATCTGAATGGCATAATATTCCTGGGCATCTAAATGGCATAATATTCCTGGACATCTGAATGGCATAATATTCCTGGGCTCTGACTGGCATTATATTCCTGGGCATCTGAATGGCATAATATTCCTGGGCTTCTGAATGGCACAATATTCCTGGGCATCTGACTGGCATAATATTCCTGGGCATCTGACTGGCACAATATTCCTGGGCATCTGACTGGCATAATATTACTGGGCATCTGACTGGCACAATATTCCTGGGCATCTGAATGGCATAATATTCCTGGCATATGAAAGGCATAATATTACTGGGCATCTGACTGGCACAATATTCCTGGGCATCTGACTGGCATAATATTCCTGGGCATCTGACTGGCACAATATTCCTGGGCATCTGACTGGCATAATATTCCTGGGCATCTGACTGGCACAATTTTCCTTGGCATCTGAATGGCATAATATTCCTGGGCATCTGAATAGCATAATATTCCTGGGCTGTGACTGGCATAATATTCCTGGGCATCTGACTGGCATAATATTTCTGGGCATCTGACTGGCATAATATTCCTGGGCTCTGAATGGCATAATATTCCTGGGCATCTAAATGGCACAATATTCCTGGGCTCTGACTGACATAAAATTCCTGGGCATCTGAATGGCATGATATTCCTGGGCTCTGACTGGCACAATATTCCTGGGCTCTGACTGGCATAATATTCCTGGGCATCTGAATGGCATAATATTCCTGGGCATCTGAATGGCACAATATTCCTGGGCATCTGACTGGCATAATATTCCTGGGCATCTGACTGGCACAATATTCCTGGGCATCTGAATGGCATAATATTCCTGGGCATCTGACTGGCATAATATTCCTGGGCATCTGACTGGCATAATATTCCTGGGCATCTGAATGGCATAATATTCCTGGGCATCTATATGGCATAATATTCCTGGACATCTGAATGGCATAATATTCCTGGGCTCTGACTGGCATTATATTCCTGGGCATCTGAATGGCATAATATTCCTGGGCATCTGAATGGCACAATATTCCTGGGCATCTGACTGGCATAATATTCCTGGGCATCTGACTGGCACAATATTCCTGGGCATCTGACTGGCATAATATTACTGGGCATCTGACTGGCACAATTTTCCTGGGCATCTGAATGGCATAATATTCCTGGGCATCTGAATGGCATAATATTCCTGGACTCTGACTGGCATAATATTCCTGGGCATCTGACTGGCATAATATTCTTGGGCTCTGACTGGCATAATATTCTTGGGCTCTGACTGGCATAATATTCCTGGGCATCTGACTGGCACACTATTCCCATTGAAATACTGGTAATTTTGTTGATTTAACTTTACTTCATTTTAAATATTGTATTTGTTCCCGTTTTGTTTCTTCACTGCAAAATAAGATATATGCAGTGTGCATAGGAATTTGTTCATAGTTTTTGTTTTTACTATAGTCCGGCCCTCCAACGGTCTGAGGGACAGTGAACTGGCCCCCTGTTTAAAAAGTTTGAGGACCCCTGATATAGAGGCTTACAGTTATATGGCCCACCTTGCTATAACGGCAAAATGAGTAACATTTAACACTGCATTATTTACAACTTGGAAAAAAATCTTTTTTTATATAAATGTGTTACCTAAAAGTGTTCTGCTTAGTACTGAATTATTTGTTGTTCTCCAACATGGGAGGGGAATGAAAAGCAAACCTTTCTATTGGTTTGGGAATATTGGAGAATAGTATAGTGTATGCCATAATCAGCAGAGTTCTATGAACACTATATATGTGTTTGTTGAGAGATGGCTTAAAAATAACAAATAAACAGCTATCAGTATAGACCTGAGTAAAAAAAAGAAAATTAACTCTTATCAGAGGTATACTTATCGAACTTGTGGGTCTAGGTAAACTCAAAGTCCAGAGTTTATGATCATTGAGTATCTTGAAGCAGTCCAAAACTAGGGGGGGAATTATTTTCCATTTCACCATGGATTAATTAGTTATGCGTGCTTCATCTTGATGGGCAAAGGGACTTGTGTGAAACAAGTTTGGTATTGGAGATGCTTTGGAAAATCTACTCACACTCTGGCCGCTTTTGTTCCATAGCAATAGGCATAGAGTGATCTGGGTTCCACTGAGCCAGAATTTGTAGGCCTTCCTCCGGTGTGGCAGACAAAAGATACATTTTTAGAAATGTTGAGTTTCGCTGGGAAGCCCCATTTATAATGGATTTCAGCTTTCCTTAATGCGAGGATAATATGGGGGAAATTCCACCTTTTAAGCAAAGAGTTGGAGGCTTTCATAATCCAAGGGAAGAGATCACTTTGATCTACTTGCTTTCATTATGTCATCTTTGGTGTGGTAAAAATGAACTCCGAGTAGGATGTCCCTCGGTTTCTCTTTTGGGATTGTCTTCGGCTTAGGTACCCTGTGGATATGGTCCAGTAGAAGATCATTAGCTGTCTTATGTGGAAAAAGATATTTGAAGAAGTTAGTCACCCATTCCGACAAATCCGCAGGAGAAATAGCCTCGTTAATGCCTTGGATTCGTATATTATTCCGACGGGACCTGTCCTCATGGTCCATTGTTTTCTCCCTTCCGAATTTTGCTTCTTTTGCTAGATTTGAATGGCATTCGGCCAACTAGTTGTGTGCATCTATTAATTCATCGACTTTGCTTTCCAGTTGGTTAATGCGCTCACCGATCTCTTGTATTTCACGTTTAAATTCTGCAGTGAGTACATTTATATCTCCTTTTGCCCACGCAGTTGGGATAGCAATCTTTAATAGATTCCGTATGAGAATAGTTTTGTGATGTTTAAGATGCAGCATCATCTAGGTCCGAGGGATACACTTCTTCCAGGGTAATGCATGTCATGGTTATTCTGGGTTTGTGGCTGTTTCGTCTTCAGCCTCTAGTGGCTGCTATTCTAGGGTCTGCCCATTCTCCTCCTGTTGTCAGCTGCCTCATTATCCTCAGCCCTTCCCTATTTAGACCTGCGGATATTTTGACAATCAGTGCCTTTGTATTGCTTTGGTTGCTGCCTGTTATAGTGCCTTGTGCATTTTATTAGCGTTACTGAATTCATTTGCTCATTATTTGTTGCCGACACCTGCTAGTTTTGACCATGTCCGTTTGCTGCCGGTCCTGACCTATTTTACCTGTCCCTACTACGTTTTGTTTGCTGCCAGCCTCGATCCTTACCTGTTTGACTATTCTCAGTACCTCAGTACCTTTGTCTTGATACAGGCACCTCCAATACAGTCTCCTGTTGGTTTGGTTTATCTTTGGTGACTGGACAGCAATAGCTGTCCAGTCACTAGTAATTTAAAATTTAAGGCGATATTAATCGCCGAACCCCGAACTCCAACCCGGACATACAGTGGAATGTCCGTGTTCGGGTCCGGGGTCCATAAAAAGTAGTGTTCGGTGCGAACCAGTTCGCTCAACACTAGTCCTGGGGGAAAAAGCCTGCAGCTCAACCATAGGGCGGATTTCCTTCAGGCAGAATAATTATGTTCTGTTACCTGCAACAACCTGTACCTAATTGTGCATAGTGGTTCCAGCCTTGTACCAGATTGTTACAGTTATCACAGGCCCATGTCCTGCTCTGAGAGCTGCCTGTCCAGTCTCTGCATCCTGTTCTCAGTTGCCTGTCCTGTCTCAGCTGCCAGTGTCCACTACTAGTCCTGTCAGAGAATTCCATCCAGTCCATAGTTATGCATCGTGGGGTGCAGACAGACCCCACATCCTGCCCTGCAACGAGGCTCCTCCCTGGCCTGTTATCCCAGGTTGGGACAATGCAGGTGCCATCTTGGATCATGGTTGAGAGACTTTTGTTTTCATTGTTTGGGTTTTAGAAAGGGATCCAGTTTCCTCTGGAGCTTCTTTGTTATGAACATAGACATGATGGCTAGCTTTAAAATTATTGTACCGCTTTCCGTTAAGTCATTAACAGCGATTAGGCCAGGACCTGATCAGGAGCTGTTTGTTTACACAGCCAGCTCACTGCGCGCTAAAACACGCCCCAATCATGTGACATCACATTTTATGAACTGCCAGGACGTGACTGCAGCATAGACAAAAGGGACCAAAAGGTGAGATAAGGGATGGATTTGGCATATAAAATATTACACTATATAATAGTGCCTATGTGTTGGCGTATCATGGGTTGCCCGAGAGACATAAATTCTATTTCTAAATTGTCACTAATATTGGACATTGATTGGCGCTAATGCGCCCAATTGTGAATGCGTATTTAACAGTTAAAATTTCTAAGCAGCCTATTCCTAAAGTAATTACAAGTAACCATGCCAGAAAACCAGTTAAGGATAAGAAGTAACTGGTGGAAGCCAAAACATCTTGCATTGATAAATACATTTGATTTAAAAAACTATGAATATTGTGGCACTCTATTTTATAATTTTTTTATGTTACAATAACACTCAGTGTAACATTCAATATAACAAAACCACAGTGATAGTAAAAATCCATGATGTGCATAAAATAATTACTTATCTTAATAATATCTTGTAGTACAACACTTTTTTTGCTGGCTGTGGAAAGGAAACAAAAAAATCTGGACCACCCTTAATGAAGATTAACTCACATATAGTTGAGCATATGTATAACCTGGCTCATAGTTATCTGCCAAGAGGACGTAAAAATATCCACAATGGTATGGTCCTTGTGGACCATGCTCACAAATATATACATCCTCGTTACAGCATTTCTTTACTGAAGATTAATTTGCGACTGATAGTTGCAATCCAATTTAATTACCTTTCTAGCTAACACTCCAAACTAATGCTAAATCTTCACTTGCATAAATTACATAAATTAATTTATTGCCTACTATTTACCTTTAAGTAAGTATTAGTAATGTTACTTATGGAATGTGATTCGATTTTGGAAAACTAGGCTGTTATTTTTCTATAGTATTAGATTTTTCCAAAGCCCAGACAACAAAGTGACAGAATGGAAAAATCAGGGAATAAAAATATTCATCTTCTACCTGCTTTTAACATTGCTTCCAAAAATCTATATTGATGTTGTGAATCTGTGTAATTGTGCATTGTGTAATGGTCAATTAGATCACATTTTCCATTCATTTGGGGCACATTTTTCCAACAAATCAGTTTGACGTATTCTGTTTGGTAATGGAAACATTCTTTGCACTATTCTCTTTTTTTAACTCAACTCGAAAAACCATTGCTAATAAAAAATAACGTGTTAAATATAAACATTGACCAGCCCATTTTAAAATTAATTCTGTTAGCTATCATGTGGGTTGCATGTGATAAGTTACCCCAACACCTCTGTCCCTTTAACTTAGTTGGATGCAAAGAGTAGTATCCTAATGGGAGGCAAATGTTTGTAGTACTAGCCAACAGACCTGCGTAACTTCAGAACTAAAGTGTACAATCATAATTTTCCCAATTCCGGCTCTACTATTGGCTGGGTATTGAAAACCGCATATGGTAGAGCTGGTTAAGGGATGTATAGGGAGGCTTCTGATTGGCCGACAAATTTAAAATGTCAATTTGTTTATTTAAAATGAAATTCTACTAGCAGGGATTTCATTTTGTATCTATCCCCTGCTGAGGAAAAATGCTTAGAATAGGGCCTGTGCAATTTATTTATTTTTTAAATTGCCAGCTCAAATTAATATGTGGATTCATTTTTATTTTTGATGGACCCTTTCCCTGGGCCGAAGATTAGGACTCGAGGGCTTAGCAGACCATCGGTGGACATCAAGAACAGGTATCATTTTATTCACTTCTGGTACACAAAAGTACACAAAGTGTGGGTTATTTAATAATTTATATGTAGCCCCTAACTGAGAAAGGTAGAGGTAGGTTAATACATTTTACATCAATATCCCTCAATTGGGGTTTGAATTGGCAGTTCAGGCCATTTATAAACCGTTTGAAACGTTTGAATCAGTACATTTTTGCCATGAAAACCATCGATTTTTGGCTGCTTAAAATGCCCCAGTCATTCCCGAACATGTTCTGAATATGGCTAAAATACCTGCATTTCGGGCATTTCTCCAGATAAGATATAGGGAATTGAAATGAAAATCATAAAAATCAATTTAAAAAAAATACACCCCACTTGGGCAAGTGGACTGTAACTGGCCACATAAATAAAATAAAAAATACTCTGACCCCCCCCCCTAAAAATAAATGGGTTTGTGGAGGACAAAAGGGCTCCCAAGACTGCTTGCCCCCCATAATAAAATAAAATTTCCCTGGGGTTCAGGGAATGAAATTCAGCTAAGAATAAAACTAGGTCCCCCCTGCTGATCCCATAGAACAATGAGTGGCTCTTTCTGCGCTAGCATTGCAAGACCCTTGCATTCGGCTGTCAGAGCCGGGCAAGTCCCCGATCTGATTGGCTCTGTGCGTTTGTGAGCACGTGACAACCAGGAACTGCTGTGTCTCGCATGTGAGATTTGTTCTAATGTAATTAACTCTGTCTCTCTTATTAATAATAAATTCAGTTTTTATTGTATACCACAGGTGGCATCCAAAATGCGGCCCGCTGGACATGGAGGTGCGGCTTACGTGCGATCTTGAGCGGTATCCACATCTCCAACTGCATGTGTGAACATGGTGTTGGTGTTAGCACACTGGGAAACTAACTTCATGCAATGCTGTGCGCATAATTCCTTTTCTACCCTGCGTGTGGGGTCAGAGGGAGGGAAGTCAGAAGCACACAGGATGAGGAAAGGAAATTGGTGTGTGTAAGTTTGCCTGCCTGCGTTGAGGAACATCGGGAGCCCAGTTTAAGGTTTAACCATTTTTTAAAATAAAAAAAATTGGTGTGTGTAAGTTTGCCTGCCTGCGTGTGTAAGTGTGTCAGCCTGCGTGTGTGTGTCTGTCCACGTGTGTAAGTGTGCCTGCGTGTGTAAGTGTGCCTGTGTGTGTCTGTGATTGTGTGTGTCTGTGATTGTATGTGTAAGTTTGTGTCTGTGGTTGTGTGTGTAAATCACCTTCAACGAACAAGCATATAAACTGTTACACAGGACAAATCTAGTGCCAACATTGTTAAACAAGATGTATGCTGATGCCAATGAAAAATTATTTAGAGCCTGTGTAGAAAGAGGAGACAACATACATAAATTGTGGAAATGCCCCAAAATAAAAAGAATATGGACCAAATTAAATAACATCACTAATGTGATCATACCCATCCCAGTGACATTAAAGCCTTGGAATTGATATAAATACATTTACTGCTGTTACCAATACAACATACCAGTCCTGGACAATTTTTGACCTCCTCAATTTTCTCCAATTTGTTTTTATAGATTTTTATGTCTGGCTGTAATTTTGGTGAACAAGCCTGGGAGAATAGTCAACACCTTACATACTGTGAGGTCACAGAGAAAGAACATGTTAAAGACCTCTCCCTGTTACCTCAAGTGAACTGAATTACAATTACTGGAGATGCAGAATCTCTGGACTTTAGGCTTAGGGCCTACTTTAAGTCTGTAATGTTTGCTCCCCCTATCTGACTACTGAGAAATTAAAGGTCACTGTCCTCTTGCAATTAAACAATAATAAAGGATGATTGTTCTTTCACATATGGGCATTAACAAAATCCTGCAATTAGCCCTTCAAATATAAACAATTTTTGTTTCTTAAGTACTGTAGTTGGGGAATTTTAATGTATTCTTTATTCTGACATTTGTATATCTTTTAAAGTAATCTCCAGAAGAAACCTATTATAAAGATAAAGCATGTGTGTATAATATTTACATGAATATGTCAAAGTCTTAGGTGACACAAAGAAGCAAATATTAATCTGATTTACGTACTGTATTTCCGAGTAAGCATATGGTGATAGCGAGCTTCATTAATTTTTTTATTTAAAACTATGTAGAGAAAGGCATCACATACATCGGTGCCTGTCTCTGTCAGATTAGGTGGGTGTTCATTGCAAACAGTTTCGTTTTGAAACATAAGTTATCAGTTAAAATAAAATTACTTGCATGAAAAATGTTTAGCTTTAGAGGAAAGGAGGAGGACTTTCCGTTGTGAAGTATTTCAGTCATATTATTCAGTGTCAAAATCTAAATCACACACAGACAGTATACAGTGGTGAGAAAAGGTGGTGTATCTCAATGATAATTCTATATATATACCATAGTAGCATGCATGAATTAAATCAGCCCATGTATAACTATTGTATAAGGCTTGTATTAACTAGGTCCATATTTTATAAACAAAAACTTTGACAAACCTTTGTATTATTATTTTACGTATACAATGTTTTGCCAAAAATAATACATTGATATTTCTTGTTTCTATCAAATATATCCATTTAAAAAAAAAATGTATTCTACCTTACATGCAATGGTGGTGGTATTTATCATTGACAATGTGACTTCTGTGGCTCCTACAAAATAAAACGTTACTAAAGCTATTGAACCTTGCCTTTGGCCATATGTCATGGAATATCATGCTTATTTTCCATTACCAACATTACAGCTGTTGGGTTGCTACATGAATACAGCATTGCATGCCAGAATAAGGCCTATACTGTTATGACAGTGTAGACTGCTATTTGCCCTAAAAAACTCAAATGTTACATATAAACAGATATCCATTCAATATGTTTGTAATCAAGAAGATAGTTTAAGTGACTTAATTTGACTTAGCTTTATCATGACAAGAGGTAACAACAGATGAAAGAGAGTTTCTAATTATTTTTCTTTCTTTTTCAAATGCAGCAGTAAAGATAATAAAAATGTTTCATAATGTATGAAAACTTAATATCACTTAACCAGATGTTTTTTAAAAACTGCATCACATTAGCAAACCACATGAATTACTGAGATTTGGGAAAGTCTATTTATTTTTTTAGAAACCTGTTTCAAAAATGGATTGTCTATTGATCTATTATTGAATCACACCTTGCAAATCCTAGAAAATGGTGTGGAGCCAGGCAGAGCAGAACCATGCAGGAGATTAGTCACTGAAATTGAAATTGAGACAGGGTTTGTTTTTCGAGGGTCATCTTGGCAGGATGATTAATTCATGAGCTCCTCAGAGGCCTGCACCCAGTGACTTGTTATTACACCTTGATTTGCCTCTGCACCCACTAACTTGCCATTGCATCCATCCAAAATCACAGCTATCACTTACCCATCCTGTGCAGACTACTGAGCATGTTAGCCTCCACCAGGGCCATCTTTAATATTGTTTGGACCCTGAGCATGAATTTGCTTGGGCCCCTGGACTGACAATATTGCCCTACTATCCAAGATGCAAGTCCCAAAATCATTATCATTTGAGCACTGTAATCTACAAGAGTTCCCAGACCTCGTGCATCCAATGGAGAAGAGTCCCTACAGTACCTCCTGTCACCCCCGTGGTCACTACAAGTCACATTTTGCTGAGGTCCGGCCTAATTTCAATTTATCACTGACAATGGAATTGTAAACAAATAAACCAACCCAGAGAAGCTCTAATAGAATTGGACAATGGAATTGTACACAAATCAACCAACCTCAGAGAAACTTTTTAACAGTACTGTTCCTACCATCAATACCACACTAGGACATTGGAGTTCTGTACTATGCAGCCCCACCATTTTCTCCCTTTACCTCATGGGAATCAGTTGGGGTTACATGGACCACCAACACATAACAATATCAGGGCGATGCAGTCCTCATCCATGCTGGTATCCATGCCAAGGTCATAATTAACTACGTTATCACATCCCAACTTTCAACTACTTGTTGAACTCTGTTTTAACTGTTGATATCCTTGTTATTGTCTGTCACAGTCATTGACTTCCCACAGAAGTGCAGGAATGAGATCCACCTGACGGCCCAATCTCCCAGTAGTTCCAATGAAAGCCCAATGTTTGTTTCCTATTGTTTGACACCACTTAGCAGTTAGATATTTTTTTTTAACTCATGTTCATACAATACCACGTTTTCTGTTGCACCGTCCCTTTGACGGTAGCTATTATACCATATTAGACTGTTTTGTATACTAGGTTGCACGACCCTTGACTTAAGCTTTCAGATGCATATGCGACCTTAGTCAGCATTGAAGTAATGATCCCCTGAGAGATGTTGTTCATGTGTTTACTGCCTACTCTATTCCCTAAACCTTCCACCCTTTCTATTTTCTAATATACTCATGATTTACCTTTCTTCTTCTCAACTCTTACCTCCTTGTTCCCATCTGACTCCTAACTGAACTTTTCCCCTTACTTATATTCCTCTTATCTTAACTAAACTTTGATTTTTGTAGTTAATTTGTCAATTTCATTTCAGTTAATAACTTTTTATATACAAATTCGAAAATAGCTGGTTAAATAAAAAGAAAAAAGGATTATTTTTATAATTGTGTTAAGGCCTAGTAACTTCTACATTAAAGCTCTAGATGCAGCTATGTTCTTATTTATAGTCTTTGCATTTGTAAACATTATATTCCAAGAAAATTATTTGAAAGTAGGCTGGGAGTGGGGATTGGGAGGATCAGTAAACTAAACACTTGCTTTATACAGCTTATTGTTATGTGTGCCTATGAAGCTTTTCTATTTGGGAGGATCACAAGTTATTTATGTGACCATATGGTGAGGGTGTTTGTGAAAAGGACTTCATTACCTTTTAACCAATTAACAGCTGATTCTTGTTCCACACATAATGCTTACATTATGTCCAGTGGACTTTAATGAAATCATAATGATTTAAGAAATTATATTTCAGGTAACTGTTTCACTTTAAAAGACTTATGTGTGTTATTGAAAGACTAATATCTTGAATCTGAACTTGTTAGTAGTTGTACACCAGCTACCCTCAGGGCTCAATTGTCAGGTATCTGAAATCATTGATATCTGCTCCAAGGGTGTGTATGCCACCCACCCTTGGAGCAGATATCAATGATTTCAGATACCTGACAATGGATACCTGACCTGGCTTTTGTGTACCCTATGGACTATCAAGGACAGCCAATTAACCTTCAAAGGTTCATTCTCTAAAGTAGACACTGGCTATTGAGGACATTCTCAAAAGTGAGAGAATGGATAAACACCTTCAAGTTTTTATAGCAAGCTCTGGCTATTGCAAAATCCAAGTGAAATGCCAAAACTACCCTCTAATAACATCAAAGAACCCTAAGGAGGAGGGGCTGGAATCAATAACAGGCACATCAGTTAAGTAGTGGCCAAGGAACCTGTTTGTGTGAGTGGACACTATAAGCAGAGTTTATAAAACAATTTCGTGACATGCGCTACTAGAGCTAAATTGCCATTAAGGGTGTAAGGCTGCTCACCATCTTGAATGGCATACTCATTACCACCTCTAAATAACAACAACACAATAAGATCAACTGGAGCACCACAGTTAATTTAACATATGCATGTAACCACTGTAAGTGAAAAAGAAATACACGCGTATCCTTAAATATTAATATTAGGACTCAGACTGGATCAGTTGTTCCGCACTATTATGCAACATGAGAAAAAAAGAAAGTAACACAATAGTGCTCTCTATCTGTAATAATGGTTTACAAGCCAAGTAAGAGAGAAGAACGAGAACCAGCATCTCTATATTAGAAAAGTAAAAAACGATTTAATGGTAGCCCAAGCTTCAGTTAAAAACAAAGGTACTATGCGATTTAAGGCTTACACTTTAATATGATGAGAAGCCATGAGGTCTCTCACTAAAACAATTGTTGCTGACACACAGCTTGTATTGCACTGCTTCGGTCCTGGTGATGTGATGTGGAATTGCCAGCTAAATTGGCGGAGGTTTCTCCTCCACGTTCGGTATTAAATTCACTTTAAAAAGCACTTCGCGATTCACTAACGTGATTGGGCCTGTTCAAGGTGATTGATTTCATAGTATTCTCCTTCCATATAAATAGTCCAGATAAGGGGATACAGGTAACATATATGCCTTAAGTGCCATAATAATAAACACATATCAATTTACAATAAAAATGGGCACCATAACAACTTAAATACAAATTAATTCATACCCATATATTCAACACATTATATTTATATTATTAAGCCTACAGTTAATAACATTTATCCCCAGACTTTTACAAATACACAATTATAACTCAATAAACACCCATAAAATAAAGGAAGACATCCTTTATACCTATATTCTATACCGTAAACCTAAAATAGAGAAAAAAAGTAACAATACTATAGAAAAATAATAATAGTAGCATAAATTTAAAAAGTATTTAAAAATAACGAAAATAATTATATAATTAAAAACCAAATAATTAAAAATGAAAAAATGGAAATAACATTTAAAATAAATAAAAATAAATACAAATAAAATAAGAATATAACAATGAAAACAAAGTAAAAATGAAAATTATATCAAAAATTTATTTTTATGAAAATTATATATTATTGACAATAATAACAATAACTATCAGTTAAAAAAAAAAGATCAGAGATAACGCAATCACACATTTGTTGAAAAATTCTTAAAGGGCACTGATATACCTTTCATTATAATTCACAAGAAATTAAATAAATGGAAGTCTATATTTAGGCCTTCTTGACTTAAAGTTCTCTATTTATATATCTACTTCACTTCAGTTCAAAACTAAGGGTACATTTCCATCATATTTTCACCATTTCTTGGTCTTTGCCTAAATAATTGCTTCTAATCTAATTTATAAACTTCATCTAGTACCTCATCTATAATCTGTCTCACTTCAACTGCCTGTTCAGTCATCAAAACAACCCTGACGGGTTCAGACATTTACGCCACTAGACCTCTGAAGGTGTGCTGTGGTATCTGGCACCAAGAAAGCAGTAGTAAGTCCTATACATTGAGAGGTGGGTCCTACTGACGTTTTGGACTTATTCCTTACACGCCTCAATAATAATGATTGGGGCATTAGTCTTACAATTGAGCATAATAATAGAGAAATTATATTTCCTCGATTTATCTATATATAGATGGTTTGTTGCCATTCCTTCTCACGATTCTGGTGGAAATATGACCAAAACATTAGCACTTAATCCTGTTACAATAAGTCAGATGAGCAAGAGTGTCAGAACTGTTTATCTTTTGGGGGGCTTATTAAGAGGAAATGTGACCCAGCAACCTTATTGATGAAGGTGTGTGGGAAGCAAGAGGAGAAGGTGGAGTATGTGCTTGGAAGCATCATACAGATCACTATACAACCAGATTTGTATGTTCCCCCTGCCCAAATGTAAGAGATGGCAGGGGAAAATTATGATGATGAGGTTGTGGAGGACAGGAGCGATTATGATGATGTTGGGGGGGTTGATGATAGAGCATATTGATGATAATGATCATGGAGCGGATAGGATGATGATGATGATGATTATGAAATGTGATGTTGGGGGAAGTGGACGATGACGATGATGATGATGGACAGGGTTTATTATGATGTTGGAGGTTGATGGTGATGGAAGATGCGTGGTGATGATGAAAGGAGGTGATGAAAGATGGGGGTGACCTTTTGCCATTGTTCCCTGGAAATGGTTATATCTAAATACCTTTCCCACAGGCGGGCATGATAGGGTAAGGTATCCTGAGCTAGGGGGAGGAGTATCATAAACAATCTGGATGGTAGGTGGTGAGAGATCTCTTTTTGTAGGCAAAGCTCTTCAAACTGTGTAGTCTCGGTGTGTAGCGAGTGTGATCTGGCTATGGGCGAGTCAAACTATGCTATTATTTGTATTGGAGATTATAAACCTTTGGTGGAGTCTACATCAGAGTTAGATTAGACAGTGAATTGGCAGGGAGTCGTGGGCTGAATTTACAGTTGTGAATAAGTGGTAGGATTTTGTTCTTAGAGAATGAGTATTCTGTCACTATTCTGTTTCAAAGTCTAATGGGGGGGCATGGTGAGATAATTGGATATGGTGCAGAAGCAGGGGTGGGAAGGCAGCTAAGCTTTTATTGGGATTGGAACGGGATCTTTGTTCTGGTAAAATCCCAGTGTGTTGGCTTGAGATGACCATTCCACAATTCATGATAGCATGGTGACTGTCTAGTATTTAGTCTGGGGGTGTTATTTTTCCAAATATATCTAGTTATGGTTGTGTGTAGGACTGTAAAGAAGGAGTTAGGGATACAAATAAATAGTGTCTGGATTAGAAAAAGTATATGGGGGAAGATGTTCTCTTAACTACATTTTCTCTGTAAAACCATGTAAAGTGTGGAAAGACTATACTCCAGGTATTGTTCTGAAGTGTTTGTAGTAGGATAAGAAAATTTCATTCACTTAATTTATATAATGTATCTTGGTGTGTTCTTGCTTTGGATTCCAGGCCTCAGCAGCATCCGACAGCAGTGGTTCTGGCATGGGAAGAGATGTCCAGTCTTGGGTCTCAACATGCTGTAAGCCGAGTGCCAAAAGGAATTACAGCACATCTTCCAGGCTCTTCACTATGTGTATGTGTAGCCTTTATTTCCGCTGCACTATGAGACTGAAGAGGTACCCCATGTCCCCATTTATATGTGTGTCAATGTTCAGCACTTCAGTGATGAGTTTCTGTGACAGCTCTGCACAGTTGGAATGTGAGGGCCAAGCCATCTGAAAAGATTATGATATCTCTATGGGATCTATGCACCTATAATTGCAGAGGATGTCCTCCTGTCTCTACTGTGGTGCAAATCTATCTCAATTTCTTGAAGTTCTAGATGTATGGTTTTATTCCCCTGTCTGGGGCAAATACTAGAGTACTGTGATGAAAAAAACTAGCTTATGCAATAACATTATGCCTGTACATTTAACATAATAAGGTTGTCTGGAAATGAAATGCTGTGTGATGATACCTCATGAAACACAGTTGAACTAATAGTAAAGATTATATGTTGAGTACAATTATAGTGTGTGCTAATTTAAATTTTACTTTGCAATATTTACCAAGGAACTCGCCTGCACTCTCTCTCCCTGCCACATAAGTTGTGACCACTGAGTGGAGTCATGCACCAGAGTAAGAATAGAAGCAACAGCTGTAGTAATTTTTGAAAGAGGCAAGGGACTTCATGGAAAACCACAAGTGTCACCTTCAGGAAAATGAAGCAATCATACGTATTGCACAAACATTAAGAGCTCAACTTTTAAAGTGCACATTTAGGAGAGAAAAATGTTTACTATTCAATTTAAAGCAAACCTATTGAATTTCTGCGTGAAATTTCACATTCCATAAAACTAACAACTCATTCTATTTGCACACACAATGCATTGTGACATACATGTCAAGTTAATCATTAAATATACTTTATCAATTGCTTTTTGTCACCACTATGAATATAACCCAAATATTTCAGCAAATGGACATACTTTTATTTTTTTTAGAAATTTTAATTCTATTATCTACAGAGGTGTAAACTTTGCCAAGACACACATGAGCTACTGCCAGTGACATGTTTTTGGATGACTGGATTTCAATACCAAATGTTGTGCTTAGAAGTACTACATCTATTTTTGGGTGTGTATTCTTTTTGTAGAGAACCATAAGCAGAGTTGTATAACAAAAGAAAATATTATCTGTGGATAAAAGCACTGAGGAGTGTTTCTTTTAAAGCAACATCACATCAACTTTGGTCACCTCTCTCACACTTAAATGGTTTTACATATTATTAGATAAATTACATAGTAAGCAATTTTAGATCTGTTAATAAAGAAACAATTGGAATGTCTATGGTGAATGTTCCACTTTAATTTAACATATGTTTATAAAGCCTACAATTTGCGTAGTGCTAGGTACAGAGCATAATGGGAAACTACATACTAAGTTAGATAACAAGGGACAGACTGATACATGAGGCAGAGCACCTTGCTCGCAAGCTTACAATCTAGGACTTTAGATTTGCTCGGCAGGCACAATCTCCATTGTGGTTTTTCATCAGCCAATTGCTATAAGAGATTGGATAAAAAATCAGATACAATATTTCAACATATTTTTATGCTGTCATTATATGTCTCTTTAATCTTCTGATAATTGCAATTTGCACAAAGTGAGGACATGCTTGGGGTTCATATCTATTCATATATATTTCATTATATATTTTTTTTATATAAATACAGAAACATATAATCAATATTGATAATTTGTATAAACTTAGAAAGTCTTAAAATAGAGGAGAAAATATTTAAAAGTATTTAGAAAATTGGTCAGACTATGTGGGCCAAATGGTTCTTATCTGCCGACACATTCTATGTTTCTATATTTACCATACACTATATACAAATTTTACAAATACAACAATAAAAGCTTGGTCTCCAGGTTTTCTGTCAGTAACTCTAGGCGCTCTACCAATAACTTCTCATATATAAAATGTTGTCAATTTCGTATATGTATGTATGTATATATACATGAAACTGACAAAAAGGAGCACTCACCTAAACAAGCACAATACACAAAACAGAACACTCATTTCTCAAGTGTAATTAACCCCTTAAGGACAGAGCCTTTGAAACATTTTTGTCCTTTCTGGACAATGGCTATTTTAACATTTCTGTGCTGTTTGTGTTTAGCAGTAATTTTCTTCTTCGTCATTTGCTGTACCCACACATATTATATATTGTTTTTATCGGGACAAAAAGGGCTTTCTATGGATGCCATATTTTTGATCATATCTTATCATATTATTAAAAAAAAATAATAAAATATGGTAAAAAAAAAAAAATACACAAATTTCTTTGTTTTTATTTGAAACAACTTCTCCTCATCGACAATAGCGAACGAAAAAACATGCTAAATAGATTCTACTATTTCTCCTGAGTACAGGGATACCACCCATGCATAGGTTTGTTGGGTTGTTTGGGGGCTAAAATGACAAATTTGTGAGGTGCAGTTTTTTGTTTTCCAACTTGAAATTTTTACATGCAGACAGCCTGCACCCATGTCCCATTTGGGACATATTTGAAACCAGCCAGTGTATTTTACCCCATCAACCCATATATTTTTTTAAAGTAGACACCCTAGGCTATCTCAAATGGTGGTATTTTAACACTTTCCATGCACTAATTCTACCACCAGCCTTTGTCAAAGTTTGTGGTAGTAATTTTTTTGTGTTTTTGTTTTTCACAAACCTTGTACTTCAGACATGAATTTACAGATTTTGGTATGTGTCACTGCCAAATAACACCCCAATAAGTGTTCAGCAACATCTCTTGAGTACAGGGATACCCCCCATGCATAGGTTTGTTGGATTGTTTGGGGGGTAAAAGGCCAAATTTGGGAGGTGAAGTTTTTGGTTTTACAATTTGAAATTTTGACATGCAGACAGCCTGCACCCATGTCCCATTTGGGACATATTTGAAACCAGCCAGTGTATTTTACCCCATCAACCCATATATTTTTTAAAAGTAGACACCCTAGGCTATCTCAAATGGTGGTATTTTTACACTTTCCATGCACTAATTCTACCACCAGCCTTTGTCAAAGTTTGTGGTAGTAATTTTTGTGTGTTTTTTTTTCACAAATATTGTATTTTAGACATAAATTCACAGATTTTGGTATGTGTCACTGCCAAACAATAACCCAATATGTGTTCAACAACATCTCCTGAGTACAGGGATACCACCCATGCATAGGTTTGTTGGGTTGTTTGGGGGCTAAAAGGGCCACATTGTGAAGGTGCGCATTTTCAACTTGGAATATTGACGTGTAGCCAGCCTGAGCCCATCTTTCATTTGGGACTTTTTTTTAAAGTAGGACAGTGTATTTTACCCCAAAAAGTATATATTTTGTAAAAGTAGACACCCTAGGCTATTTTAAATGGTGTTATTTTAACACTTTCCATGCACCAATTCTATCACCAGCCTTTGTCAAAGTTTGTGGTAGTCATTTTATTGTGTATTTTTTCCCACATACATTATACTTTAGACACAAATTCACATATTTCGGTATGTGTCACTGACAAACAATACCACAATATATGTTCAGCAACATCTCCCGAGCACAGGGATACCACCCATGCATAGCTTTGTCAGCTTTGTTGGGTGTTGAAAGGCTACATTTGAGAGGTGCGCTTTTTGATTTTCAAACTTGGATTTTGAACATGTAGAGCAAGGAAGGGGTTAATAGCTCTTATAAGAGCCTTTGTAGTACTGTACAAAAAAATTAACCCCTAAAAATGCACAGACAAGAAAAAAGGTTCTGCTGTGCCGTGATCAGTGGCAGGGAAGGGGTTAATACACTACACTATACAAAGGGTATGGCTTTTATAAAAGCCCTTGGGACTCACAATTTTTTTACATTTTATTTAATTTATTACAATTAAAAAATTATGTTATACAGATCTGTCTCTTTCCCTCACTAAAACTCAAGTGAGGAGAGGGAGGCAGATCCATATGGGTCAGAACAATATTTACGAACCAGACGAATGGTGATGCTCATCTGAGAAATTACCAAACCACCTTTGCCACTGATCGGCTGTTACTGATCGCTATACACGCGTTCAGACAGCTTCAAAAGGAATACACGTAATCCCCTAGTGGGTATAACTAACCCCTAGCGAGTCTGACAAAAAAAATGCTGATAGCAAAAAAAAATCCTTCTGCGACTAGATTGCTCCATATGCGCTGCTTAGGCAGTGACCATATGCACTGCTTAGGCAGTGAACATATATGCTGCTTAGGAAGTGATATACGGCAAGGAAGGGGTTAATAGCTCTTAAAAGAGCCTTTGATATACTGTAATAAATCAAAGTAAAAAAAAATAACCCCTAAAAAAATGCACAGACAGCAAAAAATGTGCTGCTGTGTAAGATCACTGCGTACACAGCGATCAATTGCAGGGAAGGGGTTAAATACTGGAAACGGCTTTTATAAAAGCCTTTGGGTCTCAATTCTATTAAATATATTATAATTAAAAACTTACATTATACAGCTCTGTCTCCCTCCCTCACTAAAACTCAAGTGAGAGGGAGGCAGATCTACACGGTCAGATCAAATATTTACAAATATTGATCTAACCAGACGAATGGTGATGCTCATCTGAGCAAACGCCAACCCGCCATTGTCACTTATCAGCTGTTACTGATCGCTATACATGCGCTCAGACAGCTAAAAAATTTTTTTTACGTTAAACGTAGTCCCCTAGCGGGTATAATTAACACGTGACGGGTGTAATAAAAAAGTTTTAAAAAAATTAAAAATGCTTCTGCAGCAAGATTGCTGCATTTGCGTCAGATCGCTGATTAGGCAGTGATCTACGGCAAGAAAGGGGTTAATCTCTCTTAAAAGAGGTTTTTTTATACTGTAATGAATTACAGTAAAAAAAATAACCCCTAAAAAATGCACAGACAGCAAAAAATGTGCTGCTGTGTATGATCACTGCGTACACAGCGATCAATGGCAGGGAAGGGGTTAAATGGCTTTTATAAAAGCCCTTGGTGTTTAAAATGTTATTAAATATTTTTTTATTATTTTATTTTATTTTTTTACTTGATCTGATCTGTCTCTCTCCCTTACTAAAAGTAGTAAGGTGAGGGAGGCAGATCAATACTTGTCAAAGGCAATATTTAGTAATATTGCCTTTGACAGTATGGTAAGTGCTCATCAGAGCACTTACCATACATGCCTGCACACAGATCACATAGATCTGTTGTGCCGGCATCGACTGGCTCCCCCTAGAGCATCGGAAGTGAAATACTTTCACTTCCGATGCTCTTGCCATTAGAAGGGAAACGCTGCCTGTACAGGCAGCGTTCCCTTCTACTGAGCCGATGGGGTCGCTCAGGAGAGCGACCACCATCGGATCTGGGGCAGCTGAAGGTGTTGTTAGGTGTAAGGTGTTGTTAGGTACTTTAACAACACCGCAGATGCTTAGAAAGCGAACGATCGTTCGCTTTCTAAGCACATGTGTGCAGCGGGCGCAGCCATTTTTAAATGGCTGCTACGATCACTCCGTGGAGTGATCGTAGCGCGCCCCTGCACATTTGGGGGGTGTTGCTCAATGCCTCTACCTAGAGGCATTGTAGCAACACCGTTAGAGTAAAGAAAGCGACCGCTGGTCGCTTTCTTTACTCCATTTAGTGCATGACGTGCCAGGCACGTCACATGTCGGCAAGTCCACGATTTGCCTTGACGTGCCTGGCACGTCATCTGTCGTTAAGGGGTTAAAACACCTAAGATAATACAACTGGAGTTTTAGTGACATCATATGGCCATATGTAGGTGAATCCTAACACTAAATACTGTTGCTTATATGGAGCTTAAGCTCAAACAGTTTACTTACCAGAGACCAAAGGCCTTCCTATTCAGAGATACTTCTGCAATTTATAGGTCTGGACACAAAAGTTACCCTTTCAATCCACAATGGACAGTGATGCACGTGGCAGGATGGCGGATGGGTACAAATAACCTAACAGCTGTTGACCATAAACAATGAGGTGATGCCAACCTATAGCTGGCCCGACATCACCAGTATTATTATACCACAAGAGCTATTATGGAGGTGTGTAAAATATATATGTTATTTTTATTGTATGAACATATATATGTTTGGTTACTAAGTAGCATGTTGGTTTTTATTTCCTATCTTAATCCAATGCAACATATCTACTTGTAATACTTTTTATATGTTATATGTGTATATGTATTTACATATATTATTGTATTTATATGTCATTAGTATTATATGCATGTATATTTATATCTGTATAATTAATATATATATTTATATGTATTAATATTATTATTATGATTTCATTGTATATGATTTTATGATGTACTTAGTTCTGTAGGGGTCGACCCAATATGCTCCGATAATCATCTCCGTAATGATGCCTCCATATTCGGATCAGGAAAATACACTCAGGTAGCTCCACTGTGACTCTGAATATGTTTTCAATTTGGACATCATAACTGTGTCGGGCAGCTAAAACATGCTCGAAATGCATTGAACATGCAGAAACAAGTGGTAGCCTCAAAATCCCGATTATATTCTATGGGAGTTTTTGTACAAACAAAAAATAGCTCAGAAATACTGAACATAATCTGAAATAAACAGAACCTCCATAGGAAATAGGCCCAGATTCAAGAAATGTATATAAAATATTATCACAATCAACTTAGACCCAATCACTGTCAAGTAATCGGTGTATAAATATTGAGCACATGGCAAGACCACCATTGTAGAGCAGGATCTCAGTCAGCGGACACAAAAGCCAATATTAAAAATAAATCTGGCAAGCCATGACAAGTCAAAGGGTAGGGCTGGGGTGGGGGGTGCACTGGTAGCAGGGAAGGAGGGAAGGCAAGGGCAAAGATATATGCTCAGAATTATATCTGGAGAATGGATTGGATTCTTTACATCAAGACAGTCAAAACATTCCAATTTTGGAACATCTATATTTCAACAGAGTATAGGTTTGTTTTCAGACAAATTCATTTTCGGACAAAAATCATCTCTTGCGTCCATTCGTCCTAATTCTGAATGCAAAGCTGAATAACAAGCTGAATGAAAGAACAAATTAATGAATGGACAGGGAACAAAATGTGATTCGTTTGCATAACATGTTTACATCACAAATAACACTTGCTAATGCACACAAACACACTGACGAATACACGCTCACACTAATACACAGAAGCACACTCTCACACATAACATTCACAAATACACAAACACACTCACACATAACACTCACTAATACACCTAGTTCCTAACTAGGCATTCCTTAAGAGACCAATTCATTTTCTGAGACGAAATTTGGCTCTTCTTTCTAATTGTGTGTGGGGATGCATTGGCAAGTATGGTGGGCAGATGGCTAACTATGTGGGGGTGCATTGGCTAAGTCTGGGGGTAGATGGCTGTAAGGGGGTTCATTGGCTAAGTTTTGGAAGCAGATGGCTGTGTGTGGAGATGCATTGGCTAAGTCTGTTTGCAGATGGCTAACAGTATGTGGGGGGATGCATTGGCTAAGTCTGCAGGGCAAATGGCTACATGTGGGGAGGATAGCTAAGTCTGTGGGGGAAATTCACAAATAAAAAGGAAATAAAAACAAGAAATGCATTTTTTTAATCATAATTTTTTTTTATATAAAAATTAATATTTCCAAGTTAAACTTTTTTCGTATATTATAGACTTATATTCAGGCTTTTTTTCCCTAAATGAAATTCCAAAGTTGGGGTTCCATTCTCTAAAATGCTTATCTCTTCAGTTGTCATTCTACATCTTAGAATATCATGTATACACCTTATTCCTATCAATAACTTTATTTCTATTCACTGGGAGCTTCCAATACCCTGCATCATCACTAAGCATGGGGAGCGCGAGCAGCACCGCTTACTTATGCTGCTCGCAGCTCCCAGTGAAGCAGACCTTGTGAGCTCCGCCCCCTCCCCAGATCCAGCAATGTTGCCGAGCAGAGGGCTGGTGAGTGGAGATTTTCTGATCTCCCCAGCCAGTGGCTCTACCGGCAGACTTTTTTTTTTTTGTGGCGCCCCCTGGGTTGTAGTGCCCTGTGCACAGGTCGCACACTCCTAAGGCTGGCCCTTCCCTCCATCTGCCATATATTATGCTCCTAAGTCTGTAGGAGCAACGTTTGTCAGTGTCCTATTACAATAGTTTTTCAACATTATTCCAGTTTGTAAATACTGCACCATATTGTATGCTTTATTTTTCATGTAATTTTCCTTAAATTATGCTGTGTATGTAGGACCATTTTATTATAAGGTGTCACATAACACTGCATTGCACATTTAACACTGTGTTTTTGTGCACTATTGAAAAAAGGGTTTTAGATTTTTTTTTGTATCACTTTTGTATCATTTATTATTTGTGTGCATCACAAACTATTTCACTTGTAATTTTATACACTATTTCTATTGTTTGCACTTTTTAAGTGTCCATACTCTCTGTGCTTAAGTGCTGAGAGGCTTTAATATAACTTATTGGTGAAAATGATCAGTTATCAAAAACGATCAGTTATCCAAAAATTTGCCGAAGCATTTTGGGATACTCAACCTGTATCCTTACCTTAATATTGTATACTATATGTATGTATATATATATATATCTATATATATATATATATATATATATATATATATATATATATATATATATATATATATATATATATATATTACATACATATGTGTATAAATATTATTATCCTTATGTATATATATATATATATATATATATATATATTTATATTTTTTTATATGTAAAAATAACAATGTATATAGCCTCCCTGATTCTGCCAAATCATCCTCTAGTCTAAAATCCCTGAAAATGAGTGTCTCTCTAATCCTCAAAATGGAATGTATCCATACAGCCCAATTGTGCCCCCCGGCCGCACAATGCCGTGCATGCCCAGTAAGCATTCTCCGGTGTCTGGGACACCAGAGAATGCTTTCAGGACCACGGGATTGTGGTCCTGAGACCCACTGTCCCACTGAGCTCTACCTCTGTCCTGAAAAGAGAGCGGGACATGGCTCCCAAATCGGGACTGTCCCACGCAAAGAGGGACAGTTGGGAGGAATGTGTACCAGGGCCGTCTTTAATAGTGATTGGACCCTGGGCAAGCATTTGCTTGGGCCCCCTGGACCCTGCCCCCTCCCCTGCATGCAATCCCGCCATCCATCGCAATGTTACCCCCCCCCCCCCCCCCACACACACACACATATGCCATAATTGTTGTGCCATTCAGATGCCAGTAATATTGTAACTTTCGGATGCCAGTAATATTGTGCCAGTCAGAGCCCAGTAATATTGTGCCAGTCAGAGCCTAGTAATATTGTGCCAGTCAGATGCCTGCAATATTGTGCCAGTCAGATGCCTGCAATATTGTGCCAGTCAGAGCCCAGTAATAATGTGCCAGTCAGATACCAGTAATATTGTGCCAGTCAGATACCAATAATATTGTGCCAGTCAGATACCAATAATATTGTGCCAGTCAGATACCAGGAATATTGTGCCTGTCAGAGCCCAGGAATATGGTGCCTGTCAGATGCCTGTAATATTATGCCAGTCAGATGCCTGTAATAGTGTGCAGTCAGAGGCCAGGAATATTGTGCCAGTCAGATGCCTGTAATATTGTGCCAGTCAGATGCCTGTAATATTATGCCAGTCAGATGCCTGTAATATTATGCCAGTCAGATGCTTGTAATAGTGTACCAGTCAGAGCCCAGGAATATTGTGCCTGTCAGAGCCCAGGAATATGGTGCCTGTCATATGCCTGTAATATTATGCCAGTCAGATGCCTGTAATAGTGTGCAGTCACAGGCCAGTAATATTGTGCCAGCCAGATGCCCAGTAATATTGTACCAGCCAGATGCCCAGTAATATTGTGCCAGCCAGATGCCCAGTAATATAGTGCCAGCCAGATGCCTGTAATATTATGCCAGTCAGATGCCTGTAATATTATGCCAGTCAGATGCCTGTAATATTATGCCAGTCAGAGGCCAGGAATATTGTGCCAGTCAGATGCCTGTAATATTGTGCCAGTCAGATGCCTGTAATATTATGCCAGTCAGATGCCTGTAATATTGTGCCAGCCAGAGCCCAGTATTGTGCCAGTCAGAGCCCAGTAATATTGTGCCAGCCAGAGCCCAGAATATTGTGCCAGTCAGATGCCCAGTAATATAGTGCCAATCAGATGCCCAGTAATATAGTGCCAATCAGATACCCAGTAATATAGTGCCAATCAGATGCCCTGTAATATAGTGCCAGTCAGATGCCAAGTAATATAGTGCCAATCAGATACCCAGTAATATAGTGCCAATCAGATGCCCAGTAATATAGTGCCAATCAGATGCCAAGTAATATAGTGCCAGTCAGATACCCAGTAATATAGTGCCAATCAGATGCCCAGTAATATAGTGCCAATCAGATGCCCAGTAATATAGTGCCAGTCAGATGCCAAGTAATATAGTGCCAATCAGATACCCAGTAATATAGTGCCAATCAGATGCCCAGTAATATAGTGCCAATCAGATGCCAAGTAATATAGTGCCAGTCAGATACCCAGTAATATAGTGCCAATCAGATGCCCAGTAATATTGTGCCAATCAGATGCCAAGTAATATAGTGCCAGTCAGATACCCAGTAATATAGTGCCAATCAGATACCCAGTAATATAGTGCCAATCAGATGCCAAGTAATATAGTGCCAATCAGATGCCAAGTAATATAGTGCCAGTCAGATACCCAGTAATATAGTGCCAATCAGATGCCCAGTAATATAGTGCCAGTCAGATGCCAAGTAATATAGTGCCAATCAGATACCCAGTAATATAGTGCCAATCAGATGCCCAGTAATATAGTGCCAATCAGATGCCAAGTAATATAGTGCCAATCAGATGCCCAGTAATATAGTGCCAATCAGATGCCAAGTAATATAGTGCCAATCAGATACCCAGTAATATAGTGCCAATCAGATGCCCAGTAATATAGTGCCAATCAGATGCCAAGTAATATAGTGCCAATCAGATGCCCAGTAATATAATGCCAATCAGATGCCAAGTAATATAGTGCCAATCAAATGCCCAGTAATATAGTGCCAATCAGATACCCAGTAATATAGTGCCAATCAGATGCCAAGTAATATAGTGCCAATCAGATGCCCAGTAATATAGTGCCAATCAGATGCCAAGTAATATAGTGCCAGTCAGATACCCAGTAATATAGTGTCAATCAGATACCCAGCAATATAGTGCCAATCAGATACCCAGTAATATAGTGCCAATCAGATACCCAGTAATATAGTGTCAATCAGATACCCAGTAATATAGTGCCAATCAGATGCCCAGTAATATTGTGCCAATCAGATGCCAAGTAATATAGTGCCAATCAGATACCCAGTAATATAGTGCCAATCAGATGCCAAGTAATATAGTGCCAATCAGATACCCAGTAATATAGTGCCAATCAGATGCCCAGTAATATAGTGCCAATCAGATGCCCAGTAATATTGTGCCAATCAGATACCCAGTAATATAGTGCCAGTCAGATGCCAAGTAATATAGTGCCAATCAGATACCTAGTAATATAGTGCCAATCAGATACCCAGTAATATAGTGCCAATCAGATGCCCAGTAATATAGTGCCAATCAGATACCCAGTAATATAGTGCCAATCAGATACCAGGAATATTGTGCCAGCCCGCCCCCCACCCCCCCCCCCCGTACTTACATGAAGCTGCTCCGTGTCCCCCGCCGGATGTCTCCTCCGTGCAGTCTTCCCTCTTGCACGGAGGAGGGAAACAGAAACCGGATGTGACGCGACGTCACATCCGGCGTCAGTTTTTTTTTTTTTTTTTTCCGGCCGTCGCATCCATCGGATGCGGCTTGCCGGAAAAAAGCGTTCACAAGCGCAATGCGCTGTGAACGCGGCAGCAGGGGCTGGGGGCCCACGGGACAGCTGCCTTGGGGCCCCCCAGGAGTAAATGGGCCCAGGGCAGCTGCCCCGTTTGCCCCGCGTTAAAGACGGCCCTGATGTGTACCTGTTATTAGTTTACAAACATCTACATGTACTGTACATGTAGTTTTCTCTTTTAGCTTTTTTTTTGTATCAATAATGATTTACCCTGTATGTTCTCTTTTCAGCTTGTATAAATATATGTATGTACATGTTTTTTTTTATCTGCTGTTAAATATGTAACTGTGCAATTCCATTCTGGACTGGGTCCCCAGGACATAATTGAAAACAATAGAAATCCCAATGTATTCTTCCTGGTAAAACACTTTATACATTTTATAAATTAATAAAACGGTGTCTCTAGTATAAAAAAAAAACAACAACAAATGGCTTCCTAGATGAAAGAAGAAAGAAGAGAGATGTGTGTGTATATGTCTACTCACATACAATAGAAAATATTATTATAAATACAAATTCCCTGCATATGCACCATGCAATAAAAGTACTATCTGGGAAGGATTCCCAGCATTCTAACCAAGTTACCATATCCTAATATCAGTAAAGCTGCAAATATGCGCAGTGTGAGTACAGAGGAAGCCTGTCATTTGCTAACGTACCCTTCCTTTTGAAGATTTACGGTAGGAGGGTTGTGTCAGATCAGGTCCTCTTGCCACTGGGGTTTAAAGTTTCAACAGATCTGGAAACACAATGATTTGGATCAAGCAGCACAGTGAAAGAGCTCGGCACCTTATCGGACTTGAACTGCACTTCCTAAGTCTGACTGGATCTGGTGCAGCTACTGCCTACAGCAATCAAGTTTGTGTAGTGTACCTCTGCAGCATCTGATCTCAGTGGGAGAGGAAACCCTGGAGGGGAGATACATGGGTGTATTAAGCATAATTGTTGTGAATTATTCCTTTTCCATTGCAGCTTAATTGCACAAGAAACGCGCACACCCTTATGAAGAGGTTGTAACTTGTCACCTAAGAATCAATGAGTTATTTGTCTGATTCTCTGATTACGCTACTTCTATAGATGTTTACAAGACTGATCATCTAAGAATCACATTGACATCTGGATCACAGCGTCGCTGCCACTAACGTGCCTTATGATTACACGGATTTAACATCAGGCTTTTTTCTAGTGTCCTGAACAGAGCATTCATTCGGTTGACCTGTGCATAAGGATGGCTGATGCTTCATTGATAGACTTGAGAGATATAGAAATTAAGCTGGGACGCAAGGTGCCTGAGAGCCTGGTGAAGTCACTAAGAGAGGAACACTGTGACCTGGTGGATGGCAGAGATGGGTACTCAGCCTGTCCAGAAACTCCTGCTGCTAGCCTCACCCAAACCTCCTCACTGGAACGGCTGGAAACGAAAATACAACTTCTCAAACAAGACATGGTAAGTTATATTACCACTGACAGGTGTGAGTTGCACACAAAGAGGGGACGGGGTTGGCATGATGACGAGGTAATTCTTTTATGTCACAAGGGGGCTCCCACTCACCCTTGGTAGCCATTTATTTTTTTTAAATACACATGAGCCACAGTGTTTAATGGCAATAGGTTGCAAAACGGTGACTTTTGCATGGAAAACGTGCTAAATGTGATACAAATTATCTTCACTGGGATTTGCCTTGTTACTATGTAACTAGTAATTTACTATGGTCTGCAAAAAATATATACTTTTTCTATTGTTGTTATTATTATATTAAATGTAAAAGGCTTTGTGTACAATGACAATTTGTAGCTTATTTCATATTTGTTTAAAGGGACAGGGTTAACCTAAACATTGTTTATTTGGTGAATGCAGAGAATATGAAAATGAAAAATTGTATATATATATATATTGTTTCAGCGAAATTGCATTCAAATGGTCAAAGTAACAGGACAATATGGTTTAACCATGTCTGTGATGTCTCATGTACATGACATCAACTGTGGCTTTATATTCAAATGATCCACTTTTCAATGAATTTGTAATTTGCATATAACAAGGCAAGGTGATGTCTTGACAAGCACAATTAAAACACATTTGTCTCTTACCATGTTGCTAACATCATATATTTTCTCTACATTCACAGTATAAACAGTGTTTAGGTTGACAGAATCTCTTTAAACAGAAGGTGTTCATTAGTGCTTGTCATGAATTTACCTACTTTTTGGTGAACTTTACTATATATATCTTTTCTTAGCAGATTGCATCAATGATTAATTGCAGCTTTGCTGTACTATAAACAGTGGTTATTTGCTCAACTCTGCTTGCACTTACATTGATTTATATAGCAAAGAAATGCACCTGCCAAGTTAAATAGCATAAGTCACAGGACAAATGTTCCCTGTGTATGAGATACATTAGTGCAGACTGTAAATATATTGTATTCAAATGTCACATGTGGTGACAAATACCCAGTGTCAGATATTGGGTTTGCCACAACTGAAGTGGACTGAAGAGAAATTTATGATAATCCAGATGTGCTTGCTTACATTTTTACATTTTGAAAGTAACCTATGACCTCTGCATACATCACCCATATGTTCTCAGTATATAACCTTCATCAGTATGAACTAGTAACATTTGCAAATGTGAGGGTGTTGCAGAGTTTACTCCCTTGTTCCCACTTGCACATTTATATTTGTGAATATATTCTTGTGGAATCTAATCCATTCTGAGAAATATATGTAAATTACATTTGTGGATAATGTCAACCTATCAGTTAGGATATAAACAAAGTTAAGGTGATATATTCAAAGCTGTGGAGACAGGACGAAAGTAATCCATCTTCAGATGAAGTTCCACAGCTGGACATCCCTGCATTAATGGGAGGAAAAGTGATGTCACCAGCTGCTTCAAGAGTTCCTTACAGTAGTGACAATGAATACATGGACATTAGTGTTGAGTAGTGTTGAGCGAACCCGAGCCGCACTGTTCGGATTCGTACCGAACTTTACGGTTTTTGGACCCCGGACCTGAACACGGACATTTCACTGTATGTCCGTGTTGGAGTTTGGCGATTAGATTGTATGTAATGCTATTGGCTTTCTATAAACCGAACTAGAGTCCCGATTCATAAGAAATTCTTATGAATGGGGACTCTATTTGGGTTTATAGAAAGCCAATAGTATTACATGTATTTCATAAGCCGAAAGTCTATAAATGGAACGACATTCGGTTTATAGACTTTCGGTTTATAGAATAGCAAGAGCATTACATGTATTCTATAAACCGAAAGTCTATAAACCGAATGTCTTATGAATTTCTTATGAATGGGGACTCTAGTTCGGTTTATAGAAAGCCAATAGTATTACATGTATTCCATAAGCCGAAAGTCTGTAAACCGAACAACATTCGGTTTATAGACTTTCGGTTTATAGAAAGCCAATAATATTACATGTATTCCATAAGCCGAAAGTCTATAAACCGAAAGACATTCTGTTTATAGACTTTCTTTTTATAGAATAGCAATAGCATTACATGTATTCTATAAAACTAAAGTCTATAAACCGAATGTCTTTCGGTTTATAGACTTTCGGTTTATGGAATACATGTAATGCTATTGCTATTCTATAAACCGAAATAGAGTCCCCATTCATAAGAATAGGTCAATTGACCTATTCTTATGAATGGGGTCTCTATTTCGGTTTATAGAAAGCCAATAGCATTACATGGCTATTGGCTTTCTATTAACCGAAATAGAGTCCCCATTCATACGAATAGGTCAATTGACCTATTCGTATGAATGGGGACACTCACCCACATTTTACTTCATTTTGCAGCCCTCTAGCCTTTTCCAGGACTTTTTTAGAGGCATTTTAGTGGCCAAAAGTTCGGGTCCCCATTGACTTCAATGGGGTTCGGGGTCAAGTTTGGGGTCAAGTTCGACCCCGAAACCGGACTTTTTTCCGAAGTTCGGCCGAACCCGTTGAACCCGAACATCTAGGTGTCTGCTCAACTCTAATGGACATATCTGCCAGTATTACATATATTCAGATATTCAGGAAACATATGGATTGCTCTTTAGCTTAGAATGGTCTTGAGGTTTTGAGTACTGGAAATGGTTTAAATCATAAAATGGTATTATAAACAAATATGAAAATTAAATGCACATTGTTTGTCTTGTTTCTGACATGATGTGAAAAGTTGTCCTTGATAAAGTTAGAATTTTTTTTAGACCTGTATTGTCAATATTTATCGATCTATTTTGTAAATGTGTACTACAAAGGTAGCTATACTATTTTAAAATGTCTAATAAACTGACCCATTTATGCTGATGTATGCTCTCTTAAACAACCTTTCAGTTTTTTGCATATAGAAGAAAGCATAGTTTCTGTAAGATTAAAAAACGAGCAGTAGCAGATTTGCTTCCTGTATTCTTCCAAATGGGTGTGGGCAGGCAGACATGCTCCTTGTAGGTCTGTCAGTAAACTACCAAAAAAGGATACCATGAACCAGTTAATATTTGATGCACATTACTGATCAGTGCAGAAGGAAGAAATGTAGTGAGAACCAACAGGTGGCTTCCTCAAATGAGCTAAGATATGTTGTAAGACAGAAGCATAGTTAGAGAAATAATTTCTCCTTGATGGGTTAGCTTTCTTGGCCACTGTTGTGAGGGATTGTGTATGTTTCCCTGTAGAAATGCTTTTGTTTTAGAATTTGGGATAGACCAAATTAAATCCTTCTTTTAATTACAATTTCATCAGTAAAGTAATAAATGTGCCAATAGTATGTTGATTCATTAATAAAGAGTTCAGTAATATAAATATTGACATGACTGTCACTACCAGTGCCCCAGACACACCCAATGGTGCTAAAGTAGGTGTAATAATGCTAGCATTGCACAAGGTAATTCATTAAGTCCCTGTCACATTATTTCATTTGCACTTTATCTGTTTATTGTGCTATTTGTTTCAAAGGGGAGGATTATTTTACTAATGTTATTATAAAATAGGTTATGTTTTCTCATAATATGATCTCATAAGAGTTTTGGGAAAGTCCATGTTTCATTAAGCAGGTTGTCCTTCTAAGTACTTTAGTAAAAATAATTATATATAAAAAAATGAATTTGCCTTTGTTGCATGTTCTGTAAATCTATGTCTATGTCATTTGTTTCACATTTTAGTTACAAACATAATAACACCCATGGAAACCAAGTTGCACAATGATCTCAAAGAGAGGTTAAAGGGTCAGTCTAGTCCCTAAACTCACTTTGGTGCAAGGTGAAGATTACTGCTTGTATAGTTCACTTATGTTTTTCCAGTGTGATTTGATGCAGGCATTCTGCAGAAATCACATTTTTTATATTTGACCTAAGCCCTCCCCAGTGATTACTCTGCATGCTTACTGCAGATGCAGCATCACTGATTATATAGACACTGAGGATATAACGTTTTGTTTCATTTAGTCACTTTCTGTATACCTCGAATTGAATATATTGTGTGGACTCCAAGTGACCTTGCTCTTAACATGGTAGGATCTCTTAACAGTGCAACACATTGTCTAATGACTAGAGAGACAGGAAATTCCATTCATTTTAATGAAATTATTCTTATTGGTTTCCTTAGTGTGGGCAGTCCTAGCTTTTTGCAAACTGCTACAATTTCATCTAGCTGTAAGTATTTTATATTTTAATCAATGCAAAATGTAAAACATGCATTTTAAAGTACTTTGAAAGCACATTGGTATACATTAACATTTGGAAGATGCATTTTGGGCCCTAGACAGTCCCCTTAACTGCTCTTCCAATAACTCTCTGGTGTCAAAAATTTGAACTATATGTTGTGCATTTTAACTATACGTTGTGCAGGGACAATTCTCTTGAGTTTGCTTAGTTCAGGAAACGTACTAGATTTGTACCTGCACAATGTATCAATAAAATGGAGAGCTGAAATGTGCATCTCACCTCAACTCACCTAAGCTCACCTTTTAGAGAATAGACCCCTCTCTGTAATTCTATTATGTGGGTAGAACGCACACAATTACTCTTTGGCCAAACTCACCTACTGCCAACCTTCCACATAACTGTTACTACACCTACACTCCCTTATGTGTTACGTGTACCACATTCCCTCCAGATTTTAAGCTTGCGAGCAGGGTTCTCTACCTCAAATACCACTCTGTTCTAGTTTGTCTAACTTAGTATGTAGTTCCCTTCTATGCTCTGTATCTAGCACTACGTAAATTGTTGGTTCAGACCTCTGAACTTGGACTGTGCTGATAAGCATATGTGACTACTACCTATTCTCGTGAACCTATACAAAGTTTCTCACTAAAACATCAAATGAACTGTAGTTTAGTTCAATGCAGAGGCGTCGCTAGGGGTGGGCTACTGGGGCTATAGCCCCGAGTCCCCCCTTCATAGCCCCGAATGGAGACTCTGGGGCTAAAGTATCCTTTAGCCCCGAGACTCCAGGGCTATAATTGTTTAAAAAAAAAAAAATCCCCCGGTGAGCTTTCCTCCGTCTGGGACATGGTCCCAGAATCATAGGATTAACCTCACGCGGGGGTAAGGGCCGATCGGGAGGAGAGGCTGCTATAGGGAGCTCTCTCCCTAGCCTCTCCTCCTCAAGGTGCGGCCCACAGGCATGTGCCTGCGGTGACCGCACCTCCTGGCCATAGAGACCACAGCGCGACGGGTGCAGGCTCCGCCCCCGTCGCGCTGTGAGAGCTGCTCGCCAGATGTCAGGTGACATCCGGCAGAATATCCTGGATAATGGACCAACTGTAAGGTAAGTAAAAAATAAAAAAAAAATTGAAGAAATGTGTGACTGTGTGTGGGTGTCTAGGTGTGTGTGTCAGGGTGTGTAAGTGTGTGGGTTTCTCAATGTGTGTAAGTGTGTGTCTGGGTGTCTCAGTGTGTGCCTGGGTGTCTCAATCTGTGTAAGTGTGTGTCTGGGTGTCTCAGTGTGTGCCTGGGTGTCTCAATCGGTGTAAGTGTGTGTCTGGGTGTCTCAGTGTGTCTGGGTGTCTCAATGTGTGAAAGTGTGTGTGTGTCTCAATGTGTGTGGGTGTCTCAGTGTGTGTGAGTGTGTGTCTGGGTGTCTCAATGGGTGTAAGTGTGTGTCTGGGTATCTCAGTGTGTGCCTAGGTGTCTCAGTGTGTGTCTGGGTGTCTCAATGTGTATAAGTGTGTGTCTGGGTGTCTCAGTGTGTGTCTGGATGTCTCAATGTGTGTGTGTGTCTGGGTGTCTCAATGTGTGTAAGTGTGTGTCTGGGTGTCTCAATGTGTGTAAGTGTGTGTCTGTGTGTGTCTGTGTGTCTCCGTGTGTCTGGGTATCTCAATGTGTGAAAGTGTGTGTGTGTCTCAATGTGTGTGAATGTGTGTGTGTCTCAATGTGTGTGAATGTGTGTGGGTGTCTCAATGTGTGTGAGTGTGTGTGGGTGTCTCAATGTGTGTGTGTGGGTGTCTCAATGTGTGCGTCTGGGTGTCTAGGTGTGTGTGTCAGGGTGTTTATGTAAGTGTGTGTGTGTAAGGGTGTTTGCTTAAGTGTGTGTGTGTGTAAGGGTGTTTGCGTAAGTGTATGTGTGTGAGTGCCTGGGTGTCTCAGTGTGTGTCTGGGTGTCTCAATGTGTGTAAGTGTGTGTCTGGGTGTCTCAATGTGTGTAAGTGTGTATCTGGGTGTCTCAGTGTGTGTCTGGGTGTCTCAATCGGTGTAAGTGTGTGTCTGGGTGTCTCAGTGTGTCTGGGTGTCTCAATGTGTGAAAGCGTCAGCGCGCCGGTCATGTGACTGTCAGCACTTCCGTGTCACACTGCATGGGGAGCCGAACAGGCAGCACGGAGGTTTCTCTGTGCTGCCTGTTCGGCTCCCCGTGAAGCCCGCTGGCAGAGGGAAGGTGAGGTGGGATCTTCCGATCCCGTCTCACCTCCATCTCTGCCTGCAAGCGCTGGCTTTTTTCCTTAAAGGGATAGATTTTTTTTTCTATTTTTTTTTCTTTCAGTGCAAAATTTGCCACCCTAGGCATCCGCCTAGGATACCTTGCGGTAAATACAGCACTGCCTTCAAGTAATGCTACTCTACAGATAAACAGTGCGTAAGATTGGCAGGACAAATTAGCTAAGCCTTTAACATGGGCTTGAGTACTAACAAAGGGACCAAGCTATGCTATACCATATCTAGCTATTCCCACAGAATCTTCATAAAGAATAATGTAAATAATGAACTGAATTGCACTCTTTGGTGTTATTTTCCATCACGATAGCTTCTACACAGCTTCTTTCACAACTTTGGACAAAGGCTATCTTGCCTGTTTTATAAAGTAGTCCTACCCCAGATAAAGGAGAACTTCTCCTTTAATAACAGATGGAGGGTGCAGGCTGCTGAAGCGTGGTGTAGGTCCACAGTACAAAATACATAGAGAATGGTGTAAGCACACAGTGCAAAATAAATAGAGGCTACACAAAGAATAGTGGAAGCAAGCACACTAAAATATACAGAGAATGATGTAAGCACATAATGCATAATGCACAAGGGGAAAGTGTGCAATAGGTTTTTCTCTTTTCTTAGCCAAACATTACTATAAATTGTGTTTTTACTTTCTCCCTTTGTATTTGTTTTCCTTACATTCAAGGCCATTATTAGTCAATAATGATTATGATTACCATGAGCTCCAGGAATCATATTACATTTTTGCTTTCAGTGCATTACCCCATTGTATGGCAACTATGGACACCTGCAAGATTTCTACCACCAGCTGTTTTATATGAAAAAATGCGTTAAAAAAAAATGGAATGGGGAAGATTAACAAAACTATCTAAAGCAGGAAGTCAAATCTATTAAAATAATCTTTACTGCCCCAGTTATTTTCTCTGCTACAAATATTATATCAGTGTTGCTAATGTGGAACAATAATACTTTGTGTAGTGAGTTTGAAGAGGACTCTATGATTCTGATCATTACATATTTTGATTTTACACATGTGGTATGTTCAGAGCCAGCCTTTATCAGTCAACATATGGGAATGAAATACATGGATGCACAATGATTATTTGTTTAAAAAGACACATGTACAGTTGCCAGTAAGAGAAAACTGAATTCTCAAGTATGACATTTTTCCAAGTTTGACCAATGGATATCAGTTATTGTTCTTTATGCCATGTTTATTACACCCCGTTAACATTTATATAGCTCCAACTGTCACATACATAAGCTCACACACCCACAGACAGTAACACACATAAACACACACACAACCACAGACAGTAACATACATAAACACACACACACACAGTCACATACATAAGCACAAACATCCAGTCACATACATAAGCACACACACCCACAGACAGTAACATACATAAACACACACAGCCACAGACAGTAACATACATAAACACACACACACCCACAGACAGTAACATACATTAACACACACGCAAACAGTAACATACATAAACACACACCCACAGACAGTAAAATACATACAAACACACACAGTCACATACATACTCACACACACACAGTCACATACATAAGCACACACACACAGTCATATACATACACACAGACAGTCACATACAGAAACAGACACACAGACAATCACATACATATATATATACACACACACAGTCTCATACATACAAAGATTGTCACACACACACACAGACAGACACATACATAAACACACACACAGTCCATCCCATACATAAACACACACAATCACATACATTTACACTCACAGAGAAGGTCACAAATATAAACACACACACGGAGAAGGTCACATACATACACACACACACACACACACAAAGAGACAGTCACATACATACATACAAACATACATACAAACACACAGAGAGTCACATGTATGCACACAGAGAGAGTCACATACATGCACACAGAGACAATTACATACATACATACACACACAGTCACATACATACATACATACATTAACATACATAAACACACACAGACAGTCACATATATAAATACACGTACGTACGTACGTACGTACGTACGTACGTACGTACGTACGTACGTACGTACGTACGTACACACACACACACACACACACACACACAGATAGTTACATAAATACACACACATACTTTTTTAAATACTATATATCTTTCTTTGTATTTATTGGGTAAAAATCGTATTGTCTAAATATAACATTGTTTTATTAAATATTACACACAGTCACATACATACACACACACATAGACAGTCACATACACATACATACAGTCACACATACATACAGTCACACATACATACAGTCACACATACACACAGTCACGTACAGTAACACCCTCAGTCACGTACATTAACACACACACCCACAGAAAGTCACATACATATATACACACCCACCCACAGACAGTCACAAACATAAACACACCCACTCATCCACCCACAGTCACATACATATACACACACACAGTCACATACATACATACATACATACATACATATATACACACAGTGACACACAGAGAAGGTCACATCTATAAACACACACATACACATGCATAAATGTGCACACACACAGAGACAATCACATACATAAACACACAGACAGTCCCATACATATACACACACAAACAGACAATCCCATATGTATACACACATAGAGACAGTGCCACACATACATACACACACACAGACAATCCCATACATATACACACAGAGACAGCCCCATACATACACACACACACAGACAATCCCATACATATACATGCAAAGAGCTAGTCCCATCCATACATATACAAACACAGAGACAGTCCCATACATACACACATATAGACAATCACGTACATATACACACAGAGAGACAGTCCCATACATACACACACAGACAATTACATACATACACACACAGACAGTCCCATACATACACACAGACAATTACATACATACACACCGACAATCCCATACATATACACACACAAAGACAGTCCCATACATACATACATGCACACACACAGACAATCCCATACATATACACACACACAGACAGTCTTATACATACACACACACACAGACAATCCCAAACATATACACACACACAGACAATCCCATACATATACACACACAGAGAGACAGTCCCATACATACATATACACACACAGAGACAATCCCATACACACACACAAACAATCCCATACATATACACACAGAGACAGTCCCATACATACATGCACACACACATAGACAGTCCCATACTTACACACACAGAGAGACAATCCCATACATATATACACACAGAGACAGTCCCATACACACAGACAATCCCATACATACACACAGAGAGCCAATCACATACATATACACACAGAGAGACAGTCCCATACATACACACACACACACACACACATACAATCACATACATACACACACAGAGACAATCACATACAAACACACAGAGACAGTCCCATACATACATACATACATACATACACACACAGAGACAATCCCATACATATACACACAGAGAGACAGTCCCATACATACATATACACACACAGAGACAGTCCCATACATACATACACAGAGACAGTCCCATACATACACACACACACACACACACAATCATATACATACACACACACAGAGACAGTCCCATACATACATACATACATACATACATACATACACACACACACACACACACACACATAGACAATCCCATACATATACACACACAGAGACAGTCCCATACATACATACACACACGCACACACACACACACAGACAATCCCATACATATACACACACAGAGTCCCATCCATACATATACACACACACACACACACACACAGTCCCATACACACACACACACAGACAATCCCATACACACACAGTGACAGTCCCATACATACATGCACACACGTAGACAATCCCATACATATACACACACAGACAGTCCCATACATACACACACACAGTCACATACATATACACACACACACAGTCACATACATACATACATACATACATACATACAGACAGACAGTCACATACATACATACATACATACACACAGTGACACACAGAGAAGGTCACATGTATAAACACACACATACACATGCATAAATGTGCACACACACAGAGACAATCATATACATATACACACAGACAGTCCCATACATATACACACACACAGACAATCACATACATATACACACACAGAGACAGTCCCATACATATACACACACACAGACAATCACATACATATACACACACAGAGAAAGTCCCATACATACATACACACACACAGACAATCACATACATATACACACACAGAGACAGTCCCATACATATACATACACAGACAATCACATACATACACACACACAGAGACAGTCACATCCATACATATACACACACAGAGACAGACCCATACATACACACACAATCACATAGATACACACACAGAGACAGTCCCACATACATACATGAAAATAACGTATAAAGTGATTAGTTATCTGATTTCCTTCTGGTCACATATGACTTGTACATACTGCAACGCAGCATGCAAGTTATATGTGGCCAGAAAAAAATGGCAACCCTACTCTTACCTAATGACAACATATTATGGTGGTGCATAGAGTACATTGTGAGTTAAACTTTATTTGTGTATTAAACTTATATCAAGAGAAAAATCTCAACTTTTAATGGCATTAGTGTATATTAAAGGAAACATTTAACAATGATTTTAATGCACTACTGTATTACATTCAGACTGTTAATTATCAATTAACTTTTAAAAACATTCTGGAATTGTTCATGTTAACAGTTTAATTGGTACCTAGGGTGGGTGTAAATGCATATAAAATACATATTCTTGTGCTTAAGTCTTTGAATGTGAGAGGGTGTACACTGTTCAGTCTTTAACGGAAAAATAATGGCTCCTTTATTGACATTTGTACCTTGTTTTCTACACTTCAAACTATAAAGCAAACAGTTTTACACTTGATAATGAATTACAGTTCCCATGATTCAGCTCTACAATTGCAATCTGTTGACAACACAAAGTTTAGGTAATCTGCTATGCCGTGTTTAGGCAAATACATCTCTGCATATCCGTATCTTGTTGATTCATGTACGGAACCATGTTTAAAGGTGTAAACTGACATGACTTCACTATATTTTTGCACCGGAAAAGAAGACATTCTCTCATAAAAATTTGTAATGTAAATAGAGGAAATATAGAGCATTTGATGTCAAATCAGGTGGCTCGTGGATTGGATGTGGCCCTTGTGGGTTTTTATGTGGCCCCTATTCTGCCTACAAAACCCACAGGTTCTGTGGTATTACCTCACAAAAATGTCAAACCAAAGTGAAACCTAAGCTTCTACATGTATGTGACCTACCACATTAAAAAAAAGTGCTTACCCAGAGAATAAAATTAGAGATTTCAAGTAAGGTGATCTCTGTCATAAGGTATTTGTTGACAACTTGCCATAGTTTGCAATCTCACCTATAAAATTGTGAATGAGAGGCAAGGTTGCCAGATATAGTTTCTGAGCATGTGAATTGAGTGTGAAATTCCTGTCAGCATGTACATATTCCTTTCTGTCCAAAAGAGTTGCTTTTTTGAAAGAAGTGGATGAAACCTTAAGTCATAAACCTTTCAATAAGTAACCATTTCACCTGTCAGTTGATTTTCTCACTTTTTTGCCAACGTCTAGTCTAGAGAATCCATCAGGTTCCAAGAAAAGGTGATGTAAGTTGAAATAAGATACATTGAGAATCTTACATTGAAACAAATAATGTATGTGAGGTTGTGTTCCTCAATAAGGGTTTAAATAAATAAGTAGAAAATGTAAAACATCTAATGAAATGTACTAACAGAAATAAGTAGTGCAGTTAGGCATGTGTTTCTGTTAGCTCCAATTCTACACAGTATAAAGGACAGACAGTACAGAACCTGTTAGAGGAAAGTCATGACAGGTTTGGAGGACCCTTAGACAAGCAGCAAAGGGATATAGATCAAGTTCTTGAAATAGAGGCATCTGTTTGCTCTGTAGATGGAAGTTCTCGTGACTGGGAAGGATGCCCTGAGGATGAGAGTAAATGTAATACAGTTGGCAGTATGGTGTTTTGTGTAGGTTCTGTTTGTGCAGTTATACGGTGGAGACAAGAAAGAGCATTGGCCTTAGCATTTCAAGAACCAGTTTGGAAATTGATATGTAAATTAAATCTGGTAATGAACAGGGCCCATCTGGCTTGTCTGGGACATAATCTACGGGTTGATCGCAGTAATTGTGGTTGGCATACACAGTGACCAGGTGTTCTAAGAGGTGATGCCACTTAAGGGTCTTTTTAATAGTCAACAGCTCTCTGTCACCCACACCATAGTTAGTTTGTGGTGGAGTGAGTTTGCTGGAGTAAGAACATGAAGGTGACCCTTCTTGCCATATCGCTGTGAGAGGACTTGCCTTACAGCTATGTCAGAGGTATCTACCTTAGAGGTATTCTAGTGTCCAATAAGTGAACAGCTTGACAAGTGACCTTGGTGATGTGGGAAATTTCATAAATGAATTTTCTGGAGAAATTATAGAAGCCCATAACAGCCTATAAGGCTATCAGACGACCACAGAGTTAACAATGGCTGTAAGGAGAGTGCAATCGCTGGTTCACTGTGTGCTGGCCAACTCACCCCATGATGCCGGCAACAAGGATGGTGATTAGTAGTACTAAAAAAAAGTTATTGAAAAATAAAAAGTTTTTGAAAAATAAAGAGAGTTGAGAAAGCATAAGAAAATGGAAGTAAGTGGAAAGCAGAGTGTGATGGATGCAATTCTTCGAGAACTGGACTTTATTTTAACTTCAGTCTTGTGTCTTTCACTTATGCTGTGTTTCTCAGAAAGTACATTTATTGTTTTTATTTTATTCAAGTTGCCATATTGTATTCTATTGGTGACTCGCCATCCTGCAGGTATTTCTGGAAAAAAATGTTTTTATTATTTCTAACTGCAAAACATGAAAGAGTGTGTAATTATTCCAGCCTTTAATGTGGTTGTTCTTTTTTTTTTTTTTTTCTTCTTTTTTCCTCTTAATGTGGTTGTTCTTAACTATATCAATTACATATTTTGTGTTAAGGCTAGACCTTGTTTTAGCACAACACAAATCTTTATGCTTGGCTTTGCAATAAAATGCAATGTTTTGCTTTCGGATTAATAGGTTTCATTCAGTCTGTGGTAACATTTTATCACGCCAACGTAATATCTTCTGAGTAATTATGTATAGGAGATTTCATAACAATATAAAGTATTTTCATCATCTCCACAACACATGAACAAAAGACTCTTGGTATTAGTGGAACATGTTCATTATCTTCTTCACTAGTCTGCACACTTTCTGTTCGGTATCACCACTAGTTACACTGCTTTTCCATCCTGAGGTTCATACATTTTTATACTTCCACAATGTAGTATAAATGGGTGCTACTGCTGGTAAAGCTGTCCTCACTAGATAAGAACTATTATCGATATGAAAAACCACATATTATTACTTATGTATTTTATTCTTTAGTATATAGACCTTTTGTATATATATATATATATATATATATATATATATATATATATATATATATATATATATATATATATATACATATATATATATATATATATATATATATATATATATATATATATATATATATATATACATATATATATATATATACATATATATATATATATATATATATATATATATATATATATATATATATATATATATAATGAGTTTATTGGTTTGTGTATAGTTGTGTATGATGCCCTTGTGAAAAACAGATATTTTAGAAGTTTATTTTAACAATTTAGTTGTACTCCTGCTTCCTGATAGCAAAAAGGATAGAGGCCTAGACCAAACAGTATAGTAGTAGGAATTATTCCTATGCTTATTTGAGGTAGAAAACAACACAGGTCCAACAGTTTTGTATGAGGAAAAAACCTGTGCACAACATAATGGTTTGCAGTTGTATACTGTGCTACAACTTCATGGCAATATTATATTAGACAAATGATATTGCATATCAGAAAACAGGTATGCAAGTTTAAAACAAATGATAAAAGTCGTAGTAATAAGGTGGAAAAGCATAACGCAACTCATACACTAGGTGACCCTTTCAAACTGAGAAGCTTGGAAAGATGGATGTGGAATTGGATATTGTTTTTTAAAACCAACAGTGACTTTTGAAAGATCTTCAAAGTTCGGTGTCTGACAGATCAGTTCTCATACATCAAATGTAAGTTGATCCTTACACGAAGCTGGTCTGTTTAGGATGGATGAAGAGGAAGCAGCTATTATTCAAAAGCATCACATAAATTTATGTTTATGGCAAAACAATGAAGGTGACTGACGCATCCCTGTAAGTCAAGTTAAGTACTAAGAGAAGAAAGAAATGAATTTTATTAGCTTAGTTTGACAGTGTCTTGCATTAAGAATTGTGTACGCCGTAGGAATAAACTTAAAACACTCATGGACCCAATTTAAGATGCTTATACAGACGGGTACACTTTTTTACACGAGTATTGTGCACCTGTGCTGTTATTATCTTTAAACTTTTTAAGTCTATGTACTAGGCATTATGTTTTTCGCCCCAGGCAGCACAATGTGTTGGGCCGGCCCTGCTTCCACTTCTGTTAACATTTTATAGACCATTTTTGAGCATTTTTGATGTTTTACATTCACCATATAAACAAAGGTCTTTTAGTATGTTTTCATGACCGTGTAAGGTAGAAATCAAATGTTTTATTAAAATGTTTCTATAAAGGTCAGCAGTTAAAATTGCTACTTTGGGATAATTAAAAGTAAGTATATTAGCTAGGAGCATGTTTCACTAAATGTGGGGCTACAAAAATAGGTTTTCTAGTAGAATTACAAACAAACTGTGTATTTAGCAGAATGACATGAACAATAGTATTTACATCAGACCTTCACACAGTTTTCATTTCCCAGCTAGCACCGTCTGTATCAAATAACTTGAAAAACAAGTCTAATAACCAGATTAGAGCTAGACACAGCTCTAATCTGTGAAAAAGAAGCTCTTTACAAACAAAGTCTGAGGTGCTTTGGTGCTATCCACAAGTTCAATAAGACAAAATCTTCTAGTGTGAGAACAAAACTAGACCTATGAATTTTATGTAACCTTGACTTATTTCCCAATGCTAAACAATACTGTCTGACATTTGGATTTAGCCTTTACAATGAAAATACACACAAGGTTTCATGGTGTGTTAAGGATACCAGATATTTTAGTCAACATAGCTTAACGCATGTAAGACCAACAAACAAATAGAATGAGCCATCTTCTTAGCTTTTGTTTACCCTTGTCCGTAATGCTCCATCAGGACCTAAATAAATGAGACCATGTTGCATGTCATGTTGTGCATGTATAACGGTACAAAATGCCATCTCAACATACTCCTAACATCTCTACATTTGCTATGGTAATGCTATAAAATGAACGCTTTAGGAGCTCTATTAAATAAAATAATTGTATCTGCTTCTTGACCCTTCCTCTTGCAGCATGGGTCGCATGGAAGTGGATGGTACATATTCGGTGCAAAACAAAATAGGCTATAGTATTTGTAACTATACATGTTCTATTAATATGCACAAATGTTTTTTCTATGTTTGTGAAAGCTACATGTCCACAAACCTTAGTTTGTAGACATATAGGGGGTCATGTACTAAACAAGTGCAGTGAGGAAAAAAAGTAGGTAAAACATGAGTAAGGAGCAATTTGTGACTATTTGAAACATTTTGCGCTTCGCTTATTTTACCTTATTTGTGCCTCTTCCTTTTACTGTTATTTGGCATGAATTTTTTTTGGTTGCGCTAGTAAATTGTGATTAGATTTGCGCATGCTAAAGAGCTTTGTAAAAAATAATTCTTATTTGCGTGTGAAAATTACACCAGCTTTTAGCAAGTGCCGTCAAAAGAGGTAGAAAAAATATTCGCAAAATTGCCTGTCTTTATTCTCAGTTGTGCCCGTTTTTAGTTGCAGTTTGCACGTATATACTATTTGAGTGTTAAGTGTTTACTACATTGCAATAGGAGCAAAGAGCAAAAATAGTTTTGCGGATAAAATATATTTGCGTTTATTTAGTACATTTCCCTCATAGAGGTAATTTATTAGCACAACCGGAAAAATGCATGCTAAATAAAAATGAACGAAAGAGGCGCAAATCAGGGGGGGGGGGGGGGGGGAGGCGCAGAATGTTACAAATAGTCGCAAATTGCTCCTTACTCATTTTTTACCTACTTTTTCCCACACTGCACTTGTTTAATACATAACCCCCATAGTCTGTTTGGGCAGCACCATAGATTTGATTAGCTTTTCTATCATTTACGTCTCTTGCTTACTAGAGAGTAGGGCACTTTATGAATAAAATAATTGTGAAAATGAAAGAAAACTGCTGACTGCACATTAACACGTGCCTAGCAACAGTGACTATTTTTTTAGACCAGTTGAGTGTGTATATTCAGCCACGTAACACATTCTTAAACAGATAATGGGTAAAACAGATTCCCATTGATTTAGTCACAGCTGAATAGAGGTAAGTTACATGAACAACTTAAAGGGTCAATAATACTTCAATATCAATGGCTTTTGTATAAAATAGCACACCGTGAAATACACAAACCTGTACCTAAAAGTTCTGAGACTTGCAGGTTTTTATATTACTGATGCAAACAACCATTATTGTAGAGAAAGCAGTCAGTCAAAGAGGTCTATTCCCTGAAAGTGAACGGCACAAATCAGGACAATTCTCTAACTTGCCAGTATGCCTGATGGTTGCAGCTTGATTGTCAATTCACATTTTAGTGAGTATACTCTAGAGTGACACAGAACAATAATACCTGATCTATTTGGAAATAAAAGTACCCCCCAACCTTACTGGGGGCACCGCTACTGCACATGCACAGATGAAAGTCAACCCAGTTTGAATATACAGAGTAAAAAATAAATAAGGACCTAATTAAGCTGATCTAACGTTGAAGCATTGCTTCTATACCAATACTGTCGTTCCCTCTTGAATAGGCGTAGTGGGTGATAGGGAGTTGTATCTTATTTATCCTTACAGATAACATCAGCAATAGTATTTTTTATATTTCTAAATGAATATTGAAAGCATTACTTCATAGCTTACTTCTGAACCCTCTCACTGAAAGAGCTTTCCGATTTTGTCGGTTTTCCAATACACCTGCAAAAATTGCCAAATCATATGTTCCAAATCATTATTACAAAAGCCACTAAATTAAAATATTTATAAAACAACAACATTGTATTAATATATACATGTCCCTTGACCCCATTCTGCGCTGGGCATCTGGATTCACATGTGGTCATGCCTGACGGCCGACCTCCGGATTCTCCTGGGGCAGTTGAGGTATGCTTGTGGTCCGTTAACAGTTCTGTAGTTTTGTGACTTGTTTGCACTGAGAGACTGTCACTGACCAGATATACATGCAATGTATACATGCTTTTTAGCTTGAAGCAGATAAGCACCTCCCAGTGTTTTATATATAAATAGCTAAAAAGAAAATTCTTCAAGAATCCCTAGTGTACTTTATAAATACCTTTCTACGCATAGTAGTAGTAATATGTATTTTTAAAGAAACAGATTTTTGAGGAAGCCAAAACCACGGAAAAGTTTTAAAGTAAAGGTAGATTCCCACATAAATGCATTTTGAATATTGATAATGTATAAAGTTATCTCTCTGCCGCATTATCCTTGTTATATTCCACATGAAAACCCCTAAAGAATGTTATTCAAAATGTTATTTCTCCAGTGAATTGAGTCAACCCAAGAGATCATTCCTGACAGGTGGTCTGTTTTCCTGACTTATTAAAATCACAGAGACTATTACTGTAATTGTCTGAGGCTAAAATGTTTTCTTTTCCATAAAAAGCTTATTTTGTTCTGAATGCCTTGATTTAAAAAAAGCATGTAACTGGCTGCATGCGTATATGGAACAGTGTGGCACATTGTGAAGATATAAGGAAACTAAATGAAATATTTCCTTTTCATCACATGAAAATTCTTTTCATAGCTCCCCATTTTTTGTTTCCTTATATATTATGCTTATTGTGTATCTGGGTATTATGTGACTAAAATATGTTTCTCTTTCACATTCTAAAAAGACAGATTCTTATTGTACTTTGTTGCACTTACTTCATACAATGAAGCACATGATTGTATATTTAAGTGTCTGAAGCTAACTTGTATAACTATAAGGAACAATTAGTTGAGCAGGCAACTGCAAAACATTTATTGGAGCAGGAAGAAGTAGGTCTCCTGAATATACAAAACATGGGCTTATAAGCAGGGAAAACAGAAGTGTGTAATAATAGAAACTGAAGAGTGTGCATTGCAACTGGCTCCCACTTCATATATGCATGGATATCATATCAATATCATATCATTCATTCTGTTCAATGTAAGTAAGACATTCAATTAATTTAAGGGGAACAGATTTTTCTGTTTCTAGTGATAAGTTCTCCTTAATTCTGCTATTATACTGAATAACCATCAACCATCTTCACTTTAAAATAGTAAAAAGGGCCAAAGCATGTAGCTTTTCCTATGTTCTCCAATTGACAAAGCTGTTGGTTTTAAAAGAATGTTTTTGCTAAATATTAAAATGCAAATTTCAGCGATTTGGATCCCTTACCACAGCTCTAGAAGAGGGCTGAAAAGGGGCATCAGGGACAGTCAAAGTGTTGACACAAGGACCCCAGTATCAATAAATTGTAAGCTTGTGAGCAGGGCTCTCTAAATCATGTATCAGGCTGTACTAGTTTGTCTTAGCATGTAGTCTCTTTCTATGCATTGTATGTAGTGCTACATACATTGTTGGCACTATGTAAATAAATATTAATGTAATGTAATATATGTGATGGTCCATAGGACATCATTCAATTGTCTGTCACAGAGTCCAGTATATGTTCACCATGGGAAAAAATTCTGGTCCCTACCCCTGCTAGTCTGATGGTCAACCTGGGGGCAATAGAGAATATATTAACATGGGATTTATTAATGCTGGGTAAAAGTTATCTACTCCCATTCATTGTATTACCCCAGAAGATTTCCACCATGGTCAATGAAGAAATCACTTGCCATATAATGTGGTAGAAGTCCTGACACAAACGTCCTGGTAATGTGGCTTTATGTAAGAGAGATTGTAACGACATCTTAATATCTAATGTGCTGATAGCTGTTATGTGATAACTTGGCAATGGAGCCAGTATAATACATCCTCATACAGCCTCAATAAGACTCATTTTCAAACAGCTGTCATACAGAACTCTTCAATTTGTTGGCTCATTGGTGCATGCAGTGAATAATAGCGCTATTTTCAATACACAAGAAAAGGTTCCAATTGAAATGTTGTGACATCTGGACCAAAGCCCAGGTGAGGTGCAGCTTGTGCTTGTTATGTTTAGAACACTAGAAGAACGCCTGGATGTAAATAGAATGAGACACTGTGTTATCTTACTTTTATGTTCTGTAAAAAGAATGGCAAAAGTGGAAAATTATTTCCACAACTTTCATGTTTTTTGTTTCATTTACTTTTTTAATCTTTACCTAAACTAATGATGAGCAAACCAGTGCATTGCCTATTACATGTCCAACAAGTCAAAGTTGTGATAATTTTGGATATTAAAATGACTATAAGAAAAATTGGGCATATTTAGTGACATGAGTTTATCAATTACCAGTAGATTTTAGCTCAGTATGTTCTACACATTTCATGGTCCTAGGTTAAGAATTGATGTAAAGACAAGGACTGAGGTAGGGACTGAGAAGGACAATAACTGAGGCTGAGAGAAGGCCTGTGAGAAGGGAAAGGACTGAGCTAGATAGGTGCCGCTCATCACATGGACTGGGCAGTTGATGGAAGCCCTCTGACAGGGTGCTTGGCAGGAAGTATAGAAACAATAACGTGGCTACCGTGGCGCTACAAAAAATGAATTACACTTGAAAAATGCAATAGATTTAGCTGCTCATAGTAAAAGAAAAATGCAACTTCAAACACAATTCTTAAAAACAAAAGATAAAAATCAAGAAAACTGGAGCGCTATAGAATAGATAAATTATATAAATAAATGATACTTATATAGAGACCATTTTCTTGATGGTTGATTTTCTTGGCAGGAAGTGCTCAGACAGGGCACTAGGCAGGTAGCTCCTATGGCAATGGTGCCAAACAGAGGTAGCTCTACAGAGACTAAAGGGGGAATATGACCATAAAACAAGTATATACATGAGTAGGGAAGTCAAGGTAGGACCCTGCCAGTTGTTTTCTTCCTTTGTATAGCTTCTACAGTGGTAGTGCAATGACCTCAATATTTGTTTATTCACATATATGTAGACATTTATTTCAATCACAGAAAATAACTACAATAGTGTGATAAGTGTGCCAAATATTTTTGACTTGGCCTGCAAATACCCCAGATTTCAGTCTAATCGAGCATCAGTGGGTTGTTGTGGGCAAAGCCAGATCCATGGAGGCCCCACCTCACAACTTACAGGACTTAAAGGATCTGATGTTAACCTCCTGGTGCCAGATACTACAGAACACCTTCAGAGAGCTAGTGGAGTCCATGCCTCAATGTGTCAGGGCTATTTTGGCATCATAATGGGACCTACCAGAGTAGTCACTAGGGTTGGTGTCACCCGGTGCGGTAACTCATGGTGTCATCCTCCCCCCCCCCCCCCCCCCCGGATTTCCTCCAATACCATGCCAAAAAGATTCCTTAGTAATGCCAGTCAGAAGGGCCATTAAATATGCCACAAACAGGAGCCCCACAAATTATGTCACACACAATAATAATATTGTGCCATTCAAATTCCATAATTATTGTGCCATTCAGATGCCATAATTATTGTGCCAATCAAATGCCAGTAATATTGTGCCATTCAGATGCCTGTATTATTGTGCCATTAAGATGCCTGTATTATTGTGCCATTCAAATGCCTGTAATATTGTGCCATTCAGATGCCTGTATTATTGTGCCATTCAAATGCCTGTAATATTGTGCCATTCAGATGCCTGTATTATTGTGCCATTCATATGCCTGTATTATTGTGCCATTCAGATCCCAGTAATATTGTGCCATTCAGATACCAGTAATATTGTGCCATTCAGATGCCAGTAATATTGTACCATTTAGATGCCTGTAATATTGTGCCATTCAGATGCCTGTAATATTGTGCCATTAAGATGCCTGTATTATTGTGCCATTCAAATGCCTGTAATATTGTGCCATTCAGATGCCTGTATTATTGTGCCATTCATATGCCTGTATTATTGTGCCATTCAGATACCAGTAATATTGTGCCATTCAGAGCCCAGTAATATTGTGCCATTCAGAGCCCAGCAATATTGTGCCATTCAGAGCCCAGCAATATTATGCCATTCAGAGCCCAGTAATATTGTGCCATTCAGAGCCCAGTAATATTGTGCCATTCAGAGCCCAGCAATATTATGCCATTCAGAGCCCAGTAATATTGTGCCATTCAGATACCAGTAATATTGTGCCAGTCAGAGCCCAGTAATATTGTGTGAGTCAGAGCCCAGTAATATTGTGCCATTCAGATACCAGTAATATTGTGCCATTCAGATACCAGTAATATTGTGCCAGTCAGATGCCAGTATTATTGTGCCATTCAGATCCCAGTAATATTGTGCCATTCAGATACAGTAATATTGTGCCATTCAGAGCCCAGTAATATTGTGCCATTAAGAGCCCAGTAATATTGTGCCATTCAGAGTCCAGTAATATTGTGCCAGTCAGATGCCAGTAATATTGTGCCATTCAGAGTCCAGTAATATTGTGCCAGTCAGATGCCAGTAATATTGTGTCATTCAGAGCCCAGTAATATTGTGCCAGTCAGATACCAGTAATTTTGTGCCATTCAGAGCCCAGTAATATTGTGGCATTCAGATGCCAGTAATATTGTGCCATTCAGAGCCCAGTAATATTGTGGCATTCAAATACCTGTATTATTGTGCCATTCAGATGCCACTAATATTGTGTCATTCCAGTGCTCGTTTTCTTCCTCCCTCGTCCCCCCTTCCCCCCTTCCCCAGTACTTACCTCTTGGCTGTTGCTAAGTGTCCCCAGCCGGATGCCTCCTCCGTGCAGTCTTCCCTCCTGCATGAAGGAGGGAAACACAGACACCGGATGTGATGTAACGTCACATCCGGTCGCAGGGATTTTTTTACTTTTTTTTTCCAGAAGCCGAATCCAGCAGATGCAGCTGCCAGATAATTTTTTTTTTACAGTAGCGTGATGCGGTACGGGGGATGCCGGCAGCACTTTGTAATATAGGCACAGCGTATTTTTAATTGCACTGTTTTTGCAGCCATATATTGCTCTCTCTATATATATTTTATACAATGCAATTATGCACTTAATATACACATTTTATACACTTCTTGGAAAGTGCTCAGTGCTTATATTACTATGTATACATGGATATTAGAGAGCACTTACAATTTTTTTTTCTTTTGATGAGGGGTGGAGGAGCGTGATTGCATGCCAGAGAGGAGGTTAGGGTCCAAGGGCCAAGCAATAGTTTTTCCAGGGTCCAAACAATAATGTCCTGATGTTTAGTTGTATAAATAACATGTTTTATTTATATATCTATCATGTAATGCTTCATATTTTCTCACAGTGCAGAACTTACTGAATTTGGTAGAAATTTGTAAATAGCAAATTTTCTGCCAGATTAGTCTATGGACCTTATGGCTTGTGAAGATGATAAGGATGTAACTTTGCTGCACCCATGGAACTGACCAGTGCCAGCCAGTGCATGTTTTGCATGCCACTGCATGTGTCAATCACAACCCAAGTGTCTTAACAAATGGCCAGTCCATGTATCACTAGATTTGCCCAAGTTAAAGATGCCTAACATGGCAGCAAAGACTCTTGGATTAGTGAAGAATACATTCAACAGTAAATATCCTATAAAGTTTTTGCATTTAAATGTTGTAGATTTGTTCATGTTTGACTGCTCCTGTAACTTTTTACTTCCAATAGTCACCGTGCTGAACGACTTTATATATTATAAAACAATATAAAGCACCATATTGTCACAATTATAGGCTGTGCCTGATAATAGGCTGTAGTCTATTATCTGGACAATACATTAAGTATTTAGAAATAACATTACACAAATGCTCAGCTCAGTCTGTTCATGATACTAGTGCGCAAACAGACTGAGCTGATAGAACAGAGCACTAGGAGCTCGGACAGGTCTTCCAACACTGCTCCCTCTGTGAAGAAAAGTGCAGCACTGGTAGCGTGAACAGACTGAGCTGAGCACTCGGAGAATATTTTTTCTCCACACTCAGCAATCCTGAAAGGTAAACCCAGATTATAGGCCGCACCCCTAACTTAAGAAATTATATTAGAGGGGAAACGTGTGACCTATAATCAGGTCAATGTGGTATAAAAATTGTATACAACATATATTCTATGAGATGTTTGTATTTATATATATCACAAAACATTCTGAGATGACTAAGGCCTTTTACTTTCAGATTTATTCATTACAAAGAAAAAAAATCAACTCTTATTACTAACCATTATTTCTTTATTTTGTAATACTTTTTACCATGTTTGCAGTTCAAGCATTCATGAGAAGGCCTTACATTTTCTTTCTTTTTTTCCCAGGTTTCCCTGTATCAAGTTGCATGGGGTCACCTAGTGCATTTTCGGAAACCTTTTTCGAATCAGTTCCCTTTTTTATAAATTCAGAGTCACTCAAAGAACGTTTTTTCAGTTGCCTATGTGCACGAGCAACTTCGCCTGTGGTGGCCAGTTGCCAGGCCTGAAAAGTGGTGACTGGATCTAAAGCAGTAATTTGCTTACTCGAGGTTTCAGACACCTTTGATCCTAAGGCCTTAGGTTGTACGTTTAAAAAGTTCAAGAAGGTTTCTTGTGTTATTTCTTTGGCCTTTACGTTAACATCGCTTGCGTTATTTTTTGAAGTTAAGCTAGAATCCTTGAGATGGATGTTTCTGTGCTTTAATAAACTGGCTTTGTCAGGGAAAAAACATCCACATATCGTGCACATTTTATAAAGTGACCTCGTTTTCCTATCGCTTTGTTCTCTAACTTCACCATTTATGGTTCCAAGACTGGTTGGCTGCAGATTATTTTTGCCTTCTGATTTATTATGAGATTTAAGATGGTTCTTGAGGAACCGTGGCTCTTTGTATCTTCTGTAACAAAAATCACAGGCAAAAGGATATGAGCCACGGTGCTTTTTGGCATGGGAACCTATATCTACAAGGTTACTAAAAACCTCACCACACACTCCACAATGCAGACTATTGTTGTCATCTTCTTCATGGTCATTTTTGTCAATATGACCTGCACTTTGTCTCACCTTATCTTCGGGACTTAAATACTTGGCTTCAACAAGCACTACAAATGGCTCACATTGAATTGGTTTGTGCTCAGTTGTAATATGCTTCCTCATGCGTAAATTCCTTATTACAAAACATGCAATCATAGTCCAAGTTCCTTTCCATCTGCATTAATGGTCTGCTGCAGTCCTCTTTGTGAAACAAAAGACTTATATTCTGCTTGTCTCAATACCTGGCAGCATACATTGGTATGCCTGCTTTTTTGTAAGGGAGGCAAGAAACAATGAAAAATCTAGGGATAGGTTAGATTAGTTGTCTTCATAGGTAATCCAAAATGACCAGAACAAAATGAAGTGAAGTGAAGGCCGCAGAGTTCTAGAATCCTCATCACAAAAGCCAATGTGAGCTCACTGAGCTCTTGATTCCTTACAGACACTACAGCCTAGGTCCATTACCCAGCATTGCAAACCTTTATTTTTCATACAGGTTTACATGCTCATTGTTTACCATGTGAAACGGTTTCATTGTTTACAATGTAAAAATAAATGTGGTTTTACAATGTAAATGTTTGTGGGAAACAAAAATATAAAATACATGTACTTTCTAGTTAGTACACCCTAATGTTCACTTAAGTGCCACTTGAGGAAAATTGTGCCACTTTTGAAATATTGTCAGCCTCTTATATCTTTTTTTATTTTATTTAAAGGAATATGTTTTTTGCCTTTGATTTTCATCAAAATTAATGTTTTTCAAGATATAATGCCTGCTGTTAAGGTAGCTAGTGTACTATTTCTACTATATATATATATATATATATATATATATATATATAGCCAACACCATGAACTCATTTTTGTGTTCCTCAAACCATAAATGAACCATTTTTGCTTCTTGTGGCAGGGCGCATAATCTTGCTGACAGAGGTCAGTGCCATAAGAGAAAACTTTTCCATGAAAGGGTGTAAATGGTATGCAACAATGCTTAGGTAGGACATCAGTAGGTAAACATCACACTGCTGCCACTGGCTTTCCTTATTCTCATAGTGCAAACGGGTGCCATGTGTTCTCCAGGAAAGCAACACACATGCACCCGGCCATATACATGATGTAAAAATAAACATAATTCATCAGAAAAGGCCACCTTCTTCCATTGCTCTGCGGCCTAGTTCTGATGCTCACATGCCAATAGTAGTCACTTTTCTCAGTGGACAGGGGTCAGTATGGACACCTTGACTGGTCTGCGGCTACGTAGCCCCATACGCAACAAACTGCAAAGCACTGTGTGTTATGCACCTTTATTTAAGAACCAGCATTAACTTTCTCAGCAACTTTAATTACATTGGATTAGTTGGATTGGACCACATGGACCAGCCTACACTCCCCACGTGCATCATTTTAATTCATTTTACCTGTCCGTAATGTTATAGCTGATCGGTGTATATATAATATACATATATAAATATTCTATAAAACTATATATATATATCGATAGATAGATATAGATATATTGTATACATAGACAAGATTAACTGTCTGCTATTTGTTAACCAATATAGTGTCAGATGTAATATTTATACTTTACAGAGGCATCGCTAGGGGTGGGCTAAGGGGGCTGAAGCCCCAAATAAGCTGAGCAAAGCCCCGAGTCTCTGCAGCTCCGTGATAGCTCCGCCCCCTGACATCACGCAGACACTGTGTGAAAGCCCTACACTGATAGGATGCCGAGTGATGTTTCAGCCAATCAGTGCAGGGCTTTTACACAGCATCATTACTGTGTGTGAAAGACCTGCACTGATTGGCTGACACATCATTCAGCATCCTATGAGTGCAGGGCTTTTACACAGCATCATCACAGGGATGTGAAGGAAGCTCCACGTGGGACAGTGAGGCAGCTCTGAAGAAATCCTTACTGGCTGGCACCTTGGGGGAGATGCAGAGCAGGTCTTTTTCCACTCAGGTAAGCTCTGGATATGGTGGAGAGAAGGGAGGGTTGGGGTGACTTATTTACATCCACCTTTGTGTATTTAAGCTATATATTGTTGGTTTGAGATTCCTTATTACAGGACTGCCAAACAGCATAGGAATGATTTATGTTACAAATGTGTGTGTGTATATATATATATATATATATATATATATATATATATATATATACACACACACATATGTAACATAAATCATTCCTATGCTGTTTGGCAGTCTTGTAATAAGGAACCTCAAACCAACATATAGCTTAAATACACAAAGGTTGATGTAAATAAGTGATTTATGCTATATATGCATAATCATTTATGCTATATATATATATATATATATATATATATATATATATATATATATCATAAATCATTCCTATCCTGTTTAGCAGTCCTGTAATAAATAATGTCACACATATGTGTGTTATGTGTATGTGTGACATGTTTTATTACAGGACTGCTAAACAGCTTAGGAAGGATTTATGTTTATATCAGGGCTTGACAAATTTTATTTAGTTTTAGGAGCCAGCAGAAAATTTTAGGAGCCAGACAATGGCACATCACAAAAGCATACATACACAGACATTCACATGCACGCACCTCACATACAGAATCACATAAATACACAGAAAGTCACATACACACACCTCACAGACATCCAGTCAGTCACATACACAGCCAGTTACACACACACATACCAGTCAGCAAGTTTTTGTTTTGTTTTTTTAAATAAAAAAATAATTCCTTAATGTGTCCCACGTCACATGCACAGCCAGATACATACATACATGCACAACACATACACAACCAGGTACATACATACACACACACAAGACATACACAGCCAGTTAAATACATATACACAAACACACTCACACTGACATACACACACTCTCGCTCACACTGACATACACACACTCTCGCTCACACTGAGATACACACACTCTCGCTCACACTGAGATACACACACTCTCGCTCACACTGAGATACACACACTCTCACTCACACTGACATGCACATACTCACACTGACATGCACACACTCACACTGACATACACACTCACTCACACTGACATGCACATACTCACACTGACATACACACACTCACACTGACATACACACACTCACTTACACACTGTCAGTTTTTAACTTACCTGCTGCAGGCATCTCTTTGCTTTAAGCTCAGTGTGAAGGAGGTCTCAGCCAATCACGGGAGGCTTCTGAACTCTCAGCCGATCAGGAGAGTTGAGAAGTCTCACCTGACTGGCTGAGACCTCCTTCAATCAAGCTCCCCTGGACACAGGAAAAAAAAAAGAGAAAAAGACCACTGCATAGAGCATCAAAGTGCCGCCCCTGCCAGGGCTGCCCCACTCTGCCCCATTGAAGGGCCGGCCCTGTGAAGGCTCCTAAATTACAAAACGGGCATGAAGCTTAGAGCGGTGAGCATATATTGGTAAGTGCCCGTATGGTTCCATATAAAAAACTAAAAAAGTCTTATGGGCTATAGCCCCAGATCTTTTGGAAACCTAGCAACGCCTCTGCTGAACGTGTTTGTGGCAATTCCCATAACTGCACAACTCCACATATCTGCAGATGGAGTCCATGAAGTTATTTTAATTGCACATTTGTAAGGTCAGATTGCTAATTTGTTGAGGTTGGAACAGGCATAGAGTCATGCTAATCTTACTCTATATGGAAAACTGCTAGGATGCCAGTTACAAACAATAACCTAACAAGCTATACTTAGAGCAACTGCCATAACAATCTGTCTAAACATAGTGTGTGTAGTTAAAAGTTATTGTCGTATTAGCCATTCACATGAAATGGATCACATTTAAAAACACATTCGCAAGTAGCATTTTCCTTTTATGTAAACATTTCATGATCACCAAAGTTTATTTACAGAACAAGCACAAAATAATGTGTTTGCAGAATTTTTCTAGGAAAACTGGGAAACATAATATTAATTCCTAGAAATGATTGGAAGGCTTGTCTTTTACTAAATTCAGTGTTATTTGCATTGTGAACAAATCGGTTTAAGTTTTTTGGAAACAGTTGGCATAAAATCAGGTATTAGTGCAAAGTCAGGATATTTGTGAAGTAATTACGAAGAAACAATCCCCGTTTGCCTCCAAGTAAATCCAGTATATAGTCATAATAACATACGTCTCCCGTGTTGAGACTCCAGTCAATGCTGGAGCTGAGAGGGAGCGCCAGTAAAAGCTTTTATTCTGATCTATAAAAAATGTTAAATTCTTTCATAGTCATAGTTGAAATGGTCATTTAATTTCAGTATGTATTTATCAACAAGCACTACTTTAATATGTAAGCAGAAATCGTGTTGGATCCCTGATATATTATTATTATTATTATTAATTAGGGAATGGCCAGATATCATATTAATGTATTTGTATTTATGTTTGCAAATCATTCTTTAACATATAGTAAGCATTATTATACAACATAAATCATATTTAATGTAAGGTGGGTGTACAAGCAAGTAATGCAAAACAAAGGCTCTGTGAAACGTTTCCTAACTATACTTTGTTTACCGCCTTTGTGTAACTGCACAGTCAGTGTGGCTGGGGACAACTTGAAACATAGCATTGGCTTGTAGGAGGAATTAATAATTCCAGAGGAATTCAAACATCGCTGCTCAGAAGATCTTATCTAAACTAACCAGAACATTAGAGCATGGATAATTTTATTTATACAGAAGCCATTTATTATTTCAGCGTACTTTGTAAAGGAGGACACAGCGTCTCTCTTGTTTCAAAGTGTGTGAGAGAGACGGCAAGCATATCATTGTGTGTATGTAATTGAAGTATGTCTGTGGTACAGCACAGAATTAGGAAGATGTCACAACAATGTAAAAATCTTTTTAGCTAACATAATGTTTATCAAGAATTAGAAAGGCCGAGCTGAAATGTTAAACACCATTTTAGATATGAATTTACATGTCAATATGTGTACATTTGTACTATTTATAATAAAGGGGACAGACCGGGATATTAATTATTTTAAGGTGGTCTTGTGTTGCATAGTATCAGGGGATACTGCTTAAATGTGAGCATGTGGTGGATTGGGTGCTGCAGCTACCAAAAACTTGAGTGACACTTAGATAGAGCCTAGAAAATTGATGTGTCTTCTCTTATATCTTGGATAGCCCTATGTTTATCTAATGCATGCTTAAACCCCTTAACTGTATTAATGTCTACCACTTCTGCTGAATGGCTAGTCCATGCATCCACTATTCTCTCTATAGAGTTATAAGTCTAAATTGACATCACATGACAACAATGCAGACCTTAATTATTGTTATCACTGTGCATGTGGTCACTGTGCCAAGACATTGAGTAATGCTGAAGTGCCCTTGATTATCTGTTGTATGTACGTTGGCATTCTTTTATTTGCTACCTGACTAAGGGTTTAGCACAAATTAGTAAACAGGAAAAAAATGTATAATGTACTCAAATGGGTTTATTCACTTAAATTCGACTTTGGATGTTGACTTACATTTTGAGACTTACCTTATATACTCGAGTATAAGCCGACCCGAATATAAGCCGAGGCACCTAATTTTACCACAAAGAACTGGGAAAAAATATTGACTCGAGTATAAGCCTAGGGTGGGAAATGAGGCAGCTACTGGTAAATATTGCCCCCAATATGCCATTTAATATTCCAGGATATTGCCCCCAATATGCCATTTTAATATGCCAGGATATTGCCCCCAATATGCCATTTTAATATGCCAGGATATTGCCCCCAATATGCCATTTCAATATGCCAGGATTTTGCCCCCAATAAGCCATTTTAATATGTCAGGATTTTGCCCCCAATATGCCATTTCAATATGCCAGGATATTGCCCCCAATTTGCCATTTTAATATGCCAGGATTTTGCCCCTTAGTATGCTCGTTATGCCACCCTCCTCCCCCAGTACTTACCTCTTTCCTGCTCCGTCTCCCGGTGCTCTGAAGGTCCGTGGCTGTGAGGGAAGCGTTGTGAGCTCCCCTCCAGCCGCGTGGTTCAATAAAGTTTGTTTAAAAAAAACACACTTTGTTGACCGCGCGGCTGGAGGGGAGCGCACAACGCTTCCCTCACAGCCACGGTCCTTCAGAGCACCGGGAGACGGAGCAGGAACGAGGTAAGATTTTTTTTTTTTTTTTCATACACCGACTCGAGTATAAGCCGAGGGGGGCATTTTTCAGCACAAAAAATGTGCTGAAAAACTCGGCTTATACTCGAGTATATACGTTAGTTAAATTTGGCACCCGAGTTTGACTCACTTAGTCTCAAAAATAGCATCAATCATTTCGCCTCCCATTACTTTCAATGAGGAAGATTCAAACCTGTTTTTTTTTTCTCTTCTAATTGAAAAATGAAAGACAACCTCCAAAGTCTACCTCCTCGAGCTATTCTCGAATTTTAGTGAATAGACCCAATGGTGTTTTCTCTCCACGTGACTGACTATTTTTTGGGACATGAGGAAAATGTATATTAATACAATGTCCAACATTACATGGGTCTGTTCATTAAAAGTGAACTGTGATGAACTAACAAATTAACTGCTAAAATCAGGACAACAATTCTCCTGCTTACATACATTTTGTGACATCATTTTTGCAATTTGGTGGTCGATTCAGCCAGTGTGTACTATTTACTACATTTACATAAAGAGGACTATTCACAAAAAGTGAACTACAAGTAAACTGTTAAAGCCAGGCACCAAGCCATGTTGGAAAATGGGCAAGTTGAAATTGTATTTATCTAACTCCAGTATTATTTGCGACTTTTTCCAGTTCATTGATCCGTTTGTTTTTAGTAAATAGCCCCCAATATGTGCAAAGTTCTTCAAGAGCTAAATATAATGATGTGTTGAACAATAAATGTAGTTTTAATAAAGTATTCAATATATTGTCCCCAAACTTAAATTATTTAAAAATACCAAATATAGCTTCAGAATTGGAATTTGCCTCATACTTGCACCTATGTACAACATGAACACAAACAAATCTGAACCCGTCCCAGAATTTATTAACTTAGCAACACTTTAGTGTTGTTTCAAGAATCTGAACTTCCACAGAGACCTTCAGTGAGTAATGTGCCACTATCAAGATGTAATAATTAAACATTATGCTTATCAGTTGTCAAGCCCTGTGTAAGTTGCTGCAGTTTATGCTTGTTCAACTTGCTTTGTTTGTACTTCACTGATAAAAAAAAAATGCAGATTTTTTGTAATCAATTGTTTCAATCGACTTCCTTGGGAAATAAATATATTTTTGGTTTTCAACATTGACAGCTATGTTGCAAAATCTAGGCCAAAAAGCTTTCTCCAAACTGACTATTTAGGCCTAGGTTTTATTTTTTTTACTTGGTTGTCCATTCAGCACAATTCACTATTTAGTGAATACATTTTTTTTTTTTTATCTACAGTATGCAACAACTATGTGAGTGGGGGCTATTCCTTTAATACTAAACTAACCAGCAAATTACAAAGATCAAATTAGTGATTAATCTAGTTGGAAAGACAAACTGAATATTTTTCCTAACCCAGCTTACCAGGGGTAGACACCAACACCGTTCCTGGTGGACATTTACTGGACGTTGTAATGGACATTTTATTGCTGTTCTATGGAACTTCACAGACCTTCACAGACAATGGGCCTAACCCTCAGCAATTTAGGCCGGTTTCATGCAGTTCACTTGTCAATTAACCTTTAGTCAACAGACTCAGAGTTACAGTTAGATGATTGCCTTATTGTGTGTTTTGTTATTACTATTATAACAGTAATATATTCAAAGTAATTAATTCATCTGTAACTACTTTTTTCAATGGGAAATCAAACAGAGCTAGAAAAAATAGGTTGAAGCTAAGACAGGTGTATAATATTTGACAGATTCTCTATACAAAGCCTGTGCAACTCATCGAGACTTTGGCTTATTGTGATATCTAACATGATGTTAGAAGTTTAACCCCATCAGTGGGGAGAAAGGACTCTGTGGTAGTCTGCTATACATAGGTACAAATTGTAAATCCAGTGTATACTTATGAAAGAAGGAATACCACTTTGTGGAAATGTTTATGACAAGTTGAGTTTAAGACAGATGTCAAATTCACCACATTTAAATTGCACATTTTATGTAAATGTATGTATTTTGTGTGGCTGAACAACAGTTCTTATTTTAGGATGCCAGCTGAACTGGCCATAACTGGATCAAACTATAATGATAATATGGTAAAATATGCTGCATAAGCAGAAGAATGCATTTCAGTAACGTTTCTCTCCATTTTTAAACTCAATTTTCCCTTTCTCCCTCAGATTTACTTGAGAGCTACAGATGTTAAACTGATGAGACAGCTGCTTATCATCAATGAAAGTATTGAGTCTATCAAGTGGATGATGGAAGAGAAGGATATTATCACAAGCCAAGGAAGCAGTCTTAGTGGCAGCCTCTGCAGTCTGCTTGAGAGCCGGGACACTTCATTACAAGGCAGTTACAACAGTTTACATGACTTCAGTGATGGGATGGATGACATATCTGTGGGCAGCTACCTGGACACTCTTGCAGATGTTGTTCCAAGACATTGTACTCCATCAGATTTTGATGAGTACAGTGATTCACAAGAGAATTCTGTGGACCATCAACCCATATGTAATAATTCCACAAATCAATATGATGAATATTATTGTTTCAGATAGAGTTCGATATTGGGATCTTTTACTGCTGTTCTGATAACACATTAACCCCTTTGCAATAATGGATGTACCGGGTATGTCATGGAAGTACCTGGTCCATCCTGCAGTGAGTCCCACATAGACTGAGATCAGTGGTCACTGCGTATGCTTAGCAGCTGTTGCTATGATGCCTGTATATTAAATTTGTAACCCAGGGCACGGTGATCACTCCCCAGGGCATTATATTGGATGTCAGCATGCCCTTGATCTAGGATTAGGGTTACGGGTCTCCTTAAGGTTACAGATGGGTTAGGGTTGGGGTTGGTGATGATTAGAGATGGGGTCAAAATGTCACTGTAAGAAAAAATGGTTAGAAAACCAAAAACACTACTTTAGGTTATTGTCCTATAAAAAAAAAATGTAAACATGGTATATTTCTAATCTCAGGACAAATATTAGAAACTATTAATAATGGGTTATTTTTACTGTTTGTAATTGTGTAAAACTTTTTCAGGTCATGTTAGAAATGGGGTTTTGTTACATTTTTTTCATGATATTTCATGAGGGGTTTTATAGTAATTTATATTATATAATGAAAAAAATAGTATCTAACGAAATCCATTTTTATGGAAATAAAAACAATATATAATATGTGTGGATACTTTTAAATTACAGCTAAACACAAATATCGCAGAAATATTAAAACAGCTATTGCCACAAAGGGTACAGAATTTTCAAAACAGTCCTGTCACTAAGGGGTTGAAGGACAATTGGCAAAAAATGTAATTATGTTTAATTGCAAGTTTTCATCAAGTTTAGACTTTTTAAATCTCAATGCTTTCATAAAAGAGTTTAAATATCCTCTTTGTGCCATGTTGCTCCATCAGGGGGCAGACATATTGCTTAGTTTTGGGTCAGATATACATCTGACTCATCTGACCCAAGATTATAAACAACAAGTCTGCCTCTGATAGAGCTGTACAATCGGAGAGCACAATAAAGTACTTTATTTGTATTTAAGCATTTATGTTTAATATTTAAAACTCAATGCAATCTTTCAATTAAACTTTGCTTACTGTTTTGCCAACAGTTGTCCTTTAAGCATATACTGATGTGGCCATAATATGGTTAACATATTGCATTTTTATAAGGTATGTGCAAAACAAATAAAAAAATAACACAGAACCACAGTGTGAGTTTTAACAAAGTCCACCTTGCAGAATGTATTTTTGTACTTCTTGCTTACTAAGGTCTAATATGAGTTTCATAGTGATAAGCCTTTAATGTTCAAACCGGGTGTGTTGAAACAGAAGATCTATTTTGATGTTTCTATTTATTGTTGTAATTACTATATTTTATAATATAATTGAGATAGGGTCTATGTTTGACAATGGAAAAACTGACAAATGTTTTTTAAACAAGAATTCAGGGATACTGTTTGTATATGACAATTAACCCGCCTTTCTATCAGATGGTGTGGTGACCTTTAAAACATCAATTATTTTGTATTAATAAATGTTGTCTGAATACCACTGCCTCTTATTTATATTAAGTCATTCTGGACTTGTGTTATGGACAGGGTCAAAGCCGGATTCAATATTAATAAGGGACAGGTTTCCAGTGTCACTGTTTTCAGTCCATTTATTCAAGCACAGTGCCCACAGGGATAGGCACCAACATTGTTTGTTTATGGACATTGTTCATGGTGGACTTTATGACGGATAATGTAATAATGGACCTTTGTTGACCCTGCCATGGACAGTGGTGACCTTGCCTATTCGTGCCCATTCATGCAAGTCAGTTGCCCTTTTCCTGCTCCCTTGGATCAGTGATGGCTTACCTTGTAAGCTCGAATTTTTGGGATCGACATATTCCATAACACTCAAACAGTCTTATGATTGACTGAGCATCATGACATAGGAAGTTCTCCAATATCTGCAGTGGTAAGGCATCAATGCCTTAGATAGACATATAAATAGGACTATACATAGAAACACATATAGATGAATATATACTCACATACAGTACAATTCATAGCTCATAAACATTTAAAGTGCTAAGGTAAGCCATCACTGTCTTCAATAGACATTTACCAGTGATATTTAACATTTTGCATTCTATCAGATGCTTTTTGTATTCTACCAGATGACGTTATGACTGAGAATGATGGAAAATATATTCAACTGCAGCTGGAGTGCAAATGGTTAGTCATCACTGTTATACAGATACACACATACATTTTTATACATAAAAAAATACATACATTTATATACCTAAAAATTATAACCATACATTTATATAAAGTCACAAAACACTATGTACATTTAAGATGCAGAACAATACCCTGACTAAAGTGAGGTATAAGGCTACCTCAAGGTTTTCCCCTGTCTCTTCCATTTCAAGCTTAACCTCTTCATCTTTGAAACAATTATGTAAGTTCGTAACTGAACTCAACAGTACATCTGTGTGTAATGGAATCTGTGGTTTACAAAAGATTGCCAGTTTAATTATATTTTCTCAGTGTGCATGAGAAAAATCCAGCTCTGTGTATCCTTGTAATTGAAGAGGATTTTAAAAAAATGATATATTGGAAACCATTCAAACGTTACTATTTCTGTGATGATTTCCTCATGCTGAGTGACTGATATGGGAATGTCTTTGTGCCACTACAAGTGGAAAATAAAATGTGATAAGCAACATATTTCAAGGCTACAGTACTATTGTAAACAGGACTCACTTAAAAGTGTAATACATTTTAATACAGAGCATTTAGAGACTTGTCATATAAATTATTAAGAGATATTTCGTCTGGATTGTATCAAATTATTGTTTATATGATGTTAGAAAAGCTAGAGGCTTAAAGTGAAACCTTCATTAAAGGGATTATACAATAAAAGCAAAAACATTGCCAAATTTGGATAAAACCTTCTTTTGCAGGAGAAGTGGCAAATGAGGTTCAATGTAGTCAAGTAACAAGTTATTAATTTCAGGAAAAATAATAACAATGTCACACATACTTTAAATGGCATCTATGTGGGAAATCGACTAATGATTAGGAATTAGAAATAATTGTAGACAGCACACTTACCAAAAGTGCACAATGTCAACCAGCAGCTGCAAAGGCCAATAAGATATTGGCATGTGTAAAAAGGGATATTGATTCATGAGAGAAGGATATAATCTAACAAGTCAATGGTAAGACCTCACCTTGAATATGCAGTGCAGTTCTGGGCACCGGAAAATACAGAGAGCTACACAATTAATAAGGGGAAAGGACGATCTTAGTTATGATGAGAGATTAGAAAAGTTGCATTTGAATACTAGAACACTGATGTCTTAAAGGGAATATTATAATGTTATATAAATATATGCAGGGCCAATATAAAGAATTCTCCAGTGACCTATTTATTAACAGACATGAACAAAGAACAAGAGGTTAGGCTCTGAGACTATTCACTAAAATAATTGCTTTGGATATTTGTTTAGAAAAACGGAAAATACATGGCTAGAAATGAAAGAATAATCATTGAAATTTAGAGCTACTTGATCCAAAGAGAAATCCTTTATGGAGTCAAGAAGGAATTTTCTCCCATGTGGCAAAATTCAAAATCACTTAATTAACAGTTGTGCCTTTTCTTACATCAACAGCAGCAAGAAAGATGGGTACAAGTATTGAACATATTGGAATTTAAGTTTAAAAAAGTACTAAGTTACTAAAAGGGTTCCCCTAATGCCTATCTTTCATCCTAGTCTATTGTGCTGTAACAAACTTGTTTGTTTAATTAAAATGGTGGACATGCTCTAAGGAGGTCTAGAAATTCTGGTACTCTCAATTATAAATGTTTGAGGAATTTTTTTAAAAGTTCTATAAAATGGCAAGAAAAGTATTTACTATTTAAATAAAATGCAGTGTACACTTTAATATCAAATTACATCATTTAAATTACACATTAAGAACCCAGCTTAATTAAGAAATATAGAGGTAAATTAGCAGTCATAAAAGTACACATAAAATGACACACTTTTAGTTGTATTTTGATATTAAAGACTGACATATGTTTGATCATTTTCTTAGTAATATTATGTAAGTGACAGTTTCCTGTTACGGAGATGTGCTATTTGTCCCCTGCCCTAATTAATAATTAGCATTATTTATAACAGCAACCAGCACTGACCTGCTGGAAAATTCATCTGTATATTTCATCACCGGATAGAGACTGTTTGTGAATATAAGTAGTATAGACAATTATATAGAGAGCTTCTGTTTTACAGACATATACTCACTAGCACAATAATGAATCCAGTATTGTTAAAGTAGTATTGCTAAACATTTAACAATTCTAAATTGTGAATAAAGAACTCAAAAGACAGTTCATTAAAACATATAGTGAATCCGACAAAATGAGTTGTATGGTGGATGTGCACAGCTCCCCTTCGTCTGATCTTTGTCCTGCATTTGGGGTTAGTTTGGACTCTGTGTATCCTGTACTTTTGGGACCTTGTTTTGCCTGTATTGCTGCTACTCAGTGTACCGTCACATTTGTGCCTTATTCCTGCTGCCATCCTGTACATTTTTCACAGTGGGGGATCCATATTTCAATAATACAACAGTTGTCATTGGATGTAACTGAATAACTGGACAAAAATAATCAATATATAATACAAAATAATCAAATCTAGGACATTTTGCGGTTTATTCATTAACCCAATTCAAACAGTAATTGAAAAAAATATTATGCCACCAAGTTTTGAGGAGTCACTGAACTCTTTTAAAAAAGCAGGAGGTATTTGGAAATACATTTTGCTACAAACTAGTGTATGTTTATAAAAAGTAGTATTTTCCCATATGATAAGTAGCCAAGTGTCATCACAGTGCACCTGCTAGGAACAATGGGCCCTTAAAGAGGGAGTACTGACACATTGTTAAACCTTTTAATAATTTGGCTCTGTTTTGCTTATTTAATCAATTTTTATCTTTTAATATTGTATTGTTTAGAAGAACTCACTGAGGGGAGAAACCAAGCATTTGGCATTTTCCTTCATGTCAGTCTGAAAGACAAATGGCTAATGCCCCCTCTAGGGTTGTCAGATCTACCATCTTTCCTGGATACAAGATGAGATTTGTGTGCTACTCTATGCATATGTATTTTTTTTAACAAAGTTGATTTCAACTCTTTTTGGAATGATTTTGTATCATGGCTACATAACCAAACATTTTTCTACAGGCCAACAAGTTATTCTTCACAATTACTGTAAATCAGAAAGAATAAAAAACTTCAGAAACACTTGTGGGTCTACTAAAATTTGAGAATCGCTTGAGGAGGTCAGCCCCAGGGTGCCTTTGACTTAGTCAAAACAAAATAGGAAAATAATGTATAAAGTGAGTAAGTTAGCACAACAGAGCCTAGGTCCTAAGAGGATTTGCTTTTCTAAACTGTGTTTAAGCTGGGAGACTCATATACATTAATTTTAAAACTATAAAAACATAAGTAAGCACTATGGAGTAATGTAAAAATAATTTAAGCAAAGTGTGAAATAAAATGTGAGGAAAAGTAATTTCTAGCTAAAAAGTGACCTATTTTATATATAAGTTTATAGCTACTGAATTGTATTACACTGGCATGTGAGCAACATATTCAGCTAAAATTTGTAAATTATAGGTGTTTTTGCCTGTACTTTGCACACATGTTAAGTTCACAGAAAGTTAATAAACAGATGACATCCCTAGTTAATTTGTCAATCTCTGTAATCTGCTGAAAAAATATTTGTGATTTCTGAGCTGAGTATATCAATAAATAATATATGGGATATGACCTGCCAGATGAAACAGAGAATCTTTTTTGTAATTAGGACAGCTAATGAAGTGTAAGTGTTAATGGCATAGTATTTACCATATATCAGAGCGATATTATCAGACTGAGTTATTCTGGCACAGATCACATAGGGGTTTATTCAATAAGTCCCAGATTGGGGCTAATAGCCAAATGCGGAAAAGACCACAGTTTGATCATTAAATATGGCCGATTTCTGTGATTGTCTCCAAATTCTGGCTGCATTTTTTCCAGTATGGCATAAATGGTGCAATTACCATGTCAATCTACCTGTGATTTAATAAAACACACACATATCCTATATGCCACTCAGTAACCCCAGTAAAAGTTAGGGAATTGCCATGTATAAATATGTACATAAAGTAACATTTATTATTTTGCACACTTTCATAACAGCTCTTGTGGTATAGCAATACTGGTGATGTCATGCTGGCTGATATGGCAGTGTGTAAAATAATATGTGTTACTGTTGGTACATGTAGCTGTCCCCATGTGTAACGGGACAGCTAGCTAAGACTGGTAGCGCCTCTGACTGTTGTAGAAAATCCCCTCCTTAGCTCCCGATTATAGCTCAGCATTCACCCAGCAAGGCGTCCCTGGTACCTTAACCTTTGTTCCCAAATAGTAGACAGGATTACTAGCAATTGGGTACATTAAGAATGAACATTTATTTGTAAAAACAGCACAGCTATTTATAGAGACAAATATGATATCAGGGGAGGCTTTGGGAAATTATAACATGGTAAGCCTCAAATAATAGAAACCTGAATTTAAAACAGGTAATTAAATACAGTAGGACATAACATAATTAAACATGACACTTTAAGATACAGACATTCTAAGTATAAAAGGTGAAAGATGGCTCACAGGACAGTAAACACTTAATGATTAGATATTTAACACATTTCAACACTAATATATAACATGTCTTAACACCCCCCTGAGAGACTGGAGTTTGCAGGATAGGATACAATCTTAACCTAGGGAACACACTATGGACTGATTTGGCCCACCCAGGATACATATCCTGGCTGACATCCTGAATGAGGCTGTACTGAGGTATGGAGCCCTTATCAGGACAATCAACAAATGAGATTAGTATTACTTTGGGTTTAGTTACTTTTATAACCAACAAGTACACAATCTAAGCTGGTTTCTTACATGTTTGCTCTTAATGTCTCATTGCTCTAATTCATATTATAACATCTCTTTGTTGAACCATGTCACAGAGAATAAATCATACAAGAGAAGGCCTACAACATGCCTGTGAACTACCTTTTTCTGTCAGGGTAGTGTTGATACTATTTTTTGTCTATGTTGCCTCCATAGACAAAACATTTGTCTCAAGCCATTTTTTTTACTGGCCTGCTGTTAAGATATCGGCTCGGTGGAAACTCTAGCTGATTAGAGGCAAGCTCCCGTTGCCCTTATAATTCTCTGTGGACTGAAAAAATTAAAGAAAAAGGAAAGAACCTTCCTTAAACAGTCTGGGTATGGAAATGTGAGCAGGATTTAAACAAAGTGGCATTGTTATATGATAACACTAGAAAATGTGGTACTGTAAGCAGGTGGGTTGTGGGAAATCCAATCCTGACAATCTCTGTGCAAGTGCTGTGTGACAAAAAGTGTGAGATCTGTGTGTTCCCTTTGTGAAGAACTGATAATTGTTTTTATAGCAAAAGTTTTTGGAATAAAGATTTTTACATTTCTTTACAGAATTTTTTTTTTAATTCTTCATTTATTCAAAATCTGGGGAGACAGAAGGAGATATTGCTGTGTTGATATTTTACTCAGCACCATCCAACAAGAAAAGTAAGCATTGTTGCATTTCTTTAGTAGACTTGGTTTCAACACCTCACGGTTGCTTTTTCAAAGCAGTGATATTTCCCATCCTAATGTCTGTGCTGTTGTACTTGATTGAGCCTATGTTCACCTTGTTCCTCCTTTTTAGTTACGAACATTTGTTGTATATGTAAATCACAGATCTCAACATAAATTTATTGTTGTAAATTATTTACATATTTATATAAATATTTATTAATAGACCCCAAGGTCACCTCAAATTAATTGGTAATGTCTACACTTGTCTGCACAAGTGTCTGCACCTATTTCCCTCAGTAGCCACTTAGAATGCTGTGGGTATGACATCATCAATATGAATTTGTTTCACATGTCTTAGAGTAAAATGGTTAGTTAAATCTATTCAATCATTTAATAAACACAATTTAATAATCTGCTTTTATGCTGCAACATGGTGCAATTTTATGAAAAAACACACAGACATTTTTCTTTTATGTTGTTAATGGGGAAGTGGAATGACTCTCTGTGATTCATGTCACGATTACTATGCTACCTGACCGATGGCTGCTCACTTAGCTTATACCGGAACTTAGTTACAGGCCTGGTCATTATACATCTTAAAGCCATTGATATATATCATTGCTGTTTGCCTTGCAATACTATTTATAAGTCATTTATTTTATTACTGGCCTGTAAAATAAATAACGCAAACATATCCTTAAATATAAATGTTAACAAACAGATGATGCTATTAAAATATATTTACAGTATTTCATTTGTAATGTGGTTAAAGTTATTACATTTACATTCTATGAATGCACTGATATTTTACATTTTTTTTCCACATCAAACATTTTTCCACTTGTGTTATTTACATGCCAGTAACTTCAGACCTAATGACTACTATGTAACATCTGGAATGGATCCTGTTTCACATAATCCTTCCAACTGTTCCTTTCCTATTTCACAGATAACAGCTCATTGTTACATATCTGTATGGAAATGTTTCCCTTTTTCAGCCTTTTAATAACAAAAATGAAACTATAAAAATAAATGTGCACACATGAATATATATGTGTAAGTAAGCACTCGCCTAAACAAGCATATATAAAAAGTGGTGCTGTACAATTCACCTGTAGTTATATACAATAAACTGAAAAATACAGGGAACAAAAACACACTGCCATATCAAGCTATAGAGTTACTTACAGTTGTCCTTAAAGCTGCATAAAAAAAACAATCTAAGACGAAAACAAAGATTACTGGAACTCTTCATCACGGCTGCTTCCGCGCAGCCGCTTCACCACCGACTCTGCAGCAAAAGACAGATCGTCGCTGGAGATTTCATCGCGGGACATTTCTACGCTGAAGGTAAGTATTTTACTTATTTTAGTTTAAGGGTGGTTAGAATTAGGGTTTAGGGGTTTAGAATTAGGGTTTAGGGGGTTGATTTTAGTATTAGGGTTCGGGGTTAATTTTAGTATTAGGGTTTAAGGGGTAAATTTTAGTATTAGGGTTTAGGGGGTTAGTATTAGGGGTCGGGGGTTAGTATTAGGGTTTAGGGGGTTAGTAGGGTTCGGGGGTTAATTTTAGTATTGGGGTTAATATTAGTATTGGGGTTATTTTTAGTATTGGGGTTTGGGAATCATTTATTAGGGGGGGGTTATTTTCGTTTTACTTTTACATTTTGTAAGAGCTGAAAGTTTAGAGCTGAACTGTCAACTCTTACATAGCCGCGGCCGAGATGAAACGGCCGCGTTATTCTCCATTGCTGACAGTTCAGCGTTCTAACTGCCGCGCTGAACTGTCAGCGATGAAGATGCGGCGAACAAAGTGTCCTAGACCCATATATATATGTATATATATATATATATATATATATATATGTCCCTTTTTCATGGTGCTGACCATGTAGCAATAAAGTGTGTCCAATTTGTGGCAAGTGAGCATTGTGGGAGTTACAGGTCTGCACCTGACAACTGCCAAGTGAGCTGCAAAAATCAGGCATTATTAGCTGAGTTGGAAAGATAGGTAAGTTGGGAATTTTTCTGCCTCAACTGTTAATGTCTGTTTCTTCTTTCACTTGCAGTTCGCTTTTTCGAGTCTGGTTAGCTACACCTTTTTGCAATCAAGTGCTGGAAAATATAAGCTGCTTCAAGAAAAAAGATCACAGATGAAAGAATAATTTTTCAAATCACTGCTAATTAATCAAATGTATATGTTACAGTAGTGACCAGTAGATTCCTCTTTCTATGCTCTCATATGCATCCTCTGTAGCGGTAAAGAACATTGTATAGTAATACTTTTATTTCATGTAAGGCTCATGTTTTAAGCCTAGTTAATGTTTTTTATATATAGGTTATGTGAAGAAAATAGATTAAATAGCTTATTATAAATGTAAAGTGAATTATTGCACATCTATATTCATGCTATTTTATAATGCAATCAGTTATTTAGGTTTCATTTGCCCCTCAGGCAAAGAATTTCACTGCTCTCAATAATGGTAAGGCTTCATGCAGGAAAAGTAGACACATTTTTGGACTGCTGCCATCTTGTCAAAGATAAACACGTGGCATTTGCTGCCGAGAGTTCTCACAATCAGGTCTGGATAGAGAACACTCATATCCATCAAGGTTAAGATACCTGATCTTAAAACCTTTAATCCTTTCCTAAGACACAGAGAGACATTTTTTCATTCTGTGCTTGACAGATCATGGTTTTTGGAATGACTGAGAAAATATAGCTATTGTACTGTAAGATTTCTACAGATAAGGATTGGAATGTCCATAATGATATATCTGTGCAGGGAATTTTCATGTATTATGATTCTAGAAATCAGGACCCTCAGTTGTATACTGTAAACGATTATTATGGAATGTAGGGCAACTGAAAAAAAAACATTGTCAGAATCCCAACTTGCCTGGGCTATGCCCAGTGTCTCACTTGTGGATGGCAGGGAAGTGGGCTCAGGCTGCAGCTTCTTCCGTCCTCCTCGTGGTTCGTGTGAAGCGTCACTCCGTCGGACATTTCGGTAAACTTTCTTCAAGAGCACGAGCTGAAAAGCAGATGAATTAATAATGTTAGACGTTACCACGGTAGCGTGCACATCATAACAAAGCCCCTGTTGCACTATATAAGCCCTGAAGGCTCCCTAGTTCATTGCTCAGAGTAACTGTGCTATCCTAGTGTTAAGTTCAGTCTCCAAGCTCTCCAAAAGTATTGTCTTCCATGGCCTCTTTATTCATCTCTTCAGTGTTCCAGGTTACACGGTCTTCTGCAAAGCATCACAACAGACCAGGGAGTTCAATTCACCTCTCGTTTTTGGAAATATTTTTGCCAAACACTAAAGATCCAACCCGCTCTATCCACAGCTTTCCATCCACAAACAAATGGACAAACTGAACGAATTAATCAAATATTAGAGCAATATCTCCATTGTTACACTACCCACCTCCAAGATTATTGGTTTCAATATAGACCCACAGCTGAGTTTACCTAAATAACCAAGTGCAATGATTGATAAAGATGTCTCATTTCTTTGCCAATTATGGTTACCATCCCAGTATGTTTCCAAATCTTCTTACCACTTCTACAGTTCCTGAAGTCTCAAAATGACTCACTAATCTACGATCTCAGTTCCAAACCCTACGCCACACACTTCTGAAAGCCTGTGAGACCTACAAAAGATATGCAGGCCGCAATCGGATTTTCCCTCCTAATTACAAACAAGGAGACAAGGTGTGGCTTTCTACAAAAAACATACGTTTATCCTGTCCATCCAAGCAACTAGGTCCTAAGTATATTGGAGCTTTTTCTATTGCCAAGATCATCAATCCTGTCACAATCCATCTTCAATTACCCTCTACCTATCGTTTACATCCAGTTTTTCATGTATAGTTTTTGAAACCCTGGGTCCCAAATACTTTTGACAGAAGAAACCCCACAACACCAAGCCCAATTACCATTAATGGAGAAGAAGCATTCGAAGTACACAAGATTTGGGATTCTAGAAGACGCAGTGGAAGACTTTAATATTATATCCATTGGAAGGGGTTCGGACCTGAAGAAAGCTTTTGGGAGCCATCACAGAATCATAATGCTCTAGTATGTATCAGCTCTTCTCATAGGAGATACCCTCATAAGTCCGTTTCTAAAAATGCCTCGAGGGCACACGTGAGAGGGGGGTACTGTCAGAATCGCAACTTACCTGGGCTCCGTTGCACGTCTCACTCGCGGGTGGCAGGGAGGTGGGCTCGGGCTTCTTCCGTCCTCCTCGCGGTTCATGTGAAGCATATCTCCATCGGACATTTTGGTCAAATTTCTTCTAAAGTGTGTGAAAGCAGACAAAATTATAATGTTAGACATTACCACGGTAGCGCACACATCATAATCTCGCCCCCTCTTGCACTATCTAAGCCCTGAAGGCTCCCTTAGTTCATTGCTCAGAGTTACTATGCTATCCTAGTGTTAAGTTCAGTCTCCATGCACTTCCAAGAAGTGATCCCCCCTTAAATCATCTTCAGATCACCCCTGTAGGAGCCTCTGTCTTCAACTACAGTCCTCCCCCTTGTGTGCTGCTCTAGCAAACGTGGTTCCTCAGCATCTGGGTTCCCTCTACGTTCCCAGTACAAACCTAACAAACATGCACATTTGGACTAGACTATAGACTAATAAATGAAAACATGTTAACGAATATCTCTAATTTGATGCATTTTGCATTTTCACTAATTTGACCAGATATTTTTTAATCCTAACTTCTGTGTTGCAAAACTGCAAGGACGTATGTGCTCTAACTGTATCAGTAGTAAAGGTACAGTTCAGTGTCTGATTTATGAGTCTCAAGATTAATCCCATCTCATCAGTTTTTCCTTTCAGACTGAGAAGTACTGCTAGGTACCAGCGACAGAAAAGGACTGCCTCACCTGGTAGGCTGGTGAATGGAGATATTAGGGAATGTGTAAGTGGGTGACTTTGAAGATGCAGAAAAACCTGTGCATCCCTGTCAATGTACAAAGTATGATGAGAATAATAGTGAATATTCTGGTCATCTATGTATGGATGTAAATGTCATTGTATCTCAATAAACTATCTACCCTGTCTTCAAACAATCCCAGCTCCCTGTCATGCTGCCTTGGGGATTAAACACATTTGGGGTCATGGAGAGAGAGACAGACATTGGGGGATGTGGGTAGGAGAGAGACAAAAAATGGGAGATGGTAGAGATAGACAGACATAGGGGTATCAGGAGAAACTGACAAGGATTAGATGAGGAGATAGAGACAGACAAGGGGAGATGGGGGAGATAAATACAGATGGGGGAGAGGCTTTTGGGGACATAGATGGCACCGACATGCTGTTTGGGGTCAGAGATGGCACCAACAAGCAGATTGGGGACACAGATAGCACTGATAATCTTTTTGGGTGCAGAGATGGCACTTGCAAGGTGTTTGGGGACATTGGCAACATATGAGAAATGTATCTCCTATATATTTACATATTTTAATAATAAAATAACATTTTAAGTTGGTCTTTTATGATGATCTGTTGATCAGATTTAAATATGTGACCCACAATGTCCGGGACAGTAGACAGACCCACATATGATGCAATTAATTATAATTAAAAGTAAATATTATTAAATTAAACCTTATTTAAGTTTATTTATAAAAACAAAATGGTTGGTCCATTGTGGTGAGAATTTGATTTACATTAATTGCATAACATTGAGGCTGTCAGGATACCAGCCTCCCTCTCCCTAAGCCTGGTGTTCCCTGCTTAGTTCCCTAGTTCCTGTGTTGCTGTGTATCCTGTGATTGACTTCCTGATATTGACTCCCGGCTTGTTTTTGGAATTTCCTGATATCTCCAACCCTGACCCAGCTTGCCTGACCATTCTTACTCTGAGTTACCTAACGGGACACTTTGTCTGTCCATTGGACTTTCCTTATTCCCCTGGTCCTCAGGGGCCCTGGCACTCACCCTGCTCTACGCTCCCCAGGTCCAACAGAGGCTGACATACTTACTTTTGTTATTTTTAAATGTGTGTGACACTTGTTTATCATTTTTGCTCATGATGCACATTAGATACATATATGTGTATATTGATAAACTGTATGCATCACTGTCTGGACCACAAAATACAACTGAAGGTAATAAACCTAACAGTAAAGAAACATGTTGTTTATACAAGACAGCAGGCAGTTATGAAATATTTTAGATGTTACACGAGCTTTATTTTCTATCTGAATTAGAGAGCAAGCTTTACTGGCAAAATAAATAACATTCGAAACTTTATTACCTAACTTAACAATGTTAGAGTGCAAGCTTTATTGGCATATGGACAAGATTCTTCACATGTAAATTCTCACATCCTGATAAGTTTAAGTTTGGTTTTATTCCCTTTTATATAGTTCTCATCAGCACCTGTGTCACCATGTAACTAGTATATTTCTAAGATATACATGTATTATTATTTTTTTACCTAATTAACTATGTAACTAGCATGGTTAGTCTTTTGAAAGTTTTGATTTTACTCATTTGAATGGGCTATCTTCCTTTATTACTAACAATACATAAAGGAAAAGAGAATGGCGGAGAGATAGATCGTAAGCTTCTGATCTGTTTTTCCGCTGTTCTATTTTCCTTTGTGAATTGAATTACAGCGGGAGTTAAGGTACAAAGTTATCTTCTGGACTTCGATTTACTGTGGTAGTCTTTAACATTAGAGGGTGCGGGATATTGGCACGGCCAGCGGCATAAATCCCCTTGAACTGCTCACAATCTGCTGGACCATGGGTCCCCAGCCCGGCCGTAATCGGCATTCAAAAGATCAAATAAGAAGAGCAAAAAGTCCAAGGTGCAGAAAATCAGATGAAGCTCGATCCAATTAAAACGTAAAGTTTAATCCAGGATAATAAAATACAAAAAATGACAGTGGAAGCAAGAGAAATCACCTAACGCGTTTCGTCCATTTGGACTTACTCCATTGAGACCTATAAATAAGTCCGAATGGACGAAACGCGTTAGGTGATTTCTCTTGCTTCCACTGTCATATTTTGTATTTTATTATCCTGGATTAAACGTTACGTTTTAACTGGATCAAGCTTCATCTGATTTTCTGCATCTTGGACTTTTTGCTCTTCTTATTTGTTCTTTTTAGTCTTTAACATTACTCTTTAGTATCTTCCTGTATTGGTTATCCTTAAGTCCAAACCTCAGCTTGACTTTACCTGGGAGGTGGGAATGTGTATCTGGTTTCTGTCATCTCTAAATAATGTCTGGCATGAGAAAACATTTTCAGAGATTCCAGACTGAGGTGCTGAGGAGTTTATGTGTGCACATAACATATAAGCTTGTGAGATAGCAGAGTTGTTACTTTTTTTTTTTGTAAGCTTTAAAATGTTACAAAAAAAATAAAATAAAAAAAAAGTAAAATGTAATCAAATCTCCAGTTCTGGTTTACAAACAACTGATGCCAGAATGGCTTAAGTTAAAAACTCTACTAAAATTAAATAGAGGTAGTATCCCTTCTAATATTAGTATGGAATATTTGGAATCCCAACTAGCTGACCTAAACCTAAGAGAGTGGAAACGCATATCAAAGATATCCAACACGTGTTAAAAACAAATGAATTGGTCCCCTTCGACCAAATCAAAGAGCAATTTGCCCTGCCTGACAGAGAGCTATTCAGTTATATGAGGGTCAATAGCTTCATATCCCAACACCTGATTAAAGATAGAAATACCTTAAATGAGATAAACAGATTTTTTGATGGTGTGGGAGTGAGCAGAATATTCACTAAAGCCTCTAAACTTCTGAGAGCTCAGGAACATACTATAGACCCCCCGGCAATAAGCGCTTGGGAAAGAGAATTATGGATTAAAATAAACACTGAAGAGTGGAACAACTCACTCCTTAATCTCTCAAAAGATATTAATTGCCTGAGTTTGATTGAAACTCAGTACAAAATAATCAACAGATGGTACTATGTTCCCTCAACTCTAAAAAAATGTTTCCATCAATAGTCCCGGTTTGCTGGAGATGCCTCCAAGCGGAGGGTACCCACTCACATATATGGTGGGGTTGTAGAGAGATACAAGAAGTGTGGCAGAGGGCTTTCGACTTAATAGAATCTCTTACTAGATTGAAATTGACAAAAACACCGAGCACGGCAATACTCCATCTTAATTGGCCAAGAATGCCGTTGGCATCTCGACTGATCATAACCCATACATTCATGGCACTTAAGATCACTATTGCACGGAATTGGAAGAAGCAGGGTAAAATTCTCTGGGAAATTGTTAAGTACCAAATCCTATTCCAGGCACAAATGGAAAAGGAAATAGGATGGGCCCAATTTGGTCTGGAAAAACAAAAAATCTGGGATCAATGGGAAAAAAATGTCCGTCGGTATGTTTAGCACCCCCCCTGCACGCCTGCATGACTATATAGATGACAGGTTGTACTCGCATGTCCTCCCCTCCCCTCTCCCTAGGCTGGGCAACATATGCCACTTTGTCATAGGTTAAGTTAGTGTAAGTTCCGTTGTGGTGATAAAATTCATGTCCGCGGTATGTTGATGATTGTTATACTACGTTTAACGTGATGTAAGGTTAAATGAGAAACCGACAACCACATATGTTTGTTTGTATGTTCGTCAGGTACCAAATTACTTTCCTACCATTGTATGTAAATTTTTCTATTTTGTGTAATAAAAAAAAAATAAAAAAAAAAATTAAATGTAACTTTTCTTGACTAATGAATTTAACTGTTTTATAATACAAATATGTCACTATTTAATAAGAAGTGTATTATTGTAGCTATCACAACAGAACCAAAGCAGATATATTAAGAACAGAAACTGTGCTCCATTGTGGCAAATTACATATAAATGTCTGGTAAACTATGCGGTCTTATCATGCCTTATAATATTATGCAGATTTAAAACTTGAGCATACACATTATAGAGCATCTACAACCATATATTGATTAGGGATTGGATCTTGTGCTAGCTAGACAGACATATGTGTGCATATATAGATGCATATCTTTCTTACATAGACATAAACGTAATTTGATGTATATCTATCATCCTTTACACTTCACCATGTCTATATATGTTTCATAAAGCTCTGTCAGGATGCAATCATGTTTTTTTGGGGTTAGATCATCCTTCATTTAATCCAAAGCGAAAGGAGATCTGACCTAAGATTCTAAACATGTCCGATCCCTAGTAGCGCTAAACGCATCAAAGAAGACTCAGTAAGGTACTTTGTAGCGGATGGCACCAGGCAACCCTACAAAAATACTGTATAAAGCTGCATCCGTGTATCTGCTGTATTTTCTGTGTATTAAAGCCTTCCATTGTTTAGTTATGTCAGCCACCCAGTCTGACTACCTTGCTTCTGGCTCCAGATTAAAGTGGCTAGATACTGCTTTACTGGTGATGTGTTTAAGTTTTCTATTGTTTAATCAAGTGTTATCTGATTGCAGTTTGGTGTATATAAGTCTGTGTTGTTTGTCAAATAGAGGAGTTCAATCTTGCTGTAAAAGGCTTGTCAGTTATGCTCCTGAAACTGTGTGTCGTCCAGTTATTGGGATTGCTGTTGGGATATTGCTGTATTTGACCTGCTGGAAACCCTGCCTTTGGATTTACTATTTACTTGTTCCTGAGTCTCACTTGGATTATAAGCGGAGATAACCTGGGTAATATTGCATCTCTGCTACATTGGTTGGCAGCGCTGGGATCCAGACTCACAGAGGAACAAGCCTAAATGGAGTACGGAGGGAGATTGATTTTGCCACACTAAAACGCTCCTTGCTAAAAGACCTTCTGGAGGCAAAGGGTATACAAGCCAGCAATAAGACAAAAGCGGCACTTATCACTGAACTGATGGCGGAGTACCGAATGGAAGGCGATTCGGTTCCCGAACAGGGGAATTCGGGAGAAACACCGGAACAAAGGGAGTTCCAGAGGCAGGTACAATTTCGGCTGTCTTTCTATGGGGAACACCCTCCAACAGAGATTGTTTCCAAAACAATAACGGAGGTCCAGGAATTTATACTGAGGAGTCAAACAGCGGCCCCAGAACGCAGCTCTGCAGTAAATATGCCACATGAAGGTAAGCCGAAAATACCGTACCAGGCTTTTAAAACATATGTGGAGGCAGAGGAAGATATAGACGCTTTCCTGCAAGATTTCGAGAGACTGTGTGCACTGCATAGAATCAGCACAGAGGACTGGGTACCTATTTTGGCAGGGAGCTTAACTGGGAGGGCAGATGAGGCATATCGGACTGTACCGAATGATGAAATACGGAATTACCACAAAGTGAAAGAAATTATATTGGCCAGGTATGCTATAACACCAGAAGCATACCGGCGGAGATTCAGGGATTTAAAGAAGGTGGAGAAAGACTCACATGCTGAGTGGGCATGCAGACTGCAACGAGCAGTCTTGGGGTGGGTGCAAGCGAGCAAGGCACGGTCTATGGAGGATGTATTGCAAATGGTACTGCTGGAGCAATTTTATGAAGGAGTAACCAGCGAGGTACAGGAGTGGGTAAGAGACAGAAACCCTACCTCCCTTACCGAAGCAGCCAGGAAGGCGGACGAGTACCTGGATGCACGCAGGCAGCAAAAACCTGCAGCTCCAAAAGTACCTTTTAAAACCTTTGGGGGAAATAACTACACGCCAGCTCTACCAAGGTCACTGCCACCACCACCACCACCCGCTGCACAGCCACGTTTCCGCCAGCCCACGTCGGGCCCTTGCCACCACTGCCAGAAGTGGGGACATTATAAAAGGGAATGCCCCCAGCTGCGGGACCGTTCCACCTGGATTCGACCCGGTCCGCCACCACCACCGAGAGCCGCCGCAGCCCATCACTACCAGGACATCGTGGCCACACCGTATGGTTCAGCAGTTCCCATCACAACAGTAGAGCAGTGGGAGGTACTGCACGAGGCAGATCCCGTCCAGGCTAACGCAGACAACCGCCAGCATCACAGGCAGACCGTGTATCTGGAGGGTAAAGCGGTTCAGGGGCTACGTGACTCAGGAGCCACCATCACCCTGGTAAAAAGTCACCTGGTCTCAGACCAAGCTAAACTTAATAAGACTGTGGCCGTCAGGGTAGCCGGGGGAGCAGTATACCGGCTACCCACAGCAAGGGTACATTTGCATTGGGGAGCGGGGGCAGGGCATGTGGAGGTGGGGTTGATGCCGCAGTTACCGGCGGAGGTTTTATTGGGGAACGATCTGGGGAGGCTCACATCTGCTTTTGAGCCCCAGACACCCACCACAGGAGAAGCTCACCCTGTGGTCACTCGACAACAGGCCCGCACCCAGGACTACAACACACTCCCGGAGGTTCAGGTAAGAGATCCTTCCCCTTCCACTGACTGTGTCCCCTGGGCCCCTCCTAACGAATTTGCAGCTGAGGTAGTGACTGACCCCACCTTGCAGGTGTATAGGGACAAGGTAACAGCAGACACGCCTGGGGGGGAGGGCGAAAGGTTTATTTGGGACAACCAGCTGTTATATCGGGAGACGGATAAGCAGGTATCCGGGTCAGACCCGATTGTGATGAGGCAGTTAGTGGTACCTCAGCGATACCGGGCGGAGTTACTACGGATAGCCCATGACATTCTGCTATCTGGACATTTAGGGGTCAGCAGGACCCGATACAGGTTAACCCAAAGTTTCTTTTGGCCGGGAATTAGCCAGGAGGTGCGCAGGTATTGCAACACGTGCGATACCTGTCAAAGGGTGGGGAAAAGGGGGGACCGGCGCAAGGCCAAGTTACATCCCCTCCCCATAATCGAGGAACCCTTTAGCAGGGTAGCAGTTGACCTAATAGGACCCCTCAACAAAGCAAGCCCGTCAGGTAAAAGATTTATCCTGACAGTAGTAGATTATGCCACCAGATATCCAGAGGCGGTGGCCCTGACGAATATACAGGCTGAGACAGTAGCCGAAGCCCTGATGAAGATATTCTCCCGGGTGGGACTCCCCAGGGAGATTGTCTCCGATCAGGGCACCCAGTTCACCGCCGAAGTCACGCAGTGCCTCTGGAAGTTTTGTGACATTAAGCCGGTCATTAGTTCCCCTTACCACCCCCAGACGAATGGGCTCTGCGAACGTTTCAACGGTACATTGAAACAAATGCTCCGAACCTTCGCAGAGACCCACAAGGACTGGGAGAAGTTCCTGCCACACCTCCTCTTTGCTTACCGGGAGGTGCCGCAGGAATCCACTGGGTTCTCCCCATTTGAACTATGGTTTGGCCGCAGGGTACGAGGGCCTTTAGATTTGATCAGAGAGCATTGGGAGGGAGAACGGAGCACTGACGGCACCCCCATCATACCCTATGTGTTGGCATTCCGAGACTGCCTTGAGGCCTTAACTCAGACGGTACGCGAGAATTTGCAGGCGGCTCAGACACGCCAACGCACATGGTATGATCGGGGCGCCAGGGACCGTAGCTTTCAGGTCGGGCAGAAGGTGTTAATCTTAAAACCTGTCCGACACGATAAGCTGCAGGCCGCCTGGCAGGGCCCTTATAAGGTGGTGGAACAACGGTGTGACACCACTTATATAATCGGCTCGTGCGTTGGTACTGGGGGGCGACGCATGCTCCATGTGAACATGATGAAGCCCTACCAGGAGCGCTCGGAGGAAGTGACCGCTATATGTGCGCCTAACTCCGAGGAGTTTGACAGTTTACCTCTCCCGGATCTGCTGGGAGAGGGTCAGTTATCCGGGGACTTAGGGGAGGTCACCCTGGGGGATCGGTTGAGCCCACAGGAGCGGAGCGAGGTACAACAGCTGTTGAGGGAGAAGCAGGATATCTTCTCTAATGTACCTGGTTACACTCCTCTGGCCACTCACCGAGTAGACACCCCAGGGCAACTTCCCATGCGTCAGACCCCGTACCGCATCCCAGAAGCGGTACGGGCGAACATGCGCAAGGAGATTAAATGAGAAGACGGTATCGGACGCCTATCCTATGCCCAGGATAGACGAACTCCTGGATCGGATGGCGAGGGGGCACTATCTCACCACAATTGACTTGTGTAAAGGGTATTGGCAAATACCCTTGGCACAAGACGCCATCCCTAAGTCGGCCTTTGTCACCCCATTCGGCTTGTACCAATTTAAGGTCATGCCGTTTGGGATGAAAAACGCCCCGGCTACTTTTCAGCGGATGGTGGACCGCCTCCTAGATGGGTTCCAGGATTATACCTGCGCATACCTCGACGATATTGCCATTTTCAGCAATACCTGGCAGGAACACCTGACCCATATAGGAGCGGTCCTAGACAGGATTAGGGCCGCTGGTTTAACGCTGAAACCAGCCAAATGCAGCATAGGAATGGCTGAAGTACAGTACCTAGGTCATCGGGTAGGATGTGGCAAGCAAAAGCCGGAACCAGCCAAAGTAGAGGCTGTAGCTCAATGGCCCACCCCTAGGACTAAGACCCAGGTGTTAGCGTTCTTAGGAACGGCCGGATACTACCGGAAATTTGTCCCGAATTACAGTGCCCTGGCCAAACCTCTCACCGACTTGACACGTAAAAACCTACCCCGCCAAGTAACCTGGACCCCGGAGTGTGAACAGGCATTTCAGTTGTTAAAAGATGCATTGACAAATGCCCCTGTCTTGGCAGCTCCCAATCCAACTAAACGTTTTCTTGTCCACACAGACGCTTCTATGTTTGGATTGGGAGCAGTATTAAGCCAAGTCGGGGCCGATGGCGGAGAACATCCCGTGGCTTACATCAGCCGGAAACTGTTACCTCGAGAAGTAAGCTACGCCGCCATCGAGAAAGAATGCCTGGCTGTGGTGTGGGCCCTGAAGAAATTACAGCCATATTTGTACGGACAAGCTTTTTCCCTGCTCACGGATCACAACCCGTTAGTATGGCTAAACCGGGTGGCTGGGGACAATGCCCGGCTGCTGCGCTGGAGTCTGGCGCTGCAGCCCTTTGACTTTAATATCCAGTACCGCCCGGGTAAACAGAATGGAAATGCTGATGGGTTGTCTCGGCAAACGGACCTAGAGAAATGATCCGTGAGCCTCCCCGGACATCCCCAAGCCGATCCGTATGCCGGCTTGTGGGCAAGGGGGAGCAGTGTAGCGGATGGCACCAGGCAACCCTACAAAAATACTGTATAAAGCTGCATCTGTGTATCTGCTGTATTTTCTGTGTATTAAAGCCTTCCATTGTTTAGTTATGTCAGCCACCCAGTCTGACTACCTTGCTTCTGGCTCCAGATTAAAGTGGCTAGATACTGCTTTACTGGTGATGTGTTTAAGTTTTCTATTGTTTAATCAAGTGTTATCTGATTGCAGTTTGGTGGATATAAGTCTGTGTTGTTTGTCAAATAGAGGAGTTCAATCTTGCTGTAAAAGGCTTGTCAGTTATGCTCCTGAAACTGTGTGTCGTCCAGTTATTGGGATTGCTGTTGGGATATTGCTGTATTTGACCTGCTGGAAACCCTGCCTTTGGATTTACTATTTACTTGTTCCTGAGTCTCACTTGGATTATAAGCGGAGATAACCTGGGTAATATTGCATCTCTGCTACATACTTTATTTGTATAATTTCATTAAAGCATTTCTATGTAGAAAACTACATTTGAAGCAATCTTTCAACTAAGCAAAAATGAATTTTCTGCCTACAGTTGTCCTTTAATTACAAAGAATACTTTTAATTTTGGGTTTGCAATGGATAAAAGGTAGACTATGTATGGATTTGGGTTGCATAGGGATTGGCCCTGTCAAAATGTAGACTACTTATCTTGAGATTCCTTATGTTTAACAAGAAGCTTTTTACTTTTTTATTATATAAAAAAAAAATAATAACATTCCCCATTGTAAGCATATTCTCTCAAGGAGAGTGAACTTATTATGTTAAGAGCCACCTGTCTACTATGTTTGTCTGCACATGTTTCTGATTTCTTTGTAAGCTTGCCAAATGTGAGGATTCACTCTTAGAAGAAACTATCAATATTAATTACATTAGGTTCTGTCATGCCCTTTATTTGTGAAAAGGGCTGAATAAGCTAGTTAATTACTTTTCGATTGGATGATCAAATGCTCTGAACATTAATAAATTGCCTCTTTGATGTTACATTTAACTGTTTCTTACTCAGTACATAAATAAAATATTTAGTAGTATTTTAACATTTAACTAATTAGAGTATTTTACCCTGTCTATATGTTATGTTACCACTTTATAAAATGCTTCAACAATTTGACCCAGTCTACTAAGAAATGTTATGGACATTATGCATACATAGTTAAAGAGCCACTAAACTTTTTAACTTTTGATTTGGTTACAGAAGGAAAAATGCAATGAAATTTGGGGATAAAATAATATGTACAGTCATGGCACATTATAGTCTAACCACTCAAAATATAATGCTATAAAAATAATACACATTACATTACATTACATTAACATTTATTTGTACAGCGCCACCAATTCTCGAAGCGCTTGGTACAGAGCAAAGAAAGGAACTACATACTAATTTAGACAAACTAGTACAGACTGGTACATGAGGTAGAGAACCCTGCTCGTAAGCTTACAATCTAGAGGACTGTATGTGATAAAACAAGCTGCACCAACAAACAACTAGTCTTTCACTACTAGAAAAAAGTGCAAAAATGACAATAAAGTGAATCAGTGCACTTAATCCAACACTCAGGGTTACCCTTCACGATGAGGCAATCTCACTTTCAAGTGTTATACAAAGGGAAAAAAGAACAAACATAAAATACAATATAGTGTAGTATATCAAAGATACAAAGTGAATGTGCTTAAATAATATGGTGGATCTACTCACATGTACCTGAGCAGTAATCTGCTCAGTTAAAAAGGCATCCGGGAGCCCACAGTAGGTGTATGGATGGACCACAGTATTCCTATTAATTCCAAAGGCTCCGATGAAGAGACAATGGGGAAAAAGGGGCAGGACTGTCAATAAAACACATTTATTGTGCAACAGCTAAAACAAAGTTGAATCTTACATATAAAATTAGCAATATCAAGAATTATCCAGTAAATGCACAGTGTGTTTCACCTCTTTGATGATTTCACTCAAAATATAAATCAACGGAAAGCACACACTCATGTGGAAGTGAACAGCTCCACCTCAAAAATGGGTGTCACCTCACAAACCCCTCACAAACAAAGACAAAAAGTGCCCAAAATACACAGAAGGTGCGCTGTGTTCACATTTCCATAGTAAACGTGTGATGTCACACATGATTAGAACAATAAAGTAAAAAATTACTATGTCTCCCATGTAGTGTATATATAAAAAATATAAGGAGAAAATATAACACAAAATATAATAGAGGCACTATGTTATATACATTTTCAGGGAAGCACAATGTCAACTGTAGAAAACTCACTCACATATGAGAGAATTCACTTGCTCAAGTTAAAGGAGCTCCTTCCTAGTACACCAGGCCCACAAGGAATAACAAAGTGCTCTTGCAGATACAAAGGCCAGGAAGAAGAATACCATAAGATAGAATCCAAAAAAAGTATTTAATGTACAAATAGCACTTGGACAGTAAATCATTGAGATGATTCTATACAGAGCTAAGTCCCAATGTCAGATGAATCCTTTTGAAAATAGTGCATAAGAAATCTGATGAACAATAAGATGAACACAAAGGATGCACACAACGCATATCACAAGGAAGCTAATTCATAAGCAGAAAGCATTGTGATTTACTTTTATAAAACCGAACATTACGGTTTTTGGACCCCGGACCCGAACACGGACATTCCACTGTATGTTCGTGTTGGAGTTCGGCAATTACATTGTATGTAGTGCTATTGGCTTTCTATAAACCGAAATAGAGTCCCCATTTATAAGAATTTCTTATGAATGGGGACTCTATTTCGGTTTACGGAAAGCCATTAGCATTACATGTATTCCATAAACTGAAAGTCTATAAACCAAAAGACATTCGGTTTATAGACTTTCGGTTTATAGAATACATGTAATGCTATTGGCTTACTATGAACTGAAAGTCTATAAACCGAATGTCTTTCGGTTTATAGACTTTCGGTTTATGGAATACATGTAATGCTATTGGCTTTCTATAAACCGAAATAGAGTCCCCATTCATAAGAATAGGGACTCTATTTCTGTTTATAGAAAGCCAATAGCATTCCATGTATTCCATAAACCAAAAAGTCTATAAACCGGAAGACAGTCCAATACTGTGCTTACAGCGCACTTTGAAAAATTCTGGCTACCTCCGTCTCCTCCTCCTCCAGCGCCGCTTCCACCTACACCGCCACGGTCACCACCTCCTCAACTCATGGGTCACTTAGTATAAACTGAAAGAGAATACCCTGCACTCCAACCCTCTCTCAAATGGATAATTCTGTTGATCCTCCTGGCAGCCATGCTTTAGATTTAGGTTCTTCCAAAACTAAAATCAAAGATTCCATCTAGTGCTATTTTATGGCTCAGCTGTATTTTTAATTTGTATGTATTTTATTTTATTTGAAGTAATTTCCCTATCCATATTTGTTTGCAGGGCACTTGTCCTACCCTTACCCCCATTTTATTTCCTTTTGCAGCCCTCTAGCCCTTTCCAGGACTTTTTTAGAGGCATTTTAGTGGCCAAAGGTTCGGGTCCCCATTGACTTCAATGGGGTTCGGGGTCAAGTTCGAGCCCGAACCCGGACTTTTTTCTGAAGTTCGGCCGAACCCAAACATCCAGGTGTCCGCTCAACTCTAATGATGTACAAACAAATTTAACATAGCTGTGATCCCAGTAAACAGAAAATACGTAGGGTGAAATGTGTCTGCTTTTGAGTATGAAAAACTAATCCCCTACATTTTCTTTATATTAAATTGTATTTCCTTCTACTTGAAAATCCATCATAGTCAACAGCCAAGCAATGGCATTTTCCACTTTTAATATGTTGGAAATATAAGCTGAATAACCCCAGAGATATATAAAAATATCCAACCCATTCACATTAGATTTTACTTTAGCTTATCCAAAAGTACTCTTACTGCCAAAAAGTTCCAATTCTTTTCTGGTGCTCGTCCATAATTAAAAGTGTCAAATGATTAATTTAATATGGATAGGATTTCATTTAAGTAGTCACTACTGAGAAAGGGGCAGGGAAGAAAACCATTAGAGTATTGGACAACTGGGGCTATAATGTTTCCATGAAATATTTAACTAACATACAATGCTACATAAAGCTGCTAAAAAAAAAAAAAAAAAAAAAATCCTATCCCAAATCTAAACTTTACTCATAATAAAATGAAATGTCTGAATGATATGTAATAACATTTTAGAGCCCAGTTTTCCAGATTGAAACTGTATCATTTTTCTTTCTTGCTTGCAGGAAATATTGTATTAAATTCTATTATTTACATAATAATTTTGAGATCTTTGTTCAGAAGCAGGAATATGTAACTCTAGAAAGTGATTGGATTTGTTTTTTTTGTCTTGAAGCATAAATCAACTAGTGGTATGTCACATAAGATGAATATTAAAAGAAAGCTTGGTATTCATATGCAATAAATGTACAAGGCTGTAAAATATAACAATCTTTCTATCTGCATTACCTCACGGTGTATATAAACCTCTCCTTGTACCTTGTGAAATATAGCACCGAGTATTTAAAGTAGTGCAAATATAACCATATTGACCATGCATAATCAATCTATTCAGATGTCACTATCCTCATCAACTTAGCACAATGTATAAATAGTTGGGTGCATGGATACTTCTCCAAAGAAATCTTGTACATCTTATGCTTAACACAATTTTACTGGAAGACCTCCTGTCTTCTTTTATTATATTTCATTACTATCTGGTATATTTACAATAACAAACTATAGTACACATATGAACCACTAATGATAAACATTTGTTAAAACATTAGGGCTGGCCCAAGACATTCTGCTGCCTGGGTCTAAGTCTCAAATGCTACCGCGCACACATAACCACATACACAGTCATGTACAATCACACACACACAACCAGATAGACACAGGCAAAGATCCACAGTAACATACACATAAAGTCACATACGCGCTATACTCAAATGATGCCCCTCCTACACACATAATCACACACACAGCTTTTGTGATGTCATGTTTAACTTTTTTTTATGACATCTACACAAGGTGTATATATTGGTGCTGTATGTATCTTTATTCTGTTACTCTTGAAGTTCCCTGGAGAAATAGAACTTATCCACACAGAGCCAGAGCTAAGTCTGCTGAGTATTTGTGAATACATTTTCTGCACTAAAATAGAGGGTAATACAGCTACAATTGTTATATGTCATAAGACATACCGTATGAAAGCAAATAAGGTCTATCAGCAATCATTCTGCAAATGGTGCCGGGTGTAGGACTCCATTGGGTCCCATATAATAAATCCTAAAAAAAAGTGATTGGTCACACAGAACTCCATTAAGTGGGGTGTTTATTATAACCAAATTGGTGTGGCAATGTTTTTAAAGCCAAAGCAGGGTTGAAACATACTGTAGCTTTGCACTAGTTTGAGGGAAAAGAAGGTTATCTATCCCACTCCATTTTTACCAGGCAACACTGTAACTTTGGAAATACATGCACTGGACATTATGAGCTTAAGTAGCTGAGTTGGATAAATTATCTCATTCAGGGAAAAACAATTCATGGAGCATTGGCTTTTCCATTCAAACTAGAGGCTTCACAAGGCAACCAAAGTTTTCCTGAGCTTCCCAAAATGTGGAATATTATTTACCACTACATTGTATTGTTTTCATAGTATAAGTATAAACTGTCAGTATAAAATGACAGGAAAATGACACCCTGCTAATCTTGGGCAACTCAAACTTACACTAGTCACAATAACATGAAAATCCAAGGAATAGATGAATCTATCAGCCCTCAACAGCTTCCCACTTACATAAAAAAAATGTTTATGGCTCTAGTACCAAAACGAATGGACTTAGAGCTAATGCATGGCAGAACACACTATCTACTGAAGCCCAAAGACTGGACCAGAGATGTCATTACTAGATTACATGTTTGCCAACCCAAGGAAAAGATCATGGCAGCAGCTACAAGCAAAGAAGGTGTCCCTGAGGCCTACAGAATCCTCCCCATTTTTGCAGACCTCTCCACTCACCTCCTCACAAAAACATGATTGTTTCATACCATAATATATCATTGCCGCCTATCAATGGGACTTCACCAAGTTTTTAATCCTCAAGAATGGAGTTCTAAAGGTCAATTCACTGCAAAAAAGGTTAGTTCTTCTAACGGCCTAGAAGCTCATTGCTGAAATGGACATATCTACTCCAGCTGTTCCCTCTAAATGAGCCTTTTGAGTGATCCCACCATTGATTACCTCTGCAGTCATGCTCACTACCATCAAGTAACCCTGAGGCCCTCAAGTTTGATTGTTTTACATGCTTACAATTGTCATATATTTCAATTCTTGCTATATACAAACTATATAGTGAAGAATTAATACGGCTGCACTAGTCACTGCATTTACATCACAAAACACATAGTAGTATCACAGTAGCTACCTCATCCTATTTGTCACCTGACTAATAGCAAATTGTCCCATAAAGACCTGGGACCTACTGCTTAACTGGAGATCACAAAAACTACCCGTACCATTACTTTTTACATATCCCTATTGTAACCAATATAAATATATATTATATTATATATTATAAAGCATAAATTAAAGTAGTGGGTTTATTGGTTTTCAAAAAAAAATATATATATATAAGTAAAAAAAAAAAAAAGTTGCATATTTTTAGATAATTTCAGATGAAATATTAAATTGTGTTTCTAAATTTAATTTTTAACTGAAATTGCCATTGTCACACAATACTGTGGAGAGCCCAAGTAATATGCTTAGAGCTGTAAATAAGTTATACTCCACCTCACACGTATACAATTTTGTTATTCCCTTAGCTCTCAATAATGTAAATCCATGATCTCTTCCAGAAGCCAGACAATATCATTTGTAGACAGTCATTCAGCTGTGAACATATGTTTTCCTATGACAAGCAGCGTAAAGTGGGCCAAACAGCTGAGTCTAATGACCTTATGAAGCCAGAAATGTGAACAAAGACTGGACTGAGTCTATTCTGGCTTTTCTTGGAGATGTTTTATTCATGGTCATTTAGTTGTTTGCTTGTTCCTGGGAGGTCTTTTGATTACTCAAACAGTTGTCTGGTCTTTGGAGGGATTTGACACCTGTCTGTGTTCACAATGAGTATGTCTTAAAGGCTGCGCTTTTTTATTTAACACTATTTCTATTGTATTCTTGACCAGCAAATTCACCTGTTAATGATGTAGTACTGCATAATATCTTCCCTAGGCACTTTAAATGATACATGTGATGTCTACAAATGTATGTTGCATGCAAACTGGGCAAGACATGTTTGGCTCCTTTGCGAGAAAGCTAGTTAAACAAGGATTAGTGAAATGAAACGCTGAACTAAGGTGTTATGGTTTCTATTATCACCAGGAAAATTAAATGTAAAGTCTGAGAAATTAAAGTTAATGAACACAAAGGTTGTAAGGCAGAACATGTATGAAATTAGCAAATAATGAGTATAGGGCTCAACTAGTAAAGTCCTGAAACCTTTTTCAAATTAAATAGGCCTTACATAATATTACGATGCTTCAATTTCAATTTCAACAAACCTGACGAAAAAGACTGCATCTTGCAAGACTACACGGATGTTCTTAGTACCCTTTAAACAGGTAAGTGACACTAACAACTTAGATCTCACTTCTCTCAACTACATAGATATTTAATGATGTAACATCTCCAGTATATAACTTTGTGAGGTTTGAGACTCAGATCAGATGTTTCAGACAAATAAAAGCACCAAAATGTAGTCAAAATTCGAAACATTGCAACTCAATTAAAATTAAAAAAAATTGTATTGGCCACTTACCTGATCATTACTATGTGATATTTTATATTTATAAGCTGTCATATCTTTTTTTACTTTGTATGAGTAACACATTTTTCATTATTAACATGTACTCTGGTGTTTGATAATGCCAATATATATTTAAACTATATGCACAATTAAGCTTTGCAATTGTATTTTGATTATGTTTTGTATAGTGCCTATGTGCTAATAGTAATTCTGGTCTGTTGTACAGGAAGTATGAAATGAATTTTAGTGGACTTCCTGTAATGGAAGCAACACTATCTAACCATTCTGGACAAAATAAATGAACATACTGCAACAAGTATCATATTATCCAAAAAATGCACCCATTAGAAAATATTTCTCTTCATCAATCTTTTGGATTCTTTTTATATGGATTTTGATATTAATTTCTGTTCACTGCAAAAAAAAAAAAAACACCAAAAACTGTTAAAGAAATGCTGAAATATCATGAATGCCTGTGGAAGAAAACATTTGATTTATGCATACCTGTTTTGTATCAAAGAGATATGTTACATTTCCAAAGAGCAAAGTAATTTACTTCAGAAAATATACCTTAACAATTATAAACATGGTAATTAATTGAACCTATACAGCAGCCTTTAACAATTGCAGTTTTGTTTTCTCAAATACCTATACTATATCTAAGTATACAATGTTCTGTTTTGTAACAAGTTGGTTATTATTTCATTTTTCAAAAGATTTTTATATTGTCTTATAATATTAAGGACATATAAACACTGTTACGTCTAAGGTATAGCTCTTCTTTTGAACTGCCATCCCATTGTTTTATTTTTTTACATTAAGGTTTATGTAGTGTAGACCATATCTTAAATAAGTATTATTTAACCAAAGAATCTCAAACAGGTTTGGTAAATATAGGGGTTATATCCTCTGAAGATAAATTAATTGAACAAATAATAATAACTATGTCTTACATTGTTCACTGAGTCCAGTGTCATCTCCATCATCTGGACACGAAACAGTTCTTGAATGTTCACCATCATGGTCAGATGGTGGCTGCCATCATCGGAGGAAAATCAGGATGTTGTGGATGGGCTCCTGATGTGCTTGGCAGATGTTGAACGCTGAGATCCACCACACTGAGGAGGATGTTCTCCTCCTCCACAGCTGTATCTCTCAAGATAAAAAGATGTTTAAGACATTGCAATACAGTTTGAACATATTAATTTTCATTTAAAAAGAAGCATTATATAATCAAGAAAAATGAACGTTGTGATTGTTAATACAAATTAAATCCATTTTTTGAATTTAAACTTTATTTTGCATTTATTCTAGCTATTTAGTAATTGTCAGTTTAAGGTTACATAACAAAAGTCTATGCTAAACGTATTGCTCGCTGATTGAACCTATGATTAGTTCAACATTTCTATCAATGAAGCACATCCATTTGTGTCCATATATGTGTGTAAACTCTGTACAGATGTATTTAAGTAGACAGTATTTTACAGGTTTACTACATCTGCATTAGCACCTAACATGTGTTGTACATGTGTACTTTGGGTAGCGGATCCCAGGACCTGCGCATTAGGAGCCAGCAGTTGGAGGGAAACACGCTAAATGGGAGGTAGTGGACCGTTGAAGAAAAAAAGAATGCATTGTTAAAGGACAACTATAGCAAAAAATGTATTTATGTTGAATTAAAAGATTGTATCAAGTGTAGATGAGTTATAAAGAAAATGTAAGAATACAAATAAAGTGCCTTATTGAGCCTTCTTTCCATTTAGTGCTCTCAGGGGTTAGACATGTTTTTAGAATCTTGGGTCAGATCTTCACTCACCTTGGTTCAGATTAAAAAAAAAAAAGATCTGACCCAATTGACCAAATATTCTAAACAAAATGCCTACCTCATGGAGGAGCTATATGGAGTAAAGATTGCTCAATAAGGTAGTTTATTTGGATTCTTTCGTTAAAGCATTTCCATATAAAATGCCTACACTTGATGCAATCTAAAATTGTCCTTTAACCCCTTGGCGACACAGGACGGACTAGGTCCGTCCTGTGTGCCGAGGCGTTAGTGTCAAAACGAGCACTGAAAGCGGAGTTTTTCCGCTTTCAGTGCTCAAGCAGCATTGTAACGATGCTTCCGTGTGGAAGCATCGTACAATGCTAAAAAAAATGCCCGTCGGCATTTCGATCGCTCCGGAGAGCGATCGAAATGCCGGTTTTAAAGGCACAGTGCCTTTAAAACGCGGGCATTTCAAAAATGAGCATAGGAAGCGAATCTTTCGCTTCCTATGCTCAGAAAGTGTTTCTGATTGCCTCGCAAGTCGAGGAAATCAGGAACACAAAAAAAAAAATGCACGATCTTGGTCACTGAGTGACCAAGATGGCGCTGCCCTTCTAAGGGCAAGAGCACAGGAGGCAGGAAGTACCTGCTTCCTGTGCTCTCTGGCTGTCACACGATTGCCTCTTCACAGAGGCAATCAGTGACTGCCAGGCACACTGACAGGCAGTGGGGATGCTCTCCTGAACATCCCCACTGACTGGTCAGATCAATATTAACCCTATATTGATCTGACCAGTTATGATTTGCCTCCCTCTCCTCACATTTTTTTTAGTGAGGGAGAGAGACAGATCAAAGTTCTAAAAGTAAGTAAAAGTTAAAAAAAAACAATAAATACACAACACACAAATAATAAAACAATAAAAAAATGTTTATTAAAGCAATTCCCTGCGTTTAACCCCTTCCCTGCCACTGATCTTGCATAAGCAGTGATCGTGCACATCAGCGCATTTATTTTTGCTGTTTGTGCATTTTTTAGGGGTTAATTTTTTTGTACTGTAATTTATTACAGTACTAAAAAGGCTCTTCTAAGAGTTATTAACCCCTTATTTGCCGTCGATCACTGCTTACGCAATGATATTGACGCCAAAGCAATTTTTATCTGTCTGCATATTTTTATTTATTTATTTATTTTTTTACATATAGCCGCTAGGGGATTACATGTAAAGTAAAAATATTTGAGATTTTTTTTTTTTAAGCTGCCTGAGCGCATAGCGATCAGTAACAGCGAATTAGTGGCAAAGGCGGTTTGGTGATTTCTCAATTAAGCTCACCATTCCCCTGGTCAGATCAAAATTAATCGGATCAATATTCACAAATATTGATCTGCCTCCCTCTCCTCACTTACATTTTTGTGACGGAAAGAGACAGATCAGTATTAGTGATATAAAATAACATTTTATAAAATTGGCAGGTTTTATGAAAGTCTTTCACTGTGTATTAACCCCTTCCCTGCCATTCATCACTGTGTAAGCAGTAATCTTGCACAGCAACAGTATGTTTTGCTGTCTGCACTGCTTTATGGATTAATTTCTTTGTACTGTAATGTATTACAGTACTAGATAGGCTCTTCTAAGAGCTATTAACCCCTTCTTTGCTCGAGATCACTGCTTACGCACTGATTCTGAGGCCGCGGACTCAGGGTTCGATTTTGACCCTATTCAGCTTTCTGATACATCATCTAGCGATGGGGGTCTACCGATAAAAAAATATATGGTTTGGTGGGGGTAAATTACATTGGCTGGCTTCAAAGATATATCCCATAAAGGACACGGACGCAGGTTGACTACATGTCAAAATTCCAAGTTGGAATTTTGAGATGCGCATCTCACAAATGTTGCCTTCTAGCCAAAAACAAACCAACAAACCTATGCATGGGTGCTATCCCTGTACTCGGGAGATGTTGCTGAACACATATTGGGTTGTTGTTTGGCAGTGACATATACCAGAATCTGTGAATTCATGCCTGAAGTACAATGCATGTGGAAAAAAAACTCCCAAAAAAGTACTACCACAAACTTTTACAAAGGCTGGTGGTAAAATTAGTACATATACAGTATTAAAATACCACCATTTGAAATACCTTAGGATGTCTATTTTCCAAAAATATATGGTTTGATGGGGTAAAATTCATTGGACGGCTTCAAAAATGTTCCAAATGGAACATGGGCGCAGGCTGACTACATGTCATAATTCCAGGTTGGAATTGCGCACCCCCTAAATGTGGAATTTTAGACCCAATACAAACCAACAAACCTATGCATGGGGGGTATCCCTGTACTCAGGAGATGTTGCTGAACACATATTGAGGTGTTGGTTGGCAGTGGCAAATACCAGAATCTGAAAATTCCTGCCTGAACTACAATGTGTGTGGGGAAAAAATGACATCCCAACCCTTTGACATAGGTTGGTGGTAGAATTAGCACTTGGAAAGTGTTAAAATACCACAATTTTAAATACCCTAGGATGTCTAGTTTTCCAAAATATATGGTTTTATGGGGTAAAATACTTTGACAGGCTTCAAAAGTGTCCCAAATGCAACATGGGCGCAGGCTGACTACATGTCAAAATTCCAAGTTGGAAATGCACCCCTCCTAAACGTGGCCTTTTAGCCCCCAAATAATCTAACTAACCTACACATGGGTGGTATCCCTGTACTCAGGAGATGTTGCTGAACACATATTAAGGTGTTGTTTGGCACTGACACATAATAGGATCTGTGAATTCATGCCCGATGTACAATGAATGTGAAAAACAAATTACTATCCATAACATTGACATAGGCTGGTGGTAGAATTAGTGCATGAAAAGTGGTAAAATACTACCATTTGAAATACCCTAGGGTGTCTAGTTTTCAAAAATATATGGTTTTGTGGGGTAGAATACACTTTTTGGCGTCAAAAATGTCCCAAATGGGACATGGGCGCAGGTTTTCTGCACGTCAGAATTCCAAGTTGGAAAACCAAAAAGCGCACCTCTCAAATGTGGCCTTTTAACCCCCAAATAACCTAACCAACCTATACATGGGGGGTATCCCTGTACTCAGGAGATGTTGCTGAACACATATTGAGGTGTTGTTTGGCACTGACATATAACAGGATCTGTGAATTCATGCCCAAAGTACAATGTATGTGAAAAAAAATTACTACCCAAAACATTGACATAGGCTGGTAGTATAATTAGTGCATGGAAAGTGTTAAAATACTACCATTTGAAATACCCTAGGGTGTCTAGTTTAAAAAAATATATGGTTTTGTGGGGTAGAATACACTTTCTGGCTTCAAAAATGTCCCAAATGGGACATGGGCACAAGTTTTCTGCATGTCAGAATTCCAAGTTGGAAAACCAAAATGCGCACCCCCTAAATGTGGCCTTTTAGCCCCAAAACAAACCAACAAACCTATGCATGGGTGGTATCCCTGTACTCAGGAGATGTTGCTGAACACATATTGAGGTGTTATTTGGAAATACCCCTTCACATTTTAAGGTAATGTTTACCTAAATTGCAATATATGTGAAAAATTTAAAAAAAAGTTTTTTTGCTGCAAACTTTGGCATAGATTGGTGGTAAAATGGCTACATGAAATGTGTCAAAATACCCCAAGTTAAATGCCCTGAGTTGTCTAGTTTTCAAAAATATGTACATGTTGGGGGTCATTCATGGATTTAGTACAGAAATCAGTGTTACAATGTCACTATCGCTAATTTTGAAAGAAAGGATTTTAAAATAGCTTTGCACCACTTATAGTTCTGGCCCTGTAACATGAATAAAAAAGCACAAAAACATAAAAACATGGGCTATTTCTGAACTCAGGACATATATTAGAAACTTTTTAGCAGTGTTTTTTTGTTGTCTCTTGTTTTTTTTTTTACATCAAATTATATGCTATTATCAAAATAATGGTATCAAAAGAAAGCCCTTCTTATAACGATAAAAACGATATATAGTTTGTGCGGGTACACTAAATGAGACAGAAATAAATTACAGAAAAACACAAACACCTCAGAAATGTTAAAACAGACCATGGCACCAAGCGTCGGACAAGCCAAAAAAGTCATGTCACTAAGGGGTTAATGTTGAGTTCACACAGATGGTACCAAAACATTGCACAGTGACGTTCTTAGTGTAATTGTTTTTTTTATTTATCAGAGGCAGGTGGTTAGGAGGAAGACACCAAGAGCAGCAAAGCCATCTAACCTGGTGAAGTCTGAGGAGAAGCTGCCAGATGTCTACAGAGCATGGGGCCTCGTCACCTGATGTTGGGGATTGAGGGGCCATGGTGCGAGATGCTATAACTTGCATCCAAGTGAATAGCCCTTCAAATCACATGACGGTTTCCGTCCCCATGACCGGGAGAAGCTCCTACTAAAACTCCAGCAGCTCAGTCAGCTCTGGGGGACACTGTCATTGAGTCTAGCGGTGGCTTCTGCATTGGATACCCAAGCCTCTTATAATTTTTTATGGTTATTTTTACATGCTTATCTGCATGGCGCCTTTTTTCTGATGTTTGCATAACACCGTGAGCATATTTTTAGCTGCTATAATAAGCTTATTCACATTTATTTTTACATTGTACTTTTAATGTTTTTAGGCCCATTTCTACTAGGTGGCCCTTCTATTTTCTCTTTCTTTTTTTTTTTTTTCAATACTTCACTGCCTATAATTATCTGCAGATTATTCTTTGCTTCCTGTTTTTTTCACTGCAGAAGCTTTTTAATACATGTACCATTTGTTGCCTAATTCTTTTATACTAACTTACTCTACTGTTTTTTGGAAGTTTGGGAGTCTGTATATGAGTGTAATCTTTTCAGGCATTTTAATTTGGCTATGAAATTTACAAATGAACATTTAATCAACTCCTGTTTCTTTGTTTTTTGGTAAATGCAGAGGAGTTGCTAGGTTTCCAAAAGATCTGGGGCTATAGCCCATAAGAGTTTTTTAGTTTTTTATATGGAACCATACGGGCACTTACCAATATATGCTCACCGCTCTAAGCTTCATGCCCGTTTTGTAATTTAGGAGCCTTCACAGGGCCGGCCCTTCAATGGGGCAGAGTGGGGCAGCCCTGGCAGGGGCGGCACTTTGATGCTCTATGCAGTGGTCTTTTTCTCTTTTTTTTTTTTTTTTCCTGTGTCCAGGGGAGCTTGATTGAAGGAGGACTCAGCCAATCAGGTGAGACTTCTCAACTCTCATGATCGGCTGAGAGTTCAGAAGCCTCCCGTGATTGGCTGAGACCTCCTTCACACTGAGCTTAAAGCAAAGAGATGCCTGCAGCAGGTAAGTTAAAAACTGACAGTGTGTGAGTGAGTGTGTGTATGTCAGTGTGAGTGTGTGCATGTCAGTGTGAGTATGTGCATGTCAGTGTGAGTGTGTGCATGTCAGTGTGAGTGAGTGTGTATGTCAGTGTGAGTGTGTGCATGTCAGTGTGAGTATGTGCATGTCAGTGTGAGCGAGAGTGTGTGTATGTCAGTGTGAGCGAGAGTGTGTGTATGTCAGTGTGAGTGTGTTGTGTGTGTATGTATGTAACTGGCTGTGTGTGTGTATGTATGTAACTGGCTCTGTGTGTGTGTTTGTGTATATGTATGTAACTGGCTGTGTATGTGTTGTGTGTGTTTATGTATGTAACTGGTTGTGTATGTGTTGTGTATGTATGTATGTATCTGGCTGTGCATGTGACATGTGGGACACATTAAGGAATTATTTTTTTATTTAAAAAAACAAAACAAAAAGTTGCTGACTGGTGTGTGTGTGTAACTGGCTGTGTATGTGACTGACTGGATGTCTGTGAAGTTTGTGTATGTGACTTTCTGTGTATGTATGTGATTCTGTATGAGAGGTGCGTGCATGTGAATGTCTGTGTATGTATGCTTTTGTGATGTGCCATTGTCTGGCTCCTAAAATTTTCTGCTGGCTCCTAAAACTAAATAAAATTTGTCAAGCCCTGATATAAACATAAATCCTTCCTAAGCTGTTTAGCAGTCCTGTAATAAAACATGTCGCACATACACATAACACACATATGTGTGACATGTTTTATTACAGGACTGCTAAACAGGAGAGGAATGATTTATGATAGATATATATATATAGCATACATTATTATGCATATTTAGCATAAATCAATTATTTACATCCACCTTTGTGTATTTAAGCTATATGTTGGTTTGAGGTTCCTTATTAAAATACTGCCAAACAGCATAGGAATGATTTATGTTACATATGTGTGTGTGTATATATATATATATATATATATATATATATATATATATATATATATATATATTTACACACACATTTGTAACATAAATCATTCCTATGCTGTTTGGCAGTCCTGTAATAAGGAACCTCAAACCAACATATAGCTTAAATACACAAAGGTGGATGTAAATAAGTGACCCCAACCCTCCCTTCTCTCCACCATATCCAGAGCTCACCTGAGTTGAAAAAGACCTGCTCTGCATCTCCCACAAGGTGACAGCCAGTAAGGATTTCTTCAGAGCTGCCTCACTGTCCCACGTGGAGCTTCCTTCACATCCCTGTGATGATGCTGTGTAAAAGCCCTGCATTGATAGGATGCTGAATGATGTGTCAGCCAATCAGTGCAGGTCTTTCACACACAGTAATGATGCTGTGTAAAAGCCTTGCACTGATTGGCTGAAACATCACTCAACATCCTATCAGTGTAGGGCTTTCACACACTGTCTGCGTGATGTCAGGGGGCGGAGCTATGACGGAGCTGCAGAGTCTCAGGGCTTTGCTCAGCTTATTTGGGGCTTCAGCCCCCTTAGCCCACCCATAGCGACGCCTCTGTAAAGTATGAATATTACATCTGACACTATATTGGTTAACAAATAGCAGACAGTTTATCTTGTCTATGTATACAATATCTATCTATCTATCTATCTATCTATATATATATATATCGTTTTATAGAATATTTATATATGTATATTATATATACACCGATCAGCTATAACATTACGGACAGGTAAAATGAATTAAAATGATGCACGTGGGGAGTGTAGGCTGGTCCATGTGGTCCAATCCAACTAATCCAATGTAACTCAAGTTGCTGAGAAAGTTAATGTTGATTCTGAAATAAAGGTGCATAACACACAGTGCATTGCAGTTTGTTGCGTATGGGGCTACGTAGCCGCAGACCAGTCAAGGTGTCCATGCTGACCCCTGTCCACTGAGAAAAGTGACTACTATTGGCATGTGAGCATCAGAACTGGGCCACAGAGCAATGGAAGAAGGTGGCCTTTTCTGATGAATTATGTTTATTTTTACATCATGTATATGGCCGGGTGCATGTGTGTTGCTTTCCTGGAGAACACATGGCACCCGTTTGCACAATGAGAATAAGGAAAGCCGGTGGCAGCAGTGTGATGTTTACCTACTGATGTCCTACCTAAGCATTGTTGCATACCATTTACACCCTTTCATGGAAAAGTTTTCTCTTATGGCACTGACCTCTGTCAGCAAGATTATGCGCCCTGCCACAAGAAGCAAAAATGGTTCATTTATGGTTTGAGGAACACAAAAATGAGTTCAAGGTGTTGGCTATATATATATATATATATATATATATATATATATAGTAGAAATAGTACACTAGCTACCTTAACAGCAGACATTATATCTTGAAAAACATTCTTTTTGATGAAAATCAAAGGCAAAAAACATATTCCTTTAAATAAAATAAAAAAAGATATAAGAGGCTGACAATATTTCAAAAGTGGCACAATTTTCCTCAAGTGGCACTTAAGTGAACATTAGGGTGTACTAACTAGAAAGTACATGTATTTTATATTTTCGTTTCCCCCAAACATTTACATTGTAAAACCACATTTATTTTTACATTGTAAACAATGAAACCGTTTCACATGGTAAACAATGAGCATGTAAACCTGTATGAAAAATAAAGGTTTGCAATGCTGGGTAATGGACCTAGGCTGTAGTGTCTGTAAGGAATCAAGAGCTCAGTGATCTCACATTGGCTTTTGTGATGAGGATTCTAGAACTCTGCGGCCTTCACTTCACTTCATTTTGTTCTGGTCATTTTGGATTACCTATGAAGACAACTAATCTAACCTATCCCTAGATTTTTCATGGTTTCTTGCCTCCCTTACAAAAAAGCAGGCATACCAATGTATGCTGCCAGGTATTGAGACAAGCAGAATATAAGTCTTTTGTTTCACAAAGAGGACTGCAGCAGAACCAAAAGGTGTGAAGCATTAATGCAGATGGAAAGGAACATGGACTATGATTGCATGTTTTGTAATAAGGAATTTACGTATGAGGAAGATCTTTGGAAGCATATTACAGCTGAGCACAAACCAATTCAATGCGAGCCATTTGTAGTGCTTGTTGAAGCCAAGTATTTAAGTCCCGAAGATAAGGTGAGACAAAGTGCAGGTCATATTGACAAAAATGACCATGAAGAAGATGACAACAATAGTCTGCATTGTGGAGTGTGTGGTGAGGTTTTTAGTAACCTTGTAGATGTAGGTTCCCATGCCAAAAAACACCGTGGCTCATATCCTTTTGCCTGTGATTTTTGTTACAGAAGATACAAAGAGCCACGGTTCCTCAAGAACCATCTTAAAACTCATAATAAATCAGAAGGCAAAAATAATCTGCAGCCACCCAGTCTTGGAACCATAAATGGTGAAGTTAGAGAACAAAGCGATAGGAAAACGAGGTCACTTTATAAAATGTGCACGATATGTGGATGTTTTTTCCCTGACAAAGCCAGTTTATTAAAGCACAGCAACATCCATCTCAAGGATTCTAGCTTAACTTCAAAAAATAACGCAAGCGATGTTAACGTAAAGGCCAAAGAAATAACACAAGAAACCTTCTTGAACTTTTTAAACGTACAACCTAAGGCCTTAGGATCAAAGGTGTCTGAAACCTCGAGTAAGCAAATTACTGCTTTAGATCCAGTCACCACTTTTCAGGCCTGGCAACTGGCCACCACAGGCAAAGTTGCTCGTGCACATAGGCAACTGAAAAAACGTTCTTTGAGTGACTCTGAATTTATAAAAAAGGAAACTGATTCGAAAAAGGTTTCCGAAAATGCACTAGGTGACCCCATGCAACTTGATACAGGGAAACCTGGTAAAAAAAGGAAGAAAATGTAAGGCCTTCTCATGAGTGCTTGAACTGCAAACATGGTAAAAAGTATTACAAAATAAAGAAATAATGGTTAGTAATAAGAGTTGATTTTTTTTCTTTCTAATGAATAAATCTGAAAGTAAAAGGCCTTAGTCATCTCAGAATGTTTTGTGATATATATAAATACAAACATCTCATAGAATATATGTTGTATACAATTTTTAAACCACATTGACCTGATTATAGGTCACACGTTTCCCCTCTATTATAATTTCTTAAGTTAGGGGTGCGGCCTATAATCGGGGTTTACCTTTCAGGATTGCCGAGTATGGAGAAAAAATATTCTCCGAGTGCTCAGCTCAGTCTGTTCACGCTACCAGTGCTGCACTTTTCTTCACAGAGGGAGCAGTGTTGGAAGACCTGTCCGAGCTCCTAGTGCTCTGTTCTATCAGCTCAGTCTGTTTGCGCACTAGTATCGTGAACAGACTGAGCTGAGCATTTGTGTAATGTTATTTCTATATACTTAATGTATTGTCCAGATAACAGACTACAGCCTATAATCAGGCAAAGCATATCATTGTGACAATATGGTGCTTTATATTGTTTTATAATATATAAAGTATCAAAGACGCAAAAATTAAGGGATTAGGGGAGTAGAAATTGGTCAAAGACAATACAAATTGTCGGCTTATGCCGACGACGTCATGTTGACTCTTTTATCTCCCCGGACTTCTTTGGTTGAGGTTACTAAAGAACTGGAAGCATATGGAAGTATGTCTAATTATAAAGTAAATATGGCAAAATCTGAAGCCCTGACATACGCGATGAAGGTGGAAGAAAGAGACTATTTGAAAACAGCTTATTCCTTCCAGTGGCCCAAGACAGGTATACAATACCTAGGCTTTATGATTTCGCATAACCCTGATGAAATGGTAAATTATAACTATTCAAAATTATTAAGGGAAATGACAGATCAACTAAAGGGTTGGGATAACTTATATATCTCATGGATGGGCCGCATAAATATAGTCAGAGCGTACATACTTCCTAAGTGGCTATACTATCTAAGGCTTATTCCAAGAAAAATCCCCGTGACGGTTATAAAACAATTCCATCTTATAACTGGTAAATTTATTTGGCGAAATAAAAGCCCTAGGATAGCAAGAGAGATATTACAGGGAAATTCCAAACAAGGGGGCCTGGGTTACCCGAATTTATATAGAATGCAAGAAGCTAGCCTTCTCAACCACTTCTCCCAACTTCAGATTCAGTCAGCCAAAAAAGAAGACTGGTACCTAATAGAGCAGGATATGGCTGCCATCCAAAATTTGGAGACGCTTATGTGGCTAAACCGGGAAGATGGAAGTAAAATTGTAAATAATAGCGGCTCAAGAACACTGAAGCAGACTCTGGTAGTCTGGTATCTTTTTAAAAAAAAACAAATAATGTAGGAAAAATACATCAGTCCGCACCTTTCGAAATTCTAGAGGCTAATATTCAGGAATTTAGACTCCTAGATTTCTGTCGAGGGAGAAGTTTGAGAATAAAGGATCTATGTAGAGGTAACAAGTTCAAAACAAAGGAAGTCTTAGCCCAAGATTTTGGGGCCACTGAAAGAGATCATTTCTCTATACTTAGAATAAAATCATTTGTGGAAAGGCACAAGTTCAATAAAAAAACAAAGAAATAAACAAGGTAATCGAGGGCCTATTAAATAATAACCACTTAAAAAGAGCAATAAAACTTTGGTATAACATATTAGCGATGATTTCAGCAAAACCTAAATCGAAGGCAATGGTTTCCTGGGGGACAGAATTATTAAACCCTATAGATAAGGAGGCATGGATAGAGAGTTGGAACGCCATAAAAAAGATCAATCATTGCCTCACGATGCATGAACTTCATTTCAAGCTCATGCATAGATGGCACCTCTCCCCCATGAGACTACATAAATTTAAAGCAGTAAACCAACATAATTGCTGGAGATGTAATGAAACCTATAGTGACCTTCTTCATATGTGGTGGTCCTGTGGAAAAATAGAACCATTGTGGGCAAAAGCATTTGGTTTAATATCGGATCTTACCACCACTATAATCCCACTACACCCAGAGACAGCGCTCTTTAATTTTGAACTTCAAGATCTCCCATTTAGGTATAGAAATATGGCAACACAAATCCTAATGGCTGTCAAAATCACAATCGCAAGACATTGGAAAAGCCAAGAAACGGTCAATTGGTCAAAAGTTTTAAACCAAATAGACCTCCAATGCCAGATGGAAAAAGGGTACTATACTGCCAGATATAAACAAAAGATGTTCTATAACATCTGGGATCCCTGGTTAATAAAAATGAGCACTACTCACTAAGATCATGGAAAGAATTAAAGAGATGGTAGAATATTTCAAAGAAAAAAATCTAAAGGATATCGAAAAATGTGATAAAGAGTAAAAAGCGGGGAAACTAGATGAAGGGAAAACTGAAAGTAGAACTGAGATTTGTATAACTGATCGGCGTGGTCATATATATGTTCACTTATCTACCTCTTGAACTTATAAGTAGGGGCGGGAGCCCTCAAGCCTGGCATGTGTCTTTTTATACGTTTGTAAGGTTGTAGTTATTAAGTGTATCATGGAAAGAAAACATGTTTTAAATAAATATATATTTATGTGTTCAAATAGCTGTATTTTAATAAGCCATGATTGTATGTCTTTTTCTAATTTTGATAACATAAAGAATTAAAATAAAAAAATAAAATAAATAAAGTATCAGAGGCGTTGCTAGGTTTCCAAAAGATCTGGGGCTATAGCCCATAAGACCTTTTTAGTTTTTATTATATGGAACCATACGGGCACTTACCAATATATGCTCACCGCTCTAAGCTTCATGCCCGTTTTGTAATTCAGGAGCCTTCACAGGGCCGGCCCTTCAATGGGGCAGAGTGGGGCAGCCCTGGCAGGGGCACTTTGATGCTCTATGCAGTGGTCTTTTTCTCTTTTTTTTTTTTTCCTGTGTCCAGGGGAGCTTGATTGAAGGAGGTCTCAGCCAATCAGGTGAGACTTCTCAAATCTCCTGATCGGCTGAGAGTTCAGAAGCCTCCCGTGATTGGCTGAGACCACCTTCACACTGAGCTTAAAGCAAAGAGATGCCTGCAGCAGGTAAGTTAAAAACTGACAGTGTGTGAGTGAGTGTGTGTATGTCAGTGTGAGTGTGTGCATGTCAGTGTGAGTATGTGCATGTCAGTGTGAGTGTGTGCATGTCAGTGTGAGTGAGTGTGTATGTCAGTGTGAGTATGTGCATGTCAGTGTGAGCGAGAGTGTGTGTATGTCAGTGTGAGCGAGAGTGTGTGTATGTCAGTGTGAGCGAGAGTGTGTGTATGTCAGTGTGAGTGTGTTGTGTGTGTATGTATGTAACTGGCTGTGTGTGTGTGTGTATGTATGTAACTGGCTCTGTGTATGTGTTTGTGTATATGTATGTAACTGGCTGTGTATGTGTTGTGTGTGTTTATGTATGTAACTGGTTGTGTATGTGTTGTGTATGTATGTATGTATCTGGCTGTGCATGTGACATGTGGGACACATTAAGGAATTATTTTTTTATTTAAAAAAACAAAACAAAAAGTTGCTGACTGGTGTGTGTGTGTGTAACTGGCTGTGTATGTGACTGACTGGATGTCTGTGAGGTTTGTGTATGTGACTTTCTGTGTATGTATGTGATTCTGTATGAGAGGTGCGTGCATGTGAATGTCTGTGTATGTATGCTTTTGTGATGTGCCATTGTCTGGCTCCTAAAATTTTCTGCTGGCTCCTAAAACTAAATAAAATTTGTCAAGCCCTGATATAAACATAAATCCTTCCTAAGCTGTTTAGCAGTCCTGTAATAAAACATGTCACACATACACATAACACACATATGTGTGACATGTTTTATTACAGGACTGCTAAACAGGATAGGAATGATTTATGATGGATATATATATATAGCATAAATTATTATGCATATATAGCATAAATCAATTATTTACATCCACCTTTGTGTATTTAAGCTATATGTTGGTTTGAGGTTCCTTATTAAAGGACTGCCAAACAGCATAGGAATGATTTATGTTACATATGTGTGTGTATATATATATATATATATATATTTTCGCACACATTTGTAACATAAATCATTCCTATGCTGTTTGGCAGTCCTGTAATAAGGAATCTCAAACCAACAATATATAGCTTAAATACACAAAGGTGGATGTAAATAAGTGACCCCAACCCTCCCTTCTCTCCACCATATCCAGAGCTCACCTGAGTGGAAAAAGACCTGCTCTGCATCTCCCACAAGGTGACAGCCAGTAAGGATTTCTTCAGAGCTGCCTCACTGTCCCACGTGGAGCTTCCTTCACATCCCTGTGATGATGCTGTGTAAAAGCCCTGCATTGATAGGATGCTGAATGATGTGTCAGCCAATCAGTGCAGGTCTTTCACACACAGTAATGATGCTGTGTAAAAGCCTTGCACTGATTGGCTGAAACATCACTCAACATCCTATCAGTGTAGGGCTTTCACACACTGTCTGCGTGATGTCAGGGGGCGGAGCTATCACGGAGCTGCAGAGTCTCAGGGCTTTGCTCAGCTTATTTGGGCCTTCAGCCCCCTTAGCCCACCCATAGCGACGCCTCTGTAAAGTATGAATATTACATCTGACACTATATTGGTTAACAAATAGCAGACAGTTTATCTTGTCTATGTATACAATATCTATCTATCTATATATATATATATATATCGTTTTATAGAATATTTATATATGTATATTATATATACACCGATCAGCTATAACATTACGGACAGGTAAAATGAATTAAAATGATGCACGTGGGGGGTGTAGGCTGGTCCATGTGGTCCAATCCAACTAATCCAATGTAACTCAAGTTGCTGAGAAAGTTAATGTTGATTCTGAAATAAAGGTGCATAACACACAGTGCATTGCAGTTTGTTGCGTATGGGGCTACGTAGCCGCAGACCAGTCAAGGTGTCCATGCTGACCCCTGTCCACTGAGAAAAGTGACTACTATTGGCATGAGAGCATCAGAACTGGGCCACAGAGCAATGGAAGAGGGTGGCCTTTTCTGATGAATTATGTTTATTTTTACATCATGTATATGGCCGGGTGCATGTGTGTTGCTTTCCTGGAGAACACATGGCACCCGTTTGCACAATGAGAATAAGGAAAGCCGGTGGCAGCAGTGTGATGTTTACCTACTGATGTCCTACCTAAGCATTGTTGCATACCATTTACACCCTTTCATGGAAAAGTTTTCTCTTATGGCACTGACCTCTGTCAGCAAGATTATGCGCCCTGCCACAAGAAGCAAAAATGGTTCATTTATGGTTTGAGGAACACAAAAATGAGTTCAAGGTGTTGGCTATATATATATATATATATATATATATATATATATATATATATAGTAGAAATAGTACACTAGCTACCTTAACAGCAGGCATTATATCTTGAAAAACATTCTTTTTGATGAAAATCAAAGGCAAAAAACATATTCCTTTAAATAAAATAAAAAAAGATATAAGAGGCTGACAATATTTCAAAAGTGGCACAATTTTCCTCAAGTGGCACTTAAGTGAACATTAGGGTGTACTAACTAGAAAGTACATGTATTTTATATTTTCGTTTCCCCCAAACATTTACATTGTAAAACCACATTTATTTTTACATTGTAAACAATGAAACCGTTTCACATGGTAAACAATGAGCATGTAAACCTGTATGAAAAATAAAGGTTTGCAATGCTGGGTAATGGACCTAGGCTGTAGTGTCTGTAAGGAATCAAGAGCTCAGTGATCTCACATTGGCTTTTGTGATGAGGATTCTAGAACTCTGCGGCCTTCACTTCACTTCATTTTGTTCTGGTCATTTTGGATTACCTATGAAGACAACTAATCTAACCTATCCCTAGATTTTTCATGGTTTCTTGCCTCCCTTACAAAAAAGCAGGCATACCAATGTATGCTGCCAGGTATTGAGACAAGCAGAATATAAGTCTTTTGTTTCACAAAGAGGACTGCAGCAGAACCAAAAGGTGTGAAGCATTAATGCAGATGGAAAGGAACATTGACTATGATTGCATGTTTTGTAATAAGGAATTTACGCATGAGGAAGATCTTTGGAAGCATATTACAGCTGAGCACAAACCAATTCAATGCGAGCCATTTGTAGTGCTTGTTGAAGCCAAGTATTTAAGTCCCGAAGATAAGGTGAGACAAAGTGCAGGTCATATTGACAAAAATGACCATGAAGAAGATGACAACAATAGTCTGCATTGTGGAGTGTGTGGTGAGGTTTTTAGTAACCTTGTAGATGTAGGTTCCCATGCCAAAAAACACCGTGGCTCATATCCTTTTGCCTGTGATTTTTGTTACAGAAGATACAAAGAGCCACGGTTCCTCAAGAACCATCTTAAATCTCATAATAAATCAGAAGGCAAAAATAATCTGCAGCCACCCAGTCTTGGAACCATAAATGGTGAAGTTAGAGAACAAAGCGATAGGAAAACGAGGTCACTTTATAAAATGTGCACGATATGTGGATGTTTTTTCCCTGACAAAGCCAGTTTGTTAAAGCACAGCAACATCCATCTCAAGGATTCTAGCTTAACTTCAAAAAATAACGCAAGCGATGTTAACGTAAAGGCCAAAGAAATAACACAAGAAACCTTCTTGAACTTTTTAAACGTACAACCTAAGGCCTTAGGATCAAAGGTGTCTGAAACCTCGAGTAAGCAAATTACTGCTTTAGATCCAGTCACCACTTTTCAGGCCTGGCAACTGGCCACCACAGGCAAAGTTGCTCGTGCACATAGGCAACTGAAAAAACGTTCTTTGAGTGACTCTGAATTTATAAAAAAGGAAACTGATTCGAAAAAGGTTTCCGAAAATGCACTAGGTGACCCCATGCAACTTGATACAGGGAAACCTGGTAAAAAAAGGAAGAAAATGTAAGGCCTTCTCATGAGTGCTTGAACTGCAAACATGGTAAAAAGTATTACAAAATAAAGAAATAATGGTTAGTAATAAGAGTTGATTTTTTTTCTTTCTAATGAATAAATCTGAAAGTAAAAGGCCTTAGTCATCTCAGAATGTTTTGTGATATATATAAATACAAACATCTCATAGAATATATGTTGTATACAATTTTTAAACCACATTGACCTGATTATAGGTCACACGTTTCCCCTCTATTATAATTTCTTAAGTTAGGGGTGCGGCCTATAATCGGGGTTTACCTTTCAGGATTGCCGAGTATGGAGAAAAAATATTCTCCGAGTGCTCAGCTCAGTCTGTTCACGCTACCAGTGCTGCACTTTTCTTCACAGAGGGAGCAGTGTTGGAAGACCTGTCCGAGCTCCTAGTGCTCTGTTCTATCAGCTCAGTCTGTTTGCGCACTAGTATCGTGAACAGACTGAGCTGAGCATTTGTGTAATGTTATTTCTAAATACTTAATGTATTGTCCAGATAACAGACTACAGCCTATAATCAGGCAAAGCATATCATTGTGACAATATGGTGCTTTATATAGTTTTATAATATATAAAGTATCAAAGACGCAAAAATTAAGGGATTAGGGGAGTAGAAATTGGTCAAAGACAATACAAATTGTCGGCTTATGCCGACGACGTCATGTTGACTCTTTTATCTCCCCGGACTTCTTTGGTTGAGGTTACTAAAGAACTGGAAGCATATGGAAGTATGTCTAATTATAAAGTAAATATGGCAAAATCTGAAGCCTAGACTCCTAGATTTCTGTCGAGGGAGAAGTTTGAGAATAAAGGATCTATGTAGAGGTAACAAGTTCAAAACAAAGGAAGTCTTAGCCCAAGATTTTGGGGCCACTGAAAGAGATACTTTCTCTATACTTAGAATAAAATCATTTGTGGAAAGGCACAAGTTCAATAAAAAAACAAAGAAATAAACAAGGTAATCGAGGGCCTATTAAATAATAACCACTTAAAAAGAGCAATAAAACTTTGGTATAACATATTAGCGATGATTTCAGCAAAACCTAAATCGAAGGCAATGGTTTCCTGGGGGACAGAATTATTAAACCCTATAGATAAGGAGGCATGGATAGAGAGTTGGAACGCCATAAAAAAGATCAATCATTGCCTCACGATGCATGAACTTCATTTCAAGCTCATGCATAGATGGCACCTCTCCCCCATGAGACTACATAAATTTAAAGCAGTAAACCAACATAATTGCTGGAGATGTAATGAAACCTATAGTGACCTTCTTCATATGTGGTGGTCCTATGGAAAAATAGAACCATTGTGGGCAAAAGCATTTGGTTTAATATCGGATCTTACCACCACTATAATCCCACTACACCCAGAGACAGCGCTCTTTAATTTTGAACTTCAAGATCTCCCATTTAGGTATAGAAATATGGCAACACAAATCCTAATGGCTGTCAAAATCACAATCGCAAGACATTGGAAAAGCCAAGAAACGGTCAATTGGTCAAAAGTTTTAAACCAAATAGACCTCCAATGCCAGATGGAAAAAGGGTACTATACTGCCAGATATAAACAAAAGATGTTCTATAACATCTGGGATCCCTGGTTAATAAAAATGAGCACTACTCACTAAGATCATGGAAAGAATTAAAGAGATGGTAGAATATTTCAAAGAAAAAAACCTAAAGGATATCGAAAAATGTGATAAAGAGTAAAAAGCGGGGAAACTAGATGAAGGGAAAACTGAAAGTAGGACTGAGATTTGTATAACTGATCGGCGTGGTCATATATATGTTCACTTATCTACCTCTTGAACTTATAAGTAGGGGCGGGAGCCCTCAAGCCTGGCGTGTGTCTTTTTATACGTTTGTAAGGTTGTAGTTATTAAGTGTATCATGGAAAGAAAACATGTTTTAAATAAATATATATTTATGTGTTCAAATAGCTGTATTTTAATAAGCCATGATTGTATGTCTTTTTCTAATTTTGATAACATAAAGAATTAAAATAAAAAAATAAAATAAATAAAGTATCAGAGGCGTTGCTAGGTTTCCAAAAGATCTGGGGCTATAGCCCATAAGACCTTTTTAGTTTTTATTATATGGAACCATCCGGGCACTTACCAATATATGCTCAACGCTCTAAGCTTCATGCCCGTTTTGTAATTCAGGAGCCTTCACAGGGCCGGCCCTTCAATGGGGCAGAGTGGGGCAGCCCTGGCAGGGGCACTTTGATGCTCTATGCAGTGGTCTTTTTCTCTTTTTTTTCCTGTGTCCAGGGGAGCTTGATTGAAGGAGGTCTCAGCCAATCAGGTGAGACTTCTCAACTCTCCTGATCGGCTGAGAGTTCAGAAGCCTCCCGTGATTGGCTGAGACCACCTTCACACTGAGCTTAAAGCAAAGAGATGCCTGCAGCAGGTAAGTTAAAAACTGACAGTGTGTGAGTGAGTGTGTGTATGTCAGTGTGAGTGTGTGCATGTCAGTGTGAGTATGTGCATGTCAGTGTGAGTGTGTGCATGTCAGTGTGAGTGAGTGTGTATGTCAGTGTGAGTGTGTGCATGTCAGTGTGAGTATGTGCATGTCAGTGTGAGCGAGAGTGTGTGTATGTCAGTGTGAGCGAGAGTGTGTGTATGTCAGTGTGAGTGTGTTGTGTGTGTATGTATGTAACTGGCTGTGTGTGTGTATGTATGTAACTGGCTCTGTGTGTGTGTTTGTGTATATGTATGTAACTGGCTGTGTATGTGTTGTGTGTGTTTATGTATGTAACTGGTTGTGTATGTGTTGTGTATGTATGTATGTATCTGGCTGTGCATGTGACATGTGGGACACATTAAGGAATTATTTTTTTATTTAAAAAAACAAAACAAAAAGTTGCTGACTGGTGTGTGTGTGTGTAACTGGCTGTGTATGTGACTGACTGGATGTCTGTGAGGTTTGTGTATGTGACTTTCTGTGTATGTATGTGATTCTGTATGAGAGGTGCGTGCATGTGAATGTCTGTGTATGTATGCTTTTGTGATGTGCCATTGTCTGGCTCCTAAAATTTTCTGCTGGCTCCTAAAACTAAATAAAATTTGTCAAGCCCTGATATAAACATAAATCCTTCCTAAGCTGTTTAGCAGTCCTGTAATAAAACATGTCACACATACACATAACACACATATGTGTGACATGTTTTATTACACAGGACTGCTAAACAGGATAGGAATGATTTATGATAGATATATATATATAGCATAAATTATTATGCATATATAGCATAAATCAATTATTTACATCCACCTTTGTGTATTTAAGCTATATGTTGGTTTGAGGTTCCTTATTAAAGGACTGCCAAACAGCATAGGAATGATTTATGTTACATATGTGTGTGTATATATATATATATATATATATATATATATTTACACACACATTTGTAACATAAATTATTCCTATGCTGTTTGGCCGTCCTGTAATAAGGAATCTCAAACCAACAATATATAGCTTAAATACACAAAGGTGGATGTAAATAAGTGACCCCAACCCTCCCTTCTCTCCACCATATCCAGAGCTCACCTGAGTGGAAAAAGACCTGCTCTGCATCTCCCACAAGGTGACAGCCAGTAAGGATTTCTTCAGAGCTGCCTCACTGTCCCACGTGGAGCTTCCTTCACATCCCTGTGATGATGCTGTGTAAAAGCCCTGCATTGATAGGATGCTGAATGATGTGTCAGCCAATCAGTGCAGGTCTTTCACACACAGTAATGATGCTGTGTAAAAGCCTTGCACTGATTGGCTGAAACATCACTCAACATCCTATCAGTGTAGGGCTTTCACACACTGTCTGCGTGATGTCAGGGGGCGGAGCTATCACGGAGCTGCAGAGTCTCAGGGCTTTGCTCAGCTTATTTGGGCCTTCAGCCCCCTTAGCCCACCCATAGCGACGCCTCTGTAAAGTATGAATATTACATCTGACACTATAATGGTTAACAAATAGCAGACAGTTTATCTTGTCTATGTATACAATATCTATCTATCTATCTATATATATATATATATATATATCGTTTTATAGAATATTTATATATGTATATTATATATACACCGATCAGCTATAACATTACGGACAGGTAAAATGAATTAAAATGATGCACGTGGGGAGTGTAGGCTGGTCCATGTGGTCCAATCCAACTAATCCAATGTAACTCAAGTTGCTGAGAAAGTTAATGTTGATTCTGAAATAAAGGTGCATAACACACAGTGCATTGCAGTTTGTTGCGTATGGGGCTACGTAGCCGCAGACCAGTCAAGGTGTCCATGCTGACCCCTGTCCACTGAGAAAAGTGACTACTATTGGCATGTGAGCATCAGAACTGGGCCACAGAGCAATGGAAGAAGGTGGCCTTTTCTGATGAATTATGTTTATTTTTACATCATGTATATGGCCGGGTGCATGTGTGTTGCTTTCCTGGAGAACACATGGCACCCGTTTGCACAATGAGAATAAGGAAAGCCGGTGGCAGCAGTGTGATGTTTACCTACTGATGTCCTACCTAAGCATTGTTGCATACCATTTACACCCTTTCATGGAAAAGTTTTCTCTTATGGCACTGACCTCTGTCAGCAAGATTATGCGCCCTGCCACAAGAAGCAAAAATGGTTCATTTATTGTTTGAGGAACACAAAAATGAGTTCAAGGTGTTGGCTATATATATATATATATATATAGTAGAAATAGTACACTAGCTACCTTAACAGCAGGCATTATATCTTGAAAAACATTCTTTTTGATGAAAATCAAAGGCAAAAAACATATTCCTTTAAATAAAATAAAAAAAGATATAAGAGGCTGACAATATTTCAAAAGTGGCACAATTTTCCTCAAGTGGCACTTAAGTGAACATTAGGGTGTACTAACTAGAAAGTACATGTATTTTATATTTTCGTTTCCCCCAAACATTTACATTGTAAAACCACATTTATTTTTACATTGTAAACAATGAAACCGTTTCACATGGTAAACAATGAGCATGTAAACCTGTATGAAAAATAAAGGTTTGCAATGCTGGGTAATGGACCCAGGCTGTAGTGTCTGTAAGGAATCAAGAGCTCAGTGATCTCACATTGGCTTTTGTGATGAGGATTCTAGAACTCTGCGGCCTTCACTTCACTTCATTTTGTTCTGGTCATTTTGGATTACCTATGAAGACAACTAATCTAACCTATCCCTAGATTTTTCATGGTTTCTTGCCTCCCTTACAAAAAAGCAGGCATACCAATGTATGCTGCCAGGTATTGAGACAAGCAGAATATAAGTCTTTTGTTTCACAAAGAGGACTGCAGCAGAACCAAAAGGTGTGAAGCATTAATGCAGATGGAAAGGAACATGGACTATGATTGCATGTTTTGTAATAAGGAATTTACGCATGAGGAAGATCTTTGGAAGCATATTACAGCTGAGCACAAACCAATTCAATGCGAGCCATTTGTAGTGCTTGTTGAAGCCAAGTATTTAAGTCCCGAAGATAAGGTGAGACAAAGTGCAGGTCATATTGACAAAAATGACCATGAAGAAGATGACAGCAATAGTCTGCATTGTGGAGTGTGTGGTGAGGTTTTTAGTAACCTTGTAGATGTAGGTTCCCATGCCAAAAAACACCGTGGCTCATATCCTTTTGCCTGTGATTTTTGTTACAGAAGATACAAAGAGCCACGGTTCCTCAAGAACCATCTTAAATCTCATAATAAATCAGAAGGCAAAAATAATCTGCAGCCACCCAGTCTTGGAACCATAAATGGTGAAGTTAGAGAACAAAGCGATAGGAAAACGAGGTCACTTTATAAAATGTGCACGATATGTGGATGTTTTTTCCCTGACAAAGCCAGTTTATTAAAGCACAGCAACATCCATCTCAAGGATTCTAGCTTAACTTCAAAAAATAACGCAAGCGATGTTAACGTAAAGGCCAAAGAAATAACACAAGAAACCTTCTTGAACTTTTTAAACGTACAACCTAAGGCCTTAGGATCAAAGGTGTCTGAAACCTCGAGTAAGCAAATTACTGCTTTAGATCCAGTCACCACTTTTCAGGCCTGGCAACTGGCCACCACAGGCAAAGTTGCTCGTGCACATAGGCAACTGAAAAACGTTCTTTGAGTGACTCTGAATTTATAAAAAAGGAAACTGATTCGAAAAAGGTTTCCGAAAATGCACTAGGTGACCCCATGCAACTTGATACAGGGAAACCTGGTAAAAAAAGGAAGAAAATGTAAGGCCTTCTCATGAGTGCTTGAACTGCAAACATGGTAAAAAGTATTACAAAATAAAGAAATAATGGTTAGTAATAAGAGTTGATTTTTTTTCTTTCTAATGAATAAATCTGAAAGTAAAAGGCCTTAGTCATCTCAGAATGTTTTGTGATATATATAAATACAAACATCTCATAGAATATATGTTGTATACAATTTTTAAACCACATTGACCTGATTATAGGTCACACCTTTCCCCTCTATTATAATTTCTTAAGTTAGGGGTGCGGCCTATAATCGGGGTTTACCTTTCAGGATTGCCGAGTATGGAGAAAAAATATTCTCCGAGTGCTCAGCTCAGTCTGTTCACGCTACCAGTGCTGCACTTTTCTTCACAGAGGGAGCAGTGTTGGAAGACCTGTCCGAGCTCCTAGTGCTCTGTTCTATCAGCTCAGTCTGTTTGCGCACTAGTATCGTGAACAGACTGAGCTGAGCATTTGTGTAATGTTATTTCTATATACTTAATGTATTGTCCAGATAACAGACTACAGCCTATAATCAGGCAAAGCATATCATTGTGACAATATGGTGCTTTATATTGTTTTATAATATATAAAGTATCAAAGACGCAAAAATTAAGGGATTAGGGGAGTAGAAATTGGTCAAAGACAATACAAATTGTCGGCTTATGCCGACGACGTCATGTTGACTCTTTTATCTCCCCGGACTTCTTTGGTTGAGGTTACTAAAGAACTGGAAGCATATGGAAGTATGTCTAATTATAAAGTAAATATGGCAAAATCTGACGCCCTGACATACGCGATGAAGGTGGAAGAAAGAGACTATTTGAAAACAGCTTATTCCTTCCAGTGGCCCAAGACAGGTATACAATACCTAGGCTTTATGATTTCGCATAACCCTGATGAAATGGTAAATTATAACTATTCAAAATTATTAAGGGAAATGACAGATCAACTAAAGGGTTGGGATAACTTATATATCTCATGGATGGGCCGCATAAATATAGTCAGAGCGTACATACTTCCTAAGTGGCTATACTATCTAAGGCTTATTCCAAGAAAAATCCCCGTGACGGTTATAAAACAATTCCATCTTATAACTGGTAAATTTATTTGGCGAAATAAAAGCCCTAGGATAGCAAGAGAGATATTACAGGGAAATTCCAAACAAGGGGGCCTGGGTTACCCGAATTTATATAGAATGCAAGAAGCTAGCCTTCTCAACCACTTCTCCCAACTTCAGATTCAGTCAGCCAAAAAAGAAGACTGGTACCTAATAGAGCAGGATATGGCTGCCATCCAAAATTTGGAGACGCTTATGTGGCTAAACCGGGAAGATGGAAGTAAAATTGTAAATAATAGCGGCTCAAGAACACTGAAGCAGACTCTGGTAGTCTGGTATCTTTTTAAAAAAAAACAAATAACGTAGGAAAAATACATCAGTCCGCACCTTTCGAAATTCTAGAGGCTAATATTCAGGAATTTAGACTCCTAGATTTCTGTCGAGGGAGAAGTTTGAGAATAAAGGATCTATGTAGAGGTAACAAGTTCAAAACAAAGGAAGTCTTAGCCCAAGATTTTGGGGCCACTGAAAGAGATACTTTCTCTATACTTAGAATAAAATCATTTGTGGAAAGGCACAAGTTCAATAAAAAAACAAAGAAATAAACAAGGTAATCGAGGGCCTATTAAATAATAACCACTTAAAAAGAGCAATAAAACTTTGGTATAACATATTAGCGATGATTTCAGCAAAACCTAAATCGAAGGCAATGGTTTCCTGGGGGACAGAATTATTAAACCCTATAGATAAGGAGGCATGGATAGAGAGTTGGAACGCCATAAAAAAGATCAATCATTGCCTCACGATGCATGAACTTCATTTCAAGCTCATGCATAGATGGCACCTCTCCCCCATGAGACTACATAAATTTAAAGCAGTAAACCAACATAATTGCTGGAGATGTAATGAAACCTATAGTGACCTTCTTCATATGTGGTGGTCCTATGGAAAAATAGAACCATTGTGGGCAAAAGCATTTGGTTTAATATCGGATCTTACCACCACTATAATCCCACTACACCCAGAGACAGCGCTCTTTAATTTTGAACTTCAAGATCTCCCATTTAGGTATAGAAATATGGCAACACAAATCCTAATGGCTGTCAAAATCACAATCGCAAGACATTGGAAAAGCCAAGAAACGGTCAATTGGTCAAAAGTTTTAAACCAAATAGACCTCCAATGCCAGATGGAAAAAGGGTACTATACTGCCAGATATAAACAAAAGATGTTCTATAACATCTGGGATCCCTGGTTAATAAAAATGAGCACTACTCACTAAGATCATGGAAAGAATTAAAGAGATGGTAGAATATTTCAAAGAAAAAAACCTAAAGGATATCGAAAAATGTGATAAAGAGTAAAAAGCGGGGAAACTAGATGAAGGGAAAACTGAAAGTAGGACTGAGATTTGTATAACTGATCGGCGTGGTCATATATATGTTCACTTATCTACCTCTTGAACTTATAAGTAGGGGCGGGAGCCCTCAAGCCTGGCGTGTGTCTTTTTATACGTTTGTAAGGTTGTAGTTATTAAGTGTATCATGGAAAGAAAACATGTTTTAAATAAATATATATTTATGAGTTCAAATAGCTGTATTTTAATAAGCCATGATTGTATGTCTTTTTCTAATTTTGATAACATAAAGAATTAAAATAAAAAAATAAAATAAATAAAGTATCAGAGGCCTTGCTAGGTTTCCAAAAGATCTGGGGCTATAGCCCATAAGACTTTTTTAGTTTTTATTATATGGAACCATACGGACACTTACCAATATATGCTCACCGCTCTAAGCTTCATGCCCGTTTTGTAATTCAGGAGCCTTCACAGGGCCGGCCCTTCAATGGGGCAGAGTGGGGCAGCCCTGGCAGGGGCACTTTGATGCTCTATGCAGTGGTCTTTTTCTCTTTTTTCCTGTGTCCAGGGGAGCTTGATTGAAGGAGGTCTCAGCCAATCAGGTGAGACTTCTCAACTCTCCTGATCGGCTGAGAGTTCAGAAGCCTCCCGTGATTGGCTGAGACCTCCTTCACACTGAGCTTAAAGCAAAGAGATGCCTGCAGCAGGTAAGTTAAAAACTGACAGTGTGTGAGTGAGTGTGTGTATGTCAGTGTGAGTGTGTGCATGTCAGTGTGAGTATGTGCATGTCAGTGTGAGTGTGTGCATGTCAGTGTGAGTGAGTGTGTATGTCAGTGTGAGTGTGTGCATGTCAGTGTGAGTATGTGCATGTCAGTGTGAGCGAGAGTGTGTGTATGTCAGTGTGAGCGAGAGTGTGTGTATGTCAGTGTGAGCGAGAGTGTGTGTATGTCAGTGTGAGTGTGTTGTGTGTGTATGTATGTAACTGGCTGTGTGTGTGTATGTATGTAACTGGCTCTGTGTGTGTGTTTGTGTATATGTATGTAACTGGCTGTGTATGTGTTGTGTGTGTTTATGTATGTAACTGGTTGTGTATGTGTTGTGTATGTATGTATGTATCTGGCTGTGCATGTGACATGTGGGACACATTAAGGAATTATTTTTTTATTTAAAAAAACAAAACAAAAAGTTGCTGACTGGTGTGTGTGTGTGTAACTGGCTGTGTATGTGACTGACTGGATGTCTGTGAGGTTTGTGTATGTGACTTTCTGTGTATGTATGTGATTCTGTATGAGAGGTGCGTGCATGTGAATGTCTGTGTATGTATGCTTTTGTGATGTGCCATTGTCTGGCTGCTAAAATTTTCTGCTGGCTCCTAAAACTAAATAAAATTTGTCAAGCCCTGATATAAACATAAATCCTTCCTAAGCTGTTTAGCAGTCCTGTAATAAAACATGTCACACATACACATAACACACATATGTGTGACATGTTTTATTACAGGACTGCTAAACAGGATAGGAATGATTTATGATAGATATATATATATAGCATAAATTATTATGCATATATAGCATAAATCAATTATTTACATCCACCTTTGTGTATTTAAGCTATATGTTGGTTTGAGGTTCCTTATTAAAGGACTGCCAAACAGCATAGGAATGATTTATGTTACATATGTGTGTGTATATATATATATATATATATATATATATATATATTTACACACACATTTGTAACATAAATCATTCCTATGCTGTTTGGCCGTCCTGTAATAAGGAATCTCAAACCAACAATATATAGCTTAAATACACAAAGGTGGATGTAAATAAGTGACCCCAACCCTACCTTCTCTCCACCATATCCAGAGCTCACCTGAGTGGAAAAAGACCTGCTCTGCATCTCCCACAAGGTGACAGCCAGTAAGGATTTCTTCAGAGCTGCCTCACTGTCCCACGTGGAGCTTCCTTCACATCCCTGTGATGATGCTGTGTAAAAGCCCTGCATTGATAGGATGCTGAATGATGTGTCAGCCAATCAGTGCAGGTCTTTCACACACAGTAATGATGCTGTGTAAAAGCCTTGCACTGATTGGCTGAAACATCACTCAACATCCTATCAGTGTAGGGCTTTCACACACTGTCTGCGTGATGTCAGGGGGCGGAGCTATCACGGAGCTGCAGAGTCTCAGGGCTTTGCTCAGCTTATTTGGGCCTTCAGCCCCCTTAGCCCACCCATAGCGACGCCTCTGTAAAGTATGAATATTACATCTGACACTATATTGGTTAACAAATAGCAGACAGTTAATCTTGTCTATGTATACAATATCTATCTATCTATCTATCTATATATATATATATATCGTTTTATAGAATATTTATATATGTATATTATATATACACCGATCAGCTATAACATTACGGACAGGTAAAATGAATTAAAATGATGCACGTGGGGAGTGTAGGCTGGTCCATGTGGTCCAATCCAACTAATCCAATGTAACTCAAGTTGCTGAGAAAGTTAATGTTGATTCTGAAATAAAGGTGCATAACACACAGTGCATTGCAGTTTGTTGCGTATGGGGCTACGTAGCCGCAGACCAGTCAAGGTGTCCATGCTGACCCCTGTCCACTGAGAAAAGTGACTACTATTGGCATGTGAGCATCAGAACTGGGCCACAGAGCAATGGAAGAAGGTGGCCTTTTCTGATGAATTATGTTTATTTTTACATCATGTATATGGCCGGGTGCATGTGTGTTGCTTTCCTGGAGAACACATGGCACCCGTTTGCACAATGAGAATAAGGAAAGCCGGTGGCAGCAGTGTGATGTTTACCTACTGATGTCCTACCTAAGCATTGTTGCATACCATTTACACCCTTTCATGGAAAAGTTTTCTCTTATGGCACTGACCTCTGTCAGCAAGATTATGCGCCCTGCCACAAGAAGCAAAAATGGTTCATTTATGGTTTGAGGAACACAAAAATGAGTTCAAGGTGTTGGCTATATATATATATATATATATATAGTAGAAATAGTACACTAGCTACCTTAACAGCAGGCATTATATCTTGAAAAACATTCTTTTTGATGAAAATAAAAGGCAAAAAACATATTCCTTTAAATAAAATAAAAAAAGATATAAGAGGCTGACAATATTTCAAAAGTGGCACAATTTTCCTCAAGTGGCACTTAAGTGAACATTAGGGTGTTCTAACTAGAAAGTACATGTATTTTATATTTTCGTTTCCCCCAAACATTTACATTGTAAAACCACATTTATTTTTACATTGTAAACAATGAAACCGTTTCACATGGTAAACAATGAGCATGTAAACCTGTATGAAAAATAAAGGTTTGCAATGCTGGGTAATGGACCCAGGCTGTAGTGTCTGTAAGGAATCAAGAGCTCAGTGATCTCACATTGGCTTTTGTGATGAGGATTCTAGAACTCTGCGGCCTTCACTTCACTTCATTTTGTTCTGGTCATTTTGGATTACCTATGAAGACAACTAATCTAACCTATCCCTAGATTTTTCATGGTTTCTTGCCTCCCTTACAAAAAAGCAGGCATACCAATGTATGCTGCCAGGTATTGAGACAAGCAGAATATAAGTCTTTTGTTTCACAAAGAGGACTGCAGCAGAACCAAAAGGTGTGAAGCATTAATGCAGATGGAAAGGAACATGGACTATGATTGCATGTTTTGTAATAAGGAATTTACGCATGAGGAAGATCTTTGGAAGCATATTACAGCTGAGCACAAACCAATTCAATGCGAGCCATTTGTAGTGCTTGTTGAAGCCAAGTATTTAAGTCCCGAAGATAAGGTGAGACAAAGTGCAGGTCATATTGACAAAAATGACCATGAAGAAGATGACAACAATAGTCTGCATTGTGGAGTGTGTGGTGAGGTTTTTAGTAACCTTGTAGATGTAGGTTCCCATGCCAAAAAACACCGTGGCTCATATCCTTTTGCCTGTGATTTTTGTTACAGAAGATACAAAGAGCCACGGTTCCTCAAGAACCATCTTAAATCTCATAATAAATCAGAAGGCAAAAATAATCTGCAGCCACCCAGTCTTGGAACCATAAATGGTGAAGTTAGAGAACAAAGCGATAGGAAAACGAGGTCACTTTATAAAATGTGCACGATATGTGGATGTTTTTTCCCTGACAAAGCCAGTTTATTAAAGCACAGCAACATCCATCTCAAGGATTCTAGCTTAACTTCAAAAAATAACGCAAGCGATGTTAACGTAAAGGCCAAAGAAATAACACAAGAAACCTTCTTGAACTTTTTAAACGTACAACCTAAGGCCTTAGGATCAAAGGTGTCTGAAACCTCGAGTAAGCAAATTACTGCTTTAGATCCAGTCACCACTTTTCAGGCCTGGCAACTGGCCACCACAGGCAAAGTTGCTCGTGCACATAGGCAACTGAAAAAACGTTCTTTGAGTGACTCTGAATTTATAAAAAAGGAAACTGATTCGAAAAAGGTTTCCGAAAATGCACTAGGTGACCCCATGCAACTTGATACAGGGAAACCTGGTAAAAAAAGGAAGAAAATGTAAGGCCTTCTCATGAGTGCTTGAACTGCAAACATGGTAAAAAGTATTACAAAATAAAGAAATAATGGTTAGTAATAAGAGTTGATTTTTTTTCTTTCTAATGAATAAATCTGAAAGTAAAAGGCCTTAGTCATCTCAGAATGTTTTGTGATATATATAAATACAAACATCTCATAGAATATATGTTGTATACAATTTTTAAACCACATTGACCTGATTATAGGTCACACGTTTCCCCTCTATTATAATTTCTTAAGTTAGGGGTGCGGCCTATAATCGGGGTTTACCTTTCAGGATTGCCGAGTATGGAGAAAAAATATTCTCCGAGTGCTCAGCTCAGTCTGTTCACGCTACCAGTGCTGCACTTTTCTTCACAGAGGGAGCAGTGTTGGAAGACCTGTCCGAGCTCCTAGTGCTCTGTTCTATCAGCTCAGTCTGTTTGCGCACTAGTATCGTGAACAGACTGAGCTGATCATTTGTGTAATGTTATTTCTATATACTTAATGTATTGTCCAGATAACAGACTACAGCCTATAATCAGGCAACGCATATAATTGTGACAATATGGTGCTTTATATTGTTTTATAATATATAAAGTATCAAAGACGCAAAAATTAAGGGATTAGGGGAGTAGAAATTGGTCAAAGACAATACAAATTGTCGGCTTATGCCGACGACGTCATGTTGACTCTTTTATCTCCCCGGACTTCTTTGGTTGAGGTTACTAAAGAACTGGAAGCATATGGAAGTATGTCTAATTATAAAGTAAATATGGCAAAATCTGAAGCCCTGACATACGCGATGAAGGTGGAAGAAAGAGACTATTTGAAAACAGCTTATTCCTTCCAGTGGCCCAAGACAGGTATACAATACCTAGGCTTTATGATTTCGCATAACCCTGATGAAATGGTAAATTATAACTATTCAAAATTATTAAGGGAAATGACAGATCAACTAAAGGGTTGGGATAACTTATATATCTCATGGATGGGCCGCATAAATATAGTCAGAGCGTACATACTTCCTAAGTGGCTATACTATCTAAGGCTTATTCCAAAAAAAATCCCCGTGACGGTTATAAAACAATTCCATCTTATAACTGGTAAATTTATTTGGCGAAATAAAAGCCCTAGGATAGCAAGAGAGATATTACAGGGAAATTCCAAACAAGGGGGCCTGGGTTACCCGAATTTATATAGAATGCAAGAAGCTAGCCTTCTCAACCACTTCTCCCAACTTCAGATTCAGTCAGCCAAAAAAGAAGACTGGTAACTAATAGAGCAGGATATGGCTGCCATCCAAAATTTGGAGACGCTTATGTGGCTAAACCGGGAAGATGGAAGTAAAATTGTAAATAATAGCGGCTCAAGAACACTGAAGCAGACTCTGGTAGTCTGGTATCTTTTTTTAAAAAAACAAATAACGTAGGAATAATACATCAGTCCGCACCTTTCGAAATTCTAGAGGCTAATATTCAGGAATTTAGACTCCTAGATTTCTGTCGAGGGAGAAGTTTGAGAATAAAGGATCTATGTAGAGGTAACAAGTTCAAAACAAAGGAAGTCTTAGCCCAAGATTTTGGGGCCACTGAAAGAGATACTTTCTCTATACTTAGAATAAAATCATTTGTGGAAAGGCACAAGTTCAATAAAAAAACAAAGAAATAAACAAGGTAATCGAGGGCCTATTAAATAATAACCACTTAAAAAGAGCAATAAAACTTTGGTATAACATATTAGCGATGATTTCAGCAAAACCTAAATCGAAGGCAATGGTTTCCTGGGGGACAGAATTATTAAACCCTATAGATAAGGAGGCATGGATAGAGAGTTGGAACGCCATAAAAAAGATCAATCATTGCCTCACGATGCATGAACTTCATTTCAAGCTCATGCATAGATGGCACCTCTCCCCCATGAGACTACATAAATTTAAAGCAGTAAACCAACATAATTGCTGGAGATGTAATGAAACCTATAGTGACCTTCTTCATATGTGGTGGTCCTATGGAAAAATAGAACCATTGTGGGCAAAAGCATTTGGTTTAATATCGGATCTTACCACCACTATAATCCCACTACACCCAGAGACAGCGCTCTTTAATTTTGAACTTCAAGATCTCCCATTTAGGTATAGAAATATGGCAACACAAATCCTAATGGCTGTCAAAATCACAATCGCAAGACATTGGAAAAGCCAAGAAACGGTCAATTGGTCAAAAGTTTTAAACCAAATAGACCTCCAATGCCAGATGGAAAAAGTGTACTATACTGCCAGATATAAACAAAAGATGTTCTATAACATCTGGGATCCCTGGTTAATAAAAATGAGCACTACTCACTAAGATCATGGAAAGAATTAAAGAGATGGTAGAAGATTTCAAAGAAAAAAACCTAAATGATATCGAAAAATGTGATAAAGAGTAAAAAGCGGGGAAACTAGATGAAGGGAAAACTGAAAGTAGGACTGAGATTTGTATAACTGATCGGCGTGGTCATATATATGTTCACTTATCTACCTCTTGAACTTATAAGTAGGGGCGGGAGCCCTCAAGCCTGGCGTGTGTCTTTTTATACGTTTGTAAGGTTGTAGTTATTAAGTGTATCATGGAAAGAAAACATGTTTTAAATAAATATATATTTATGTGTTCAAATAGCTGTATTTTAATAAGCCATGATTGTATGTCTTTTTCTAATTTTGATAACATAAAGAATTAAAATAAAAAAATAAAATAAATAAAGTATCAGAGGCGTTGCTAGGTTTCCAAAAGATCTGGGGCTATAGCCCATAAGACCTTTTTAGTTTTTATTATATGGAACCATACGGGCACTTACCAATATATGCTCACCGCTCTAAGCTTCATGCCCGTTTTGTAATTCAGGAGCCTTCACAGGGCCGGCCCTTCAATGGGGCAGAGTGGGCCAGCACTGGCAGGGGCACTTTGATGCTCTATGCAGTGGTCTTTTTCTCTTTTTTTTTTTTTCCTGTGTCCAGGGGAGCTTGATTGAAGGAGGTCTCAGCCAATCAGGTGAGACTTCTCAACTCTCCTGATCGGCTGAGAGTTCAGAAGCCTCCCGTGATTGGCTGAGACCACCTTCACACTGAGCTTAAAGCAAAGAGATGCCTGCAGCAGGTAAGTTAAAAACTGACAGTGTGTGAGTGAGTGTGTGTATGTCAGTGTGAGTGTGTGCATGTCAGTGTGAGTATGTGCATGTCAGTGTGAGTATGTGCATGTCAGTGTGAGTGTGTGCATGTCAGTGTGAGTGAGTGTGTATGTCAGTGTGAGTGTGTGCATGTCAGTGTGAGTATGTGCATGTCAGTGTGAGCGAGAGTGTGTGTATGTCAGTGTGAGCGAGAGTGTGTGTATGTCAGTGTGAGTGTGTTGTGTGTGTATGTATGTAACTGGCTGTGTGTGTGTATGTATGTAACTGGCTCTGTGTGTGTGTTTGTGTATATGTATGTAACTGGCTGTGTATGTGTTGTGTGTGTTTATGTATGTAACTGGTTGTGTATGTGTTGTGTATGTATGTATGTATCTGGCTGTGCATGTGACATGTGGGACACATTAAGGAATTATTTTTTTATTTAAAAAAACAAAACAAAAAGTTGCTGACTGGTGTGTGTGTGTGTGTGTAACTGGCTGTGTATGTGACTGACTGGATGTCTGTGAGGTTTGTGTATGTGATTTTCTGTGTATGTATGTGATTCTGTATGAGAGGTGCGTGCATGTGAATGTCTGTGTATGTATGCTTTTGTGATGTGCCATTGTCTGGCTCCTAAAATTTTCTGCTGGCTCCTAAAACTAAATAAAATTTGTCAAGCCCTGATATAAACATAAATCCTTCCTAAGCTGTTTAGCAGTCCTGTAATAAAACATGTCACACATACACATAACACACATATGTGTGACATGTTTTATTACAGGACTGCTAAACAGGATAGGAATGATTTATGATAGATATATATATATATAGCATAAATTATTATGCATATATAGCATAAATCAATTATTTACATCCACCTTTGTGTATTTAAGCTATATGTTGGTTTGAGGTTCCTTATTAAAGGACTGCCAAACAGCATAGGAATGATTTATGTTACATATGTGTGTGTATATATATATATATATATATATTTACACACACATTTGTAACATAAATCATTCCTATGCTGTTTGGCCGTCCTGTAATAAGGAATCTCAAACCAACAATATATAGCTTAAATACACAAAGGTGGATGTAAATAAGTGACCCCAACCCTCCCTTCTCTCCACCATATCCAGAGCTCACCTGAGTGGAAAAAGACCTGCTCTGCATCTCCCACAAGGTGACAGCCAGTAAGGATTTCTTCAGAGCTGCCTCACTGTCCCACGTGGAGCTTCCTTCACATCCCTGTGATGATGCCGTGTAAAAGCCCTGCATTGATAGGATGCTGAATGATGTGTCAGCCAATCAGTGCAGGTCTTTCACACACAGTAATGATGCTGTGTAAAAGCCTTGCACTGATTGGCTGAAACATCACTCAACATCCTATCAGTGTAGGGCTTTCACACACTGTCTGCGTGATGTCAGGGGGCGGAGCTATCACGGAGCTGCAGAGTCTCAGGGCTTTGCTCAGCTTATTTGGGCCTTCAGCCCCCTTAGCCCACCCATAGCGACGCCTCTGTAAAGTATGAATATTACATCTGACACTATATTGGTTAACAAATAGCAGACAGTTTATCTTGTCTATGTATACAATATCTATCTATCTATCTATATATATATATATATCGTTTTATAGAATATTTATATATGTATATTATATATACACCGATCAGCTATAACATTACGGACAGGTAAAATGAATTAAAATGATGCACGTGGGGAGTGTAGGCTGGTCCATGTGGTCCAATCCAACTAATCCAATGTAACTCAAGTTGCTGAGAAAGTTAATGTTGATTCTGAAATAAAGGTGCATAACACACAGTGCATTGCAGTTTGTTGCGTATGGGGCTACGTAGCCGCAGACCAGTCAAGGTGTCCATGCTGACCCCTGTCCACTGAGAAAAGTGACTACTATTGGCATGTGAGCATCAGAACTGGGCCACAGAGCAATGGAAGAAGGTGGCCTTTTCTGATGAATTATGTTTATTTTTACATCATGTATATGGCCGGGTGCATGTGTGTTGCTTTCCTGGAGAACACATGGCACCCGTTTGCACAATGAGAATAAGGAAAGCCGGTGGCAGCAGTGTGATGTTTACCTACTGATGTCCTACCTAAGCATTGTTGCATACCATTTACACCCTTTCAGGGAAAAGTTTTCTCTTATGGCACTGACCTCTGTCAGCAAGATTATGCGCCCTGCCACAAGAAGCAAAAATGGTTCATTTATGGTTTGAGGAACACAAAAATGAGTTCAAGGTGTTGGCTATATATATATATATATATATAGTAGAAATAGTACACTAGCTACCTTAACAGCAGGCATTATATCTTGAAAAACATTCTTTTTGATGAAAATCAAAGGCAAAAAACATATTCCTTTAAATAAAATAAAAAAAGATATAAGAGGCTGACAATATTTCAAAAGTGGCACAATTTTCCTCAAGTGGCACTTAAGTGAACATTAGGGTGTACTAACTAGAAAGTACATGTATTTTATATTTTCGTTTCCCCCAAACATTTACATTGTAAAACCACATTTATTTTTACATTGTAAACAATGAAACCGTTTCACATGGTAAACAATGAGCATGTAAACCTGTATGAAAAATAAAGGTTTGCAATGCTGGGTAATGGACCCAGGCTGTAGTGTCTGTAAGGAATCAAGAGCTCAGTGATCTCACATTGGCTTTTGTGATGAGGATTCTAGAACTCTGCGGCCTTCACTTCACTTCATTTTGTTCTGGTCATTTTGGATTACCTATGAAGACAACTAATCTAACCTATCCCTAGATTTTTCATGGTTTCTTGCCTCCCTTACAAAAAAGCAGGCATACCAATGTATGCTGCCAGGTATTGAGACAAGCAGAATATAAGTCTTTTGTTTCACAAAGAGGACTGCAGCAGAACCAAAAGGTGTGAAGCATTAATGCAGATGGAAAGGAACATGGACTATGATTGCATGTTTTGTAATAAGGAATTTACGCATGAGGAAGATCTTTGGAAGCATATTACAGCTGAGCACAAACCAATTCAATGCGAGCCATTTGTAGTGCTTGTTGAAGCCAAGTATTTAAGTCCCGAAGATAAGGTGAGACAAAGTGCAGGTCATATTGACAAAAATGACCATGAAGAAGATGACAACAATAGTCTGCATTGTGGAGTGTGTGGTGAGGTTTTTAGTAACCTTGTAGATGTAGGTTCCCATGCCAAAAAACACCGTGGCTCATATCCTTTTGCCTGTGATTTTTGTTACAGAAGATACAAAGAGCCACGGTTCCTCAAGAACCATCTTAAATCTCATAATAAATCAGAAGGCAAAAATAATCTGCAGCCACCCAGTCTTGGAACCATAAATGGTGAAGTTAGAGAACAAAGCGATAGGAAAACGAGGTCACTTTATAAAATGTGCACAATATGTGGATGTTTTTTCCCTGACAAAGCCAGTTTATTAAAGCACAGCAACATCCATCTCAAGGATTCTAGCTTAACTTCAAAAAATAACGCAAGCGATGTTAACGTAAAGGCCAAAGAAATAACACAAGAAACCTTCTTGAACTTTTTAAACGTACAACCTAAGGCCTTAGGATCAAAGGTGTCTGAAACCTCGAGTAAGCAAATTACTGCTTTAGATCCAGTCACCACTTTTCAGGCCTGGCAACTGGCCACCACAGGCAAAGTTGCTCGTGCACATAGGCAACTGAAAAAACGTTCTTTGAGTGACTCTGAATTTATAAAAAAGGAAACTGATTCGAAAAAGGTTTCCGAAAATGCACTAGGTGACCCCATGCAACTTGATACAGGGAAACCTGGTAAAAAAAGGAAGAAAATGTAAGGCCTTCTCATGAGTGCTTGAACTGCAAACATGGTAAAAAGTATTACAAAATAAAGAAATAATGGTTAGTAATAAGAGTTGATTTTTTTTCTTTCTAATGAATAAATCTGAAAGTAAAAGGCCTTAGTCATCTCAGAATGTTTTGTGATATATATAAATACAAACATCTCATAGAATATATGTTGTATACAATTTTTAAACCACATTGACCTGATTATAGGTCACACGTTTCCCCTCTATTATAATTTCTTAAGTTAGGGGTGCGGCCTATAATCGGGGTTTACCTTTCAGGATCGCCGAGTATGGAGAAAAAATATTCTCCGAGTGCTCAGCTCAGTCTGTTCACGCTACCAGTGCTGCACTTTTCTTCACAGAGGGAGCAGTGTTGGAAGACCTGTCCGAGCTCCTAGTGCTCTGTTCTATCAGCTCAGTCTGTTTGCGCACTAGTATCGTGAACAGACTGAGCTGAGCATTTGTGTAATGTTATTTCTATATACTTAATGTATTGTCCAGATAACAGACTACAGCCTATAATCAGGCAACGCATATAATTGTGACAATATGGTGCTTTATATTGTTTTATAATATATAAAGTATCAAAGACGCAAAAATTAAGGGATTAGGGGAGTAGAAATTGGTCAAAGACAATACAAATTGTCGGCTTATGCCGACGACGTCATGTTGACTCTTTTATCTCCCCGGACTTCTTTGGTTGAGGTTACTAAAGAACTGGAAGCATATGGAAGTATGTCTAATTATAAAGTAAATATGGCAAAATCTGAAGCCCTGACATACGCGATGAAGGTGGAAGAAAGAGACTATTTGAAAACAGCTTATTCCTTCCAGTGGCCCAAGACAGGTATACAATACCTAGGCTTTATGATTTCGCATAACCCTGATGAAATGGTAAATTATAACTATTCAAAATTATTAAGGGAAATGACAGATCAACTAAAGGGTTGGGATAACTTATATATCTCATGGATGGGCCGCATAAATATAGTCAGAGCGTACATACTTCCTAAGTGGCTATACTATCTAAGGCTTATTCCAAGAAAAATCCCCGTGACGGTTATAAAACAATTCCATCTTATAACTGGTAAATTTATTTGGCGAAATAAAAGCCCTAGGATAGCAAGAGAGATATTACAGGGAAATTCCAAACAAGGGGGCCTGGGTTACCCGAATTTATATAGAATGCAAGAAGCTAGCCTTCTCAACCACTTCTCCCAACTTCAGATTCAGTCAGCCAAAAAAGAAGACTGGTACCTAATAGAGCAGGATATGGCTGCCATCCAAAATTTGGAGACGCTTATGTGGCTAAACCGGGAAGATGGAAGTAAAATTGTAAATAATAGCGGCTCAAGAACACTGAAGCAGACTCTGGTAGTCTGGTATCTTTTTTTAAAAAAACAAATAACGTAGGAATAATACATCAGTCCGCACCTTTCGAAATTCTAGAGGCTAATATTCAGGAATTTAGACTCCTAGATTTCTGTCGAGGGAGAAGTTTGAGAATAAAGGATCTATGTAGAGGTAACAAGTTCAAAACAAAGGAAGTCTTAGCCCAAGATTTTGGGGCCACTGAAAGAGATACTTTCTCTATACTTAGAATAAAATCATTTGTGGAAAGGCACAAGTTCAATAAAAAAACAAAGAAATAAACAAGGTAATCGAGGGCCTATTAAATAATAACCACTTAAAAAGAGCAATAAAACTTTGGTATAACATATTAGCGATGATTTCAGCAAAACCTAAATCGAAGGCAATGGTTTCCTGGGGGACAGAATTATTAAACCCTATAGATAAGGAGGCATGGATAGAGAGTTGGAACGCCATAAAAAAGATCAATCATTGCCTCACGATGCATGAACTTCATTTCAAGCTCATGCATAGATGGCACCTCTCCCCCATGAGACTACATAAATTTAAAGCAGTAAACCAACATAATTGCTGGAGATGTAATGAAACCTATAGTGACCTTCTTCATATGTGGTGGTCCTATGGAAAAATAGAACCATTGTGGGCAAAAGCATTTGGTTTAATATCGGATCTTACCACCACTATAATCCCACTACACCCAGAGACAGCGCTCTTTAATTTTGAACTTCAAGATCTCCCATTTAGGTATAGAAATATGGCAACACAAATCCTAATGGCTGTCAAAATCACAATCGCAAGACATTGGAAAAGCCAAGAAACGGTCAATTGGTCAAAAGTTTTAAACCAAATAGACCTCCAATGCCAGATGGAAAAAGTGTACTATACTGCCAGATATAAACAAAAGATGTTCTATAACATCTGGGATCCCTGGTTAATAAAAATGAGCACTACTCACTAAGATCATGGAAAGAATTAAAGAGATGGTAGAAGATTTCAAAGAAAAAAACCTAAATGATATCGAAAAATGTGATAAAGAGTAAAAAGCGGGGAAACTAGATGAAGGGAAAACTGAAAGTAGGACTGAGATTTGTATAACTGATCGGCGTGGTCATATATATGTTCACTTATCTACCTCTTGAACTTATAAGTAGGGGCGGGAGCCCTCAAGCCTGGCGTGTGTCTTTTTATACGTTTGTAAGGTTGTAGTTATTAAGTGTATCATGGAAAGAAAACATGTTTTAAATAAATATATATTTATGTGTTCAAATAGCTGTATTTTAATAAGCCATGATTGTATGTCTTTTTCTAATTTTGATAACATAAAGAATTAAAATAAAAAAATAAAATAAATAAAGTATCAGAGGCGTTGCTAGGTTTCCAAAAGATCTGGGGCTATAGCCCATAAGACCTTTTTAGTTTTTATTATATGGAACCATACGGGCACTTACCAATATATGCTCACCGCTCTAAGCTTCATGCCCGTTTTGTAATTCAGGAGCCTTCACAGGGCCGGCCCTTCAATGGGGCAGAGTGGGCCAGCACTGGCAGGGGCACTTTGATGCTCTATGCAGTGGTCTTTTTCTCTTTTTTTTTTTTTCCTGTGTCCAGGGGAGCTTGATTGAAGGAGGTCTCAGCCAATCAGGTGAGACTTCTCAACTCTCCTGATCGGCTGAGAGTTCAGAAGCCTCCCGTGATTGGCTGAGACCACCTTCACACTGAGCTTAAAGCAAAGAGATGCCTGCAGCAGGTAAGTTAAAAACTGACAGTGTGTGAGTGAGTGTGTGTATGTCAGTGTGAGTGTGTGCATGTCAGTGTGAGTATGTGCATGTCAGTGTGAGTATGTGCATGTCAGTGTGAGTGTGTGCATGTCAGTGTGAGTGAGTGTGTATGTCAGTGTGAGTGTGTGCATGTCAGTGTGAGTATGTGCATGTCAGTGTGAGCGAGAGTGTGTGTATGTCAGTGTGAGCGAGAGTGTGTGTATGTCAGTGTGAGTGTGTTGTGTGTGTATGTATGTAACTGGCTGTGTGTGTGTATGTATGTAACTGGCTCTGTGTGTGTGTTTGTGTATATGTATGTAACTGGCTGTGTATGTGTTGTGTGTGTTTATGTATGTAACTGGTTGTGTATGTGTTGTGTATGTATGTATGTATCTGGCTGTGCATGTGACATGTGGGACACATTAAGGAATTATTTTTTTATTTAAAAAAACAAAACAAAAAGTTGCTGACTGGTGTGTGTGTGTGTGTGTAACTGGCTGTGTATGTGACTGACTGGATGTCTGTGAGGTTTGTGTATGTGATTTTCTGTGTATGTATGTGATTCTGTATGAGAGGTGCGTGCATGTGAATGTCTGTGTATGTATGCTTTTGTGATGTGCCATTGTCTGGCTCCTAAAATTTTCTGCTGGCTCCTAAAACTAAATAAAATTTGTCAAGCCCTGATATAAACATAAATCCTTCCTAAGCTGTTTAGCAGTCCTGTAATAAAACATGTCACACATACACATAACACACATATGTGTGACATGTTTTATTACAGGACTGCTAAACAGGATAGGAATGATTTATGATAGATATATATATATATAGCATAAATTATTATGCATATATAGCATAAATCAATTATTTACATCCACCTTTGTGTATTTAAGCTATATGTTGGTTTGAGGTTCCTTATTAAAGGACTGCCAAACAGCATAGGAATGATTTATGTTACATATGTGTGTGTATATATATATATATATATATATTTACACACACATTTGTAACATAAATCATTCCTATGCTGTTTGGCCGTCCTGTAATAAGGAATCTCAAACCAACAATATATAGCTTAAATACACAAAGGTGGATGTAAATAAGTGACCCCAACCCTCCCTTCTCTCCACCATATCCAGAGCTCACCTGAGTGGAAAAAGACCTGCTCTGCATCTCCCACAAGGTGACAGCCAGTAAGGATTTCTTCAGAGCTGCCTCACTGTCCCACGTGGAGCTTCCTTCACATCCCTGTGATGATGCCGTGTAAAAGCCCTGCATTGATAGGATGCTGAATGATGTGTCAGCCAATCAGTGCAGGTCTTTCACACACAGTAATGATGCTGTGTAAAAGCCTTGCACTGATTGGCTGAAACATCACTCAACATCCTATCAGTGTAGGGCTTTCACACACTGTCTGCGTGATGTCAGGGGGCGGAGCTATCACGGAGCTGCAGAGTCTCAGGGCTTTGCTCAGCTTATTTGGGCCTTCAGCCCCCTTAGCCCACCCATAGCGACGCCTCTGTAAAGTATGAATATTACATCTGACACTATATTGGTTAACAAATAGCAGACAGTTTATCTTGTCTATGTATACAATATCTATCTATCTATCTATATATATATATATATCGTTTTATAGAATATTTATATATGTATATTATATATACACCGATCAGCTATAACATTACGGACAGGTAAAATGAATTAAAATGATGCACGTGGGGAGTGTAGGCTGGTCCATGTGGTCCAATCCAACTAATCCAATGTAACTCAAGTTGCTGAGAAAGTTAATGTTGATTCTGAAATAAAGGTGCATAACACACAGTGCATTGCAGTTTGTTGCGTATGGGGCTACGTAGCCGCAGACCAGTCAAGGTGTCCATGCTGACCCCTGTCCACTGAGAAAAGTGACTACTATTGGCATGTGAGCATCAGAACTGGGCCACAGAGCAATGGAAGAAGGTGGCCTTTTCTGATGAATTATGTTTATTTTTACATCATGTATATGGCCGGGTGCATGTGTGTTGCTTTCCTGGAGAACACATGGCACCCGTTTGCACAATGAGAATAAGGAAAGCCGGTGGCAGCAGTGTGATGTTTACCTACTGATGTCCTACCTAAGCATTGTTGCATACCATTTACACCCTTTCAGGGAAAAGTTTTCTCTTATGGCACTGACCTCTGTCAGCAAGATTATGCGCCCTGCCACAAGAAGCAAAAATGGTTCATTTATGGTTTGAGGAACACAAAAATGAGTTCAAGGTGTTGGCTATATATATATATATATATATAGTAGAAATAGTACACTAGCTACCTTAACAGCAGGCATTATATCTTGAAAAACATTCTTTTTGATGAAAATCAAAGGCAAAAAACATATTCCTTTAAATAAAATAAAAAAAGATATAAGAGGCTGACAATATTTCAAAAGTGGCACAATTTTCCTCAAGTGGCACTTAAGTGAACATTAGGGTGTACTAACTAGAAAGTACATGTATTTTATATTTTCGTTTCCCCCAAACATTTACATTGTAAAACCACATTTATTTTTACATTGTAAACAATGAAACCGTTTCACATGGTAAACAATGAGCATGTAAACCTGTATGAAAAATAAAGGTTTGCAATGCTGGGTAATGGACCCAGGCTGTAGTGTCTGTAAGGAATCAAGAGCTCAGTGATCTCACATTGGCTTTTGTGATGAGGATTCTAGAACTCTGCGGCCTTCACTTCACTTCATTTTGTTCTGGTCATTTTGGATTACCTATGAAGACAACTAATCTAACCTATCCCTAGATTTTTCATGGTTTCTTGCCTCCCTTACAAAAAAGCAGGCATACCAATGTATGCTGCCAGGTATTGAGACAAGCAGAATATAAGTCTTTTGTTTCACAAAGAGGACTGCAGCAGAACCAAAAGGTGTGAAGCATTAATGCAGATGGAAAGGAACATGGACTATGATTGCATGTTTTGTAATAAGGAATTTACGCATGAGGAAGATCTTTGGAAGCATATTACAGCTGAGCACAAACCAATTCAATGCGAGCCATTTGTAGTGCTTGTTGAAGCCAAGTATTTAAGTCCCGAAGATAAGGTGAGACAAAGTGCAGGTCATATTGACAAAAATGACCATGAAGAAGATGACAACAATAGTCTGCATTGTGGAGTGTGTGGTGAGGTTTTTAGTAACCTTGTAGATGTAGGTTCCCATGCCAAAAAACACCGTGGCTCATATCCTTTTGCCTGTGATTTTTGTTACAGAAGATACAAAGAGCCACGGTTCCTCAAGAACCATCTTAAATCTCATAATAAATCAGAAGGCAAAAATAATCTGCAGCCACCCAGTCTTGGAACCATAAATGGTGAAGTTAGAGAACAAAGCGATAGGAAAACGAGGTCACTTTATAAAATGTGCACAATATGTGGATGTTTTTTCCCTGACAAAGCCAGTTTATTAAAGCACAGCAACATCCATCTCAAGGATTCTAGCTTAACTTCAAAAAATAACGCAAGCGATGTTAACGTAAAGGCCAAAGAAATAACACAAGAAACCTTCTTGAACTTTTTAAACGTACAACCTAAGGCCTTAGGATCAAAGGTGTCTGAAACCTCGAGTAAGCAAATTACTGCTTTAGATCCAGTCACCACTTTTCAGGCCTGGCAACTGGCCACCACAGGCAAAGTTGCTCGTGCACATAGGCAACTGAAAAAACGTTCTTTGAGTGACTCTGAATTTATAAAAAAGGAAACTGATTCGAAAAAGGTTTCCGAAAATGCACTAGGTGACCCCATGCAACTTGATACAGGGAAACCTGGTAAAAAAAGGAAGAAAATGTAAGGCCTTCTCATGAGTGCTTGAACTGCAAACATGGTAAAAAGTATTACAAAATAAAGAAATAATGGTTAGTAATAAGAGTTGATTTTTTTTCTTTCTAATGAATAAATCTGAAAGTAAAAGGCCTTAGTCATCTCAGAATGTTTTGTGATATATATAAATACAAACATCTCATAGAATATATGTTGTATACAATTTTTAAACCACATTGACCTGATTATAGGTCACACGTTTCCCCTCTATTATAATTTCTTAAGTTAGGGGTGCGGCCTATAATCGGGGTTTACCTTTCAGGATCGCCGAGTATGGAGAAAAAATATTCTCCGAGTGCTCAGCTCAGTCTGTTCACGCTACCAGTGCTGCACTTTTCTTCACAGAGGGAGCAGTGTTGGAAGACCTGTCCGAGCTCCTAGTGCTCTGTTCTATCAGCTCAGTCTGTTTGCGCACTAGTATCGTGAACAGACTGAGCTGAGCATTTGTGTAATGTTATTTCTATATACTTAATGTATTGTCCAGATAACAGACTACAGCCTATAATCAGGCAACGCATATAATTGTGACAATATGGTGCTTTATATTGTTTTATAATATATAAAGTATCAAAGACGCAAAAATTAAGGGATTAGGGGAGTAGAAATTGGTCAAAGACAATACAAATTGTCGGCTTATGCCGACGACGTCATGTTGACTCTTTTATCTCCCCGGACTTCTTTGGTTGAGGTTACTAAAGAACTGGAAGCATATGGAAGTATGTCTAATTATAAAGTAAATATGGCAAAATCTGAAGCCCTGACATACGCGATGAAGGTGGAAGAAAGAGACTATTTGAAAACAGCTTATTCCTTCCAGTGGCCCAAGACAGTTATACAATACCTAGGCTTTATGATTTCGCATAACCCTGATGAAATGGTAAATTATAACTATTCAAAATTATTAAGGGAAATGACAGATCAACTAAAGGGTTGGGATAACTTATATATCTCATGGATGGGCCGCATAAATATAGTCAGAGCGTACATACTTCCTAAGTGGCTATACTATCTAAGGCTTATTCCAAGAAAAATCCCCGTGACGGTTATAAAACAATTCCATCTTATAACTGGTAAATTTATTTGGCGAAATAAAAGCCCTAGGATAGCAAGAGAGATATTACAGGGAAATTCCAAACAAGGGGGCCTGGGTTACCCGAATTTATATAGAATGCAAGAAGCTAGCCTTCTCAACCACTTCTCCCAACTTCAGATTCAGTCAGCCAAAAAAGAAGACTGGTACCTAATAGAGCAGGATATGGCTGCCATCCAAAATTTGGAGACGCTTATGTGGCTAAACCGGGAAGATGGAAGTAAAATTGTAAATAATAGCGGCTCAAGAACACTGAAGCAGACTCTGGTAGTCTGGTATCTTTTTTTAAAAAAACAAATAACGTAGGAATAATACATCAGTCCGCACCTTTCGAAATTCTAGAGGCTAATATTCAGGAATTTAGACTCCTAGATTTCTGTCGAGGGAGAAGTTTGAGAATAAAGGATCTATGTAGAGGTAACAAGTTCAAAACAAAGGAAGTCTTAGCCCAAGATTTTGGGGCCACTGAAAGAGATACTTTCTCTATACTTAGAATAAAATCATTTGTGGAAAGGCACAAGTTCAATAAAAAAACAAAGAAATAAACAAGGTAATCGAGGGCCTATTAAATAATAACCACTTAAAAAGAGCAATAAAACTTTGGTATAACATATTAGCGATGATTTCAGCAAAACCTAAATCGAAGGCAATGGTTTCCTGGGGGACAGAATTATTAAACCCTATAGATAAGGAGGCATGGATAGAGAGTTGGAACGCCATAAAAAAGATCAATCATTGCCTCACGATGCATGAACTTCATTTCAAGCTCATGCATAGATGGCACCTCTCCCCCATGAGACTACATAAATTTAAAGCAGTAAACCAACATAATTGCTGGAGATGTAATGAAACCTATAGTGACCTTCTTCATATGTGGTGGTCCTATGGAAAAATAGAACCATTGTGGGCAAAAGCATTTGGTTTAATATCGGATCTTACCACCACTATAATCCCACTACACCCAGAGACAGCGCTCTTTAATTTTGAACTTCAAGATCTCCCATTTAGGTATAGAAATATGGCAACACAAATCCTAATGGCTGTCAAAATCACAATCGCAAGACATTGGAAAAGCCAAGAAACGGTCAATTGGTCAAAAGTTTTAAACCAAATAGACCTCCAATGCCAGATGGAAAAAGGGTACTATACTGCCAGATATAAACAAACGATGTTCTATAACATCTGGGATCCCTGGTTAATAAAAATGAGCACTACTCACTAAGATCATGGAAAGAATTAAAGAGATGGTAGAATATTTCAAAGAAAAAAACCTAAAGGATATCGAAAAATGTGATAAAGAGTAAAAAGCGGGGAAACTAGATGAAGGGAAAACTGAAAGTAGGACTGAGATTTGTATAACTGATCGGCGTGGTCATATATATGTTCACTTATCTACCTCTTGAACTTATAAGTAGGGGCGGGAGCCCTCAAGCCTGGCGTGTGTCTTTTTATACGTTTGTAAGGTTGTAGTTATTAAGTGTATCATGGAAAGAAAACATGTTTTAAATAAATATATATTTATGTGTTCAAATAGCTGTATTTTAATAAGCCATGATTGTATGTCTTTTTCTAATTTTGATAACATAAAGAATTAAAATAAAAAAATAAAATAAATAAAGTATCAGAGGCCTTGCTAGGTTTCCAAAAGATCTGGGGCTATAGCCCATAAGACTTTTTTAGTTTTTATTATATGGAACCATACGGACACTTACCAATATATGCTCACCGCTCTAAGCTTCATGCCCGTTTTGTAATTCAGGAGCCTTCACAGGGCCGGCCCTTCAATGGGGCAGAGTGGGGCAGCCCTGGCAGGGGCACTTTGATGCTCTATGCAGTGGTCTTTTTCTCTTTTTTTTTTTTTTCCTGTGTCCAGGGGAGCTTGATTGAAGGAGGTCTCAGCCAATCAGGTGAGACTTCTCAACTCTCCTGATCGGCTGAGAGTTCAGAAGCCTCCCGTGATTGGCTGAGACCTCCTTCACACTGAGCTTAAAGCAAAGAGATGCCTGCAGCAGGTAAGTTAAAAACTGACAGTGTGTGAGTGAGTGTGTGTATGTCAGTGTGAGTGTGTGCATGTCAGTGTGAGTATGTGCATGTCAGTGTGAGTGTGTGCATGTCAGTGTGTGTATGTGCATGTCAGTGTGAGCGAGAGTGTGTGTATGTCAGTGTGAGCGAGAGTGTGTGTATGTCAGTGTGAGCGAGAGTGTGTGTATGTCAGTGTGAGTGTGTTGTGTGTGTATGTATGTAACTGGCTGTGTATGTGACTGACTGGATGTCTGTGAGGTTTGTGTATGTGACTTTCTGTGTATGTATGTGATTCTGTATGAGAGGTGCGTGCATGTGAATGTCTGTGCATGTCAGTGTGAGTGTGTGCATGTCAGTGTGAGTGAGTGTGTATGTCAGTGTGAGTGTGTGCATGTCAGTGTGAGTATGTGCATGTCAGTGTGAGCGAGAGTGTGTGTATGTCAGTGTGAGCGAGAGTGTGTGTATGTCAGTGTGAGCGAGAGTGTGTGTATGTCAGTGTTAGTGTGTTGTGTGTGTATGTATGTAACTGGCTGTGTGTGTGTATGTATGTAACTGGCTCTGTGTGTGTGTTTGTGTATATGTATGTAACTGGCTGTGTATGTGTTGTGTGTGTTTATGTATGTAACTGGTTGTGTATGTGTTGTGTATGTATGTATGTATCTGGCTGTGCATGTGACATGTGGGACACATTAAGGAATTATTTTTTTATTTAAAAAAACAAAACAAAAAGTTGCTGACTGGTGTGTGTGTGTGTAACTGGCTGTGTATGTGACTGACTGGATGTCTGTGAGGTTTGTGTATGTGACTTTCTGTGTATGTATGTGATTCTGTATGAGAGGTGCGTGCATGTGAATGTCTGTGTATGTATGCTTTTGTGATGTGCCATTGTCTGGCTCCTAAAATTTTCTGCTGGCTCCTAAAACTAAATAAAATTTGTCAAGCACTGATATAAACATAAATCCTTCCTAAGCTGTTTAGCAGTCCTGTAATAAAACATGTCACACATACACATAACACACATATGTGTGACATGTTTTATTACAGGACTGCTAAACAGGATAGGAATGATTTATGATAGATATATATATATAGCATAAATTATTATGCATATATAGCATAAATCAATTATTTACATCCACCTTTGTGTATTTAAGCTATATGTTGGTTTGAGGTTCCTTATTAAAGGACTGCCAAACAGCATAGGAATGATTTATGTTACATATGTGTGTATATATATATATATATATATATATATATATATATATTTACACACACATTTGTAACATAAATCATTCCTATGCTGTTTGGCCGTCCTGTAATAAGGAATCTCAAACCAACAATATATAGCTTAAATACACAAAGGTGGATGTAAATAAGTGACCCCAACCCTCCCTTCTCTCCACCATATCCAGAGCTCACCTGAGTGGAAAAAGACCTGCTCTGCATCTCCCACAAGGTGACAGCCAGTAAGGATTTCTTCAGAGCTGCCTCACTGTCCCACGTGGAGCTTCCTTCACATCCCTGTGATGATGCTGTGTAAAAGCCCTGCATTGATAGGATGCTGAATGATGTGTCAGCCAATCAGTGCAGGTCTTTCACACACAGTAATGATGCTGTGTAAAAGCCTTGCACTGATTGGCTGAAACATCACTCAACATCCTATCAGTGTAGGGCTTTCACACACTGTCTGCGTGATGTCAGGGGGCGGAGCTATCACGGAGCTGCAGAGTCTCAGGGCTTTGCTCAGCTTATTTGGGCCTTCAGCCCCCTTAGCCCACCCATAGCGACGCCTCTGTAAAGTATGAATATTACATCTGACACTATATTGGTTAACAAATAGCAGACAGTTTATCTTGTCTATGTATACAATATCTATCTATCTATATATATATATATATATCGTTTTATAGAATATTTATATATGTATATTATATATACACCGATCAGCTATAACATTACGGACAGGTAAAATGAATTAAAATGATGCACGTGGGGAGTGTAGGCTGGTCCATGTGGTCCAATCCAACTAATCCAATGTAACTCAAGTTGCTGAGAAAGTTAATGTTGATTCTGAAATAAAGGTGCATAACACACAGTGCATTGCAGTTTGTTGCGTATGGGGCTACGTAGCCGCAGACCAGTCAAGGTGTCCATGCTGACCCCTGTCCACTGAGAAAAGTGACTACTATTGGCATGTGAGCATCAGAACTGGGCCACAGAGCAATGGAAGAAGGTGGCCTTTTCTGATGAATTATGTTTATTTTTACATCATGTATATGGCCGGGTGCATGTGTGTTGCTTTCCTGGAGAACACATGGCACCCGTTTGCACAATGAGAATAAGGAAAGCCGGTGGCAGCAGTGTGATGTTTACCTACTGATGTCCTACCTAAGCATTGTTGCATACCATTTACACCCTTTCATGGAAAAGTTTTCTCTTATGGCACTGACCTCTGTCAGCAAGATTATGCGCCCTGCCACAAGAAGCAAAAATGGTTCATTTATGGTTTGAGGAACACAAAAATGAGTTCAAGGTGTTGGCTATATATATATATATATATATATATATAGTAGAAATAGTACACTAGCTACCTTAACAGCAGGCATTATATCTTGAAAAACATTCTTTTTGATGAAAATCAAAGGCAAAAAACATATTCCTTTAAATAAAATAAAAAAAGATATAAGAGGCTGACAATATTTCAAAAGTGGCACAATTTTCCTCAAGTGGCACTTAAGTGAACATTAGGGTGTACTAACTAGAAAGTACATGTATTTTATATTTTCGTTTCCCCCAAACATTTACATTGTAAAACCACATTTATTTTTACATTGTAAACAATGAAACCGTTTCACATGGTAAACAATGAGCATGTAAACCTGTATGAAAAATAAAGGTTTGCAATGCTGGGTAATGGACCCAGGCTGTAGTGTCTGTAAGGAATCAAGAGCTCAGTGATCTCACATTGGCTTTTGTGATGAGGATTCTAGAACTCTGCGGCCTTCACTTCACTTCATTTTGTTCTGGTCATTTTGGATTACCTATGAAGACAACTAATCTAACCTATCCCTAGATTTTTCATGGTTTCTTGCCTCCCTTACAAAAAAGCAGGCATACCAATGTATGCTGCCAGGTATTGAGACAAGCAGAATATAAGTCTTTTGTTTCACAAAGAGGACTGCAGCAGAACCAAAAGGTGTGAAGCATTAATGCAGATGGAAAGGAACATGGACTATGATTGCATGTTTTGTAATAAGGAATTTACGCATGAGGAAGATCTTTGGAAGCATATTACAGCTGAGCACAAACCAATTCAATGCGAGCCATTTGTAGTGCTTGTTGAAGCCAAGTATTTAAGTCCCGAAGATAAGGTGAGACAAAGTGCAGGTCATATTGACAAAAATGACCATGAAGAAGATGACAACAATAGTCTGCATTGTGGAGTGTGTGGTGAGGTTTTTAGTAACCTTGTAGATGTAGGTTCCCATGCCAAAAAACACCGTGGCTCATATCCTTTTGCCTGTGATTTTTGTTACAGAAGATACAAAGAGCCACGGTTCCTCAAGAACCATCTTAAATCTCATAATAAATCAGAAGGCAAAAATAATCTGCAGCCACCCAGTCTTGGAACCATAAATGGTGAAGTTAGAGAACAAAGCGATAGGAAAACGAGGTCACTTTATAAAATGTGCACGATATGTGGATGTTTTTTCCCTGACAAAGCCAGTTTATTAAAGCACAGCAACATCCATCTCAAGGATTCTAGCTTAACTTCAAAAAATAACGCAAGCGATGTTAACGTAAAGGCCAAAGAAATAACACAAGAAACCTTCTTGAACTTTTTAAACGTACAACCTAAGGCCTTAGGATCAAAGGTGTCTGAAACCTCGAGTAAGCAAATTACTGCTTTAGATCCAGTCACCACTTTTCAGGCCTGGCAACTGGCCACCACAGGCAAAGTTGCTCGTGCACATAGGCAACTGAAAAAACGTTCTTTGAGTGACTCTGAATTTATAAAAAAGGAAACTGATTCGAAAAAGGTTTCCGAAAATGCACTAGGTGACCCCATGCAACTTGATACAGGGAAACCTGGTAAAAAAAGGAAGAAAATGTAAGGCCTTCTCATGAGTGCTTGAACTGCAAACATGGTAAAAAGTATTACAAAATAAAGAAATAATGGTTAGTAATAAGAGTTGATTTTTTTTCTTTCTAATGAATAAATCTGAAAGTAAAAGGCCTTAGTCATCTCAGAATGTTTTGTGATATATATAAATACAAACATCTCATAGAATATATGTTGTATAAAAATTGAAGAAACCACTGTGGTACTCTGCAGAGGTGGCTAAAATAGTAAAAAATAAAAAGCTAGCATTTAGTAATTATAAAAATACTCAGAGTGAGGAAGATAGAAAGATCTATAAGAGTAGGCAGAAAGAGGCAAAGCAAGCTATAAGAGCTTCCAAAGCACACACAGAAGAGACTATAGCCCAGTCAGTGAAAAAGGGGGATAAAACATTTTTTAGATACATACATGAGAAAAGGAAAGTAAAACAAGGATTAGTTAGATTAAAAACAAAAGAAGGATGCTACGTAGAAGAGGATAAAGGCTTAGCAGACTGCTTTAATGAATATTTTTGTTCAGTTTTTACAAATGAAAATGAGGGTAAGGGACCTCATTTAGGGAAAAAGACTAATGAGTCTTTTGATGCATGTAAGTTTACAGAGGAAGAGGTTTTACCTCAGCTGTCTAAAGTAAAGACAAATAAGTCAATGGGACCTGATGGGATACATCCAAAGTTATTAAAAGAACTTAGTGGTGTACTAGCAAAACCGTTAACAGATTTATTTAACCAATCATTGTTAACGGGAGTAGTTCCAGAAGATTGGAAATTAGCTAATGTTGTGCCCATTCACAAGAAAGGTAGTAAGGAGGAGGCGGGCAACTATAGACCAGTAAGTCTTACTTCAGTAGTGGGGAAAATAATGGAAACCTTGTTAAAGAATAGGATTGTTGAACATCTAAAGTCGCTTGGATTTCAAGATCAGAGACAGCATGGGTTTACTTCAGGGAGATCATGCCAAACTAATCTTATTGATTTTTTTGATTGGGTAACTAAAATAATAGATCAGGGTGGTGCAGTAGACATTGCTTACCTAGATTTCAGTAAGGCTTTTGACACTGTCGCACATAGAAGGCTTATCAATAAACTGAAATCTTTGAGTTTGGATTTCAATATTGTTGAATGGATTAGACAATGGCTGAGTGACAGGCAACAGAGGGTTGTAGTCAATGGGGTATATTCGATGCAAGGTCTTGTTACTAGTGGGGTACCTCAGGGATCTGTTCTTGGACCCATTCTCTTTAATATTTTTATTAGCGATATTGCAGAAGGTCTTGTTGGTAAAGTATGTCTTTTTGCTGATGATACGAAGATTTGCAGCAGGGTTGATATTCATGGAGGGATAAGCCAAATGGCAAATGATTTAGCTAAACTAGAAAAATGGTCAGAGCAGTGGCAACTGGCATTTAATGTGGACAAGTGCAAGATTATGCACCTTGGGCGTAAAAACCCAAAAGCAGAATATAGACTATTTGGTACAGTCCTAACCTCAACATCTGAGGAAAGGGATTTAGGAGTAATAATTTCAGAGGACTTGAAGGTAGGTAGGCAATGCAATAGAGCAGCAGGAAATGCTAGCAGAATGCTTGGTTGCATAGGGAGAGGTATTAGCAGTAGGAAGAGGGAAGTGCTCATGCCATTGTACAGAGCACTGGTGAGACCTCACTTGGAGTATTGTACGCAGTACTGGAGACCTTATCTCCAGAAGGATATTGATACTTTGGAGAGAGTTCAGAGAAGGGCTACTAAACTGGTTCATGGGTTGAAGGATAAAACTTACCAGGAAAGGTTAAAGCATCTTAACATGTATAGCTTGGAGGAAAGACGTAACAGGGGGGATATGATAGAAACATTTAAATACATAAAGGGAATCAACACAGTAAAGGAAGAGAGTATATTTAAAAGAAGAAAAACTACCACAACTAGAGGACATAGTCTTAAATTAGAGGGGCAACGATTTAAAAGTAATATCAGGAAGTATTACTTTACTGAGAGGGTAGTGGATGTATGGAATAGCCTGCCAGCAGAAGTGGTAGAGGTAAACACAGTCAAGGATTTTAAGCATGCGTGGGATAGACACAAGGCTATCCTAGCTATAAGACCGGGAACGGGGGACTAATAAAAGTACTCAAAAAAAATAAAAAAATTGGGCAGACTAGATGGACCGAATGGTTCTTATCTGCCGACACATTCTATGTTTCTATGTTTCTATGTATACAATTTTTAAACCACATTGACCTGATTATAGGTCACACGTTTCCCCTCTATTATAATTTCTTAAGTTAGGGGTGCGGCCTATAATCGGGGTTTACCTTTCAGGATTGCCGAGTATGGAGAAAAAATATTCTCCGAGTGCTCAGCTCAGTCTGTTCACGCTACCAGTGCTGCACTTTTCTTCACAGAGGGAGCAGTGTTGGAAGACCTGTCCGAGCTCCTAGTGCTCTGTTCTATCAGCTCAGTCTGTTTGCGCACTAGTATCGTGAACAGACTGAGCTGAGCATTTGTGTAATGTTATTTCTATATACTTAATGTATTGTCCAGATAACAGACTACAGCCTATAATCAGGCAAAGCATATAATTGTGACAATATGGTGCTTTATATTGTTTTATAATATATAAAGTATCAAAGACGCAAAAATTAAGGGATTAGGGGAGTAGAAATTGGTCAAAGACAATACAAATTGTCGGCTTATGCCGACGACGTCATGTTGACTCTTTTATCTCCCCGGACTTCTTTGGTTGAGGTTACTAAAGAACTGGAAGCATATGGAAGTATGTCTAATTATAAAGTAAATATGGCAAAATCTGAAGCCCTGACATACGCGATGAAGGTGGAAGAAAGAGACTATTTGAAAACAGCTTATTCCTTCCAGTGGCCCAAGACAGGTATACAATACCTAGGCTTTATGATTTCGCATAACCCTGATGAAATGGTAAATTATAACTATTCAAAATTATTAAGGGAAATGACAGATCAACTAAAGGGTTGGGATAACTTATATATCTCATGGATGGGCCGCATAAATATAGTCAGAGCGTACATACTTCCTAAGTGGCTATACTATCTAAGGCTTATTCCAAGAAAAATCCCCGTGACGGTTATAAAACAATTCCATCTTATAACTGGTAAATTTATTTGGCGAAATAAAAGCCCTAGGATAGCAAGAGAGATATTACAGGGAAATTCCAAACAAGGGGGCCTGGGTTACCCGAATTTATATAGAATGCAAGAAGCTAGCCTTCTCAACCACTTCTCCCAACTTCAGATTCAGTCAGCCAAAAAAGAAGACTGGTACCTAATAGAGCAGGATATGGCTGCCATCCAAAATTTGGAGACGCTTATGTGGCTAAACCGGGAAGATGGAAGTAAAATTGTAAATAATAGCGGCTCAAGAACACTGAAGCAGACTCTGGTAGTCTGGTATCTTTTTAAAAAAAAACAAATAACGTAGGAAAAATACATCAGTCCGCACCTTTCGAAATTCTAGAGGCTAATATTCAGGAATTTAGACTCCTAGATTTCTGTCGAGGGAGAAGTTTGAGAATAAAGGATCTATGTAGAGGTAACAAGTTCAAAACAAAGGAAGTCTTAGCCCAAGATTTTGGGGCCACTGAAAGAGATACTTTCTCTATACTTAGAATAAAATCATTTGTGGAAAGGCACAAGTTCAATAAAAAAACAAAGAAATAAACAAGGTAATCGAGGGCCTATTAAATAATAACCACTTAAAAAGAGCAATAAAACTTTGGTATAACATATTAGCGATGATTTCAGCAAAACCTAAATCGAAGGCAATGGTTTCCTGGGGGACAGAATTATTAAACCCTATAGATAAGGAGGCATGGATAGAGAGTTGGAACGCCATAAAAAAGATCAATCATTGCCTCACGATGCATGAACTTCATTTCAAGCTCATGCATAGATGGCACCTCTCCCCCATGAGACTACATAAATTTAAAGCAGTAAACCAACATAATTGCTGGAGATGTAATGAAACCTATAGTGACCTTCTTCATATGTGGTGGTCCTATGGAAAAATAGAACCATTGTGGGCAAAAGCATTTGGTTTAATATCGGATCTTACCACCACTATAATCCCACTACACCCAGAGACAGCGCTCTTTAATTTTGAACTTCAAGATCTCCCATTTAGGTATAGAAATATGGCAACACAAATCCTAATGGCTGTCAAAATCACAATCGCAAGACATTGGAAAAGCCAAGAAACGGTCAATTGGTCAAAAGTTTTAAACCAAATAGACCTCCAATGCCAGATGGAAAAAGGGTACTATACTGCCAGATATAAACAAAAGATGTTCTATAACATCTGGGATCCCTGGTTAATAAAAATGAGCACTACTCACTAAGATCATGGAAAGAATTAAAGAGATGGTAGAATATTTCAAAGAAAAAAACCTAAAGGATATCGAAAAATGTGATAAAGAGTAAAAAGCGGGGAAACTAGATGAAGGGAAAACTGAAAGTAGGACTGAGATTTGTATAACTGATCGGCGTGGTCATATATATGTTCACTTATCTACCTCTTGAACTTATAAGTAGGGGCGGGAGCCCTCAAGCCTGGCGTGTGTCTTTTTATACGTTTGTAAGGTTGTAGTTATTAAGTGTATCATGGAAAGAAAACATGTTTTAAATAAATATATATTTATGTGTTCAAATAGCTGTATTTTAATAAGCCATGATTGTATGTCTTTTTCTAATTTTGATAACATAAAGAATTAAAATAAAAAAATAAAATAAATAAAGTATCAGAGGCGTTGCTAGGTTTCCAAAAGATCTGGGGCTATAGCCCATAAGACCTTTTTAGTTTTTATTATATGGAACCATACGGGCACTTACCAATATATGCTCACCGCTCTAAGCTTCATGCCCGTTTTGTAATTCAGGAGCCTTCACAGGGCCGGCCCTTCAATGGGGCAGAGTGGGGCAGCCCTGGCAGGGGCACTTTGATGCTCTATGCAGTGGTCTTTTTCTCTTTTTTTTTTTTTCCTGTGTCCAGGGGAGCTTGATTGAAGGAGGTCTCAGCCAATCAGGTGAGACTTCTCAACTCTCCTGATCGGCTGAGAGTTCAGAAGCCTCCCGTGATTGGCTGAGACCACCTTCACACTGAGCTTAAAGCAAAGAGATGCCTGCAGCAGGTAAGTTAAAAACTGACAGTGTGTGAGTGAGTGTGTGTATGTCAGTGTGAGTGTGTGCATGTCAGTGTGAGTATGTGCATGTCAGTGTGAGTGTGTGCATGTCAGTGTGAGTGAGTGTGTATGTCAGTGTGAGTGTGTGCATGTCAGTGTGAGTATGTGCATGTCAGTGTGAGCGAGAGTGTGTGTATGTCAGTGTGAGCGAGAGTGTGTGTATGTCAGTGTGAGCGAGAGTGTGTGTATGTCAGTGTGAGCGAGAGTGTGTGTATGTATGTAACTGGCTGTGTGTGTGTATGTATGTAACTGGCTCTGTGTGTGTGTTTGTGTATATGTATGTAACTGGCTGTGTATGTGTTGTGTGTGTTTATGTATGTAACTGGTTGTGTATGTGTTGTGTATGTATGTATGTATCTGGCTGTGCATGTGACATGTGGGACACATTAAGGAATTATTTTTTTATTTAAAAAAACAAAACAAAAAGTTGCTGACTGGTGTGTGTGTGTGTAACTGGCTGTGTATGTGACTGACTGGATGTCTGTGAGGTTTGTGTATGTGACTTTCTGTGTATGTATGTGATTCTGTATGAGAGGTGCGTGCATGTGAATGTCTGTGTATGTATGCTTTTGTGATGTGCCATTGTCTGGCTCCTAAAATTTTCTGCTGGCTCCTAAAACTAAATAAAATTTGTCAAGCACTGATATAAACATAAATCCTTCCTAAGCTGTTTAGCAGTCCTGTAATAAAACATGTCACACATACACATAACACACATATGTGTGACATGTTTTATTACAGGACTGCTAAACAGGATAGGAATGATTTATGATAGATATATATATATAGCATAAATTATTATGCATATATAGCATAAATCAATTATTTACATCCACCTTTGTGTATTTAAGCTATATGTTGGTTTGAGGTTCCTTATTAAAGGACTGCCAAACAGCATAGGAATGATTTATGTTACATATGTGTGTGTGTATATATATATATATATATATATATATATATATATATATTTACACACACATTTGTAACATAAATCATTCCTATGCTGTTTGGCCGTCCTGTAATAAGGAATCTCAAACCAACAATATATAGCTTAAATACACAAAGGTGGATGTAAATAAGTGACCCCAACCCTCCCTTCTCTCCACCATATCCAGAGCTCACCTGAGTGGAAAAAGACCTGCTCTGCATCTCCCACAAGGTGACAGCCAGTAAGGATTTCTTCAGAGCTGCCTCACTGTCCCACGTGGAGCTTCCTTCACATCCCTGTGATGATGCTGTGTAAAAGCCCTGCATTGATAGGATGCTGAATGATGTGTCAGCCAATCAGTGCAGGTCTTTCACACACAGTAATGATGCTGTGTAAAAGCCTTGCACTGATTGGCTGAAACATCACTCAACATCCTATCAGTGTAGGGCTTTCACACACTGTCTGCGTGATGTCAGGGGGCGGAGCTATCACGGAGCTGCAGAGTCTCAGGGCTTTGCTCAGCTTATTTGGGCCTTCAGCCCCCTTAGCCCACCCATAGCGACGCCTCTGTAAAGTATGAATATTACATCTGACACTATATTGGTTAACAAATAGCAGACAGTTTATCTTGTCTATGTATACAATATCTATCTATCTATCTATATATATATATATATATCGTTTTATAGAATATTTATATATGTATATTATATATACACCGATCAGCTATAACATTACGGACAGGTAAAATGAATTAAAATGATGCACGTGGGGAGTGTAGGCTGGTCCATGTGGTCCAGTCCAACTAATCCAATGTAACTCAAGTTGCTGAGAAAGTTAATGTTGATTCTGAAATAAAGGTGCATAACACACAGTGCATTGCAGTTTGTTGCGTATGGGGCTACGTAGCCGCAGACCAGTCAAGGTGTCCATGCTGACCCCTGTCCACTGAGAAAAGTGACTACTATTGGCATGTGAGCATCAGAACTGGGCCACAGAGCAATGGAAGAAGGTGGCCTTTTCTGATGAATTATGTTTATTTTTACATCATGTATATGGCCGGGTGCATGTGTGTTGCTTTCCTGGAGAACACATGGCACCCGTTTGCACAATGAGAATAAGGAAAGCCGGTGGCAGCAGTGTGATGTTTACCTACTGATGTCCTACCTAAGCATTGTTGCATACCATTTACACCCTTTCATGGAAAAGTTTTCTCTTATGGCACTGACCTCTGTCAGCAAGATTATGCGCCCTGCCACAAGAAGCAAAAATGGTTCATTTATGGTTTGAGGAACACAAAAATGAGTTCAAGGTGTTGGCTATATATATATATATATATATATATATAGTAGAAATAGTACACTAGCTACCTTAACAGCAGGCATTATATCTTGAAAAACATTCTTTTTGATGAAAATCAAAGGCAAAAAACATATTCCTTTAAATAAAATAAAAAAAGATATAAGAGGCTGACAATATTTCAAAAGTGGCACAATTTTCCTCAAGTGGCACTTAAGTGAACATTAGGGTGTACTAACTAGAAAGTACATGTATTTTATATTTTCGTTTCCCCCAAACATTTACATTGTAAAACCACATTTATTTTTACATTGTAAACAATGAAACCGTTTCACATGGTAAACAATGAGCATGTAAACCTGTATGAAAAATAAAGGTTTGCAATGCTGGGTAATGGACCCAGGCTGTAGTGTCTGTAAGGAATCAAGAGCTCAGTGATCTCACATTGGCTTTTGTGATGAGGATTCTAGAACTCTGCGGCCTTCACTTCACTTCATTTTGTTCTGGTCATTTTGGATTACCTATGAAGACAACTAATCTAACCTATCCCTAGATTTTTCATGGTTTCTTGCCTCCCTTACAAAAAAGCAGGCATACCAATGTATGCTGCCAGGTATTGAGACAAGCAGAATATAAGTCTTTTGTTTCACAAAGAGGACTGCAGCAGAACCAAAAGGTGTGAAGCATTAATGCAGATGGAAAGGAACATGGACTATGATTGCATGTTTTGTAATAAGGAATTTACGCATGAGGAAGATCTTTGGAAGCATATTACAGCTGAGCACAAACCAATTCAATGCGAGCCATTTGTAGTGCTTGTTGAAGCCAAGTATTTAAGTCCCGAAGATAAGGTGAGACAAAGTGCAGGTCATATTGACAAAAATGACCATGAAGAAGATGACAACAATAGTCTGCATTGTGGAGTGTGTGGTGAGGTTTTTAGTAACCTTGTAGATGTAGGTTCCCATGCCAAAAAACACCGTGGCTCATATCCTTTTGCCTGTGATTTTTGTTACAGAAGATACAAAGAGCCACGGTTCCTCAAGAACCATCTTAAATCTCATAATAAATCAGAAGGCAAAAATAATCTGCAGCCACCCAGTCTTGGAACCATAAATGGTGAAGTTAGAGAACAAAGCGATAGGAAAACGAGGTCACTTTATAAAATGTGCACGATATGTGGATGTTTTTTCCCTGACAAAGCCAGTTTATTAAAGCACAGCAACATCCATCTCAAGGATTCTAGCTTAACTTCAAAAAATAACGCAAGCGATGTTAACGTAAAGGCCAAAGAAATAACACAAGAAACCTTCTTGAACTTTTTAAACGTACAACCTAAGGCCTTAGGATCAAAGGTGTCTGAAACCTCGAGTAAGCAAATTACTGCTTTAGATCCAGTCACCACTTTTCAGGCCTGGCAACTGGCCACCACAGGCAAAGTTGCTCGTGCACATAGGCAACTGAAAAAACGTTCTTTGAGTGACTCTGAATTTATAAAAAAGGAAACTGATTCGAAAAAGGTTTCCGAAAATGCACTAGGTGACCCCATGCAACTTGATACAGGGAAACCTGGTAAAAAAAGGAAGAAAATGTAAGGCCTTCTCATGAGTGCTTGAACTGCAAACATGGTAAAAAGTATTACAAAATAAAGAAATAATGGTTAGTAATAAGAGTTGATTTTTTTTCTTTCTAATGAATAAATCTGAAAGTAAAAGGCCTTAGTCATCTCAGAATGTTTTGTGATATATATAAATACAAACATCTCATAGAATATATGTTGTATACAATTTTTAAACCACATTGACCTGATTATAGGTCACACGTTTCCCCTCTATTATAATTTCTTAAGTTAGGGGTGCGGCCTATAATCGGGGTTTACCTTTCAGGATTGCCGAGTATGGAGAAAAAATATTCTCCGAGTGCTCAGCTCAGTCTGTTCACGCTACCAGTGCTGCACTTTTCTTCACAGAGGGAGCAGTGTTGGAAGACCTGTCCGAGCTCCTAGTGCTCTGTTCTATCAGCTCAGTCTGTTTGCGCACTAGTATCGTGAACAGACTGAGCTGAGCATTTGTGTAATGTTATTTCTATATACTTAATGTATTGTCCAGATAACAGACTACAGCCTATAATCAGGCAAAGCATATAATTGTGACAATATGGTGCTTTATATTGTTTTATAATATATAAAGTATCAAAGACGCAAAAATTAAGGGATTAGGGGAGTAGAAATTGGTCAAAGACAATACAAATTGTCGGCTTATGCCGACGACGTCATGTTGACTCTTTTATCTCCCCGGACTTCTTTGGTTGAGGTTACTAAAGAACTAGAAGCATATGGAAGTATGTCTAATTATAAAGTAAATATGGCAAAATCTGAAGCCCTGACATACGCGATGAAGGTGGAAGAAAGAGACTATTTGAAAACAGCTTATTCCTTCCAGTGGCCCAAGACAGGTATACAATACCTAGGCTTTATGATTTCGCATAACCCTGATGAAATGGTAAATTATAACTATTCAAAATTATTAAGGGAAATGACAGATCAACTAAAGGGTTGGGATAACTTATATATCTCATGGATGGGCCGCATAAATATAGTCAGAGCGTACATACTTCCTAAGTGGCTATACTATCTAAGGCTTATTCCAAGAAAAATCCCCGTGACGGTTATAAAACAATTCCATCTTATAACTGGTAAATTTATTTGGCGAAATAAAAGCCCTAGGATAGCAAGAGAGATATTACAGGGAAATTCCAAACAAGGGGGCCTGGGTTACCCGAATTTATATAGAATGCAAGAAGCTAGCCTTCTCAACCACTTCTCCCAACTTCAGATTCAGTCAGCCAAAAAAGAAGACTGGTACCTAATAGAGCAGGATATGGCTGCCATCCAAAATTTGGAGACGCTTATGTGGCTAAACCGGGAAGATGGAAGTAAAATTGTAAATAATAGCGGCTCAAGAACACTGAAGCAGACTCTGGTAGTCTGGTATCTTTTTAAAAAAAAACAAATAACGTAGGAAAAATACATCAGTCCGCACCTTTCGAAATTCTAGAGGCTAATATTCAGGAATTTAGACTCCTAGATTTCTGTCGAGGGAGAAGTTTGAGAATAAAGGATCTATGTAGAGGTAACAAGTTCAAAACAAAGGAAGTCTTAGCCCAAGATTTTGGGGCCACTGAAAGAGATACTTTCTCTATACTTAGAATAAAATCATTTGTGGAAAGGCACAAGTTCAATAAAAAAACAAAGAAATAAACAAGGTAATCGAGGGCCTATTAAATAATAACCACTTAAAAAGAGCAATAAAACTTTGGTATAACATATTAGCGATGATTTCAGCAAAACCTAAATCGAAGGCAATGGTTTCCTGGGGGACAGAATTATTAAACCCTATAGATAAGGAGGCATGGATAGAGAGTTGGAACGCCATAAAAAAGATCAATCATTGCCTCACGATGCATGAACTTCATTTCAAGCTCATGCATAGATGGCACCTCTCCCCCATGAGACTACATAAATTTAAAGCAGTAAACCAACATAATTGCTGGAGATGTAATGAAACCTATAGTGACCTTCTTCATATGTGGTGGTCCTATGGAAAAATAGAACCATTGTGGGCAAAAGCATTTGGTTTAATATCGGATCTTACCACCACTATAATCCCACTACACCCAGAGACAGCGCTCTTTAATTTTGAACTTCAAGATCTCCCATTTAGGTATAGAAATATGGCAACACAAATCCTAATGGCTGTCAAAATCACAATCGCAAGACATTGGAAAAGCCAAGAAACGGTCAATTGGTCAAAAGTTTTAAACCAAATAGACCTCCAATGCCAGATGGAAAAAGGGTACTATACTGCCAGATATAAACAAAAGATGTTCTATAACATCTGGGATCCCTGGTTAATAAAAATGAGCACTACTCACTAAGATCATGGAAAGAATTAAAGAGATGGTAGAATATTTCAAAGAAAAAAACCTAAAGGATATCGAAAAATGTGATAAAGAGTAAAAAGCGGGGAAACTAGATGAAGGGAAAACTGAAAGTAGGACTGAGATTTGTATAACTGATCGGCGTGATCATATATATGTTCACTTATCTACCTCTTGAACTTATAAGTAGGGGCGGGAGCCCTCAAGCCTGGCGTGTGTCTTTTTATACGTTTGTAAGGTTGTAGTTATTAAGTGTATCATGGAAAGAAAACATGTTTTAAATAAATATATATTTATGTGTTCAAATAGCTGTATTTTAATAAGCCATGATTGTATGTCTTTTTCTAATTTTGATAACATAAAGAATTAAAATAAAAAAATAAAATAAATAAAGTATCAGAGGCGTTGCTAGGTTTCCAAAAGATCTGGGGCTATAGCCCATAAGACCTTTTTAGTTTTTATTATATGGAACCATACGGGCACTTACCAATATATGCTCACCGCTCTAAGCTTCATGCCCGTTTTGTAATTCAGGAGCCTTCACAGGGCCGGCCCTTCAATGGGGCAGAGTGGGGCAGCCCTGGCAGGGGCACTTTGATGCTCTATGCAGTGGTCTTTTTCTCTTTTTTTTTTTTTCCTGTGTCCAGGGGAGCTTGATTGAAGGAGGTCTCAGCCAATCAGGTGAGACTTCTCAACTCTCCTGATCGGCTGAGAGTTCAGAAGCCTCCCGTGATTGGCTGAGACCACCTTCACACTGAGCTTAAAGCAAAGAGATGCCTGCAGCAGGTAAGTTAAAAACTGACAGTGTGTGAGTGAGTGTGTGTATGTCAGTGTGAGTGTGTGCATGTCAGTGTGAGTATGTGCATGTCAGTGTGAGCGAGAGTGTGTGTATGTCAGTGTGAGCGAGAGTGTGTGTATGTCAGTGTGAGCGAGAGTGTGTGTATGTCAGTGTGAGTGTGTTGTGTGTGTATGTATGTAACTGGCTGTGTGTGTGTATGTATGTAACTGGCTCTGTGTGTGTGTTTGTGTATATGTATGTAACTGGCTGTGTATGTGTTGTGTGTGTTTATGTATGTAACTGGTTGTGTATGTGTTGTGTATGTATGTATGTATCTGGCTGTGCATGTGACATGTGGGACACATTAAGGAATTATTTTTTTATTTAAAAAAACAAAACAAAAAGTTGCTGACTGGTGTGTGTGTGTGTAACTGGCTGTGTATGTGACTGACTGGATGTCTGTGAGGTTTGTGTATGTGACTTTCTGTGTATGTATGTGATTCTGTATGAGAGGTGCGTGCATGTGAATGTCTGTGTATGTATGCTTTTGTGATGTGCCATTGTCTGGCTCCTAAAATTTTCTGCTGGCTCCTAAAACTAAATAAAATTTGTCAAGCCCTGATATAAACAGAAATCCTTCCTAAGCTGTTTAGCAGTCCTGTAATAAAACATGTCACACATACACATAACACACATATGTGTGACATGTTTTATTACAGGACTGCTAAACAGGATAGGAATGATTTATGATAGATATATATATATAGCATAAATTATTATGCATATATAGCATAAATCAATTATTTACATCCACCTTTGTGTATTTAAGCTATATGTTGGTTTGAGGTTCCTTATTAAAGGACTGCCAAACAGCATAGGAATGATTTATGTTACATATGTGTGTGTATATATATATATATATATATATATATATATATATATATATTTACACACACATTTGTAACATAAATCATTCCTATGCTGTTTGGCCGTCCTGTAATAAGGAATCTCAAACCAACAATATATAGCTTAAATACACAAAGGTGGATGTAAATAAGTGACCCCAACCCTCCCTTCTCTCCACCATATCCAGAGCTCACCTGAGTGGAAAAAGACCTGCTCTGCATCTCCCACAAGGTGACAGCCAGTAAGGATTTCTTCAGAGCTGCCTCACTGTCCCACGTGGAGCTTCCTTCACATCCCTGTGATGATGCTGTGTAAAAGCCCTGCATTGATAGGATGCTGAATGATGTGTCAGCCAATCAGTGCAGGTCTTTCACACACAGTAATGATGCTGTGTAAAAGCCTTGCACTGATTGGCTGAAACATCACTCAACATCCTATCAGTGTAGGGCTTTCACACACTGTCTGCGTGATGTCAGGGGGCGGAGCTATCACGGAGCTGCAGAGTCTCAGGGCTTTGCTCAGCTTATTTGGGCCTTCAGCCCCCTTAGCCCACCCATAGCGACGCCTCTGTAAAGTATGAATATTACATCTGACACTATATTGGTTAACAAATAGCAGACAGTTTATCTTGTCTATGTATACAATATCTATCTATCTATATATATATATATATATCGTTTTATAGAATATTTATATATGTATATTATATATACACCGATCAGCTATAACATTACGGACAGGTAAAATGAATTAAAATGATGCACGTGGGGAGTGTAGGCTGGTCCATGTGGTCCAATCCAACTAATCCAATGTAACTCAAGTTGCTGAGAAAGTTAATGTTGATTCTGAAATAAAGGTGCATAACACACAGTGCATTGCAGTTTGTTGCGTATGGGGCTACGTAGCCGCAGACCAGTCAAGGTGTCCATGCTGACCCCTGTCCACTGAGAAAAGTGACTACTATTGGCATGTGAGCATCAGAACTGGGCCACAGAGCAATGGAAGAAGGTGGCCTTTTCTGATGAATTATGTTTATTTTTACATCATGTATATGGCCGGGTGCATGTGTGTTGCTTTCCTGGAGAACACATGGCACCCGTTTGCACAATGAGAATAAGGAAAGCCGGTGGCAGCAGTGTGATGTTTACCTACTGATGTCCTACCTAAGCATTGTTGCATACCATTTACACCCTTTCATGGAAAAGTTTTCTCTTATGGCACTGACCTCTGTCAGCAAGATTATGCGCCCTGCCACAAGAAGCAAAAATGGTTCATTTATGGTTTGAGGAACACAAAAATGAGTTCAAGGTGTTGGCTATATATATATATATATATATATATATATAGTAGAAATAGTACACTAGCTACCTTAACAGCAGGCATTATATCTTGAAAAACATTCTTTTTGATGAAAATCAAAGGCAAAAAACATATTCCTTTAAATAAAATAAAAAAAGATATAAGAGGCTGACAATATTTCAAAAGTGGCACAATTTTCCTCAAGTGGCACTTAAGTGAACATTAGGGTGTACTAACTAGAAAGTACATGTATTTTATATTTTCGTTTCCCCCAAACATTTACATTGTAAAACCACATTTATTTTTACATTGTAAACAATGAAACCGTTTCACATGGTAAACAATGAGCATGTAAACCTGTATGAAAAATAAAGGTTTGCAATGCTGGGTAATGGACCCAGGCTGTAGTGTCTGTAAGGAATCAAGAGCTCAGTGATCTCACATTGGCTTTTGTGATGAGGATTCTAGAACTCTGCGGCCTTCACTTCACTTCATTTTGTTCTGGTCATTTTGGATTACCTATGAAGACAACTAATCTAACCTATCCCTAGATTTTTCATGGTTTCTTGCCTCCCTTACAAAAAAGCAGGCATACCAATGTATGCTGCCAGGTATTGAGACAAGCAGAATATAAGTCTTTTGTTTCACAAAGAGGACTGCAGCAGAACCAAAAGGTGTGAAGCATTAATGCAGATGGAAAGGAACATGGACTATGATTGCATGTTTTGTAATAAGGAATTTACGCATGAGGAAGATCTTTGGAAGCATATTACAGCTGAGCACAAACCAATTCAATGCGAGCCATTTGTAGTGCTTGTTGAAGCCAAGTATTTAAGTCCCGAAGATAAGGTGAGACAAAGTGCAGGTCATATTGACAAAAATGACCATGAAGAAGATGACAACAATAGTCTGCATTGTGGAGTGTGTGGTGAGGTTTTTAGTAACCTTGTAGATGTAGGTTCCCATGCCAAAAAACACCGTGGCTCATATCCTTTTGCCTGTGATTTTTGTTACAGAAGATACAAAGAGCCACGGTTCCTCAAGAACCATCTTAAATCTCATAATAAATCAGAAGGCAAAAATAATCTGCAGCCACCCAGTCTTGGAACCATAAATGGTGAAGTTAGAGAACAAAGCGATAGGAAAACGAGGTCACTTTATAAAATGTGCACGATATGTGGATGTTTTTTCCCTGACAAAGCCAGTTTATTAAAGCACAGCAACATCCATCTCAAGGATTCTAGCTTAACTTCAAAAAATAACGCAAGCGATGTTAACGTAAAGGCCAAAGAAATAACACAAGAAACCTTCTTGAACTTTTTAAACGTACAACCTAAGGCCTTAGGATCAAAGGTGTCTGAAACCTCGAGTAAGCAAATTACTGCTTTAGATCCAGTCACCACTTTTCAGGCCTGGCAACTGGCCACCACAGGCAAAGTTGCTCGTGCACATAGGCAACTGAAAAAACGTTCTTTGAGTGACTCTGAATTTATAAAAAAGGAAACTGATTCGAAAAAGGTTTCCGAAAATGCACTAGGTGACCCCATGCAACTTGATACAGGGAAACCTGGTAAAAAAAGGAAGAAAATGTAAGGCCTTCTCATGAGTGCTTGAACTGCAAACATGGTAAAAAGTATTACAAAATAAAGAAATAATGGTTAGTAATAAGAGTTGATTTTTTTTCTTTCTAATGAATAAATCTGAAAGTAAAAGGCCTTAGTCATCTCAGAATGTTTTGTGATATATATAAATACAAACATCTCATAGAATATATGTTGTATACAATTTTTAAACCACATTGACCTGATTATAGGTCACACGTTTCCCCTCTATTATAATTTCTTAAGTTAGGGGTGCGGCCTATAATCGGGGTTTACCTTTCAGGATTGCCGAGTATGGAGAAAAAATATTCTCCGAGTGCTCAGCTCAGTCTGTTCACGCTACCAGTGCTGCACTTTTCTTCACAGAGGGAGCAGTGTTGGAAGACCTGTCCGAGCTCCTAGTGCTCTGTTCTATCAGCTCAGTCTGTTTGCGCACTAGTATCGTGAACAGACTGAGCTGAGCATTTGTGTAATGTTATTTCTATATACTTAATGTATTGTCCAGATAACAGACTACAGCCTATAATCAGGCAAAGCATATAATTGTGACAATATGGTGCTTTATATTGTTTTATAATATATAAAGTATCAAAGACGCAAAAATTAAGGGATTAGGGGAGTAGAAATTGGTCAAAGACAATACAAATTGTCGGCTTATGCCGACGACGTCATGTTGACTCTTTTATCTCCCCGGACTTCTTTGGTTGAGGTTACTAAAGAACTGGAAGCATATGGAAGTATGTCTAATTATAAAGTAAATATGGCAAAATCTGAAGCCCTGACATACGCGATGAAGGTGGAAGAAAGAGACTATTTGAAAACAGCTTATTCCTTCCAGTGGCCCAAGACAGGTATACAATACCTAGGCTTTATGATTTCGCATAACCCTGATGAAATGGTAAATTATAACTATTCAAAATTATTAAGGGGAATGACAGATCAACTAAAGGGTTGGGATAACTTATATATCTCATGGATGGGCCGCATAAATATAGTCAGAGCGTACATACTTCCTAAGTGGCTATACTATCTAAGGCTTATTCCAAGAAAAATCCCCGTGACGGTTATAAAACAATTCCATCTTATAACTGGTAAATTTATTTGGCGAAATAAAAGCCCTAGGATAGCAAGAGAGATATTACAGGGAAATTCCAAACAAGGGGGCCTGGGTTACCCGAATTTATATAGAATGCAAGAAGCTAGCCTTCTCAACCACTTCTCCCAACTTCAGATTCAGTCAGCCAAAAAAGAAGACTGGTACCTAATAGAGCAGGATATGGCTGCCATCCAAAATTTGGAGACGCTTATGTGGCTAAACCGGGAAGATGGAAGTAAAATTGTAAATAATAGCGGCTCAAGAACACTGAAGCAGACTCTGGTAGTCTGGTATCTTTTTTAAAAAAAACAAATAACGTAGGAAAAATACATCAGTCCGCACCTTTCGAAATTCTAGAGGCTAATATTCAGGAATTTAGACTCCTAGATTTCTGTCGAGGGAGAAGTTTGAGAATAAAGGATCTATGTAGAGGTAACAAGTTCAAAACAAAGGAAGTCTTAGCCCAAGATTTTGGGGCCACTGAAAGAGATACTTTCTCTATACTTAGAATAAAATCATTTGTGGAAAGGCACAAGTTCAATAAAAAAACAAAGAAATAAACAAGGTAATCGAGGGCCTATTAAATAATAACCACTTAAAAAGAGCAATAAAACTTTGGTATAACATATTAGCGATGATTTCAGCAAAACCTAAATCGAAGGCAATGGTTTCCTGGGGGACAGAATTATTAAACCCTATAGATAAGGAGGCATGGATAGAGAGTTGGAACGCCATAAAAAAGATCAATCATTGCCTCACGATGCATGAACTTCATTTCAAGCTCATGCATAGATGGCACCTCTCCCCCATGAGACTACATAAATTTAAAGCAGTAAACCAACATAATTGCTGGAGATGTAATGAAACCTATAGTGACCTTCTTCATATGTGGTGGTCCTATGGAAAAATAGAACCATTGTGGGCAAAAGCATTTGGTTTAATATCGGATCTTACCACCACTATAATCCCACTACACCCAGAGACAGCGCTCTTTAATTTTGAACTTCAAGATCTCCCATTTAGGTATAGAAATATGGCAACACAAATCCTAATGGCTGTCAAAATCACAATCGCAAGACATTGGAAAAGCCAAGAAACGGTCAATTGGTCAAAAGTTTTAAACCAAATAGACCTCCAATGCCAGATGGAAAAAGGGTACTATACTGCCAGATATAAACAAAAGATGTTCTATAACATCTGGGATCCCTGGTTAATAAAAATGAGCACTACTCACTAAGATCATGGAAAGAATTAAAGAGATGGTAGAATATTTCAAAGAAAAAAACCTAAAGGATATCGAAAAATGTGATAAAGAGTAAAAAGCGGGGAAACTAGATGAAGGGAAAACTGAAAGTAGGACTGAGATTTGTATAACTGATCGGCGTGGTCATATATATGTTCACTTATCTACCTCTTGAACTTATAAGTAGGGGCGGGAGCCCTCAAGCCTGGCGTGTGTCTTTTTATACGTTTGTAAGGTTGTAGTTATTAAGTGTATCATGGAAAGAAAACATGTTTTAAATAAATATATATTTATGTGTTCAAATAGCTGTATTTTAATAAGCCATGATTGTATGTCTTTTTCTAATTTTGATAACATAAAGAATTAAAATAAAAAAATAAAATAAATAAAGTATCAGAGGCGTTGCTAGGTTTCCAAAATATCTGGGGCTATAGCCCATAAGACCTTTTTAGTTTTTATTATATGGAACCATACGGGCACTTACCAATATATGCTCACCGCTCTAAGCTTCATGCCCGTTTTGTAATTCAGGAGCCTTCACAGGGCCGGCCCTTCAATGGGGCAGAGTGGGGCAGCCCTGGCAGGGGCACTTTGATGCTCTATGCAGTGGTCTTTTTCTCTTTTTTTTTTTTTCCTGTGTCCAGGGGAGCTTGATTGAAGGAGGTCTCAGCCAATCAGGTGAGACTTCTCAACTCTCCTGATCGGCTGAGAGTTCAGAAGCCTCCCGTGATTGGCTGAGACCACCTTCACACTGAGCTTAAAGCAAAGAGATGCCTGCAGCAGGTAAGTTAAAAACTGACAGTGTGTGAGTGAGTGTGTGTATGTCAGTGTGAGTGTGTGCATGTCAGTGTGAGTATGTGCATGTCAGTGTGAGTGTGTGCATGTCAGTGTGAGTGAGTGTGTATGTCAGTGTGAGTGTGTGCATGTCAGTGTGAGTATGTGCATGTCAGTGTGAGCGAGAGTGTGTGTATGTCAGTGTGAGCGAGAGTGTGTGTATGTCAGTGTGAGCGAGAGTGTGTGTATGTCAGTGTGAGTGTGTTGTGTGTGTATGTATGTAACTGGCTGTGTGTGTGTATGTATGTAACTGGCTCTGTGTGTGTGTTTGTGTATATGTATGTAACTGGCTGTGTATGTGTTGTGTGTGTTTATGTATGTAACTGGTTGTGTATGTGTTGTGTATGTATGTATGTATCTGGCTGTGCATGTGACATGTGGGACACATTAAGGAATTATTTTTTTATTTAAAAAAACAAAACAAAAAGTTGCTGACTGGTGTGTGTGTGTGTAACTGGCTGTGTATGTGACTGACTGGATGTCTGTGAGGTTTGTGTATGTGACTTTCTGTGTATGTATGTGATTCTGTATGAGAGGTGCGTGCATGTGAATGTCTGTGTATGTATGCTTTTGTGATGTGCCATTGTCTGGCTCCTAAAATTTTCTGCTGGCTCCTAAAACTAAATAAAATTTGTCAAGCCCTGATATAAACAGAAATCCTTCCTAAGCTGTTTAGCAGTCCTGTAATAAAACATGTCACACATACACATAACACACATATGTGTGACATGTTTTATTACAGGACTGCTAAACAGGATAGGAATGATTTATGATAGATATATATATATAGCATAAATTATTATGCATATATAGCATAAATCAATTATTTACATCCACCTTTGTGTATTTAAGCTATATGTTGGTTTGAGGTTCCTTATTAAAGGACTGCCAAACAGCATAGGAATGATTTATGTTACATATGTGTGTGTATATATATATATATATATATATATATATATATATATATATATTTACACACACATTTGTAACATAAATCATTCCTATGCTGTTTGGCCGTCCTGTAATAAGGAATCTCAAACCAACAATATATAGCTTAAATACACAAAGGTGGATGTAAATAAGTGACCCCAACCCTCCCTTCTCTCCACCATATCCAGAGCTCACCTGAGTGGAAAAAGACCTGCTCTGCATCTCCCACAAGGTGACAGCCAGTAAGGATTTCTTCAGAGCTGCCTCACTGTCCCACGTGGAGCTTCCTTCACATCCCTGTGATGATGCTGTGTAAAAGCCCTGCATTGATAGGATGCTGAATGATGTGTCAGCCAATCAGTGCAGGTCTTTCACACACAGTAATGATGCTGTGTAAAAGCCTTGCACTGATTGGCTGAAACATCACTCAACATCCTATCAGTGTAGGGCTTTCACACACTGTCTGCGTGATGTCAGGGGGCGGAGCTATCACGGAGCTGCAGAGTCTCAGGGCTTTGCTCAGCTTATTTGGGCCTTCAGCCCCCTTAGCCCACCCATAGCGACGCCTCTGTAAAGTATGAATATTACATCTGACACTATATTGGTTAACAAATAGCAGACAGTTTATCTTGTCTATGTATACAATATCTATCTATCTATCTATCTATATATATATATATATATCGTTTTATAGAATATTTATATATGTATATTATATATACACCGATCAGCTATAACATTACGGACAGGTAAAATGAATTAAAATGATGCACGTGGGGAGTGTAGGCTGGTCCATGTGGTCCAATCCAACTAATCCAATGTAACTCAAGTTGCTGAGAAAGTTAATGTTGATTCTGAAATAAAGGTGCATAACACACAGTGCATTGCAGTTTGTTGCGTATGGGGCTACGTAGCCGCAGACCAGTCAAGGTGTCCATGCTGACCCCTGTCCACTGAGAAAAGTGACTACTATTGGCATGTGAGCATCAGAACTGGGCCACAGAGCAATGGAAGAAGGTGGCCTTTTCTGATGAATTATGTTTATTTTTACATCATGTATATGGCCGGGTGCATGTGTGTTGCTTTCCTGGAGAACACATGGCACCCGTTTGCACAATGAGAATAAGGAAAGCCGGTGGCAGCAGTGTGATGTTTACCTACTGATGTCCTACCTAAGCATTGTTGCATACCATTTACACCCTTTCATGGAAAAGTTTTCTCTTATGGCACTGACCTCTGTCAGCAAGATTATGCGCCCTGCCACAAGAAGCAAAAATGGTTCATTTATGGTTTGAGGAACACAAAAATGAGTTCAAGGTGTTGGCTATATATATATATATATATATATATATAGTAGAAATAGTACACTAGCTACCTTAACAGCAGGCATTATATCTTGAAAAACATTCTTTTTGATGAAAATCAAAGGCAAAAAACATATTCCTTTAAATAAAATAAAAAAAGATATAAGAGGCTGACAATATTTCAAAAGTGGCACAATTTTCCTCAAGTGGCACTTAAGTGAACATTAGGGTGTACTAACTAGAAAGTACATGTATTTTATATTTTCGTTTCCCCCAAACATTTACATTGTAAAACCACATTTATTTTTACATTGTAAACAATGAAACCGTTTCACATGGTAAACAATGAGCATGTAAACCTGTATGAAAAATAAAGGTTTGCAATGCTGGGTAATGGACCCAGGCTGTAGTGTCTGTAAGGAATCAAGAGCTCAGTGATCTCACATTGGCTTTTGTGATGAGGATTCTAGAACTCTGCGGCCTTCACTTCACTTCATTTTGTTCTGGTCATTTTGGATTACCTATGAAGACAACTAATCTAACCTATCCCTAGATTTTTCATGGTTTCTTGCCTCCCTTACAAAAAAGCAGGCATACCAATGTATGCTGCCAGGTATTGAGACAAGCAGAATATAAGTCTTTTGTTTCACAAAGAGGACTGCAGCAGAACCAAAAGGTGTGAAGCATTAATGCAGATGGAAAGGAACATGGACTATGATTGCATGTTTTGTAATAAGGAATTTACGCATGAGGAAGATCTTTGGAAGCATATTACAGCTGAGCACAAACCAATTCAATGCGAGCCATTTGTAGTGCTTGTTGAAGCCAAGTATTTAAGTCCCGAAGATAAGGTGAGACAAAGTGCAGGTCATATTGACAAAAATGACCATGAAGAAGATGACAACAATAGTCTGCATTGTGGAGTGTGTGGTGAGGTTTTTAGTAACCTTGTAGATGTAGGTTCCCATGCCAAAAAACACCGTGGCTCATATCCTTTTGCCTGTGATTTTTGTTACAGAAGATACAAAGAGCCACGGTTCCTCAAGAACCATCTTAAATCTCATAATAAATCAGAAGGCAAAAATAATCTGCAGCTACCCAGTCTTGGAACCATAAATGGTGAAGTTAGAGAACAAAGCGATAGGAAAACGAGGTCACTTTATAAAATGTGCACGATATGTGGATGTTTTTTCCCTGACAAAGCCAGTTTATTAAAGCACAGCAACATCCATCTCAAGGATTCTAGCTTAACTTCAAAAAATAACGCAAGCGATGTTAACGTAAAAGCCAAAGAAATAACACAATAAACCTTCTTGAACTTTTTAAACGTACAACCTAAGGCCTTAGGATCAAAGGTGTCTGAAACCTCGAGTAAGCAAATTACTGCTTTAGATCCAGTCACCACTTTTCAGGCCTGGCAACTGGCCACCACAGGCAAAGTTGCTCGTGCACATAGGCAACTGAAAAAACGTTCTTTGAGTGACTCTGAATTTATAAAAAAGGAAACTGATTCGAAAAAGGTTTCCGAAAATGCACTAGGTGACCCCATGCAACTTGATACAGGGAAACCTGGTAAAAAAAGGAAGAAAATGTAAGGCCTTCTCATGAGTGCTTGAACTGCAAACATGGTAAAAAGTATTACAAAATAAAGAAATAATGGTTAGTAATAAGAGTTGATTTTTTTTCTTTCTAATGAATAAATCTGAAAGTAAAAGGCCTTAGTCATCTCAGAATGTTTTGTGATATATATAAATACAAACATCTCATAGAATATATGTTGTATACAATTTTTAAACCACATTGACCTGATTATAGGTCACACGTTTCCCCTCTATTATAATTTCTTAAGTTAGGGGTGCGGCCTATAATCGGGGTTTACCTTTCAGGATTGCCGAGTATGGAGAAAAAATATTCTCCGAGTGCTCAGCTCAGTCTGTTCACGCTACCAGTGCTGCACTTTTCTTCACAGAGGGAGCAGTGTTGGAAGACCTGTCCGAGCTCCTAGTGCTCTGTTCTATCAGCTCAGTCTGTTTGCGCACTAGTATCGTGAACAGACTGAGCTGAGCATTTGTGTAATGTTATTTCTATATACTTAATGTATTGTCCAGATAACAGACTACAGCCTATAATCAGGCAAAGCATATAATTGTGACAATATGGTGCTTTATATTGTTTTATAATATATAAAGTATCAAAGACGCAAAAATTAAGGGATTAGGGGAGTAGAAATTGGTCAAAGACAATACAAATTGTCGGCTTATGCCGACGACGTCATGTTGACTCTTTTATCTCCCCGGACTTCTTTGGTTGAGGTTACTAAAGAACTGGAAGCATATGGAAGTATGTCTAATTATAAAGTAAATATGGCAAAATCTGAAGCCCTGACATACGCGATGAAGGTGGAAGAAAGAGACTATTTGAAAACAGCTTATTCCTTCCAGTGGCCCAAGACAGGTATACAATACCTAGGCTTTATGATTTCGCATAACCCTGATGAAATGGTAAATTATAACTATTCAAAATTATTAAGGGAAATGACAGATCAACTAAAGGGTTGGGATAACTTATATATCTCATGGATGGGCCGCATAAATATAGTCAGAGCGTACATACTTCCTAAGTGGCTATACTATCTAAGGCTTATTCCAAGAAAAATCCCCGTGACGGTTATAAAACAATTCCATCTTATAACTGGTAAATTTATTTGGCGAAATAAAAGCCCTAGGATAGCAAGAGAGATATTACAGGGAAATTCCAAACAAGGGGGCCTGGGTTACCCGAATTTATATAGAATGCAAGAAGCTAGCCTTCTCAACCACTTCTCCCAACTTCAGATTCAGTCAGCCAAAAAAGAAGACTGGTACCTAATAGAGCAGGATATGGCTGCCATCCAAAATTTGGAGACGCTTATGTGGCTAAACCGGGAAGATGGAAGTAAAATTGTAAATAATAGCGGCTCAAGAACACTGAAGCAGACTCTGGTAGTCTGGTATCTTTTTTAAAAAAAACAAATAACGTAGGAAAAATACATCAGTCCGCACCTTTCGAAATTCTAGAGGCTAATATTCAGGAATTTAGACTCCTAGATTTCTGTCGAGGGAGAAGTTTGAGAATAAAGGATCTATGTAGAGGTAACAAGTTCAAAACAAAGGAAGTCTTAGCCCAAGATTTTGGGGCCACTGAAAGAGATACTTTCTCTATACTTAGAATAAAATCATTTGTGGAAAGGCACAAGTTCAATAAAAAAACAAAGAAATAAACAAGGTAATCGAGGGCCTATTAAATAATAACCACTTAAAAAGAGCAATAAAACTTTGGTATAACATATTAGCGATGATTTCAGCAAAACCTAAATCGAAGGCAATGGTTTCCTGGGGGACAGAATTATTAAACCCTATAGATAAGGAGGCATGGATAGAGAGTTGGAACGCCATAAAAAAGATCAATCATTGCCTCACGATGCATGAACTTCATTTCAAGCTCATGCATAGATGGCACCTCTCCCCCATGAGACTACATAAATTTAAAGCAGTAAACCAACATAATTGCTGGAGATGTAATGAAACCTATAGTGACCTTCTTCATATGTGGTGGTCCTATGGAAAAATAGAACCATTGTGGGCAAAAGCATTTGGTTTAATATCGGATCTTACCACCACTATAATCCCACTACACCCAGAGACAGCGCTCTTTAATTTTGAACTTCAAGATCTCCCATTTAGGTATAGAAATATGGCAACACAAATCCTAATGGCTGTCAAAATCACAATCGCAAGACATTGGAAAAGCCAAGAAACGGTCAATTGGTCAAAAGTTTTAAACCAAATAGACCTCCAATGCCAGATGGAAAAAGGGTACTATACTGCCAGATATAAACAAAAGATGTTCTATAACATCTGGGATCCCTGGTTAATAAAAATGAGCACTACTCACTAAGATCATGGAAAGAATTAAAGAGATGGTAGAATATTTCAAAGAAAAAAACCTAAAGGATATCGAAAAATGTGATAAAGAGTAAAAAGCGGGGAAACTAGATGAAGGGAAAACTGAAAGTAGGACTGAGATTTGTATAACTGATCGGCGTGGTCATATATATGTTCACTTATCTACCTCTTGAACTTATAAGTAGGGGCGGGAGCCCTCAAGCCTGGCGTGTGTCTTTTTATACGTTTGTAAGGTTGTAGTTATTAAGTGTATCATGGAAAGAAAACATGTTTTAAATAAATATATATTTATGTGTTCAAATAGCTGTATTTTAATAAGCCATGATTGTATGTCTTTTTCTAATTTTGATAACATAAAGAATTAAAATAAAAAAATAAAATAAATAAAGTATCAGAGGCGTGGCTAGGTTTCCAAAAGATCTGGGGCTATAGCCCATAAGACCTTTTTAGTTTTTATTATATGGAACCATACGGGCACTTACCAATATATGCTCACCGCTCTAAGCTTCATGCCCGTTTTGTAATTCAGGAGCCTTCACAGGGCCGGCCCTTCAATGGGGCAGAGTGGGGCAGCCCTGGCAGGGGCACTTTGATGCTCTATGCAGTGGTCTTTTTCTCTTTTTTTTTTTTTCCTGTGTCCAGGGGAGCTTGATTGAAGGAGGTCTCAGCCAATCAGGTGAGACTTCTCAACTCTCCTGATCGGCTGAGAGTTCAGAAGCCTCCCGTGATTGGCTGAGACCACCTTCACACTGAGCTTAAAGCAAAGAGATGCCTGCAGCAGGTAAGTTAAAAACTGACAGTGTGTGAGTGAGTGTGTGTATGTCAGTGTGAGTGTGTGCATGTCAGTGTGAGTATGTGCATGTCAGTGTGAGTGTGTGCATGTCAGTGTGAGTGAGTGTGTATGTCAGTGTGAGTGTGTGCATGTCAGTGTGAGTATGTGCATGTCAGTGTGAGCGAGAGTGTGTGTATGTCAGTGTGAGCGAGAGTGTGTGTATGTCAGTGTGAGCGAGAGTGTGTGTATGTCAGTGTGAGTGTGTTGTGTGTGTATGTATGTAACTGGCTGTGTGTGTGTATGTATGTAACTGGCTCTGTGTGTGTGTTTGTGTATATGTATGTAACTGGCTGTGTATGTGTTGTGTGTGTTTATGTATGTAACTGGTTGTGTATGTGTTGTGTATGTATGTATGTATCTGGCTGTGCATGTGACATGTGGGACACATTAAGGAATTATTTTTTTATTTAAAAAAACAAAACAAAAAGTTGCTGACTGGTGTGTGTGTGTGTAACTGGCTGTGTATGTGACTGACTGGATGTCTGTGAGGTTTGTGTATGTGACTTTCTGTGTATGTATGTGATTCTGTATGAGAGGTGCGTGCATGTGAATGTCTGTGTATGTATGCTTTTGTGATGTGCCATTGTCTGGCTCCTAAAATTTTCTGCTGGCTCCTAAAACTAAATAAAATTTGTCAAGCCCTGATATAAACAGAAATCCTTCCTAAGCTGTTTAGCAGTCCTGTAATAAAACATGTCACACATACACATAACACACATATGTGTGACATGTTTTATTACAGGACTGCTAAACAGGATAGGAATGATTTATGATAGATATATATATATAGCATAAATTATTATGCATATATAGCATAAATCAATTATTTACATCCACCTTTGTGTATTTAAGCTATATGTTGGTTTGAGGTTCCTTATTAAAGGACTGCCAAACAGCATAGGAATGATTTATGTTACATATGTGTGTGTATATATATATATATATATATATATATATATATATATTTACACACACATTTGTAACATAAATCATTCCTATGCTGTTTGGCCGTCCTGTAATAAGGAATCTCAAACCAACAATATATAGCTTAAATACACAAAGGTGGATGTAAATAAGTGACCCCAACCCTCCCTTCTCTCCACCATATCCAGAGCTCACCTGAGTGGAAAAAGACCTGCTCTGCATCTCCCACAAGGTGACAGCCAGTAAGGATTTCTTCAGAGCTGCCTCACTGTCCCACGTGGAGCTTCCTTCACATCCCTGTGATGATGCTGTGTAAAAGCCCTGCATTGATAGGATGCTGAATGATGTGTCAGCCAATCAGTGCAGGTCTTTCACACACAGTAATGATGCTGTGTAAAAGCCTTGCACTGATTGGCTGAAACATCACTCAACATCCTATCAGTGTAGGGCTTTCACACACTGTCTGCGTGATGTCAGGGGGCGGAGCTATCACGGAGCTGCAGAGTCTCAGGGCTTTGCTCAGCTTATTTGGGCCTTCAGCCCCCTTAGCCCACCCATAGCGACGCCTCTGTAAAGTATGAATATTACATCTGACACTATATTGGTTAACAAATAGCAGACAGTTTATCTTGTCTATGTATACAATATCTATCTATCTATCTATCTATATATATATATATATATCGTTTTATAGAATATTTATATATGTATATTATATATACACCGATCAGCTATAACATTACGGACAGGTAAAATGAATTAAAATGATGCACGTGGGGAGTGTAGGCTGGTCCATGTGGTCCAATCCAACTAATCCAATGTAACTCAAGTTGCTGAGAAAGTTAATGTTGATTCTGAAATAAAGGTGCATAACACACAGTGCATTGCAGTTTGTTGCGTATGGGGCTACGTAGCCGCAGACCAGTCAAGGTGTCCATGCTGACCCCTGTCCACTGAGAAAAGTGACTACTATTGGCATGTGAGCATCAGAACTGGGCCACAGAGCAATGGAAGAAGGTGGCCTTTTCTGATGAATTATGTTTATTTTTACATCATGTATATGGCCGGGTGCATGTGTGTTGCTTTCCTGGAGAACACATGGCACCCGTTTGCACAATGAGAATAAGGAAAGCCGGTGGCAGCAGTGTGATGTTTACCTACTGATGTCCTACCTAAGCATTGTTGCATACCATTTACACCCTTTCATGGAAAAGTTTTCTCTTATGGCACTGACCTCTGTCAGCAAGATTATGCGCCCTGCCACAAGAAGCAAAAATGGTTCATTTATGGTTTGAGGAACACAAAAATGAGTTCAAGGTGTTGGCTATATATATATATATATATATATATATAGTAGAAATAGTACACTAGCTACCTTAACAGCAGGCATTATATCTTGAAAAACATTCTTTTTGATGAAAATCAAAGGCAAAAAACATATTCCTTTAAATAAAATAAAAAAAGATATAAGAGGCTGACAATATTTCAAAAGTGGCACAATTTTCCTCAAGTGGCACTTAAGTGAACATTAGGGTGTACTAACTAGAAAGTACATGTATTTTATATTTTCGTTTCCCCCAAACATTTACATTGTAAAACCACATTTATTTTTACATTGTAAACAATGAAACCGTTTCACATGGTAAACAATGAGCATGTAAACCTGTATGAAAAATAAAGGTTTGCAATGCTGGGTAATGGACCCAGGCTGTAGTGTCTGTAAGGAATCAAGAGCTCAGTGATCTCACATTGGCTTTTGTGATGAGGATTCTAGAACTCTGCGGCCTTCACTTCACTTCATTTTGTTCTGGTCATTTTGGATTACCTATGAAGACAACTAATCTAACCTATCCCTAGATTTTTCATGGTTTCTTGCCTCCCTTACAAAAAAGCAGGCATACCAATGTATGCTGCCAGGTATTGAGACAAGCAGAATATAAGTCTTTTGTTTCACAAAGAGGACTGCAGCAGAACCAAAAGGTGTGAAGCATTAATGCAGATGGAAAGGAACATGGACTATGATTGCATGTTTTGTAATAAGGAATTTACGCATGAGGAAGATCTTTGGAAGCATATTACAGCTGAGCACAAACCAATTCAATGCGAGCCATTTGTAGTGCTTGTTGAAGCCAAGTATTTAAGTCCCGAAGATAAGGTGAGACAAAGTGCAGGTCATATTGACAAAAATGACCATGAAGAAGATGACAACAATAGTCTGCATTGTGGAGTGTGTGGTGAGGTTTTTAGTAACCTTGTAGATGTAGGTTCCCATGCCAAAAAACACCGTGGCTCATATCCTTTTGCCTGTGATTTTTGTTACAGAAGATACAAAGAGCCACGGTTCCTCAAGAACCATCTTAAATCTCATAATAAATCAGAAGGCAAAAATAATCTGCAGCTACCCAGTCTTGGAACCATAAATGGTGAAGTTAGAGAACAAAGCGATAGGAAAACGAGGTCACTTTATAAAATGTGCACGATATGTGGATGTTTTTTCCCTGACAAAGCCAGTTTATTAAAGCACAGCAACATCCATCTCAAGGATTCTAGCTTAACTTCAAAAAATAACGCAAGCGATGTTAACGTAAAAGCCAAAGAAATAACACAATAAACCTTCTTGAACTTTTTAAACGTACAACCTAAGGCCTTAGGATCAAAGGTGTCTGAAACCTCGAGTAAGCAAATTACTGCTTTAGATCCAGTCACCACTTTTCAGGCCTGGCAACTGGCCACCACAGGCAAAGTTGCTCGTGCACATAGGCAACTGAAAAAACGTTCTTTGAGTGACTCTGAATTTATAAAAAAGGAAACTGATTCGAAAAAGGTTTCCGAAAATGCACTAGGTGACCCCATGCAACTTGATACAGGGAAACCTGGTAAAAAAAGGAAGAAAATGTAAGGCCTTCTCATGAGTGCTTGAACTGCAAACATGGTAAAAAGTATTACAAAATAAAGAAATAATGGTTAGTAATAAGAGTTGATTTTTTTTCTTTCTAATGAATAAATCTGAAAGTAAAAGGCCTTAGTCATCTCAGAATGTTTTGTGATATATATAAATACAAACATCTCATAGAATATATGTTGTATACAATTTTTAAACCACATTGACCTGATTATAGGTCACACGTTTCCCCTCTATTATAATTTCTTAAGTTAGGGGTGCGGCCTATAATCGGGGTTTACCTTTCAGGATTGCCGAGTATGGAGAAAAAATATTCTCCGAGTGCTCAGCTCAGTCTGTTCACGCTACCAGTGCTGCACTTTTCTTCACAGAGGGAGCAGTGTTGGAAGACCTGTCCGAGCTCCTAGTGCTCTGTTCTATCAGCTCAGTCTGTTTGCGCACTAGTATCGTGAACAGACTGAGCTGAGCATTTGTGTAATGTTATTTCTATATACTTAATGTATTGTCCAGATAACAGACTACAGCCTATAATCAGGCAAAGCATATAATTGTGACAATATGGTGCTTTATATTGTTTTATAATATATAAAGTATCAAAGACGCAAAAATTAAGGGATTAGGGGAGTAGAAATTGGTCAAAGACAATACAAATTGTCGGCTTATGCCGACGACGTCATGTTGACTCTTTTATCTCCCCGGACTTCTTTGGTTGAGGTTACTAAAGAACTGGAAGCATATGGAAGTATGTCTAATTATAAAGTAAATATGGCAAAATCTGAAGCCCTGACATACGCGATGAAGGTGGAAGAAAGAGACTATTTGAAAACAGCTTATTCCTTCCAGTGGCCCAAGACAGGTATACAATACCTAGGCTTTATGATTTCGCATAACCCTGATGAAATGGTAAATTATAACTATTCAAAATTATTAAGGGAAATGACAGATCAACTAAAGTGTTGGGATAACTTATATATCTCATGGATGGGCCGCATAAATATAGTCAGAGCGTACATACTTCCTAAGTGGCTATACTATCTAAGGCTTATTCCAAGAAAAATCCCCGTGACGGTTATAAAACAATTCCATCTTATAACTGGTAAATTTATTTGGCGAAATAAAAGCCCTAGGATAGCAAGAGAGATATTACAGGGAAATTCCAAACAAGGGGGCCTGGGTTACCCGAATTTATATAGAATGCAAGAAGCTAGCCTTCTCAACCACTTCTCCCAACTTCAGATTCAGTCAGCCAAAAAAGAAGACTGGTACCTAATAGAGCAGGATATGGCTGCCATCCAAAATTTGGAGACGCTTATGTGGCTAAACCGGGAAGATGGAAGTAAAATTGTAAATAATAGCGGCTCAAGAACACTGAAGCAGACTCTGGTAGTCTGGTATCTTTTTTAAAAAAAACAAATAACGTAGGAAAAATACATCAGTCCGCACCTTTCGAAATTCTAGAGGCTAATATTCAGGAATTTAGACTCCTAGATTTCTGTCGAGGGAGAAGTTTGAGAATAAAGGATCTATGTAGAGGTAACAAGTTCAAAACAAAGGAAGTCTTAGCCCAAGATTTTGGGGCCACTGAAAGAGATACTTTCTCTATACTTAGAATAAAATCATTTGTGGAAAGGCACAAGTTCAATAAAAAAACAAAGAAATAAACAAGGTAATCGAGGGCCTATTAAATAATAACCACTTAAAAAGAGCAATAAAACTTTGGTATAACATATTAGCGATGATTTCAGCAAAACCTAAATCGAAGGCAATGGTTTCCTGGGGGACAGAATTATTAAACCCTATAGATAAGGAGGCATGGATAGAGAGTTGGAACGCCATAAAAAAGATCAATCATTGCCTCACGATGCATGAACTTCATTTCAAGCTCATGCATAGATGGCACCTCTCCCCCATGAGACTACATAAATTTAAAGCAGTAAACCAACATAATTGCTGGAGATGTAATGAAACCTATAGTGACCTTCTTCATATGTGGTGGTCCTATGGAAAAATAGAACCATTGTGGGCAAAAGCATTTGGTTTAATATCGGATCTTACCACCACTATAATCCCACTACACCCAGAGACAGCGCTCTTTAATTTTGAACTTCAAGATCTCCCATTTAGGTATAGAAATATGGCAACACAAATCCTAATGGCTGTCAAAATCACAATCGCAAGACATTGGAAAAGCCAAGAAACGGTCAATTGGTCAAAAGTTTTAAACCAAATAGACCTCCAATGCCAGATGGAAAAAGGGTACTATACTGCCAGATATAAACAAAAGATGTTCTATAACATCTGGGATCCCTGGTTAATAAAAATGAGCACTACTCACTAAGATCATGGAAAGAATTAAAGAGATGGTAGAATATTTCAAAGAAAAAAACCTAAAGGATATCGAAAAATGTGATAAAGAGTAAAAAGCGGGGAAACTAGATGAAGGGAAAACTGAAAGTAGGACTGAGATTTGTATAACTGATCGGCGTGGTCATATATATGTTCACTTATCTACCTCTTGAACTTATAAGTAGGGGCGGGAGCCCTCAAGCCTGGCGTGTGTCTTTTTATACGTTTGTAAGTTTGTAGTTATTAAGTGTATCATGGAAAGAAAACATGTTTTAAATAAATATATATTTATGTGTTCAAATAGCTGTATTTTAATAAGCCATGATTGTATGTCTTTTTCTAATTTTGATAACATAAAGAATTAAAATAAAAAAATAAAATAAATAAAGTATCAGAGGCGTTGCTAGGTTTCCAAAAGATCTGGGGCTATAGCCCATAAGACCTTTTTAGTTTTTATTATATGGAACCATACGGGCACTTACCAATATATGCTCACCGCTCTAAGCTTCATGCCCGTTTTGTAATTCAGGAGCCTTCACAGGGCCGGCCCTTCAATGGGGCAGAGTGGGGCAGCCCTGGCAGGGGCACTTTGATGCTCTATGCAGTGGTCTTTTTCTCTTTTTTTTTTTTTCCTGTGTCCAGGGGAGCTTGATTGAAGGAGGTCTCAGCCAATCAGGTGAGACTTCTCAACTCTCCTGATCGGCTGAGCGTTCAGAAGCCTCCCGTGATTGGCTGAGACCACCTTCACACTGAGCTTAAAGCAAAGAGATGCCTGCAGCAGGTAAGTTAAAAACTGACAGTGTGTGAGTGAGTGTGTGTATGTCAGTGTGAGTGTGTGCATGTCAGTGTGAGTATGTGCATGTCAGTGTGAGTGTGTGCATGTCAGTGTGAGTGAGTGTGTATGTCAGTGTGAGTGTGTGCATGTCAGTGTGAGTATGTGCATGTCAGTGTGAGCGAGAGTGTGTGTATGTCAGTGTGAGCGAGAGTGTGTGTATGTCAGTGTGAGCGAGAGTGTGTGTATGTCAGTGTGAGTGTGTTGTGTGTGTATGTATGTAACTGGCTGTGTGTGTGTATGTATGTAACTGGCTCTGTGTGTGTGTTTGTGTATATGTATGTAACTGGCTGTGTATGTGTTGTGTGTGTTTATGTATGTAACTGGTTGTGTATGTGTTGTGTATGTATGTATGTATCTGGCTGTGCATGTGACATGTGGGACACATTAAGGAATTATTTTTTTATTTAAAAAAACAAAACAAAAAGTTGCTGACTGGTGTGTGTGTGTGTAACTGGCTGTGTATGTGACTGACTGGATGTCTGTGAGGTTTGTGTATGTGACTTTCTGTGTATGTATGTGATTCTGTATGAGAGGTGCGTGCATGTGAATGTCTGTGTATGTATGCTTTTGTGATGTGCCATTGTCTGGCTCCTAAAATTTTCTGCTGGCTCCTAAAACTAAATAAAATTTGTCAAGCCCTGATATAAACAGAAATCCTTCCTAAGCTGTTTAGCAGTCCTGTAATAAAACATGTCACACATACACATAACACACATATGTGTGACATGTTTTATTACAGGACTGCTAAACAGGATAGGAATGATTTATGATAGATATATATATATAGCATAAATTATTATGCATATATAGCATAAATCAATTATTTACATCCACCTTTGTGTATTTAAGCTATATGTTGGTTTGAGGTTCCTTATTAAAGGACTGCCAAACAGCATAGGAATGATTTATGTTACATATGTGTGTGTGTATATATATATATATATATATATATATATATATATATATATTTACACACACATTTGTAACATAAATCATTCCTATGCTGTTTGGCCGTCCTGTAATAAGGAATCTCAAACCAACAATATATAGCTTAAATACACAAAGGTGGATGTAAATAAGTGACCCCAACCCTCCCTTCTCTCCACCATATCCAGAGCTTACCTGAGTGGAAAAAGACCTGCTCTGCATCTCCCACAAGGTGACAGCCAGTAAGGATTTCTTCAGAGCTGCCTCACTGTCCCACGTGGAGCTTCCTTCACATCCCTGTGATGATGCTGTGTAAAAGCCCTGCATTGATAGGATGCTGAATGATGTGTCAGCCAATCAGTGCAGGTCTTTCACACACAGTAATGATGCTGTGTAAAAGCCTTGCACTGATTGGCTGAAACATCACTCAACATCCTATCAGTGTAGGGCTTTCACACACTGTCTGCGTGATGTCAGGGGGCGGAGCTATCACGGAGCTGCAGAGTCTCAGGGCTTTGCTCAGCTTATTTGGGCCTTCAGCCCCCTTAGCCCACCCATAGCGACGCCTCTGTAAAGTATGAATATTACATCTGACACTATATTGGTTAACAAATAGCAGACAGTTTATCTTGTCTATGTATACAATATCTATCTATCTATCTATATATATATATATATATCGTTTTATAGAATATTTATATATGTATATTATATATACACCGATCAGCTATAACATTACGGACAGGTAAAATGAATTAAAATGATGCACGTGGGGAGTGTAGGCTGGTCCATGTGGTCCAATCCAACTAATCCAATGTAACTCAAGTTGCTGAGAAAGTTAATGTTGATTCTGAAATAAAGGTGCATAACACACAGTGCATTGCAGTTTGTTGCGTATGGGGCTACGTAGCCGCAGACCAGTCAAGGTGTCCATGCTGACCCCTGTCCACTGAGAAAAGTGACTACTATTGGCATGTGAGCATCAGAACTGGGCCACAGAGCAATGGAAGAAGGTGGCCCTTTTCTGATGAATTATGTTTATTTTTACATCATGTATATGGCCGGGTGCATGTGTGTTGCTTTCCTGGAGAACACATGGCACCCGTTTGCACAATGAGAATAAGGAAAGCCGGTGGCAGCAGTGTGATGTTTACCTACTGATGTCCTACCTAAGCATTGTTGCATACCATTTACACCCTTTCATGGAAAAGTTTTCTCTTATGGCACTGACCTCTGTCAGCAAGATTATGCGCCCTGCCACAAGAAGCAAAAATGGTTCATTTATGGTTTGAGGAACACAAAAATGAGTTCAAGGTGTTGGCTATATATATATATATATATATATATATAGTAGAAATAGTACACTAGCTACCTTAACAGCAGGCATTATATCTTGAAAAACATTCTTTTTGATGAAAATCAAAGGCAAAAAACATATTCCTTTAAATAAAATAAAAAAAGATATAAGAGGCTGACAATATTTCAAAAGTGGCACAATTTTCCTCAAGTGGCACTTAAGTGAACATTAGGGTGTACTAACTAGAAAGTACATGTATTTTATATTTTCGTTTCCCCCAAACATTTACATTGTAAAACCACATTTATTTTTACATTGTAAACAATGAAACCGTTTCACATGGTAAACAATGAGCATGTAAACCTGTATGAAAAATAAAGGTTTGCAATGCTGGGTAATGGACCCAGGCTGTAGTGTCTGTAAGGAATCAAGAGCTCAGTGATCTCACATTGGCTTTTGTGATGAGGATTCTAGAACTCTGCGGCCTTCACTTCACTTCATTTTGTTCTGGTCATTTTGGATTACCTATGAAGACAACTAATCTAACCTATCCCTAGATTTTTCATGGTTTCTTGCCTCCCTTACAAAAAAGCAGGCATACCAATGTATGCTGCCAGGTATTGAGACAAGCAGAATATAAGTCTTTTGTTTCACAAAGAGGACTGCAGCAGAACCAAAAGGTGTGAAGCATTAATGCAGATGGAAAGGAACATGGACTATGATTGCATGTTTTGTAATAAGGAATTTACGCATGAGGAAGATCTTTGGAAGCATATTACAGCTGAGCACAAACCAATTCAATGCGAGCCATTTGTAGTGCTTGTTGAAGCCAAGTATTTAAGTCCCGAAGATAAGGTGAGACAAAGTGCAGGTCATATTGACAAAAATGACCATGAAGAAGATGACAACAATAGTCTGCATTGTGGAGTGTGTGGTGAGGTTTTTAGTAACCTTGTAGATGTAGGTTCCCATGCCAAAAAACACCGTGGCTCATATCCTTTTGCCTGTGATTTTTGTTACAGAAGATACAAAGAGCCACGGTTCCTCAAGAACCATCTTAAATCTCATAATAAATCAGAAGGCAAAAATAATCTGCAGCCACCCAGTCTTGGAACCATAAATGGTGAAGTTAGAGAACAAAGCGATAGGAAAACGAGGTCACTTTATAAAATGTGCACGATATGTGGATGTTTTTTCCCTGACAAAGCCAGTTTATTAAAGCACAGCAACATCCATCTCAAGGATTCTAGCTTAACTTCAAAAAATAACGCAAGCGATGTTAACGTAAAAGCCAAAGAAATAACACAAGAAACCTTCTTGAACTTTTTAAACGTACAACCTAAGGCCTTAGGATCAAAGGTGTCTGAAACCTCGAGTAAGCAAATTACTGCTTTAGATCCAGTCACCACTTTTCAGGCCTGGCAACTGGCCACCACAGGCAAAGTTGCTCGTGCACATAGGCAACTGAAAAAACGTTCTTTGAGTGACTCTGAATTTATAAAAAAGGAAACTGATTCGAAAAAGGTTTCCGAAAATGCACTAGGTGACCCCATGCAACTTGATACAGGGAAACCTGGTAAAAAAAGGAAGAAAATGTAAGGCCTTCTCATGAGTGCTTGAACTGCAAACATGGTAAAAAGTATTACAAAATAAAGAAATAATGGTTAGTAATAAGAGTTGATTTTTTTTCTTTCTAATGAATAAATCTGAAAGTAAAAGGCCTTAGTCATCTCAGAATGTTTTGTGATATATATAAATACAAACATCTCATAGAATATATGTTGTATACAATTTTTAAACCACATTGACCTGATTATAGGTCACACGTTTCCCCTCTATTATAATTTCTTAAGTTAGGGGTGCGGCCTATAATCGGGGTTTACGTTTCAGGATTGCCGAGTATGGAGAAAAAATATTCTCCGAGTGCTCAGCTCAGTCTGTTCACGCTACCAGTGCTGCACTTTTCTTCACAGAGGGAGCAGTGTTGGAAGACCTGTCCGAGCTCCTAGTGCTCTGTTCTATCAGCTCAGTCTGTTTGCGCACTAGTATCGTGAACAGACTGAGCTGAGCATTTGTGTAATGTTATTTCTATATACTTAATGTATTGTCCAGATAACAGACTACAGCCTATAATCAGGCAAAGCATATAATTGTGACAATATGGTGCTTTATATTGTTTTATAATATATAAAGTATCAAAGACGCAAAAATTAAGGGATTAGGGGAGTAGAAATTGGTCAAAGACAATACAAATTGTCGGCTTATGCCGACGACGTCATGTTGACTCTTTTATCTCCCCGGACTTCTTTGGTTGAGGTTACTAAAGAACTGGAAGCATATGGAAGTATGTCTAATTATAAAGTAAATATGGCAAAATCTGAAGCCCTGACATACGCGATGAAGGTGGAAGAAAGAGACTATTTGAAAACAGCTTATTCCTTCCAGTGGCCCAAGACAGGTATACAATACCTAGGCTTTATGATTTCGCATAACCCTGATGAAATGGTAAATTATAACTATTCAAAATTATTAAGGGAAATGACAGATCAACTAAAGGGTTGGGATAACTTATATATCTCATGGATGGGCCGCATAAATATAGTCAGAGCGTACATACTTCCTAAGTGGCTATACTATCTAAGGCTTATTCCAAGAAAAATCCCCGTGACGGTTATAAAACAATTCCATCTTATAACTGGTAAATTTATTTGGCGAAATAAAAGCCCTAGGATAGCAAGAGAGATATTACAGGGAAATTCCAAACAAGGGGGCCTGGGTTACCCGAATTTATATAGAATGCAAGAAGCTAGCCTTCTCAACCACTTCTCCCAACTTCAGATTCAGTCAGCCAAAAAAGAAGACTGGTACCTAATAGAGCAGGATATGGCTGCCATCCAAAATTTGGAGACGCTTATGTGGCTAAACCGGGAAGATGGAAGTAAAATTGTAAATAATAGCGGCTCAAGAACACTGAAGCAGACTCTGGTAGACTGGTATCTTTTTTAAAAAAAACAAATAACGTAGGAAAAATACATCAGTCCGCACCTTTCGAAATTCTAGAGGCTAATATTCAGGAATTTAGACTCCTAGATTTCTGTCGAGGGAGAAGTTTGAGAATAAAGGATCTATGTAGAGGTAACAAGTTCAAAACAAAGGAAGTCTTAGCCCAAGATTTTGGGGCCACTGAAAGAGATACTTTCTCTATACTTAGAATAAAATCATTTGTGGAAAGGCACAAGTTCAATAAAAAAACAAAGAAATAAACAAGGTAATCGAGGGCCTATTAAATAATAACCACTTAAAAAGAGCAATAAAACTTTGGTATAACATATTAGCGATGATTTCAGCAAAACCTAAATCGAAGGCAATGGTTTCCTGGGGGACAGAATTATTAAACCCTATAGATAAGGAGGCATGGATAGAGAGTTGGAACGCCATAAAAAAGATCAATCATTGCCTCACGATGCATGAACTTCATTTCAAGCTCATGCATAGATGGCACCTCTCCCCCATGAGACTACATAAATTTAAAGCAGTAAACCAACATAATTGCTGGAGATGTAATGAAACCTATAGTGACCTTCTTCATATGTGGTGGTCCTATGGAAAAATAGAACCATTGTGGGCAAAAGCATTTGGTTTAATATCGGATCTTACCACCACTATAATCCCACTACACCCAGAGACAGCGCTCTTTAATTTTGAACTTCAAGATCTCCCATTTAGGTATAGAAATATGGCAACACAAATCCTAATGGCTGTCAAAATCACAATCGCAAGACATTGGAAAAGCCAAGAAACGGTCAATTGGTCAAAAGTTTTAAACCAAATAGACCTCCAATGCCAGATGGAAAAAGGGTACTATACTGCCAGATATAAACAAAAGATGTTCTATAACATCTGGGATCCCTGGTTAATAAAAATGAGCACTACTCACTAAGATCATGGAAAGAATTAAAGAGATGGTAGAATATTTCAAAGAAAAAAACCTAAAGGATATCGAAAAATGTGATAAAGAGTAAAAAGCGGGGAAACTAGATGAAGGGAAAACTGAAAGTAGGACTGAGATTTGTATAACTGATCGGCGTGGTCATATATATGTTCACTTATCTACCTCTTGAACTTATAAGTAGGGGCGGGAGCCCTCAAGCCTGGCGTGTGTCTTTTTATACGTTTGTAAGGTTGTAGTAATTAAGTGTATCATGGAAAGAAAACATGTTTTAAATAAATATATATTTATGTGTTCAAATAGCTGTATTTTAATAAGCCATGATTGTATGTCTTTTTCTAATTTTGATAACATAAAGAATTAAAATAAAAAAATAAAATAAATAAAGTATCAGAGGCGTTGCTAGGTTTCCAAAAGATCTGGGGCTATAGCCCATAAGACCTTTTTAGTTTTTATTATATGGAACCATACGGGCACTTACCAATATATGCTCACCGCTCTAAGCTTCATGCCCGTTTTGTAATTCAGGAGCCTTCACAGGGCCGGCCCTTCAATGGGGCAGAGTGGGGCAGCCCTGGCAGGGGCACTTTGATGCTCTATGCAGTGGTCTTTTTCTCTTTTTTTTTTTTTCCTGTGTCCAGGGGAGCTTGATTGAAGGAGGTCTCAGCCAATCAGGTGAGACTTCTCAACTCTCCTGATCGGCTGAGAGTTCAGAAGCCTCCCGTGATTGGCTGAGACCACCTTCACACTGAGCTTAAAGCAAAGAGATGCCTGTAGCAGGTAAGTTAAAAACTGACAGTGTGTGAGTGAGTGTGTGTATGTCAGTGTGAGTGTGTGCATGTCAGTGTGAGTATGTGCATGTCAGTGTGAGTGTGTGCATGTCAGTGTGAGTGAGTGTGTATGTCAGTGTGAGTGTGTGCATGTCAGTGTGAGTATGTGCATGTCAGTGTGAGCGAGAGTGTGTGTATGTCAGTGTGAGCGAGAGTGTGTGTATGTCAGTGTGAGCGAGAGTGTGTGTATGTCAGTGTGAGTGTGTTGTGTGTGTATGTATGTAACTGGCTGTGTGTGTGTATGTATGTAACTGGCTCTGTGTGTGTGTTTGTGTATATGTATGTAACTGGCTGTGTATGTGTTGTGTGTGTTTATGTATGTAACTGGTTGTGTATGTGTTGTGTATGTATGTATGTATCTGGCTGTGCATGTGACATGTGGGACACATTAAGGAATTATTTTTTTATTTAAAAAAACAAAACAAAAAGTTGCTGACTGGTGTGTGTGTGTGTAACTGGCTGTGTATGTGACTGACTGGATGTCTGTGAGGTTTGTGTATGTGACTTTCTGTGTATGTATGTGATTCTGTATGAGAGGTGCGTGCATGTGAATGTCTGTGTATGTATGCTTTTGTGATGTGCCATTGTCTGGCTCCTAAAATTTTCTGCTGGCTCCTAAAACTAAATAAAATTTGTCAAGCCCTGATATAAACAGAAATCCTTCCTAAGCTGTTTAGCAGTCCTGTAATAAAACATGTCACACATACACATAACACACATATGTGTGACATGTTTTATTACAGGACTGCTAAACAGGATAGGAATGATTTATGATAGATATATATATATAGCATAAATTATTATGCATATATAGCATAAATCAATTATTTACATCCACCTTTGTGTATTTAAGCTATATGTTGGTTTGAGGTTCCTTATTAAAGGACTGCCAAACAGCATAGGAATGATTTATGTTACATATGTGTGTGTATATATATATATATATATATATATATATATATATTTACACACACATTTGTAACATAAATCATTCCTATGCTGTTTGGCCGTCCTGTAATAAGGAATCTCAAACCAACAATATATAGCTTAAATACACAAAGGTGGATGTAAATAAGTGACCCCAACCCTCCCTTCTCTCCACCATATCCAGAGCTCACCTGAGTGGAAAAAGACCTGCTCTGCATCTCCCACAAGGTGACAGCCAGTAAGGATTTCTTCAGAGCTGCCTCACTGTCCCACGTGGAGCTTCCTTCACATCCCTGTGATGATGCTGTGTAAAAGCCCTGCATTGATAGGATGCTGAATGATGTGTCAGCCAATCAGTGCAGGTCTTTCACACACAGTAATGATGCTGTGTAAAAGCCTTGCACTGATTGGCTGAAACATCACTCAACATCCTATCAGTGTAGGGCTTTCACACACTGTCTGCGTGATGTCAGGGGGCGGAGCTATCACGGAGCTGCAGAGTCTCAGGGCTTTGCTCAGCTTATTTGGGCCTTCAGCCCCCTTAGCCCACCCATAGCGACGCCTCTGTAAAGTATGAATATTACATCTGACACTATATTGGTTAACAAATAGCAGACAGTTTATCTTGTCTATGTATACAATATCTATCTATCTATCTATCTATATATATATATATATATCGTTTTATAGAATATTTATATATGTATATTATATATACACCGATCAGCTATAACATTACGGACAGGTAAAATGAATTAAAATGATGCACGTGGGGAGTGTAGGCTGGTCCATGTGGTCCAATCCAACTAATCCAATGTAACTCAAGTTGCTGAGAAAGTTAATGTTGATTCTGAAATAAAGGTGCATAACACACAGTGCATTGCAGTTTGTTGCGTATGGGGCTACGTAGCCGCAGACCAGTCAAGGTGTCCATGCTGACCCCTGTCCACTGAGAAAAGTGACTACTATTGGCATGTGAGCATCATAACTGGGCCACAGAGCAATGGAAGAAGGTGGCCTTTTCTGATGAATTATGTTTATTTTTACATCATGTATATGGCCGGGTGCATGTGTGTTGCTTTCCTGGAGAACACATGGCACCCGTTTGCACAATGAGAATAAGGAAAGCCGGTGGCAGCAGTGTGATGTTTACCTACTGATGTCCTACCTAAGCATTGTTGCATACCATTTACACCCTTTCATGGAAAAGTTTTCTCTTATGGCACTGACCTCTGTCAGCAAGATTATGCGCCCTGCCACAAGAAGCAAAAATGGTTCATTTATGGTTTGAGGAACACAAAAATGAGTTCAAGGTGTTGGCTATATATATATATATATATATATATATATATATATATATATATATATAGTAGAAATAGTACACTAGCTACCTTAACAGCAGGCATTATATCTTGAAAAACATTCTTTTTGATGAAAATCAAAGGCAAAAAACATATTCCTTTAAATATAATAAAAAAAGATATAAGAGGCTGACAATATTTCAAAAGTGGCACAATTTTCCTCAAGTGGCACTTAAGTGAACATTAGGGTGTACTAACTAGAAAGTACATGTATTTTATATTTTCGTTTCCCCCAAACATTTACATTGTAAAACCACATTTATTTTTAAATTGTAAACAATGAAACCGTTTCACATGGTAAACAATGAGCATGTAAACCTGTATGAAAAATAAAGGTTTGCAATGCTGGGTAATGGACCCAGGCTGTAGTGTCTGTAAGGAATCAAGAGCTCAGTGATCTCACATTGGCTTTTGTGATGAGGATTCTAGAACTCTGCGGCCTTCACTTCACTTCATTTTGTTCTGGTCATTTTGGATTACCTATGAAGACAACTAATCTAACCTATCCCTAGATTTTTCATGGTTTCTTGCCTCCCTTACAAAAAAGCAGGCATACCAATGTATGCTGCCAGGTATTGAGACAAGCAGAATATAAGTCTTTTGTTTCACAAAGAGGACTGCAGCAGAACCAAAAGGTGTGAAGCATTAATGCAGATGGAAAGGAACATGGACTATGATTGCATGTTTTGTAATAAGGAATTTACGCATGAGGAAGATCTTTGGAAGCATATAACAGCTGAGCACAAACCAATTCAATGCGAGCCATTTGTAGTGCTTGTTGAAGCCAAGTATTTAAGTCCCGAAGATAAGGTGAGACAAAGTGCAGGTCATATTGACAAAAATGACCATGAAGAAGATGACAACAATAGTCTGCATTGTGGAGTGTGTGGTGAGGTTTTTAGTAACCTTGTAGATGTAGGTTCCCATGCCAAAAAACACCGTGGCTCATATCCTTTTGCCTGTGATTTTTGTTACAGAAGATACAAAGAGCCACGGTTCCTCAAGAACCATCTTAAATCTCATAATAAATCAGAAGGCAAAAATAATCTGCAGCCACCCAGTCTTGGAACCATAAATGGTGAAGTTAGAGAACAAAGCGATAGGAAAACGAGGTCACTTTATAAAATGTGCACGATATGTGGATGTTTTTTCCCTGACAAAGCCAGTTTATTAAAGCACAGCAACATCCATCTCAAGGATTCTAGCTTAACTTCAAAAAATAACGCAAGCGATGTTAACGTAAAGGCCAAAGAAATAACACAAGAAACCTTCTTGAACTTTTTAAACGTACAACCTAAGGCCTTAGGATCAAAGGTGTCTGAAACCTCGAGTAAGCAAATTACTGCTTTAGATCCAGTCACCACTTTTCAGGCCTGGCAACTGGCCACCACAGGCAAAGTTGCTCGTGCACATAGGCAACTGAAAAAACGTTCTTTGAGTGACTCTGAATTTATAAAAAAGGAAACTGATTCGAAAAAGGTTTCCGAAAATGCACTAGGTGACCCCATGCAACTTGATACAGGGAAACCTGGTAAAAAAAGGAAGAAAATGTAAGGCCTTCTCATAAGTGCTTGAACTGCAAACATGGTAAAAAGTATTACAAAATAAAGAAATAATGGTTAGTAATAAGAGTTGATTTTTTTTCTTTCTAATGAATAAATCTGAAAGTAAAAGGCCTTAGTCATCTCAGAATGTTTTGTGATATATATAAATACAAACATCTCATAGAATATATGTTGTATACAATTTTTAAACCACATTGACCTGATTATAGGTCACACGTTTCCCCTCTATTATAATTTCTTAAGTTAGGGGTGCGGCCTATAATCGGGGTTTACCTTTCAGGATTGCCGAGTATGGAGAAAAAATATTCTCCGAGTGCTCAGCTCAGTCTGTTCACGCTACCAGTGCTGCACTTTTCTTCACAGAGGGAGCAGTGTTGGAAGACCTGTCCGAGCTCCTAGTGCTCTGTTCTATCAGCTCAGTCTGTTTGCGCACTAGTATCGTGAACAGACTGAGCTGAGCATTTGTGTAATGTTATTTCTATATACTTAATGTATTGTCCAGATAACAGACTACAGCCTATAATCAGGCAAAGCATATAATTGTGACAATATGGTGCTTTATATTGTTTTATAATATATAAAGTATCAAAGACGCAAAAATTAAGGGATTAGGGGAGTAGAAATTGGTCAAAGACAATACAAATTGTCGGCTTATGCCGACGACGTCATGTTGACTCTTTTATCTCCCCGGACTTCTTTGGTTGAGGTTACTAAAGAACTGGAAGCATATGGAAGTATGTCTAATTATAAAGTAAATATGGCAAAATCTGAAGCCCTGACATACGCGATGAAGGTGGAAGAAAGAGACTATTTGAAAACAGCTTATTCCTTCCAGTGGCCCAAGACAGGTATACAATACCTAGGCTTTATGATTTCGCATAACCCTGATGAAATGGTAAATTATAACTATTCAAAATTATTAAGGGAAATGACAGATCAACTAAAGGGTTGGGATAACTTATATATCTCATGGATGGGCCGCATAAATATAGTCAGAGCGTACATACTTCCTAAGTGGCTATACTATCTAAGGCTTATTCCAAGAAAAATCCCCGTGACGGTTATAAAACAATTCCATCTTATAACTGGTAAATTTATTTGGCGAAATAAAAGCCCTAGGATAGCAAGAGAGATATTACAGGGAAATTCCAAACAAGGGGGCCTGGGTTACCCGAATTTATATAGAATGCAAGAAGCTAGCCTTCTCAACCACTTCTCCCAACTTCAGATTCAGTCAGCCAAAAAAGAAGACTGGTACCTAATAGAGCAGGATATGGCTGCCATCCAAAATTTGGAGACGCTTATGTGGCTAAACCGGGAAGATGGAAGTAAAATTGTAAATAATAGCGGCTCAAGAACACTGAAGCAGACTCTGGTAGTCTGGTATCTTTTTTAAAAAAAACAAATAACGTAGGAAAAATACATCAGTCCGCACCTTTCGAAATTCTAGAGGCTAATATTCAGGAATTTAGACTCCTAGATTTCTGTCGAGGGAGAAGTTTGAGAATAAAGGATCTATGTAGAGGTAACAAGTTCAAAACAAAGGAAGTCTTAGCCCAAGATTTTGGGGCCACTGAAAGAGATACTTTCTCTATACTTAGAATAAAATCATTTGTGGAAAGGCACAAGTTCAATAAAAAAACAAAGAAATAAACAAGGTAATCGAGGGCCTATTAAATAATAACCACTTAAAAAGAGCAATAAAACTTTGGTATAACATATTAGCGATGATTTCAGCAAAACCTAAATCGAAGGCAATGGTTTCCTGGGGGACAGAATTATTAAACCCTATAGATAAGGAGGCATGGATAGAGAGTTGGAACGCCATAAAAAAGATCAATCATTGCCTCACGATGCATGAACTTCATTTCAAGCTCATGCATAGATGGCACCTCTCCCCCATGAGACTACATAAATTTAAAGCAGTAAACCAACATAATTGCTGGAGATGTAATGAAACCTATAGTGACCTTCTTCATATGTGGTGGTCCTATGGAAAAATAGAACCATTGTGGGCAAAAGCATTTGGTTTAATATCGGATCTTACCACCACTATAATCCCACTACACCCAGAGACAGCGCTCTTTAATTTTGAACTTCAAGATCTCCCATTTAGGTATAGAAATATGGCAACACAAATCCTAATGGCTGTCAAAATCACAATCGCAAGACATTGGAAAAGCCAAGAAACGGTCAATTGGTCAAAAGTTTTAAACCAAATAGACCTCCAATGCCAGATGGAAAAAGTGTACTATACTGCCAGATATAAACAAAAGATGTTCTATAACATCTGGGATCCCTGGTTAATAAAAATGAGCACTACTCACTAAGATCATGGAAAGAATTAAAGAGATGGTAGAAGATTTCAAAGAAAAAAACCTAAAGGATATCGAAAAATGTGATAAAGAGTAAAAAGCGGGGAAACTAGATGAAGGGAAAACTGAAAGTAGGACTGAGATTTGTATAACTGATCGGCGTGGTCATATATATGTTCACTTATCTACCTCTTGAACTTATAAGTAGGGGCGGGAGCCCTCAAGCCTGGCGTGTGTCTTTTTATACGTTTGTAAGGTTGTAGTTATTAAGTGTATCATGGAAAGAAAACATGTTTTAAATAAATATATATTTATGTGTTCAAATAGCTGTATTTTAATAAGCCATGATTGTATGTCTTTTTCTAATTTTGATAACATAAAGAATTAAAATAAAAAAATAAAATAAATAAAGTATCAGAGGCGTTGCTAGGTTTCCAAAAGATCTGGGGCTATAGCCCATAAGACCTTTTTAGTTTTTATTATATGGAACCATACGGGCACTTACCAATTTATGCTCACCGCTCTAAGCTTCATGCCCGTTTTGTAATTCAGGAGCCTTCACAGGGCCGGCCCTTCAATGGGGCAGAGTGGGGCAGCCCTGGCAGGGGCACTTTGATGCTCTATGCAGTGGTCTTTTTCTCTTTTTTTTTTTTTCCTGTGTCCAGGGGAGCTTGATTGAAGGAGGTCTCAGCCAATCAGGTGAGACTTCTCAACTCTCCTGATCGGCTGAGAGTTCAGAAGCCTCCCGTGATTGGCTGAGACCACCTTCACACTGAGCTTAAAGCAAAGAGATGCCTGCAGCAGGTAAGTTAAAAACTGACAGTGTGTGAGTGAGTGTGTGTATGTCAGTGTGAGTGTGTGCATGTCAGTGTGAGTATGTGCATGTCAGTGTGAGTGTGTGCATGTCAGTGTGAGTGAGTGTGTATGTCAGTGTGAGTGTGTGCATGTCAGTGTGAGTATGTGCATGTCAGTGTGAGCGAGAGTGTGTGTATGTCAGTGTGAGCGAGAGTGTGTGTATGTCAGTGTGAGCGAGAGTGTGTGTATGTCAGTGTGAGTGTGTTGTGTGTGTATGTATGTAACTGGCTGTGTGTGTGTATGTATGTAACTGGCTCTGTGTGTGTGTTTGTGTATATGTATGTAACTGGCTGTGTATGTGTTGTGTGTGTTTATGTATGTAACTGGTTGTGTATGTGTTGTGTATGTATGTATGTATCTGGCTGTGCATGTGACATGTGGGACACATTAAGGAATTATTTTTTTATTTAAAAAAACAAAACAAAAAGTTGCTGACTGGTGTGTGTGTGTGTAACTGGCTGTGTATGTGACTGACTGGATGTTTGTGAGGTTTGTGTATGTGACTTTCTGTGTATGTATGTGATTCTGTATGAGAGGTGCGTGCATGTGAATGTCTGTGTATGTATGCTTTTGTGATGTGCCATTGTCTGGCTCCTAAAATTTTCTGCTGGCTCCTAAAACTAAATAAAATTTGTCAAGCCCTGATATAAACAGAAATCCTTCCTAAGCTGTTTAGCAGTCCTGTAATAAAACATGTCACACATACACATAACACACATATGTGTGACATGTTTTATTACAGGACTGCTAAACAGGATAGGAATGATTTATGATAGATATATATATATAGCATAAATTATTATGCATATATAGCATAAATCAATTATTTACATCCACCTTTGTGTATTTAAGCTATATGTTGGTTTGAGGTTCCTTATTAAAGGACTGCCAAACAGCATAGGAATGATTTATGTTACATATGTGTGTGTATATATATATATATATATATATATATATATATATATTTACACACACATTTGTAACATAAATCATTCCTATGCTGTTTGGCCGTCCTGTAATAAGGAATCTCAAACCAACAATATATAGCTTAAATACACAAAGGTGGATGTAAATAAGTGACCCCAACCCTCCCTTCTCTCCACCATATCCAGAGCTCACCTGAGTGGAAAAAGACCTGCTCTGCATCTCCCACAAGGTGACAGCCAGTAAGGATTTCTTCAGAGCTGCCTCACTGTCCCACGTGGAGCTTCCTTCACATCCCTGTGATGATGCTGTGTAAAAGCCCTGCATTGATAGGATGCTGAATGATGTGTCAGCCAATCAGTGCAGGTCTTTCACACACAGTAATGATGCTGTGTAAAAGCCTTGCACTGATTGGCTGAAACATCACTCAACATCCTATCAGTGTAGGGCTTTCACACACTGTCTGCGTGATGTCAGGGGGCGGAGCTATCACGGAGCTGCAGAGTCTCAGGGCTTTGCTCAGCTTATTTGGGCCTTCAGCCCCCTTAGCCCACCCATAGCGACGCCTCTGTAAAGTATGAATATTACATCTGACACTATATTGGTTAACAAATAGCAGACAGTTTATCTTGTCTATGTATACAATATCTATCTATCTATCTATCTATATATATATATATATATCGTTTTATAGAATATTTATATATGTATATTATATATACACCGATCAGCTATAACATTACGGACAGGTAAAATGAATTAAAATGATGCACGTGGGGAGTGTAGGCTGGTCCATGTGGTCCAATCCAACTAATCCAATGTAACTCAAGTTGCTGAGAAAGTTAATGTTGATTCTGAAATAAAGGTGCATAACACACAGTGCATTGCAGTTTGTTGCGTATGGGGCTACGTAGCCGCAGACCAGTCAAGGTGTCCATGCTGACCCCTGTCCACTGAGAAAAGTGACTACTATTGGCATGTGAGCATCAGAACTGGGCCACAGAGCAATGGAAGAAGGTGGCCTTTTCTGATGAATTATGTTTATTTTTACATCATGTATATGGCCGGGTGCATGTGTGTTGCTTTCCTGGAGAACACATGGCACCCGTTTGCACAATGAGAATAAGGAAAGCCGGTGGCAGCAGTGTGATGTTTACCTACTGATGTCCTACCTAAGCATTGTTGCATACCATTTACACCCTTTCATGGAAAAGTTTTCTCTTATGGCACTGACCTCTGTCAGCAAGATTATGCGCCCTGCCACAAGAAGCAAAAATGGTTCATTTATGGTTTGAGGAACACAAAAATGAGTTCAAGGTGTTGGCTATATATATATATATATATATATATATAGTAGAAATAGTACACTAGCTACCTTAACAGCAGGCATTATATCTTGAAAAACATTCTTTTTGATGAAAATCAAAGGCAAAAAACATATTCCTTTAAATAAAATAAAAAAAGATATAAGAGGCTGACAATATTTCAAAAGTGGCACAATTTTCCTCAAGTGGCACTTAAGTGAACATTAGGGTGTACTAACTAGAAAGTACATGTATTTTATATTTTCGTTTCCCCCAAACATTTACATTGTAAAACCACATTTATTTTTACATTGTAAACAATGAAACCGTTTCACATGGTAAACAATGAGCATGTAAACCTGTATGAAAAATAAAGGTTTGCAATGCTGGGTAATGGACCTAGGCTGTAGTGTCTGTAAGGAATCAAGAGCTCAGTGATCTCACATTGGCTTTTGTGATGAGGATTCTAGAACTCTGCGGCCTTCACTTCACTTCATTTTGTTCTGGTCATTTTGGATTACCTATGAAGACAACTAATCTAACCTATCCCTAGATTTTTCATGGTTTCTTGCCTCCCTTACAAAAAAGCAGGCATACCAATGTATGCTGCCAGGTATTGAGACAAGCAGAATATAAGTCTTTTGTTTCACAAAGAGGACTGCAGCAGAACCAAAAGGTATAAAGCATTAATGCAGATGGAAAGGAACATGGACTATGATTGCATGTTTTGTAATAAGGAATTTACGCATGAGGAAGATCTTTGGAAGCATATTACAGCTGAGCACAAACCAATTCAATGCGAGCCATTTGTAGTGCTTGTTGAAGCCAAGTATTTAAGTCCCGAAGATAAGGTGAGACAAAGTGCAGGTCATATTGACAAAAATGACCATGAAGAAGATGACAACAATAGTCTGCATTGTGGAGTGTGTGGTGAGGTTTTTAGTAACCTTGTAGATGTAGGTTCCCATGCCAAAAAACACCGTGGCTCATATCCTTTTGCCTGTGATTTTTGTTACAGAAGATACAAAGAGCCACGGTTCCTCAAGAACCATCTTAAATCTCATAATAAATCAGAAGGCAAAAATAATCTGCAGCCACCCAGTCTTGGAACCATAAATGGTGAAGTTAGAGAACAAAGCGATAGGAAAACGAGGTCACTTTATAAAATGTGCACGATATGTGGATGTTTTTTCCCTGACAAAGCCAGTTTATTAAAGCACAGCAACATCCATCTCAAGGATTCTAGCTTAACTTCAAAAAATAACGCAAGCGATGTTAACGTAAAGGCCAAAGAAATAACACAAGAAACCTTCTTGAACTTTTTAAACGTACAACCTAAGGCCTTAGGATCAAAGGTGTCTGAAACCTCGAGTAAGCAAATTACTGCTTTAGATCCAGTCACCACTTTTCAGGCCTGGCAACTGGCCACCACAGGCAAAGTTGCTCGTGCACATAGGCAACTGAAAAAACGTTCTTTGAGTGACTCTGAATTTATAAAAAAGGAAACTGATTCGAAAAAGGTTTCCGAAAATGCACTAGGTGACCCCATGCAACTTGATACAGGGAAACCTGGTAAAAAAAGGAAGAAAATGTAAGGCCTTCTCATGAGTGCTTGAACTGCAAACATGGTAAAAAGTATTACAAAATAAAGAAATAATGGTTAGTAATAAGAGTTGATTTTTTTTCTTTGTAATGAATAAATCTGAAAGTAAAAGGCCTTAGTCATCTCAGAATGTTTTGTGATATATATAAATACAAACATCTCATAGAATATATGTTGTATACAATTTTTAAACCACATTGACCTGATTATAGGTCACACGTTTCCCCTCTATTATAATTTCTTAAGTTAGGGGTGCGGCCTATAATCGGGGTTTACCTTTCAGGATTGCCGAGTATGGAGAAAAAATATTCTCCGAGTGCTCAGCTCAGTCTGTTCACGCTACCAGTGCTGCACTTTTCTTCACAGAGGGAGCAGTGTTGGAAGACCTGTCCGAGCTCCTAGTGCTCTGTTCTATCAGCTCAGTCTGTTTGCGCACTAGTATCGTGAACAGACTGAGCTGAGCATTTGTGTAATGTTATTTCTATATACTTAATGTATTGTCCAGATAACAGACTACAGCCTATAATCAGGCAAAGCATATAATTGTGACAATATGGTGCTTTATATTGTTTTATAATATATAAAGTATCAAAGACGCAAAAATTAAGGGATTAGGGGAGTAGAAATTGGTCAAAGACAATACAAATTGTCGGCTTATGCCGACGACGTCATGTTGACTCTTTTATCTCCCCGGACTTCTTTGGTTGAGGTTACTAAAGAACTGGAAGCATATGGAAGTATGTCTAATTATAAAGTAAATATGGCAAAATCTGAAGCCCTGACATACGCGATGAAGGTGGAAGAAAGAGACTATTTGAAAACAGCTTATTCCTTCCAGTGGCCCAAGACAGGTATACAATACCTAGGCTTTATGATTTCGCATAACCCTGATGAAATGGTAAATTATAACTATTCAAAATTATTAAGGGAAATGACAGATCAACTAAAGGGTTGGGATAACTTATATATCTCATGGATGGGCCGCATAAATATAGTCAGAGCGTACATACTTCCTAAGTGGCTATACTATCTAAGGCTTATTCCAAGAAAAATCCCCGTGACGGTTATAAAACAATTCCATCTTATAACTGGTAAATTTATTTGGCGAAATAAAAGCCCTAGGATAGCAAGAGAGATATTACAGGGAAATTCCAAACAAGGGGGCCTGGGTTACCCGAATTTATATAGAATGCAAGAAGCTAGCCTTCTCAACCACTTCTCCCAACTTCAGATTCAGTCAGCCAAAAAAGAAGACTGGTACCTAATAGAGCAGGATATGGCTGCCATCCAAAATTTGGAGACGCTTATGTGGCTAAACCGGGAAGATGGAAGTAAAATTGTAAATAATAGCGGCTCAAGAACACTGAAGCAGACTCTGGTAGTCTGGTATCTTTTTAAAAAAAAACAAATAACGTAGGAAAAATACATCAGTCCGCACCTTTCGAAATTCTAGAGGCTAATATTCAGGAATTTAGACTCCTAGATTTCTGTCGAGGGAGAAGTTTGAGAATAAAGGATCTATGTAGAGGTAACAAGTTCAAAACAAAGGAAGTCTTAGCCCAAGATTTTGGGGCCACTGAAAGAGATACTTTCTCTATACTTAGAATAAAATCATTTGTGGAAAGGCACAAGTTCAATAAAAAAACAAAGAAATAAACAAGGTAATCGCGGGCCTATTAAATAATAACCACTTAAAAAGAGCAATAAAACTTTGGTATAACATATTAGCAATGATTTCAGCAAAACCTAAATCGAAGGCAATGGTTTCCTGGGGGACAGAATTATTAAACCCTATAGATAAGGAGGCATGGATAGAGAGTTGGAACGCCATAAAAAAGATCAATCATTGCCTCACGATGCATGAACTTCATTTCAAGCTCATGCATAGATGGCACCTCTCCCCCATGAGACTACATAAATTTAAAGCAGTAAACCAACATAATTGCTGGAGATGTAATGAAACCTATAGTGACCTTCTTCATATGTGGTGGTCCTATGGAAAAATAGAACCATTGTGGGCAAAAGCATTTGGTTTAATATCGGATCTTACCACCACTATAATCCCACTACACCCAGAGACAGCGCTCTTTAATTTTGAACTTCAAGATCTCCCATTTAGGTATAGAAATATGGCAACACAAATCCTAATGGCTGTCAAAATCACAATCGCAAGACATTGGAAAAGCCAAGAAACGGTCAATTGGTCAAAAGTTTTAAACCAAATAGACCTCCAATGCCAGATGGAAAAAGGGTACTATACTGCCAGATATAAACAAAAGATGTTCTATAACATCTGGGATCCCTGGTTAATAAAAATGAGCACTACTCACTAAGATCATGGAAAGAATTAAAGAGATGGTAGAAGATTTCAAAGAAAAAAACCTAAAGCATATCGAAAAATGTGATAAAGAGTAAAAAGCGGGGAAACTAGATGAAGGGAAAACTGAAAGTAGGACTGAGATTTGTATAACTGATCGGCGTGGTCATATATATGTTCACTTATCTACCTCTTGAACTTATAAGTAGGGGCGGGAGCCCTCAAGCCTGGCGTGTGTCTTTTTATACGTTTGTAAGGTTGTAGTTATTAAGTGTATCATGGAAAGAAAACATGTTTTAAATAAATATATATTTATGTGTTCAAATAGCTGTATTTTAATAAGCCATGATTGTATGTCTTTTTCTAATTTTGATAACATAAAGAATTAAAATAAAAAAATAAATAAAGTATCAGAGGCCTTGCTAGGTTTCCAAAAGATCTGGGGCTATAGCCCATAAGACTTTTTTAGTTTTTATTATATGGAACCATACGGACACTTACCAATATATGCTCACCGCTCTAAGCTTCATGCCCGTTTTGTAATTCAGGAGCCTTCACAGGGCCGGCCCTTCAATGGGGCAGAGTGGGGCAGCCCTGGCAGGGGCACTTTGATGCTCTATGCAGTGGTCTTTTTCTCTTTTTTTTTTTTTTCCTGTGTCCAGGGGAGCTTGATTGAAGGAGGTCTCAGCCAATCAGGTGAGACTTCTCAACTCTCCTGATCGGCTGAGAGTTCAGAAGCCTCCCGTGATTGGCTGAGACCTCCTTCACACTGAGCTTAAAGCAAAGAGATGCCTGCAGCAGGTAAGTTAAAAACTGACAGTGTGCGAGTGAGTGTGTGTATGTCAGTGTGAGTGTGTGCATGTCAGTGTGAGTATGTGCATGTCAGTGTGAGTGTGTGCATGTCAGTGTGAGTGAGTGTGTATGTCAGTGTGAGTGTGTGCATGTCAGTGTGAGTATGTGCATGTCAGTGTGAGCGAGAGTGTGTGTATGTCAGTGTGAGCGAGAGTGTGTGTATGTCAGTGTGAGCGAGAGTGGGTGTATGTCAGTGTGAGTGTGTTGTGTGTGTATGTATGTAACTGGCTGTGTGTGTGTGTTTGTGTATATGTATGTAACTGGCTGTGTATGTGTTGTGTGTGTTTATGTATGTAACTGGTTGTGTATGTATGTATGTATCTGGCTGTGCATGTGACATGTGGGACACATTAAGGAATTATTTTTTTATTTAAAAAAACAAAACAAAAAGTTGCTGACTGGTGTGTGTGTGTGTAACTGGCTGTGTATGTGACTGACTGGATGTCTGTGAAGTTTGTGTATGTGACTTTCTGTGTATGTATGTGATTCTGTATGAGAGGTGCGTGCATGTGAATGTCTGTGTATGTATGCTTTTGTGATGTGCCATTGTCTGGCTGCTAAAATTTTCTGCTGGCTCCTAAAACTAAATAAAATTTGTCAAGCCCTGATATAAACATAAATCCTTCCTAAGCTGTTTAGCAGTCCTGTAATAAAACATGTCGCACATACACATAACACACATATGTGTGACATGTTTTATTACAGGACTGCTAAACAGGATAGGAATGATTTATGATAGATATATATATATAGCATACATTATTATGCATATTTAGCATAAATCAATTATTTACATCCACCTTTGTGTATTTAAGCTATATGTTGGTTTGAGGTTCCTTATTAAAGGACTGCCAAACAGCATAGGAATGATTTATGTTACATATGTGTGTGTATATATATATATATATATATATATATATATATATTTACACACACATTTGTAACATAAATCATTCCTATGCTGTTTGGCAGTCCTGTAATAAGGAATCTCAAACCAACAATATATAGCTTAAATACACAAAGGTGGATGTAAATAAGTGACCCCAACCCTCCCTTCTCTCCACCATATCCAGAGCTCACCTGAGTGGAAAAAGACCTGCTCTGCATCTCCCACAAGGTGACAGCCAGTAAGGATTTCTTCAGAGCTGCCTCACTGTCCCACGTGGAGCTTCCTTCACATCCCTGTGATGATGCTGTGTAAAAGCCCTGCATTGATAGGATGCTGAATGATGTGTCAGCCAATCAGTGCAGGTCTTTCACACACAGTAATGATGCTGTGTAAAAGCCTTGCACTGATTGGCTGAAACATCACTCAACATCCTATCAGTGTAGGGCTTTCACACACTGTCTGCGTGATGTCAGGGGGCGGAGCTATCACGGAGCTGCAGAGTCTCAGGGCTTTGCTCAGCTTATTTGGGCCTTCAGCCCCCTTAGCCCACCCATAGCGACGCCTCTGTAAAGTATGAATATTACATCTGACACTATATTGGTTAACAAATAGCAGACAGTTTATCTTGTCTATGTATACAATATCTATCTATCTATCTATCTATATATATATATATATCGTTTTATAGAATATTTATATATGTATATTATATATACACCGATCAGCTATAACATTACGGACAGGTAAAATGAATTAAAATGATGCACGTGGGGAGTGTAGGCTGGTCCATGTGGTCCAATCCAACTAATCCAATGTAACTCAAGTTGCTGAGAAAGTTAATGTTGATTCTGAAATAAAGGTGCATAACACACAGTGCATTGCAGTTTGTTGCGTATGGGGCTACGTAGCCGCAGACCAGTCAAGGTGTCCATGCTGACCCCTGTCCACTGAGAAAAGTGACTACTATTGGCATGTGAGCATCAGAACTGGGCCACAGAGCAATGGAAGAAGGTGGCCTTTTCTGATGAATTATGTTTATTTTTACATCATGTATATGGCCGGGTGCATGTGTGTTTCTTTCCTGGAGAACACATGGCACCCGTTTGCACTATGAGAATAAGGAAAGCCGGTGGCAGCAGTGTGATGTTTACCTACTGATGTCCTACCTAAGCATTGTTGCATACCATTTACACCCTTTCAGGGAAAAGTTTTCTCTTATGGCACTGACCTCTGTCAGCAAGATTATGCGCCCTGCCACAAGAAGCAAAAATGGTTCATTTATGGTTTGAGGAACACAAAAATGAGTTCAAGGTGTTGGCTATATATATATATATATATATATATATATATATATATATATAGTAGAAATAGTACACTAGCTACCTTAACAGCAGGCATTATATCTTGAAAAACATTCTTTTTGATGAAAATCAAAGGCAAAAAACATATTCCTTTAAATAAAATAAAAAAAGATATAAGAGGCTGACAATATTTCAAAAGTGGCACAATTTTCCTCAAGTGGCACTTAAGTGAACATTAGGGTGTACTAACTAGAAAGTACATGTATTTTATATTTTCGTTTCCCCCAAACATTTACATTGTAAAACCACATTTATTTTTACATTGTAAACAATGAAACCGTTTCACATGGTAAACAATGAGCATGTAAACCTGTATGAAAAATAAAGGTTTGCAATGCTGGGTAATGGACCTAGGCTGTAGTGTCTGTAAGGAATCAAGAGCTCAGTGATCTCACATTGGCTTTTGTGATGAGGATTCTAGAACTCTGCGGCCTTCACTTCACTTCATTTTGTTCTGGTCATTTTGGATTACCTATGAAGACAACTAATCTAACCTATCCCTAGATTTTTCATGGTTTCTTGCCTCCCTTACAAAAAAGCAGGCATACCAATGTATGCTGCCAGGTATTGAGACAAGCAGAATATAAGTCTTTTGTTTCACAAAGAGGACTGCAGCAGAACCAAAAGGTATAAAGCATTAATGCAGATGGAAAGGAACATGGACTATGATTGCATGTTTTGTAATAAGGAATTTACGCATGAGGAAGATCTTTGGAAGCATATTACAGCTGAGCACAAACCAATTCAATGCGAGCCATTTGTAGTGCTTGTTGAAGCCAAGTATTTAAGTCCCGAAGATAAGGTGAGACAAAGTGCAGGTCATATTGACAAAAATGACCATGAAGAAGATGACAACAATAGTCTGCATTGTGGAGTGTGTGGTGAGGTTTTTAGTAACCTTGTAGATGTAGGTTCCCATGCCAAAAAACACCGTGGCTCATATCCTTTTGCCTGTGATTTTTGTTACAGAAGATACAAAGAGCCACGGTTCCTCAAGAACCATCTTAAATCTCATAATAAATCAGAAGGCAAAAATAATCTGCAGCCACCCAGTCTTGGAACCATAAATGGTGAAGTTAGAGAACAAAGCGATAGGAAAACGAGGTCACTTTATAAAATGTGCACGATATGTGGATGTTTTTTCCCTGACAAAGCCAGTTTATTAAAGCACAGCAACATCCATCTCAAGGATTCTAGCTTAACTTCAAAAAATAACGCAAGCGATGTTAACGTAAAGGCCAAAGAAATAACACAAGAAACCTTCTTGAACTTTTTAAACGTACAACCTAAGGCCTTAGGATCAAAGGTGTCTGAAACCTCGAGTAAGCAAATTACTGCTTTAGATCCAGTCACCACTTTTCAGGCCTGGCAACTGGCCACCACAGGCAAAGTTGCTCGTGCACATAGGCAACTGAAAAAACGTTCTTTGAGTGACTCTGAATTTATAAAAAAGGAAACTGATTCGAAAAAGGTTTCCGAAAATGCACTAGGTGACCCCATGCAACTTGATACAGGGAAACCTGGTAAAAAAAGGAAGAAAATGTAAGGCCTTCTCATGAGTGCTTGAACTGCAAACATGGTAAAAAGTATTACAAAATAAAGAAATAATGGTTAGTAATAAGAGTTGATTTTTTTTCTTTCTAATGAATAAATCTGAAAGTAAAAGGCCTTAGTCATCTCAGAATGTTTTGTGATATATATAAATACAAACATCTCATAGAATATATGTTGTATACAATTTTTAAACCACATTGACCTGATTATAGGTCACACGTTTCCCCTCTATTATAATTTCTTAAGTTAGGGGTGCGGCCTATAATCGGGGTTTACCTTTCAGGATTGCCGAGTATGGAGAAAAAATATTCTCCGAGTGCTCAGCTCAGTCTGTTCACGCTACCAGTGCTGCACTTTTCTTCACAGAGGGAGCAGTGTTGGAAGACCTGTCCGAGCTCCTAGTGCTCTGTTCTATCAGCTCAGTCTGTTTGCGCACTAGTATCGTGAACAGACTGAGCTGAGCATTTGTGTAATGTTATTTCTATATACTTAATGTATTGTCCAGATAACAGACTACAGCCTATAATCAGGCAAAGCATATAATTGTGACAATATGGTGCTTTATATTGTTTTATAATATATAAAGTATCAAAGACGCAAAAATTAAGGGATTAGGGGAGTAGAAATTGGTCAAAGACAATACAAATTGTCGGCTTATGCCGACGACGTCATGTTGACTCTTTTATCTCCCCGGACTTCTTTGGTTGAGGTTACTAAAGAACTGGAAGCATATGGAAGTATGTCTAATTATAAAGTAAATATGGCAAAATCTGAAGCCCTGACATACGCGATGAAGGTGGAAGAAAGAGACTATTTGAAAACAGCTTATTCCTTCCAGTGGCCCAAGACAGGTATACAATACCTAGGCTTTATGATTTCGCATAACCCTGATGAAATGGTAAATTATAACTATTCAAAATTATTAAGGGAAATGACAGATCAACTAAAGGGTTGGGATAACTTATATATCTCATGGATGGGCCGCATAAATATAGTCAGAGCGTACATACTTCCTAAGTGGCTATACTATCTAAGGCTTATTCCAAGAAAAATCCCCGTGACGGTTATAAAACAATTCCATCTTATAACTGGTAAATTTATTTGGCGAAATAAAAGCCCTAGGATAGCAAGAGAGATATTACAGGGAAATTCCAAACAAGGGGGCCTGGGTTACCCGAATTTATATAGAATGCAAGAAGCTAGCCTTCTCAACCACTTCTCCCAACTTCAGATTCAGTCAGCCAAAAAAGAAGACTGGTACCTAATAGAGCAGGATATGGCTGCCATCCAAAATTTGGAGACGCTTATGTGGCTAAACCGGGAAGATGGAAGTAAAATTGTAAATAATAGCGGCTCAAGAACACTGAAGCAGACTCTGGTAGTCTGGTATCTTTTTTAAAAAAAACAAATAACGTAGGAAAAATACATCAGTCCGCACCTTTCGAAATTCTAGAGGCTAATATTCAGGAATTTAGACTCCTAGATTTCTGTCGAGGGAGAAGTTTGAGAATAAAGGATCTATGTAGAGGTAACAAGTTCAAAACAAAGGAAGTCTTAGCCCAAGATTTTGGGGCCACTGAAAGAGATACTTTCTCTATACTTAGAATAAAATCATTTGTGGAAAGGCACAAGTTCAATAAAAAAACAAAGAAATAAACAAGGTAATCGAGGGCCTATTAAATAATAACCACTTAAAAAGAGCAATAAAACTTTGGTATAACATATTAGCGATGATTTCAGCAAAACCTAAATCGAAGGCAATGGTTTCCTGGGGGACAGAATTATTAAACCCTATAGATAAGGAGGCATGGATAGAGAGTTGGAACGCCATAAAAAAGATCAATCATTGCCTCACGATGCATGAACTTCATTTCAAGCTCATGCATAGATGGCACCTCTCCCCCATGAGACTACATAAATTTAAAGCAGTAAACCAACATAATTGCTGGAGATGTAATGAAACCTATAGTGACCTTCTTCATATGTGGTGGTCCTATGGAAAAATAGAACCATTGTGGGCAAAAGCATTTGGTTTAATATCGGATCTTACCACCACTATAATCCCACTACACCCAGAGACAGCGCTCTTTAATTTTGAACTTCAAGATCTCCCATTTAGGTATAGAAATATGGCAACACAAATCCTAATGGCTGTCAAAATCACAATCGCAAGACATTGGAAAAGCCAAGAAACGGTCAATTGGTCAAAAGTTTTAAACCAAATAGACCTCCAATGCCAGATGGAAAAAGGGTACTATACTGCCAGATATAAACAAAAGATGTTCTATAACATCTGGGATCCCTGGTTAATAAAAATGAGCACTACTCACTAAGATCATGGAAAGAATTAAAGAGATGGTAGAAGATTTCAAAGAAAAAAACCTAAAGCATATCGAAAAATGTGATAAAGAGTAAAAAGCGGGGAAACTAGATGAAGGGAAAACTGAAAGTAGGACTGAGATTTGTATAACTGATCGGCGTGGTCATATATATGTTCACTTATCTACCTCTTGAACTTATAAGTAGGGGCGGGAGCCCTCAAGCCTGGCGTGTGTCTTTTTATACGTTTGTAAGGTTGTAGTTATTAAGTGTATCATGGAAAGAAAACATGTTTTAAATAAATATATATTTATGTGTTCAAATAGCTGTATTTTAATAAGCCATGATTGTATGTCTTTTTCTAATTTTGATAACATAAAGAATTAAAATAAAAAAATAAATAAAGTATCAGAGGCCTTGCTAGGTTTCCAAAAGATCTGGGGCTATAGCCCATAAGACTTTTTTAGTTTTTATTATATGGAACCATACGGACACTTACCAATATATGCTCACCGCTCTAAGCTTCATGCCCGTTTTGTAATTCAGGAGCCTTCACAGGGCCGGCCCTTCAATGGGGCAGAGTGGGGCAGCCCTGGCAGGGGCACTTTGATGCTCTATGCAGTGGTCTTTTTCTCTTTTTTTTTTTTTTCCTGTGTCCAGGGGAGCTTGATTGAAGGAGGTCTCAGCCAATCAGGTGAGACTTCTCAACTCTCCTGATCGGCTGAGAGTTCAGAAGCCTCCCGTGATTGGCTGAGACCTCCTTCACACTGAGCTTAAAGCAAAGAGATGCCTGCAGCAGGTAAGTTAAAAACTGACAGTGTGTGAGTGAGTGTGTGTATGTCAGTGTGAGTGTGTGCATGTCAGTGTGAGTATGTGCATGTCAGTGTGAGTGTGTGCATGTCAGTGTGAGTGAGTGTGTATGTCAGTGTGAGTGTGTGCATGTCAGTGTGAGTATGTGCATGTCAGTGTGAGCGAGAGTGTGTGTATGTCAGTGTGAGCGAGAGTGTGTGTATGTCAGTGTGAGCGAGAGTGGGTGTATGTCAGTGTGAGTGTGTTGTGTGTGTATGTATGTAACTGGCTGTGTGTGTGTGTTTGTGTATATGTATGTAACTGGCTGTGTATGTGTTGTGTGTGTTTATGTATGTAACTGGTTGTGTATGTGTTGTGTATGTATGTATGTATCTGGCTGTGCATGTGACATGTGGGACACATTAAGGAATTATTTTTTTATTTAAAAAAACAAAACAAAAAGTTGCTGACTGGTGTGTGTGTGTGTAACTGGCTGTGTATGTGACTGACTGAATGTCTGTGAAGTTTGTGTATGTGACTTTCTGTGTATGTATGTGATTCTGTATGAGAGGTGCGTGCATGTGAATGTCTGTGTATGTATGCTTTTGTGATGTGCCATTGTCTGGCTGCTAAAATTTTCTGCTGGCTCCTAAAACTAAATAAAATTTGTCAAGCCCTGATATAAACATAAATCCTTCCTAAGCTGTTTAGCAGTCCTGTAATAAAACATGTCGCACATACACATAACACACATATGTGTGACATGTTTTATTACAGGACTGCTAAACAGGATAGGAATGATTTATGATAGATATATATATATAGCATACATTATTATGCATATTTAGCATAAATCAATTATTTACATCCACCTTTGTGTATTTAAGCTATATGTTGGTTTGAGGTTCCTTATTAACCCCTTAAGGACAGAGCCTTTGAAACATTTTTGTCCTTTCTGGACAATGGCTATTTTAACATTTCTGTGCTGTTTGTGTTTAGCAGTAATTTTCTTCTTCGTCATTTGCTGTACCCACACATATTATATATTGTTTTTATCGGGACAAAAAGGGCTTTCTATGGATGCCATATTTTTGATCATATCTTATCATATTATTAAAAAAAAATAATAAAATATGGTAAAAAAAAAAAAAATACACAAATTTCTTTGTTTTTATTTGAAACAACTTCTCCTCATCGACAATAGCGAACGAAAAAACATGCTAAATAGATTCTACTATTTCTCCTGAGTACAGGGATACCACCCATGCATAGGTTTGTTGGGTTGTTTGGGGGCTAAAATGCCAAATTTGTGAGGTGCAGTTTTTTGTTTTCCAACTTGAAATTTTTACATGCAGACAGCCTGCACCCATGTCCCATTTGGGACATATTTGAAACCAGCCAGTGTATTTTACCCCATCAACCCATATATTTTTTAAAAGTAGACACCCTAGGCTATCTCAAATGGTGGTATTTTAACACTTTCCATGCACTATTTCTACCACCAGCCTTTGTCAAAGTTTGTGGTAGTAATTTTTTTGTGTTTTTTTTTCACAAACCTTGTACTTCAGACATAAATTTACAGATTTTGGTATGTGTCACTGCCAAATAACACCCCAATAAGTGTTCAGAAACATCTCTTGAGTACAGGGATACCCCCCATGCATAGGTTTGTTGGATTGTTTGGGGGGTAAAAGGCCAAATTTGGGAGGTGAAGTTTTTGGTTTTCCAATTTGAAATTTTGACATGCAGACAGCCTGCACCCATGTCCCATTTGGGACATATTTGAAACCAGCCAGTGTATTTTACCACATCAACCCATATATTTTTTTAAAGTAGACACCCTAGGCTATCTCAAATGGTGGTATTTTTACACTTTCCATGCACTAATTCTACCACCAGCCTTTGTCAAAGTTTGTGGTAGTCATTTTTTTGTGTTTTTTTTTCACAAACCTTGTACTTCAGACATGAATTTACAGATTTTGGTATGTGTCACTGCCAAATAACACCCCAATAAGTGTTCAGCAACATCTCTTGAGTACAGGGATACCACCCATGCATAGGTTTGTTGGGTTGTTTGGGGGCTAAAAGGGCCACATTGTGAAGGTGCGCATTTTCAACTTGGAATATTGACGTGTAGCCAGCCTGAGCCCATCTTTCATTTGGGACTTTTTTTTAAAGTAGGACAGTGTATTTTACCCCAAAAAGTATATATTTTGTAAAAGTAGACACCCTAGGCTATTTTAAATGGTGTTATTTTAACACTTTCCATGCACCAATTCTACCACCAGCCTTTGTCAAAGTTTGTGGTAGTCATTTTATTGTGTATTTTTTCCCACATACATTGTACTTTAGACACAAATTCACATATTTCGGTATGTGTCACTGACAAACAATACCACAATATATGTTCAGCAACATCTCCCGAGCACAGGGATACCACCCATGCATAGCTTTGTCAGCTTTGTTGGGTGTTGAAAGGCTACATTTGAGAGGTGCGCTTTTTGATTTTCAAACTTGGAATTTGAACATGTAGAGCAAGGAAGGGGTTAATAGCTCTTATAAGAGCCTTTGTAGTACTGTACAAAAAAATTAACCCCTAAAAATGCACAGACAAGAAAAAAATTTCTGCTGTGCAGTGATCAGTGGCAGGGAAGGGGTTAATACACTACACTATACAAAGGGTATGGCTTTTATAAAAGCCCTTGGGACTCACAATTTTTTTAACATTTTATTTAATTTATTACAATTAAAAAATTATGTTATACAGATCTGTCTCTTTCCCTCACTAAAACTCAAGTGAGGAGAGGGAGGCAGATCCATATGGGTCAGAACAATATTTACCAATATTGATCGAACCAGACGAATGGTGATGCTCATCTGAGAAATCACCAAACCACCTTTGCCACTGATCGGCTGTTACTGATCGCTATACACGTGTTCAGACAGCTTCAAAAGGAATACACGTAATCCCCTAGTGGGTATAATTAACCCCTAGCGAGTCTGACAAAAAAAATGCTGATAGCAAAAAAAAAATCCTTCTGCGACTAGATTGCTCCATATGCGCTGCTTAGGCAGTGACCATATGCACTGCTTAGGCAGTGACCATATGTGCTGCTTAGGAAGTGATATACGGCAAGGAAGGGGTTAATAGCTCTTATTTAAAAAAAAAATTACGTTAAACGTAGTCCCCTAGCGGGTATAATTAACACGTGACGGGTGTAATAAAAAAGTTTTAAAAAAATTAAAAATGCTTCTGCAGCAAGATTGCTGCATTTGCGTCAGATCTCTGCTTAGGCAGTGATCTACAGCAAGAAAGGGGTTAATCTCTCTTAAAAGAGCTTTTTTTTATACTGTAATGAATTACAGTAAAAAAAATTAACCCCTAAAAAATGCACAGACAGCAAAAAATGTGCTGCTGTGTATGATCACTGCGTACACAGCGATCAATGGCAGGGAAGGGGTTAAATGGCTTTTATAAAAGCCCTTGGTGTTTAAAATTTTATTAAATATTTGTTTTATTATTTTATTTTATTTTTTTACTTTATCTGATCTGTCTCTCTCCCTTACTATAACTAGTAAGGTGAGGGAGGCAGATCAATACTTGTCAAAGGCAATATTTGCTAATATTGCCTTTGACAGTATGATAAGTGCTCATCAGAGCACTTACCATACATGCCTGCACACAGATCACATAGATCTGTTGTGCCGGCATCGATTGGCTCCCCCTAGAGCATCGGAAGTGAAATACTTTCACTTCCGATGCTCTTGCCATTAGAAGGGAAGCGCTGCCTGTATAGGCAGCGTTCCCTTCTACTGAGCCGATGGGGTCGCTCAGGAGAGCGACCACCATCGGCTCTGGGGAGCATCAAGGTGTTACTAAGTGCCTCGCTAGCGAGGCACTTTAGAAACACCGCAGATGCTTAGAAAGCGAACGATCGTTCGCTTTCTAAGCACATGTGTGCAGCCGGCGCAGCCATTTTTAAATGGCTGCTACGATCACTCCGTGGAGTGATCGTAGCGCGCCCCTGCACATTTGGGGGGTGTTGCACAATGCCTCTACCTAGAGGCATTGTAGCAACACCGTTAGAGTAAAGAAAGCGACCGCTGGTCGCTTTCTTTACTCAGTTTAGTGCATGACGTGCCAGGCACGTCAGCTGTCGGCAAGTCCTCGATTTGCCGTGACGTGCCTGGCACGTCATCTGTCGTTAAGGGGTTAAAGGACTGCCAAACAGCATAGGAATGATTTATGTTACATATGTGTGTGTATATATATATATATATATATATATATATATATATATATATTTACACACACATTTGTAACATAAATCATTCCTATGCTGTTTGGCAGTCCTGTAATAAGGAATCTCAAACCAACAATATATAGCTTAAATACACAAAGGTGGATGTAAATAAGTGACCCCAACCCTCCCTTCTCTCCACCATATCCAGAGCTCACCTGAGTGGAAAAAGACCTGCTCTGCATCTCCCACAAGGTGACAGCCAGTAAGGATTTCTTCAGAGCTGCCTCACTGTCCCACGTGGAGCTTCCTTCACATCCCTGTGATGATGCTGTGTAAAAGCCCTGCATTGATAGGATGCTGAATGATGTGTCAGCCAATCAGTGCAGGTCTTTCACACACAGTAATGATGCTGTGTAAAAGCCTTGCACTGATTGGCTGAAACATCACTCAACATCCTATCAGTGTAGGGCTTTCACACACTGTCTGCGTGATGTCAGGGGGCGGAGCTATCACGGAGCTGCAGAGTCTCAGGGCTTTGCTCAGCTTATTTGGGCCTTCAGCCCCCTTAGCCCACCCATAGCGACGCCTCTGTAAAGTATGAATATTACATCTGACACTATATTGGTTAACAAATAGCAGACAGTTTATCTTGTCTATGTATACAATATCTATCTATCTATCTATCTATATATATATATATATATCGTTTTATAGAATATTTATATATGTATATTATATATACACCGATCAGCTATAACATTACGGACAGGTAAAATGAATTAAAATGATGCACGTGGGGAGTGTAGGCTGGTCCATGTGGTCCAATCCAACTAATCCAATGTAACTCAAGTTGCTGAGAAAGTTAATGTTGATTCTGAAATAAAGGTGCATAACACACAGTGCATTGCAGTTTGTTGCGTATGGGGCTACGTAGCCGCAGACCAGTCAAGGTGTCCATGCTGACCCCTGTCCACTGAGAAAAGTGACTACTATTGGCATGTGAGCATCAGAACTGGGCCACAGAGCAATGGAAGAAGGTGGCCTTTTCTGATGAATTATGTTTATTTTTACATCATGTATATGGCCGGGTGCATGTGTGTTGCTTTCCTGGAGAACACATGGCACCCGTTTGCACTATGAGAATAAGGAAAGCCGGTGGCAGCAGTGTGATGTTTACCTACTGATGTCCTACCTAAGCATTGTTGCATACCATTTACACCCTTTCAGGGAAAAGTTTTCTCTTATGGCACTGACCTCTGTCAGCAAGATTATGCGCCCTGCCACAAGAAGCAAAAATGGTTCATTTATGGTTTGAGGAACACAAAAATGAGTTCAAGGTGTTGGCTATATATATATATATATATATATATATAGTAGAAATAGTACACTAGCTACCTTAACAGCAGGCATTATATCTTGAAAAACATTCTTTTTGATGAAAATCAAAGGCAAAAAACATATTCCTTTAAATAAAATAAAAAAAGATATAAGAGGCTGACAATATTTCAAAAGTGGCACAATTTTCCTCAAGTGGCACTTAAGTGAACATTAGGGTGTACTAACTAGAAAGTACATGTATTTTATATTTTCGTTTCCCCCAAACATTTACATTGTAAAACCACATTTATTTTTACATTGTAAACAATGAAACCGTTTCACATGGTAAACAATGAGCATGTAAACCTGTATGAAAAATAAAGGTTTGCAATGCTGGGTAATGGACCTAGGCTGTAGTGTCTGTAAGGAATCAAGAGCTCAGTGATCTCACATTGGCTTTTGTGATGAGGATTCTAGAACTCTGCGGCCTTCACTTCACTTCATTTTGTTCTGGTCATTTTGGATTACCTATGAAGACAACTAATCTAACCTATCCCTAGATTTTTCATGGTTTCTTGCCTCCCTTACAAAAAAGCAGGCATACCAATGTATGCTGCCAGGTATTGAGACAAGCAGAATATAAGTCTTTTGTTTCACAAAGAGGACTGCAGCAGAACCAAAAGGTATAAAGCATTAATGCAGATGGAAAGGAACATGGACTATGATTGCATGTTTTGTAATAAGGAATTTACGCATGAGGAAGATCTTTGGAAGCATATTACAGCTGAGCACAAACCAATTCAATGCGAGCCATTTGTAGTGCTTGTTGAAGCCAAGTATTTAAGTCCCGAAGATAAGGTGAGACAAAGTGCAGGTCATATTGACAAAAATGACCATGAAGAAGATGACAACAATAGTCTGCATTGTGGAGTGTGTGGTGAGGTTTTTAGTAACCTTGTAGATGTAGGTTCCCATGCCAAAAAACACCGTGGCTCATATCCTTTTGCCTGTGATTTTTGTTACAGAAGATACAAAGAGCCACGGTTCCTCAAGAACCATCTTAAATCTCATAATAAATCAGAAGGCAAAAATAATCTGCAGCCACCCAGTCTTGGAACCATAAATGGTGAAGTTAGAGAACAAAGCGATAGGAAAACGAGGTCACTTTATAAAATGTGCACGATATGTGGATGTTTTTTCCCTGACAAAGCCAGTTTATTAAAGCACAGCAACATCCATCTCAAGGATTCTAGCTTAACTTCAAAAAATAACGCAAGCGATGTTAACGTAAAGGCCAAAGAAATAACACAAGAAACCTTCTTGAACTTTTTAAACGTACAACCTAAGGCCTTAGGATCAAAGGTGTCTGAAACCTCGAGTAAGCAAATTACTGCTTTAGATCCAGTCACCACTTTTCAGGCCTGGCAACTGGCCACCACAGGCAAAGTTGCTCGTGCACATAGGCAACTGAAAAAACGTTCTTTGAGTGACTCTGAATTTATAAAAAAGGAAACTGATTCGAAAAAGGTTTCCGAAAATGCACTAGGTGACCCCATGCAACTTGATACAGGGAAACCTGGTAAAAAAAGGAAGAAAATGTAAGGCCTTCTCATGAGTGCTTGAACCGCAAACATGGTAAAAAGTATTACAAAATAAAGAAATAATGGTTAGTAATAAGAGTTGATTTTTTTTCTTTCTAATGAATAAATCTGAAAGTAAAAGGCCTTAGTCATCTCAGAATGTTTTGTGATATATATAATACAAACATCTCATAGAATATATGTTGTATACAATTTTTAAACCACATTGACCTGATTATAGGTCACACGTTTCCCCTCTATTATAATTTCTTAAGTTAGGGGTGCGGCCTATAATCGGGGTTTACCTTTCAGGATGGCCGAGTATGGAGAAAAAATATTCTCCGAGTGCTCAGCTCAGTCTGTTCACGCTACCAGTGCTGCACTTTTCTTCACAGAGGGAGCAGTGTTGGAAGACCTGTCCGAGCTCCTAGTGCTCTGTTCTATCAGCTCAGTCTGTTTGCGCACTAGTATCGTGAACAGACTGAGCTGAGCATTTGTGTAATGTTATTTCTAAATACTTAATGTATTGTCCAGATAACAGACTACAGCCTATAATCAGGCAAAGCATATCATTGTGACAATATGGTGCTTTATATTGTTTTATAATATATAAAGTATCAAAGACGCAAAAATTAAGGGATTAGGGGAGTAGAAATTGGTCAAAGACAATACAAATTGTCGGCTTATGCCGACGACGTCATGTTGACTCTTTTATCTCCCCGGACTTCTTTGGTTGAGGTTACTAAAGAACTGGAAGCATATGGAAGTATGTCTAATTATAAAGTAAATATGGCAAAATCTGAAGCCCTGACATACGCGATGAAGGTGGAAGAAAGAGACTATTTGAAAACAGCTTATTCCTTCCAGTGGCCCAAGACAGGTATACAATACCTAGGCTTTATGATTTCGCATAACCCTGATGAAATGGTAAATTATAACTATTCAAAATTATTAAGGGAAATGACAGATCAACTAAAGGGTTGGGATAACTTATATATCTCATGGATGGGCCGCATAAATATAGTCAGAGCGTACATACTTCCTAAGTGGCTATACTATCTAAGGCTTATTCCAAGAAAAATCCCCGTGACGGTTATAAAACAATTCCATCTTATAACTGGTAAATTTATTTGGCGAAATAAAAGCCCTAGGATAGCAAGAGAGATATTACAGGGAAATTCCAAACAAGGGGGCCTGGGTTACCCGAATTTATATAGAATGCAAGAAGCTAGCCTTCTCAACCACTTCTCCCAACTTCAGATTCAGTCAGCCAAAAAAGAAGACTGGTACCTAATAGAGCAGGATATGGCTGCCATCCAAAATTTGGAGACGCTTATGTGGCTAAACCGGGAAGATGGAAGTAAAATTGTAAATAATAGCGGCTCAAGAACACTGAAGCAGACTCTGGTAGTCTGGTATCTTTTTAAAAAAAAACAAATAACGTAGGAAAAATACATCAGTCCGCACCTTTCGAAATTCTAGAGGCTAATATTCAGGAATTTAAACTCCTAGATTTCTGTCGAGGGAGAAGTTTGAGAATAAAGGATCTATGTAGAGGTAACAAGTTCAAAACAAAGGAAGTCTTAGCCCAAGATTTTGGGGCCACTGAAAGAGATAATTTCTCTATAAAATCATTTGTGGAAAGGCACAAGTTCAATAAAAAAAACAAAGAAATAAACAAGGTAATCGAGGGCCTATTAAATAATAACCACTTAAAAAGAGCAATAAAACTTTGGTATAACATATTAGCGATGATTTCAGCAAAACCTAAATCGAAGGCAATGGTTTCCTGGGGGACAGAATTATTAAACCCTATAGATAAGGAGGCATGGATAGAGAGTTGGAACGCCATAAAAAAGATCAATCATTGCCTCACGATGCATGAACTTCATTTCAAGCTCATGCATAGATGGCACCTCTCCCCCATGAGACTACATAAATTTAAAGCAGTAAACCAACATAATTGCTGGAGATGTAATGAAACCTATAGTGACCTTCTTCATATGTGGTGGTCCTGTGGAAAAATAGAACCATTGTGGGCAAAAGCATTTGGTTTAATATCGGATCTTACCACCACTATAATCCCACTACACCCAGAGACAGCGCTCTTTAATTTTGAACTTCAAGATCTCCCACTTAGGTATAGAAATATGGCAACACAAATCCTAATGGCTGTCAAAATCACAATCGCAAGACATTGGAAAAGCCAAGAAACGGTCAATTGGTCAAAAGTTTTAAACCAAATAGACCTCCAATGCCAGATGGAAAAAGGGTACTATATTGCCAGATATAAACAAAAGATGTTCTATAACATCTGGGATCCCTGGTTAATAAAAATGAGCACTACTCACTAAGATCATGGAAAGAATTAAAGAGATGGTAGAAGATTTCAAAGAAAAAAACCTAAAGGATATCGAAAAATGTGATAAAGAGTAAAAAGCGGGGAAACTAGATGAAGGGAAAACTGAAAGAAGAACTGAGATTTGTATAACTGATCGGCGTGGTCATATATATGTTCACTTATCTACCTCTTGAACTTATAAGTAGGGGCGGGAGCCCTCAAGCCTGGCGTGTGTCTTTTTATACGTTTGTAAGGTTGTAGTTATTAAGTGTATCATGGAAAGAAAATATGTTTTAAATAAATATATATTTATGTGTTCAAATAGCTGTATTTTAATAAGCCATGATTGTATGTCTTTTTCTAATTTTGATAAAATAAAGAATTAAAATAAAAAAATAAAATAAATAAAGTATCAGAGGCGTTGCTAGGTTTCCAAAAGATCTGGGGATATAGCCCATAAGACTTTTTTAGTTTTTTATATGGAACCATACAGGTACTTACCAATATATGCTCAACGCTCTAAGCTTCATGCCCGTTTTGTAATTCAGGAGCCTTCACAGGACCGGCCCTTCAATGGGGCAGAGTGGGGCAGCCCTGGCAGGGGCACTTTGATGCTCTATGCAGTGGTCTTTTTCTCTTTTTTTTTTCCTGTGTCCAGGGGAGCTTGATTGAAGGAGGTCTCAGCCAATCAGGTGAGACTTCTCAACTCTCCTGATCGGCTGAGAGTTCAGAAGCCTCCCGTGATTGGCTGAGACCTCCCGACTGCTAAACAGGATAGGAATGATTTATGATATATAAATTATTATGCATACAACAGGAACAAACAGAGGTAGTGCCAGCTGAAGTCATCCGGAAGGTAAACAGCATTAATCCACAGTTGGTTTGTTGAAAAAAGTAACTTTATTAAATAAAAAAAAATATAATAAAACCATCGAGCAGGGAGACAGGAACAAAACGGATACGACACACGCTTGACGCGTTTCGCACCAACTGGTGCTTTGTCAAAAGCAGTCTGAAGTATCATGGTAACACACAATATATATACATAAATACACAATTAAAAAGTAATCAGTATAGTACCTGCAGCTGGTGTCAGTGACGAGGGGCGTCCACCATGCTCAGAATGATTAAAGAGCATGCATACTAGAGTCAGGGAGCTAGACAACCCCCCCAAAGGTGGGGGCCGTTGCAAGGAGCAAGAGACACGCCCCCCCTGCCTGTCAGCAGCTGAGGATTACACAGAGTGAAAGGAGCACAATCTGGACACAAGTATAATGTCTTCATAAGGGAGCAGCAACACAGTGAACATTGAGCACTGCAGCTGGTGTCAGTGAGGAGGGGCATCCACCATACTCAGAATAATCAAAGAACATGCATACTAGAGTCAGGGAGATAGACACGCCCCCCAAAGGTGGGGGCTGCTGCAAGGATCTGGAGACACGCCCCCCTCCTTGTCAGCAGCTGAGGACTACACAGAGTGAATGGAACACAGTCTGGACACAAGTACAATGTCTTCATAAGGAGCAGCAGCACAGTGCTTAGTGAATACTATGGAAGAGAGAGAAACAGGATTTAGCATAATAAATAGCAATAGTGCATATCATATATAGGGCAAGGTTTTTTTTTTTTTTATATATGAATGAATGACTTAGCAATAGAAGGTTATAGTCAGTAATAGTATTATTGGATATACACACAGTAGAAATAAATAAAACATTAAGAGATACCATAATTAAAAAGAATAAATAGATATATATAAGTATTAAAAAGATAAAGGTGAAAAGCAATAAGCATGAAACAGACATTTCAGACAAATATGGAATAAACTAAGGAAATATAATATAATATAATGAGTGGAACATTATTGTGTAAAACAGTGAGTCAATAGTGATTGTATATAAAGTGAAAAAAAATAAATAAAAAAAAAAAGTGTGAGAGCAAAAGAGAAAAAATAATTGATGGTAGTGAGTGCTGAATGTAAAAATGAGTGATTTACAGTGTTCTGAATCCCAAATAACAGAGTATAGTAGTCTCATTTGGCTGAAGGGAAGCAGAAATAGATTCAATCATAGATTAAAGAGTAAAAAGTGGAGAGGTACAGAAAAAAGGAGGGGAAAAGAGAAAAAAAAAAAAAAGGAAAAAAAAAAAGATAATAAAAACCCTAACTTCTAGCCAATGAAACAAGATACGTCATATTTGGCATTAAGGCCCTGTGGGGTACGGGTTTTAAGTTGGAATATCCAGAAAACCTCTCGCTGATTCAATATAGTATTATTTACTATTATATCACTTATTTACATCCACCTTTGTGTATTTAAGCTATATGTTGGTTTGAGGTTCCTTATTACAGGACTGCCAAACAGTATAGGAATGATTTATGTTACATATGTGTGTGTATATATATATATATATATATATATATATATATATATATATATACACACACACACACACACACATTTGTAACATAAGTCATTCCTATGCTGTTGGCAGTCCTGTAATAAGGAATCTCAAACCAACAATATATAGCTTAAATACACAAAGGTGGATGTAAATAAGTGACCCCAACCCTCCCTTCTCTCCACCATATCCAGAGCTTACCTGAGTGGAAAAAGACCTGCTCTGCATCTCCCACAAGGTGACAGCCAGTAAGGATTTCTTCAGAGCTGCCTCACTGTCCCACATGGAGCTTCCTTCACATCCCTGTGATGATGCTGTGTAAAAGCCCTGCACTGATAGGATGCTGAATGATGTGTCAGCCAATCAGTGCAGGTCTTTCACACACAGTAATGATGCAGTGTAAAAGCCCTGCACTGATTGGCTGAAACATCACTCAACATCCTATCAGTGTAGGGCTTTCACACACTGTCTGCGTGATGTCAGGGGGCGGAGCTATCACGGAGCTGCAGAGACTCGGGGCTTTGCTCAGCTTATTCGGGGCTTCAGCCCCCTTAGCCCACCCCTAGCGACGCCTCTGGGTAAATGTATTCAGTAGTTTAACATGTTCAACCAGCTTCATTTGACTTTTGAATTTAAAATCTTGAGTTCATTTCCTAATTGTAATCCTAAGCAATAGGACATTCAAGATCGTTGAAGTTCTGTTTTATAGAAAATATTATGGTATAGTTCATTCTAGGAGATTGCGTAATATGAATCAAGTCATTGATTCATTGATGTCGGCCATTACTATGACTGGGTTCCAAGAACGGATAGTTCTTACCCCGAATGGAATGCACTTCAGGCTCCAATCAGTACAATATTTCTTAGAAATAAATGTAAACATACCTTTTAAATTCCACCTGAAACAAAATATCAGAATTTATGAAATATAATCTTTCTATGATGATTTAGTTAGACATTTAACTTAATTGCAATATCATTGTAAATGTTATGGAGCAAGAACTGGACAGTTCTATCAAAAAGGTGCATGCTATATATCAAAATGAGGTTTATAGTTACCACTTGGCTCAACTAGCATTAATATATGAAGGGATTAATCAATTTTAAGATAATTGTTGCTAAGGAACTGAAAGATTTCAATCAACCGAGCAATGGAGATTTGGTGCTGTGTATTATGAGAAATGTTCTTAATAAATGGTGCTATTCACTAAAAAAATGAGTTGCAGGTGAGATGAACATTTCATCTCACCATTTTAACTATACATTGTGCAGGGAGAAACATGGTGAGTTTGCTCTGCTAAGCAGGATTGTTCCTGCACAATTTATACATTAACTGATGAGACTAAATATTCACCTCCCCTGAACTGACCTGATTTCACATGAATTCACCTGCAACTGACTTTTTAGTGAGTAGTCCCTAAAGTCTAAACTATTTAAAGATAATGAAATATTAGATAACCAATGCAAAACAACTGTGAAAAGCAGTTAAGAGCAAGGTAACAAATTAATTTACACATATACATCTGCAATTTTTGAGAGATTTTCTTACATTATGTGTTTTAAATTCTAAATATAATTCTGACTTTTTTCAACATTTGTTAATAATTACAAGCACCTTTCTCAAAGAACCAAATTCTGGTGAAATAACCCTATGAAATATAACACAAAAAGTGAACCACAATGAACTGCAAATAGACTGAAAAATGTAGGCATTAAAGAGACTTTGACATCTAAATAGTGTTTTTTTGTGAATGTAGAATACAAAATGATCTATACATTGTGTTAACAAAATACCTAAATTAGGAGAATAAATGCATTTTGAATGTGTCAGTGGAGTCTCTTATTAATGAGATCACCTGTGGTCTCATCTGAAAAGTACATATTTCACATAGATAGAAAACCATTTCATTTGCATATATAGCGACAGGTAATAACATAATCAGGGGACTCCACAGACATATTTAAAATACATTTTTCTCCTAACTTAGGCATTTATTTGCAATTTTGCTAACACAATGTATAGATCATTTTCAATTTTTTTTGTTCTCTACATTCACAGTAAAAACAATGTTTGGGTGATAAAGTCCCTTTAATAGATGTTTCAACTCGTTTCTTTTGCAGTTCACTTGCTAGGTCAGCACAGTTCACTAACTCCTTATTATTAACACTTTGTTAGCGTTTATGTCACGTATGGTAATGCCAGTACTCTCCAGTACTAAGTAGTGACACCTTTAAGTACAGAACAGTACTGGAGCATAATGCTTCACTTTACCATTTTAAGACCTACAAGAAGTGCATAATATAATTTAGCATATATATTCCAATATATCATTATGCTTTTACATGATAAATATTGGCTTCTGTCAAACAAATCCATAACACAATTTATAGCACATCTGATGGCTATCTCCTCAGTTCTTTCAAAGCATTCTTCTTGTCATGACTGCCATTTCGCCTATCTTTTAAATAGCTATTTCAAAACTGAATTGATGGAGCAAATACAGACTAAAAACCAACCACACAGTCATTTAATGTTATACATAGTCTTTTAATGTCAGTGTCTCTTAATGAGAACTAAAGTTGTCCTATACAAGTTGGCCAAGGAAGATGCATGTATGAGTGTTGACAGCGCAATACAATAACATATGTGGCAGGGGGCCACAAAAAGTATCAAGCACCTGGCTCCATGTTACTAAGATCCAGCATCTAGTAAAATAGGTTCATATGTTGTGTGATTGCATTACTAGTGCAGTAGGGAAATGTAATAGGATATTACTGCATACCATAGTTTATTTATTTAGTTCAGGACCGTGTAGAATTCTAAGCTTCTAAAGCTCACATCAGCTTGTAAATGAGTTAAAAACCAAAGAGAGAAAAACAAAATAAAAAGTATATAAATTATATATATATATATATGCAACTTTTCTCGTCATCCTCTTAGAAGATTTCATAAATAATAAAGGAAGGGATTCTTTATGGTAAGGACAATATCAGTATGGAATTCAAGACAGGTGCTGCTATCCTCCCCTATGAGGTAAATTAGTGGGTTTTGGATCAACAGCAGAAAGAATAGGCAGAAAGGTTGAATGTTCAACATAAAAGACCATGTTACTATGTAAGATGTTATTCTGAAATATAATTGTAATATTTTATTTGCTTTGTAAATTAAAAAAAAATCTCTTAAATTAAAGGGAGAAAAAATAATGCAAATAATAATATTTTTTTTTTCCATTTTATTTCACAATATTGTAAACTTTTATTCTGATAATTCTATTATTTTGTTTCTATAATTTTAACTAATAGTCCATGGGGATCCGACTATTAAGTGTTGTTTCCTCTGTCCTTGATCTTCATGATCTTAATGACATTTCTTACACCTGTTATTGAGAAAAGGATAGTTCGTAATCTTGTCAAATCTTACACTGCTCTTTTGTCTTATGAGCGACTTGTTTGACATAATGCAGTCTATAAGTCAGAATTCTGATTATAGACTTGCATTGAATGGAAGTGTAATGTAACTATTACATCACAAGTGGACAGAGTTATGATCCTGTTTGATCAGGTCAGTCTCCTCGCTTTGTGTTGGAAGACAGGTAAAAAAGATAGTACACAGCCACCTAGTCCTGCCCGCTATGATACACAGGAGCAAGTAAGAGAGCAGGGGAAAATCGTATGACAACATCATGCAGGCTTTGGCTACAGTTGTAAAGTGAGTCTTACTGGAAGATTTTTGAGACTGTTGCATCATGGGTAAAATTCTCAAAATGGATGCTGGAGTAGACACCTAATTTTATTTTTACTTTTATATGCAATTAATTCAAACAAAGAGTGGCATATGTCTTATATATGTGTTTGTTTTAAATGCACAGGTAATATGGTTATATTTTATGTAAGTGGTAGTGTCCCTTTAATTTGAGATGTCCTAATTATACTCAACATTTATCCATTGATCAGAACATAGCATCTAAAATTAACACTAACCCAATCTAATCTGTAATAAACTTACTTCTGTATCTGCACTAGTGCTGCAAATCGACTTGAAAGAAGCAATGGAGTAAGCTTTTGGTTAATACGATAGCCACTTGTGTGTTTTTTTTTTCTCGCCTCTATACCATATTTGCACGATTACAAGACGAGGTTTTTTTCAGAAAACAATTTCTGAAAAATACCCTCGTCTTATAATCGAGGTCGTCTTATAATCTGACTTCAAACTGAGGTCAGACTATAAGACTGGGATCCAGGTCCCCCGCAGAGCTGCAGGGGACCTGGATCCCCCTCTGTAACAGCAGGGGAATGTCTGCGCGATGAGCGCAGACCTCCCCTGCTGCCGCCCGGCACGACCGCCGGGACTTCTATGATGAAGCTAGGTCCTTCCGGCTTCATCATAAAAGTCCCGGCGGTTGTGCCGGGCGGCAGCAGGGGAGGTCTGCGCTCATTGCGCAGACATCCTCCGCTGCCCCGCTAGCCACTAGGAGAATCGGGCAGCTGGGGGATGTCTGCACGATAGGTGCAGACATCCTCCATGCTGCCCGACACTTCCGTCTATTATGACGGACCAGCTGTCCGTCATAATAGACGGAGGTGTCGGGCAGCATGAAGGATGTCTGCACGTATCATGCAGACATCCCCTTACTGCCCCCACTAGCCACCAGGGAGCAAAAAACAGGTGAGGGAGAGGGAGGGAGGGGGGGGGGGGACAGAATAACTAGGGGGGAAGCAGAGAAACGAGGTGGAGGGAGGGAGGGGGTAGAAAGACAAAGAGGGGGACAGAGAAATGAGGGGGGGAGCAGCAAGGGGAGGGAGGGGGGAAGAGACAGAGACAAGGGGAGGGGGGCACAGAGAGTAACAAGGGGAGGGGGCAGAGAGAAACAAGGGGAGGGAGGGGGGGAAGAGACATAGACAAGGGGAACGAGGGCAGAGACAAAGGGAGGGGAAGAGAGAGACAACACTAAGAGGGGGAGAGAGACACAGCTGGGGGCAAGGGAAAGAGAGAGGCAGCATTGGCACATAAATGGAAATAAAAACAAGAAATGCATTTTTTTATATCAAAATTTTATTATTAAAAAAGCAATTTACATGTGAATATATACAAGTTGAACTTTTTTCCTATAGGGTAGTCTTATATTCAGGCTTTTAGTTTTTTTCCTAATGGAATATCCAAAGTTTGGGGGGTCGTCTTATAATTAGGGTCGTCTTATAATCGAGCAAATACGGTATATTTGATATTACGTACAGCTAGGCTATTAATCACACAATGGGAGCCATGCACTGGCTCAACTATGGAAACTAAGCCACCAACTTAATTATACATTGTGCAAACCTGGTGAGTTTTGCCTGGAAGAAGAGTTGGCCCTGCATAATACAAAGTTACATTTTCAAAGCTTTAGCTTTTCTAGAACGCCTATTTGAGTAAATCGCATGAAATGCTCATCTCATCTTAATTCACCTGTATCTTTTTACAAAGACACCAGTATCCATGGCAATGTTTTTGAAGAGTACTATTAAAGGGGATACCCGGTGCCAGATCAAAATGTTCATACTCCCAAATTCAAAATGAGTAGATCACCAGCCGGGGAACTTCAAAGCTCCTCCATAAATTTCAGAAAAAAAGCAGCAGGTCAAGAGGTCAACTCACTGAAGTATATGACATTTATTTACTGCATACAAAAATACAAAAATATTTGTTTGCTTTTTTTCAAGATTTGTGAAGATCTATCATTAATTTGTCAAAGACTCCAGTAAATGTCCATCATGATCAACGTTGGTGCCTATCCCTATCAATGTGCATGTGTGAATCATATCTCTTCTGTTTTCTCTGTTTGTATATATTTACAGAACGCCTCCCCTTTGTGTGTGATTGTGTGCAGCTTCCATCTAATGTGTTTTTTTTTGCCTTCTGGATTTGATGTTTTATGTTTAGTAACCCTGACAAATTATATGTGAATTGCCTTAGTGCCCCTACGTTAGTGTTTGCATGTGTCAGTTTTCACACTCCCCACCTTCTGAGCTGCATGCATGGTACATGATATCCATCCTTCCAGTACTTGTATGTGAGAGCACTCATCATGCCTTCCCTGGAAAATGCAATGTCTGGTGATAAGCAGATTGCAATAGAAGACGTTGACAAACAACATTTTTATGTCAAACTAGTAAATCAGTCAAAGTGACTGAAATATTAAAAATTATATATGTGTACCAAATAGGATTCACTAAAAGTATGACAGCATTTTAACACTAGTGATGCATACACATAGCATTGTATGTAGTATAGTTGTATAATGTGGTTGAATGGTGATGGTATAGTTATGTTTTTAGGGGGTAGGCACAAATTATATTTTGCACCAGTGCCTTGCTCATAGTTGTGTCCTGACCAGTGCTTCAAATGTAGCAATCTGATAGTACAAACAGCTTAATTCTAACATCTATTTAGAACTTCACTTTTGTGTATCTCTGTTGACCAAGTAATAAATTTACATGAATGACTTCTATTTGCAATGACTGGTGAGAACCAATATATTGTACAAATAAATCACCAGCTCTCTGTAATACCTCTTAGTGTAAGAGAACTTCCCATCCACTGAAAAGAGACTTTTATTTAGAATGTACTTAATGGAATGTCTCTAAGCTTCATATGTTTATTTAGCAATTCAATGAAAAAGTTGTAATTAATCTTGTTACCAAGGCGACACATGTGAAACACTTAGCATTTATGGACCTTCAACCTTCCTGACATTTGTGTATTTTGTGAATGTGTACGTGAATAAATGTATGTGTGCAAGTATTTTATTTATTTTTACAGTGTTTCACAGGGAGAACAGATTATTTTGTTGTAAGTTTTAGTCAGATGTGTGTTATTTTATGAACATTGTTTTATTAAATGTTCAAATAGGATTTAACATCTCCACTCTCAAGTTATAATACAAGGATAAATGTGTCTATTACTCATTGTATGCAATATTTTGTCAGATACTTAAAACTGTTTGTTTTGTTTGAAATTTTAACCAAATGAAGTATTGCATTTTAGTGGTGAATTTTATTGACTTACTGATAGTTTTTAACATGTATCCTGCCTAACTCCATGAATTCCTCTATGTTTACGCCTCCATGTTCTTTTGACTCACATTTCTTTATTTTAAAGCTATCAATATGTATATTTTATGTATTTTTGGGCAGGGATGTTTTTTTTTTTTTTGATGTTCATGCTTACCTCTGATGAAGCTGTATTGCAAAATGCGTAAGAATCTTTCTTTCCATTTGGACGCTTATGTACTTGAAATTTAGGAACATTACACTGTTTTTAAAAATTTTATGAAATGTATATAAATATATGTAGAACAAAAGGAAATAAATTCCAGCGCTAGATCCGTGGCAAAGCAGCACCAACCTGTGTGTATCTCTGCAATCACACGTGAAAAATAAGCACAAGACAAAAAAAAAACAGGAATGGTAAGTGCGCTAGAGGCCTTCCACCCACAGAAACATATATGATAAAAAGGAATTATGTAATTGCCTGAGATAGCGATTCACTTCATGGATGGAACATACGGGTGATGTAAAATATCTCAAAACAAGACAAAAAGACACAGAGACCATAGTATAGCCCGGTAGGCAATGTGGGGTATATTGCTATAAAGTGGTGAATTGCACTCACAAAAATAGATATGAAATAGGGCTTATCTTATATAGCTGCAATCTTCTCTTATCCTCTTCCTGCTCACTCAGTAGCCATATGTAAAGATAGTGGCAGAAAGTAGAGGTAGAATCAGTGTATAGTAAAATACAAAAAGCTTTAATAAAACAGAGTAGCTTACATATACAATGTAGAATGAGCAGCACAGCAAGTCTTCTTTTCCATATAGCAGTCAGCCAGGTAACTGATATAAAAGACAGGTAAAAAGGTCCCAAATCATAGTGGAGCTGGAGATGGGCATAAGTCAGTGGTGTACAGTGGGTCACGCAACGCGTTTCGCCTTTCCCTAGGCTTCCTCCTGGCGTGTGACCACTGTACTCGGTAAACTCCTTAAATAACTGAAAATCGCGGGCTTTACTTCCGGGTTCGTGACGTCACGGCGACTCCGTTGCCAAACGGGATCTTCCAACGAAACATTGCGAGATTCGGCCGTTGGCCATTTGGTTGGCTTGGTTGGCAGCAGTATAACATGGAGAATATGCAGAGAAGGCGGTTTTATAATGCATCTAATGACAATATTCTCCAATTGGGCAGCATAATATATTTTTGCTTATGCAGCTTACAAAAACAAATACATTGTTATGCACAAAAACGTTATGAGTGAAAAAAATGAAATGAATTAAAAAAAATTGGGTAAAAAGTTTTTATATTATATTATCCCAAAGTGTAAAATGTAAAAAATATTATATATATATATATATATATATATATATATATATATATATATATATATATATATATATGAGTATGCAAAAACGTGCAGATGGAGTATGCATTATTTAGATAGGGGCATGTCTCCTATATATTAAAAAATGCATATTTAGATATCAAAAATGCATTACTATACACTATTGGCCGTGTTTTAAAGAGACAGGATCCCATTATTTTTATCAAAAATGCAATGCCCCCTCTGCATCAAAATTTTCTTTTTTTTTAACAAGCTTATAGCTACTGTATATATGCATGCCCAAATGCATAATATAAAAACACAAAATATAAAAGCACAAGAATAAAAACACACAAATACAGGAATTGTGGGGCACACAGTGGAAGATAGTGGGTGATACAGACAGACCCTACAAGAAATTATACAAATCGAAGTCTGCATTAAGACCTTTAGGGAGTAGGGTATCTATATTAAAAACCCATCTCATTTCTGTCTTTCCCATTTCTTTAATGTTGTCCCCTCCTCTCCAGTGCTTCTGTAGCTTCTCAACTGCCCAGAATTTTAAACCTTTTGGATTTTTATTATGTTTTTCCAAAAAAAATTTGGAAAGTGCGTGCTGGGTAATTCCCTTCCTAATATTTCTAACATGCTCCCCCATTATTTTTTAAGGGTTCTAGATGTTCTGCCGATATATTGCAACCCACATGGGCATTCGGCAAGATAGATGACATTTGTGGAGGAGCATGTTAGGAATTGTTTGATGGGGAACTCCCTTTTATTTGAAAAAGATGTGTAGTTAGTGATAGGATATTTCTGTGGTGCCGAAACGTTACAGGCTCCACAGACTTTACATCCGTAGAAGCCTGCTTTTCGTGTCATAAAATGTGGTGGATTTTTCTTTTTTTGTTTCTCAAAAAAACTCTTCGTGAGTTTCTTTTTTAAGTTTGAGGCTCCTCGAAACACTATTCTCGTTTTTTCAGGTATTACATTTTTTAAGGTGTCGTCTTTTAAAAGGATATCCCAATTTTTTTTATTATTCGTTTGATATGTGCTGATTTTTTATTGTAGTCAAATATCAAAGGAATATTGGATGTCATGGGTTTTTCCATCTTGGTTTTAGGCTGAATATATATATATATATATATATATATATATATATATATATATATATATACTTGTCTTTGTAATCGTCTATTAAAATTGTATTTAGAACTTTTACTTGCCAGTTTTCCTTACATTTTTACTATTTTTTCTCTGTATATAACTTTTGATCATGTCTCCCATTTGTGTTTGATATATATATTTTAACTGTCCTATCTTGCCCAGACTCGTTTTTTCTCCTTTCTTTTATCATTGCAGTTACTTTCACTTTATATTTACTAGATCACTGGGGGGCTGGGAACCATCTTTATGAGTAACTTGCAGATTTTTCTTCCCCCTCCCCCTTTTTTTCTACATTAGAGCGCAGCATACTCTGTCTGTTGTATCACATTTATATACAGTGGATATAAAAAGTCTACACACCCCTGTTAAAATGTCAGGTTTCTGTGCTGTAAAAAAATGAGACAAAGATAAATCATTTCAACGATCAACGATCGCGAAAACCGCTTTAACAGTGCTGGTCTATTGCCTCGATGTCGAGGCAATAGCTAGCACCGAAATTTCTGTTTTGGAGCACCCACGATCGCCCCACGGAGCGATCGAGGGGAGCCATATTGACGGAGCATGCTGCTCCGTCAATATGGCTAAGCCCTCTGCCGGTCTGAGCTTCGGAAGTGAAAGTAACTTCACTTCCGTCGCTCTGAATATGCTACTTGACTGCCCCTAGTGGTAGTTAAGTAGCATTGCAATGGAAAATATTTAAAATACATATTTAATTAATTAAAAACAGGTTATTTAGCTATATTAGTCTATAGGGTTAAAATTAAATAATTTTTAGCATAAGGGATAGGGTTAAAATTAAATTAAAAAATATTAAGGGATATAATAAGGATTAGAGTTGGGGTTAAATTTAGTGTTAGGGTTAAATTTTGGGTTCGGGTTGGGGTCAAAAGGTCAATATAGGAAAAAAACAAAAAACACTATTTTTGGTTTTTGCCCCATAACTCGCAAAAAAATACCAAAAAATATGGAAACATGCATATTTTTGAACTCGGGACAACATTTAGAAACTATTTAGAAGGGGTCTTTTTTAATGATTTTATATGTGTAAATTATATTTTAGGTCAAAGTTAGAAAAAGTGGGTTTTTTAAAATTTTTCATCATATTTTATGATTTTTTTTGTAGTAAATTATAAGATATGATGAACATAATGGTATCTAATGAAAGCCCTTCTTATGACGATAAAAACAACATATCATTTGTGTGGGTACTGTATGTGAGAAAGAAAAAAATTACAGCTAAACACAAACACCCTAGAAATGTCAAAACAGCCATTGTCACCAAGGGAAAGTCAAGGTGAAAATGTCTTGTCACTAAGGGGTTAAAGTCTTTGGCAGGTAAAAAAAAAAAAAAACATAGTGTGAACTATGGAAACAGATAAAGCATTCAAAAATGTAAAAAAGTTATTGGACTGAAAACAAAATGTAGGGCAAACTATAGACAAAGATAAAGGCAAAAGCTAATACATTTTTGGATGCTTTATTTTGGACTTTTCTCTTGTGTATTTTAGAGTCAGCTGGTGTTTATCTTCTAAGGGGTCTACTAAAAAAAAAGAGAATTGCAAGGAATTGAGATGGGAATTTCAAACTTAAGGCCAAAGTAGCTGAGTTGGAAAAGTTCTGCCAGACTGGAGCATATAGACCCTATAGAGCAGTTGGATACAACTGTTGATCCAAATCACAACGTGACTGCAAGATAGTAGTTTGATACAACTGGATACCTACAAGGATAGGTACTCTCTTACTGATACTGGTTGACCACAAAGGAAACGTACTTAAATATTACCTCCAAAACATATGAGGCTTTATTATTGAAAGAGAGAATTGCAGGGAATATCAAATATTCTCCTGTGCAACTGAATGGGATAATTTTTCCAACTCTATAGGGCTAAAACTGAGAAGGAAATTGTAAAAGGGGACCAAATAGCAGAGTTTGAAGCTTAATTTGGAGAATTTGTCTAGCTCTGCTGCGTTGGCCTTAATTTAGAAATTCCCTTGTCAATTCCCTGTTTCATGAATAAAGCCCTACATTATTTTAGAGAATAAAGTGGCCAGTATATTTACATAAGATGGGTACTCCATATCTACAATGTCTGTAACCACTATGAGGCTTTTAGGTAGCAGCTCATTAACCTGATTATATAAGCAGTGACTCCTTATTAGAATGAACTTGATCTTATATTCAATCTGAACTCAGTGCTTCTGTATTTGTAGGGTCAAAAATAACTAATGTTTTTTTGTTTAATGGGCTTTGGTTTATTGCTGTTTATTTTGCTTTTCTTTTATTATTGACACAGCTGGAAAAACACTCTCCTCATAACTGTTTACTCAGTCATCACAAGTAATTTCTTGTAACACACACATAAATAAATGTTTACTTTGTTTTTATTATTATATTTTGATTGCATTGGAAACTAATTCAAAATCAACAGACGGTTTTATCTTTGTCTATGTTTGGTTCCATTGTATGTCAATGTTAAACAAATTAAATTAAAGAGAGCCATTTTAGGCAAATTGAATTAAAGTGAGCTATAATTCTCTAGGTATGCACCAACCAAGGGATAAATATTTAAGCTGCATGTGCCAAATATTCAGAAATCACCAAAGCTACTTAAAGGGACACTCCCGCAAATAATGAAAAGGGTTTATTTTTTTATTTTGCATTGTTGATTTCAGATATGTCTTTTGTTTTTGTTATCTGAGTTTATTTTATGAACTATTTTATTGTGACTGGGCGATGCCATTTTGTTAAATACAGTGTTTTTGTGTGCCACCCCCCAGTGACTTTACAGCACTAGTATCTCACTTTGGGACTGGGGAAAACAAAATGCTGTCAATAAGTCAGAATTATGATCATAGACTTGCATTGAATGGGAGGGTAATGTAACTATTACATCACAATGGGGTGGAGTTATGATCCTGTTTGATCAGGTCAATCTCCTCTCTTTGTGTTGGAAGGCAGGTAAAAAAAAAAGTTGTACACAACCACCTAGTCCTACCCACTAGTGTTACACAGGAGCCAGTAAGAGAGCAAGGGCTTATGACATCATCATGCAGGCTCTGGCCACAATTGTAAAGACTTCGGAGATTTTTGCATCATGGGCAGAGGCGTCGCTGGGGGGGGGCTACAGGGGCTGAAGCCCCAGATCTCCCCTCCATAGCCCCGGATGGCGACTCTGACCACGCCCCCTCACGCTAGGCCCCCCCCTCACTCTCGGTCCTCCCCCTGCATGCTGCAATCTGGATGCTGGACAGCACCAGACTCCGCCCCCTCGCGCTCAGCTCCACCCCTCATGCGCAACTCCGCCCCCTCAAGCTTTGAATGTGAGTCTGGAAGAGTGTAAGAGAGTGGCAGGTATGAGTCTGCACGTGTATGTGTTATGAGTGTGTATGTATGTAAGTGGCAGAATGTAAGTGGGTGTGAGTGGCAGAGGATTGAGTGTACATGTGTATGTATGTAAGTTGCAGAGTGTAAGTGGGGGTGAGTGGCAGAGTTATGAGTGTGCATGTGTATGTATGTGAGTGGCAGAGTTATGAGTGTGCATGTGTATGTATGTAAGTGGCAGTGTAAGTTGGTGTGAGTGGCAGAGTTATGAGTGTGCCTGTGTATGTATTTAGTGGCAGAATGTAAGTGGGTGTGAGTGACAGAGTTATGAGTGTGCATGTGTATGTATGTAATTGGCGGAGTGTAAGTGGGTGTGAGTGGCAGAGTTATGAGTGTGCATGTGTGCAAAGGGAATCAACACAGTAAAGGAAGAGAGTATATTTAAAAGAAGAAAAACTACCACAACTAGAGGACATAACCTTAAATTAGAGGGGCAACGATTTAAAAGTAATATCAGGAAGTATTACTTTACACACTTTGTGTGTAAGAGAGTGTGTGAGTGTAAGGTTGTCTATGTAAGGGTATCTATGTGGGGGTGGGGGGGTTAAGGATGGGTGGCTGGGGGGGGGGGGGGGGGCTGTGATACTTGTGGCTGTGTATTTATGTGTATAAGTATAACTTTGAGTAATGTGAGTTTCTTGCGTGCCTTATTGTCTTATTGTGTATTATGGTACAGTAATGTGCAGCATGAGTGTGTGATAAACTCACACACGCCACATTACTGTGAGTTTTATTGCTGTTGAGACTGTGATACACTCACACACAGTCAGTAACAGACAGACAATCACATACAATCAGTCACAGACACATATAGTCGATCACAGGCCGACATACACACAGTCAGTCACATAAACACACAATCAGTCACACATACACACATGCAGTCAGTCATACACACACACACACTGTCAGTCACATACACTTACACACAAGTCAGCAATTTTGTTGTTGTTTACGATATAAAAAGTGCATCTATCAATATTTCCCCCTCCTGGCTGCTATACCTCATTCTAGCCGGGACTGTGCTCTGCTGTTGTTTCTAGCCCTGCTGAGCACACTCAGTGCTCGGACACTATAAGACTGTGCAGCCCGTGCACAGACTGGTCCCTCGCGCTCCGCTGGATAAATAAATAAATAAAATGATCCCAGCGGCGAAGGCACCAGGCAGGGACAACAATAACTGGGCGCCAGGTATAATTTCCTGGTGCCCGGGATTTGTTGAGCCCTGATATATACCCACATATACCTATTGTTCATTAGCATCATATATATCAGTCTGTATCCTGCCTAACCATGTGAGCTTATTTACTCCACTTCTATCAAATCTATCTCGGGCTCCAGCCCCGGATCTTTTGGAGACCTAGCAACGCCCCTGATCATGGGTAAAATTTGCAAAATGGATGCTTGAGATAAACACCTCATTTTATTTTTACTTTTATATGCAATTAATTCAAAGATAGAAAAAAAAGTGGTATATGTCATATATGTGTTTGTTTTAAATGCACAGGTAATTTAGTTACATCTTATGTACGTGGCAGTGTTCCTATAACTCAGGTAATTGCCAATTCATACCAATGTCAAAAAACTATTTTGCTGATGTATTTTCTCTTTAAATAATCTTTCTATTTTGCTTCATTGGTGGTCTGATACGTAGGTCTGATAGATTAGTAAGGGAGCACCCTGCCTACAAGCACACAGTGGAGAGAGTAAACATTGTGCTTGGTTCCTTATTGTATGCCATATATCTTCAGAGCTAAGGCATTCAGAGCTCCATAGATTGACTACTGGCATAACAGTGCTAAATAGGATTGCCACCTAGCTGTTTTTTTTCCATGTATTTTGCTCCTGTGTATCATGGTGAGCAGGACAAAGTGGCTTTGAACAACTTTTTTTTACCTGCCTTCAAACACAAAGAGAGGAGATTAACCTGATCAAACAGGATCATACCTCTGCCCCCTTGTGATGTAATAGTTACATTCCCCTCTCATTCAATGCAAGTCTATGATCAGAATTCAGACTTATAGGCTGCATTCTGTGTCCCCAGCCCCAGAGTGAGAAATTTGTGCTGTAAAGTCACTAGGGGCTGGTACCTAAAAACATTATATTTCACAAAATGGCGGCACCCAGTCACTCTTGTTTAGTTACATATTTGATTAAATACAGTCACATAAGAACAACAAAAGACATATCTGAAATCAAAAATACAAAATAAAAAGTAAAACCTTTTTAGTTTTGGGTGGGAGTGTCGCTTCAAGTCTGTGGAGGCAATAGCATCCTAAACTTGGGCAATGCCTTATCCATTATCTTTTGGAACAGACCTCACCATAAGGGCTCCTTCTTATAGCAAGTCAGGACAATGGCCCACTTTTACAGGCATCACAATAGCAAGTCAATAGGTCCCACATCTAAGTGTTTGGATACATGCCATTTTCCCTAATTTATTATATATTATCATTAGTAGCATAATACTGTATTTATAAAATATGAATTGTCATATGAGAGAAAGATTCCACCATGAGTATAATAGTGATATTATATAAGAAAGTACACAGCAGGTAGTAATTAAAACTGCACTGGATACCTCTTTCGCTTATGGGACTTTCTTTCGAAGATCTCATTGTTTTATGGTTTACTGTACTATCCACTTTTGCTTATTGTTTTTTCTGCTTGCACATAAATCGTTGCTGAATGTCCTGATCTGACATGTAAGGATGCTTGTTTTTTTTAAATTAAATTGTTTATTGCATACTCCTAATTGGACCTTTTCCATTTGTCTTGAGCATTACACCAAAGTATTGGAAGACTTCCATACCTCATTGATGGATCTTGGAACTATGATCTGAACTGCCTGACATACTCCTGGCTCTTGTGAATGCAGTTTCACATGGGGGGCAATATATTACATATATTTGTGAATATACTATACTATATATGTACGATTGCTGGTTCTACTCATATATTCCACAGGTTGTAAAATTCCTGTCTCCAATTTCTATTTCATAGCCATCAAAATATATATTATCAATACTTTTTTTATTCCAGGGTATGTTATATAAATCAAAATGTAATAAAGCACAATGTTGGGTACTAAGATATTATTTATTTCAGCAATCACCTGAAACATTTTCTGCCAAAAGTTGCTCAATAAACATATACATATGTAAATATAGTCACAGATCTCTGATTTACATTTCCAACAAATCTCTGTCTGAATATTTCAAATGCAAATTTTTCTATTTAAAAATCTATTTAAGAGTTTATAGTATCATTATTTTATATTCAGACAGTGTATAATTCTATTGCGTTGTACCCATTATTTACACCAAATATCAGAATCGTATGAAACCCTGCGTTCTTTTGTAAAAAACAAAAAAAACTGTCTAATTTTTTTTTATTTAAAAATGTTTTTAACTCTTTCTTTATTGCATCAATATCAAATAAAGTTACTATTGTGTTACCTAACTCTGATTCATTAATGGAGATAATATGGCAACTGCATACAGGGAGTGCAGAATTATTAGGCAAATGAGTATTTTGACCACATCATCCTCTTTATGCATGTTGTCTTACTCCAAGCTGTATAGGTTCGAAAGCCTACTACCAATTAAGCATATTAGGTGATGTGCATCTCTGTAATGAGAAGGGGTGTGGTCTAATGACATCAACACCCTATATCAGGTGTGCATAATTATTAGGCAACTTCCTTTCCTTTGGCAAAATGGGTCAAAAGAAGGACTTGAAAGGCTCAGAAAAGTCAAAAATAGTGAGATATCTTGCAGAGGGATGCAGCACTCTTAAAATTGCAAAGCTTCTGAAGCGTGATCATCGAACAATCAAGCGTTTCATTCAAAATAGTCAACAGGGTCGCAAGAAGCGTGTGGAAAAACCAAGGCGCAAAATAACTGCCCATGAACTGAGAAAAGTCAAGCGTGCAGCTGCCACGATGCCACCAGTTTGGCCATATTTCAGAGCTGCAACATCACTGGAGTGCCCAAAAGCACAAGGTGTGCAATACTCGGAGACATGGCCAAGGTAAGAAAGGCTGAAAGACGACCACCACTGAACAAGACACACAAGCTGAAACGTCAAGACTGGGCCAAGAAATATCTCAAGACTGATTTTTCTAAGGTTTTATGGACTGATGAAATGAGAGTGAGTCTTGATGGGCCAGATGGATGGGCCCGTGGCTGGATTGGTAAAGGGCAGAGAGCTCCAGTCCGACTCAGACGCCAGCAAGGTGGAGGTGGAGTACTGGTTTGGGCTGGTATCATCAAAGATGAGCTTGTGGGGCCTTTTCGGGTTGAGGATGGAGTCAAGCTCAACTCCCAGTCCTACTGCCAGTTCCTGGAAGACACCTTCTTCAAGCAGTGGTACAGGAAGAAGTCTGCATCCTTCAAGAAAAACATGATTTTCATGCAGGACAATGCTCCATCACACGCGTCCAAGTACTCCACAGCGTGGCTGGCAAGAAAGGGTATAAAAGAAGAAAATCTAATGACATGGCCTCCTTGTTCACCTGATCTGAACCCCATTGAGAACCTGTAGTCCATCATCAAATGTGAGATTTACAAGGAGGGAAAACAGTACACCTCTCTGAACAGTGTCTGGGAGGCTGTGGTTGCTGCTGCACGCAATGTTGATGGTGAACAGATCAAAACACTGACAGAATCCATGGATGGCAGGCTTTTGAGTGTCCTTGCAAAGAAAGGTGGCTATATTGGTCACTGATTTGTTTTTGTTTTGTTTTTGAATGTCAGAAATGTATATTTGTGAATGTTGAGATGTAATATTGGTTTCACTGGTAAAAACAAATAATTGAAATGGGTATATATTTGTTTTTTGTTAAGTTGCCTAATAATTATGCACAGTAATAGTCACCTGCACACACAGATATCCCCCTAAAATAGCTAAAACTAAAAACAAACTAAAAACTACTTCCAAAAGTATTCAGCTGTGATATTAATGAGTTTTTTGGGTTCATTGAGAACATGGTTGTTGTTCAATAATAAAATTAATCCTCAAAAATACAACTTGCCTAATAATTCTGCACTCCCTGTATATGTTTAATATTCTTTGTAGGGAACATTGAACTCTTCAACAATCTTAAAAAAGGTTTTAACTTTATTTCATACTATATCCCCCCACTTTTTTTAATATCCTCTCCTCTACATTCCTTAAGGTCCCCATTTAATATATTATACTGCATGGTTTCTATTGGTGTTGAAGGCCAAATTATATCTGGTAGTCCTGTTTTATATAGTACCAATATGTTACACAGCACTTGGCACAGATCATAGAAGGGAACTACATGCTATGTTAGATGAACAGAAACAGACCAATTCATGAGTTAGAGAGCTCTGCTCCCATGCTAATAACCCATTAGCCTGTAAAATGGTGTCATTTTCCCCCCCCTAAATACTTGAAATTTAAGAAATAATCAAAGGATCAGGTAGATCAACCAGTTTCTTTAAATTGAGGTGACATTTGTTGCCATATAGCATAAACAGGTCCCTAAATACTCAGAGGAGCGATGAACTTGGATTACGTTAAAATATTCCAGTGGATACAAAGACAAAAATAATAAGGACTTAATTTCCATAAGACATAAACTCTGGCATATTTTCTTAGCAACCATTCCAAAATGTATAGTACATTTTTGGCGAGCTAGAAAAGTGTTCTTTGTGCCAAAAATGTCTTGGTGATTTAAAGTTGTAATCCCACATAAAGTTGGCTTTGCAAAAATATAGCATGTCTTAATAGTCTCACTAAGCAAGGTTAAGCTTTCTCCTTGTGGAGATATTAAAAATCATGTTGTTTATTTACTCTGTTTCCTGATTATTCCCATTAGAAAGAAAAAAACTGAAGGGGAAGATGGTTGGTGAGGTGACCTCGCAAATAAGGATGAAGCCAGAACGAAACTTAGTCCAAGAATCAATTCTATTTATTTCTATGTATTGTAGTTTACAATTATCTTTATTTGCATATTTTATATTTATGACCTGGCATCACATTTGATTTGACCTCATGGGACAATTTCACTATTTTATTTTGATTTGAAAAAAATAAAAATATATATAACTAAATTTAGCTGATACCGGTCATGGGAGGTGATGCAGATTTCCTTGATATTGTTGTGCTCTTCTGGCTGATATATAATTGTCTATTGTGCTACGCTGTGTACATATTTATAAAAAAAATACACTCTCTCTCCCTTTCAAAATAAAAGTATGAGCTAAGCTCAATGTAATGACCATGGCTACGATTGATTTCAGAGCTAATCTAAAGCCTTAGAATAGACCTTTGTGTTGCCTGTATCTTTATCCTGATCATCAAGTGGCTGCTGTAATAACATGCTTTTATGAAACTGCATTAAATATCAGCTAGTTTTAATACAATCCTTATACATCATTGCATTATATTAAATAAATAATATTACCATTACAGCATTATATTGTAGGGCTAGATGGACCGAATGGTTCTTATCTGCCAACACATTCTATGTTTCTATGTTTCTAGATCTAACCTCACTGAACATAACACGAGCAGATTACTTCTCATAATTGATTGAGTGTGAATTATTTAATTATAAATGGTTGAAATGGAAAAGATGGAGAAGGACATTAATGCAAACAAGATAGTTACCTTGGCCTTGACACTGGCCCAAAGGTTTCCATTTGGTCTCCCTGAAACTTTTTCACTGCTCAATCTTTAGGCTAATTGCGATACATTTTTAACCTTGAAACTTTTCAGCTGCCATGATTTTTTAAGCCTCTTGCATGACCAAACTTCACAAGACAAATGGAATGGTCCGGTCCGTAGCTTGACGAAGACCGTTTGGTCGTAACAATTCCACTGGCAGTTTCAACATTAAACATTTGATCTCACTACTACTGAGTGCCGGACCATTCCATTTGTTTTGATGTATTGGGGACCTGGAGAAGCCCGGTTCGAGCACATAACAGTTTGGCATGCTGTTTGACCACCTTTGTCGGTGAAAACTTTACAAGAGTCCTCATCTAATCTTAGGCACTAGAATTTCTATGGCTAACAGGTTCCACAAAACTTGACATCTACGCTAGCTGAGCATTATGTGAGTCATGGCCCACAGCAAACATTTTGGTGTGCAGCCCACTTTTGTACTATGTGTCCCATGATACTCAGAAACGTTCTTGGCTGGCTATGGGGCCTATGGTGCACAGCTAACCTTTGGCATTTCATATGCTTTAAACTATGTATACCATACCATATACCATACGTTCTGGGATGGAAATAAAATTATACCAGCCCCGGTAGCATAACATCATTATTTTTTGTGTTCATAAAAGGGAAAAACATGCATTTCAAAGCACATTTGAAGAGTGCATTGTTTATAGATAAAACTCATATATACACAGGGCAGTATATACCCCCAGTATGTACACAAGGATATATCTCACACACTGCCCTGATATATACCTCATGCACAGGGCAAAACACAAACCCCAGTATGTACACATGGTTATATGAATTGTCATGTGCAGGGGTGGCATTGCGTAGGATATAACATTCTGTACATACTGGGCATACTTGGCCTCACAGGACTTGCCCCAGCAGCCCGGACTTACCCCAGCACTTAGATTGCACTTACGTGATTTCATGCTCAGCTGAGGTTTGGTAAATATTGCATGCAATAAAAGGGATATAAATCATCAAGAAAAAGGGGGAATTAATAACCTAGAGGAACTGATGGGTTATAAAGATATGGAGGAGGGACAAAAACAAGGGTAGGAAATGGATGAATTCAATTACATGAGATTACATCTTTTTTTACTCCTTTTTTCAGAAACCTTTCTATTGCTACAAAAAAAGTTTTTACTTATTCTTTATATTTAACTTACTACCATTATCATTATTTTACTGAACTTGCTGATTATAATTATTCTTTATTGCATTATTTGCTTATTTGTTTTCATATCATTCTTTTACCTTTGCACAAAAAATCCAAACCCATTTGTTTTTGGCTGAGATCATGAAAACTGTGGAACCTGTGAGCACCTCTTCCCCCATCCTACTGCCTGTGACATGGGGAATAATATGTAATAACTTCACTGCAATCACCTAGCATAATGGGAACTCCAGTCTTTTCATTGAGAATTCTCCAGAGAAATGGCATTTATTTGTACACCACACTTTTGCAGTAAAACTATTGGAAGAATTACATAAAAATGTATAATATGCCATACATTCCATCCTCCCACTGGAAATGGTTTTCAGAACAATTATTCTTTTCTATTCTATAAAACACTGTAATTTCAGCGAGACAAAACATAAAGTAGACTCTGTTATTTGCCAAAGTGGTTTATACTGTTAATGCATGTATAATATTATCATTTTCAAATATATTGTGTTTGATATTTAAGTTGCTTTTTAATTTTGATTTGATTGTAAATGATAATTTCCATAGTGAATCCAAAGTGCCAGTGAATTATGCCGGGTTGCACACATATATAGGAACAAAGGGTTAGGTCTAAATGAGTGAAGAGATTATACTGGGACCACCCATGGGTTGGTGGAGATTTTAAGTGACAACCCGTGCATACATATGCATGGTGTAAATTCTTGTTAATGTCTTTGGTCCTCTCTTGCTTTGGTATACTTGCAAGAGGATCAATGAAAATGAACTGGGTCTTTTTGCACTGAGCAACTTCAATCAGAAACTGGTAGATGATTTTTTGTTTTCACACCAATGGAAATTCAAGAAATGCATGTCAACAAAAACAGAAAAAACAGATACATTTATAAGTGTCTGCTTTAATATCCATTAATGTATCTAGTTTGTTAGACTATAGTGCTTCATTGGGCAAAGTTAGAAATACTCCATTTGGCTAAGGCATCAGGTGCTGATCCTTTTATTGCACAGCATTGTACAGTCTGGTTTGTTACCAAATGGAAATTATGTAAAAAGGCAGGTGCTGCAGTGAAGTCATCCAGGACCTATTCATTATTTGCTCATTTACAGATGTCTTTCACCACTGACTGTGTTGGCTTCAGCTTTGCCGCCAGCATTTATCAAAAGTATATATGGAGCAGGACTGCAACAAAATGGGAAATGTCTCATTTTACTGTGGACTGCAAACATTAGACATTATTAGCTGAGATGGAAAGATAGGCAAGTTAAAGAATTTCTCAAATTCAGCTAATAATGCCTGATTTATACAGTTCACATGTCCATTAGTGGACAACGTGGATGATTACTCAGTTCCATTCAATAAAAGTAAACAAACAAATATGAGTGCTTGACCACTGGGCCTCCCACACTACCTGTATATGTACTAGCAGAGAGGTGCCACCAGGAGAGACGGAAGATCCAACCATTTCACCAGATATTTATACCTTCTGCAGTCAATAAAAGTTTGAAGTACAAAAAGAAGTATGCTTTAAAGTCTTTATTGTTCACATCACAAATGGTATAAGCTGACTGGCCTGATTAGAGCATTTCACACAGGTATGCCTATGTTTAAGCACATGTGCAAATTGTGTGATTTAGGCAATACCCTCCAATAAAGCAGCCTGCCACAGGAGTGTGAATTTCAAAATATTAGATTTTTTTCTGGACATGTGAATGTCTGCAACCTTGTGTGATTGTTTATATTTAAACAAAGACAAGTTGGAAGAAAATCTGTAGCTTTAAAAAAGGAAAAAATGTTAAAAACGATAACATGATCAAGTGATATTTCATATAATGGTAAAACCATTTCCAATTGAATTATAATGGTAGAAACAAACCCGTGATTAGCTTCCTGTCTTGAAAAATAGAAATGATTTAGTTTGGAAATCCCAGACCTATATTAAAGTATTACTTTACACTTAAAAGTAAATAGGAATCCAGATCTTTGGCTTTTCTTCAACTGCAAAAAATGCTGACCTTTTTTCCAAAGTATTCTGGAGCGCTTATATGAAGATTGTTCCAGTGGGTTTCCTGCTTTTTTGAAGAAAAAAAAAGAGGCAGAATATGACTATTGGTACACTAATCTCACGACAGAATCAGTTGCATCCATATTATCAAAAGTAAAGTTCAAATTATTGTCTCTAGTGTTCCTTCAATAAAAGTATACACAGATATGTAAGTTTGTATATGTATAGGAAGGTGAATATTATTAAATGCTCAATATCTAAATTAATACCAGTTTTGGTATTAATGGGTATCTGTTTAACAGTTTTAACTTTACAGTTTGGTTCCCATGGCATAGTTGCCAACTGTGCAACAGTCCTGGCAACTATGCAAGTGTCCCACGAACATTGTGATTGCGGGACAGTCCTGTCACCGTACGCACGGCTGTGTGCTCACAGCAGCAGCTTTTTTAAAACTTTTTTTTCTTTCATTTTCTTCAGTCGGATATGACAGCTAGTCATATCCGGCTAATGTACTTCCCTCCTCCATGCAGGAGGGAAGCCCGCAGCACGGAGGACACGACGGGGACATGGAGCAGCCAAGAGGTGAGTACTGGGGAAATGATGGGCAAAATAACACTGGCAAATAATGTGCAAAAAATTACTGGCAAATGATGGATAAAATAATATTGGCAAATGATGGACTTATTTTCTGTGGCATATTAATGGGCAGGCTAATAGTAGCATATTCATGGGAAATTATCTGTGGCATATTAATTGGCACTCTGGCTTTGGCATATTAATGGGCAGGCTAATAGTGCCATATTAATGGGAAAATTGGTTGTGGCATATTAATTGGCAATCTGGTTGTGGCATATTAATGGGCAGGCTAATAGTGGCGTAATGGGAAAATTGGCTGTGGCCAAAGTGATAGTGTGGTAAAATAACATGTACTATGGGGGAAAGTGACACGGTGGCATGTTCTGCAGGAGCAGTTCAGTTGGACAGAGGGACACTGTGGTATGCTCTGGCGGGCAAATTGACACTGTGGCATGCCAAATCGTAGTACAAGTACAAGCCAAGTTCTTTGGGTATTGTATGGTGCTGTGTTAAGTCCTTTATATGCAATATGGGTGCAGAGGAACGGAATACAAAAGGAACACTTTTTCAATAACATATAAAAATAGTTGAATATAATCTTAAAAAGTTCATATAAGTATAAATGCAACTAGTTATATACATATATTTGGGGTCCACCTCAAGCTTTGGAAAAAGCTGAAAATATTGAATATTTTGCAAGGTTTTTTTGTGGCCAGAAACGTAATATTTGTTTGCTGAGAGGGTAGCGGATGTATGGAATAGTCTTCCAGCATGTGGCAGAGGTTAATACAGTAAAGGAGTTCAAGCATTAATGTGATAGGTATAAGGCTATCCTAGATTTAACATAAGGCCAGGGACTAATGAAAATATTACTTTACTGAGATGGTAGAGGATGCATGGAATAGCCTTCCAGCAGAAGTGGTAGAGGTTAATACATTGAAGGAGTTTAAGCATGCATGGGATAGGTATAAAGCTATCCTAGATATAAGATAAGGCCAGGGACTAATAAAAATATTACTTTACCGAGAGGATAGTGGATGCATGGAATAGTCTTCCAGTAGAAGTGGTAGAGGTTAATACAGTGAAGGAGTATAAGCATAAGGCTATTCTAGATATAAGATGAGGCCAGGGATTAATGGGAGTATTACTTTACTGAGAGGGTAGTGGATGCATGGAATAGTCTTCCAGTAGAAGTGGTAGAGGTTAATACATTGAAGGAGTTTAAGCAGGCATTGGATAGGTATAAAGCTATCCTAGATATAAGATAAGGCCAGGGACTAATAAAAATATTACTTTACCGAGAGGATAATGTATGCATGGAATAGTCTTCCAGTAGAAGTGGTAGAGGTTAATACAGTGAAGGAGTATAAGCATAAGGCTATTCTAGATATAAGATGAGGCCAGGGATTAATGGGAGTATTACTTTACTGAGAGGGCAGTGGATGCATGGAATAGTCTTCCAGTAGAAGTGGTAGGGGTTAATACAGTGAAGGAGTTTAAGCATGCATGAGATAGGTATAAGGCTATCCTAGATATAACATAAGGCCAGGGACTAATGAAAATATTACTTTACTGAGATGGTAGTGGATGCATGGAATAGCCTTCCAGCAGAAGTGGTAGAGGTTAATACATTGAAGGAGTTTAAGCATGCATGGGATAAGTATAAAGCTATCCTAGATATAAGATAAGGCCAGGGACTAATAAAAATATTACTTTACCGAAAGGATAGTGGATGCATGGAATAGTCTTTCAGTAGAAGTGGTAGAGGTTAATACAGTGAAGGAGTATAAGCATAAGGCTATTCTAGATATAAGATGAGGCCAGGGATTAATGGGAGTATTACTTTCTGAAAGGGTAGTGGATGCATGGAATAGCCTTTTAGCAGAAACTGTGGAGGTAACACAGTGAAGGACTTTAAACATGCATGGGATAAGCATAAGGCTATTCTATATATAAGATAAGGCATGCACTAAAGAAAGTATTACTTTACTGAGAGGGTAGTGGATGCATGGAATATACTTCCAGCAGAAGTGGTGTGGCGTGCACCTATGCTCTGTGAGGCAGGTATAACCATACACCCTTGTGCAGGCTCATCCAGGCATTTCTGTATCCATCTTGCTTTGATTTCTTGTTTATTATTTATGCTTATTCCTGCCTTGCCCTGTATTCCTGTCCTTCTCTGTAGTCCTGTTATGTTGTCCTTTCTGCCTCTTCTTATGTTTCATTCCAGGTTTTCTGATTCCCTCTGCCTTGTCAGTTTATTTCTATTTAAACCACACCCGTTTCTGTTCAGTTCTTTGCAGCAGTCTACAGGTATTTCCTCTGTGTCTATTCCATGTATGTCTTTTAGATTTTATTATTTGTTTTTGCTTTACTAATATTATGTCTTAGTTAGGGAAATGCCTATTGTGGGGTACCTTGACATCTAATTGGCCAATTGGTGAACCAAACCCCCACCTTTACCATCTTTAGTGTTAGGCTAGTTCCTGTATTTATGTGTGTCCTCTGTATGTGTCCCTTTACCCTGTGTCTTGTATTATTTATCCTTAGTTTGGTTTCTGTTTTATCTTATGTCTTGCCTCTGTCCTGTAGCCCTGCACTCTGTTCTATTCCCTCAGTTGCTTTTTCTGTTTTAGCTCTTCTTGGCTGTCATTTAGTGTATTTCATCTTAAGCCCTGGGACCTGGATACAGCAGCTGCTTCAAGGGCCTGGTTATGGCTGCAAAAACTTGGGGTCCCAAACCTCCAAAGGATTGCAGATACCCAGCACCAAGTTCTGTGTCTCCAGCCTGCAACGTAGCTCCTGATCTCGGGCGCTCAGGGTCCCTTTACCATCCTGGACCCCATGCGTTACAGCAGGTGATGGCTGAATTTTGCATCAGTTATTCAAATTTTGAGCAACAATGACATACTACATAGATGGCGATATCCATCAAAATTACTGGTTTCCTCAGAAGATTTTACAGAATGTTTTGAAACACCAGCTAAAGTTTGGTTGAAGGAAAAACTAGTCTAACCGCCTGGAGATATGAATTATTGTATTGTGTAGGAGCATTTTTGCTTTTTTGGAACATTGAAGTGGACTAAAATAAATTACACTGTTCATCCATCACTAACCCGTGGTGCTTAAGCTAAGCTTGTCCTTTGTCTAGGCTTATATTTTTTGAATATGAATCACTTGAGTAATAGATGTTTTATTATCTATTTGATTCTACTATGGGATAGGAAAAATAATATTACATAGTATAAGGGTTCTGGATATTATAGGATGACCTCCTATTTTGTAGGAATGTTCTAAATTACATACAGGAGTTGAGTTATTGATGTTTGGAGGTTACAGTGATACTTTAAAGCCTGTGGCTGCGGCATACTGAGAAACCTAGTTTATTATAGTCCAGTTTATAAGTAAAAATATATCCCAATATTTTGTGATTTGTATAAGTAATTATAATTAATATATATATAAATTAAAGTAAAATTAGGGATCACATACTTTTGCGAAATTAATCACGGGTCACAAGAGGTGTTAGAAAACCTTCATCACAGGTTGAAAACAATTATGTTAGAGTTTGAGATCTTGGGTAAATACATTTTTATCACAGCACATATTTTTGGTATATTTGGATTGATAAAGATAATTGCAGCATGTAGAAGTCATATGTGACCAGAAGGAAATCAATTATCTAATCAAGTAGTGGATCATACAGAACCATGTTGATTAGTTAACTGATTGCCTTCTGGTCACATATGACTTCTACATGCTGCAAGGCAGCTTGCAAAAGTTATATATGGCCGGTAAACAATGGCCAAGGTGACAACCCTAACAGTCTGGATACCAAAGGGAGATACATTATATTGGTTTTTAAAATAGATGGTATATATGTTACTTTGGTAGATATATACTTGACAAACAGCTACCACAAAACAGGCTAGTAAACTTAAACTTCGGCCTATTTGTAAAAAAAAAAAAAAAAAAAATTGGTCTGTATGACATCTGGCATACTCTAGCAGGATTCCCCTCAACTAGGGTATCACTTAAACAGCATCTGGCAGGTGGTAGGAGTGAGAGGTAACACCAGTGCCAATAAACTGAGTGGGAGGTAGGGAACTATCCTCAAATATAAAAGAGAAAGAAGGAAAAAAGAAAAGAAAAGGGACATTGCCCCACGACAGCCCCAAAGTAAAAGGAAAACACTGGGTCTTTGAGACAATTTAAAGACACAAGAGGAGAAAACATTGTTTGTAACAGATTGATTACCCCCCCCCCCCCCCCTAAAAACGTCCCGGTTGAATAAGGGAGAAGAAGGAAAAGGGGGAAGAGGGGAAAAAATAGCTATTAGGGGGTGTCTGTACCCCGGTGGGCTGGTGGGTACAGAGGAATCCCAGTAAAAGAGACCTATAAAGAAAAGAGGACAGTACAGGTTCGACAAGGTCGAAAGGAAGTAAGCTATATACCTCAGCCTAAGTCTGAGAAACAAACAGAAGTGGGAAAGCCCGGAAAAGTCTAATATAATAAGGAAAATAACAGAAACACCGGCATTAAAATGGCTAGCAGACGAGCACTGGAAAATAAACAGACCACTAAAAAGGACAAAAAAGAAGCAAAAATGGAAAAGAGGCTATCCTTTTTTCGCCTCAAGTTCTTAGGCAGGAGCAAGAAGAAATAAATAGCGATCCGGGTGAAGAGGCACCTCCATCGCAGGATATGGATACCCACTCTAAATTGCCATAAATCTCAGGGGAGAGCACCCTGATACAAGAACAATTATCCCTAGCCCTAGACAACCAGTTCGGAAAAATTAAACATGAGATACAAAAGAACATACAGGAGCTGAGGGAAGACCTAATAAAAATAGGAACTAGAGTTAAAATAAATGAAGAAAAGATTAGCGGAATTGAGAAGTAAGTTCAAATGACCCGATATAAATCTGACCAAAACATTGTCAAGATGGAGCTGCTAGAACAGAAGTTAGGAGACCTGGAGGATCGCTCCAGGCGTAACAACCTAAGATTCAGAGGCATATCAGAACAAATTAGGGATGACCAGATAGAGGACTTTCTGTTCGGATTCCTCTTAGCGCTGGCAGTAACACAGGAAGGACAGAGCCCGGACCAGATATGGGAACGCTGTCACAGAACCTTCAAATCGCCAAATCTGCCCATAGACGTACCTAGGGATATAATCATCTGTTGCACAACATATAGAATAAAACAGAAAATCATAACGGCACGCAGGGAAATGAATCCAGGGGAATTGTATCAAGATATTAAAATCTTCCCGGATCTGTCCTTCCATACCAGAACAAGAAGACGCAAATTTGCACAGGCCACGATAGTGTTGAGAAACCATGCAATAAGATATAGATGGGCATCACCTCTAAGAATCATATTAACCTTTGAATCAAATTCATGGTCATTTGATACTCCAGAAAAACTGGAAAAATGGCTCAAAGAAAAGGGTCTACATTAAGCTAAAATATAGGCACCCTTAGAGAGGCTGGGATATGAAGACTCTGAGGTTGCACTTTGTAGAAGTGGGGACCTCTTCCTCTCTCTCCTTTCTTTTTCTTTTTCTTTTCTTTATCCTTTTATGAGAGGGAAGGGAATTGAGCCACCAATTTAAAAGACAAAACAAGAATGTAATTTTTTTGGGAGAATACATGTGGGTCAATCACCCCTTCCCTCATTTATTCATATGCTTGGGATTCCTCCAACTGCCTATCTCCATTCTTATCCCTGTTCTCCCATTAATATCCTTCAAGTCGCTTTTCACCTCCGTTTTATATTCACACCATGGTGAATGGTGCACCCCTCACTAGTCCTTACCTACTCTCTCACTGCTGTCCTTCCAATATCTCACTATCTCACTTCTGTCCCCCCACCAGTCACTTTGTTGTGTTCTTATTTTTTTTTTTTTTTAATTCTCACTATTAGGCCTTCCCCTACCCGTCACCTTATCCCTCCTCCCGGTATTGCACTATACACCCCCCTTCACAATATTTCCCATAATTATATATACTACTTTTTTTTTTTTAACTTCTCACTATTAGGCCTTCCCCTGTCAGTCACTCTACCCACCCTCCACTGTATTGCACAATACTATACACTCTCCTCAACAACTTTTTTGCCTCTTTTTTTTTTTTCCCTTTCTTCCCTCGATCAATCCCTCCCCTACCTGTCACTTTTATCTATTCCTCTATTGCATATCATAATGACACTTCTCCCCTCTCTTAGTCTCTCAACTAACACATAGGCTTACAGAATCAACACATAACACTAAGCTCCCCCACTGCACCACGAGTTCTTCCCTAGCCCAGTCCCGATATCCTCACTCCTAGTCTTTTGCACAAGATTCCGCCCTATCAATATCTTCACGAACACTAATGTCAATAGTCACAGACTCTCACTATTAAGTCAATACCCAATATAATATCACTATCTAGCACTTCTCTCCCCTATTCTTCCTACCCTCCCCCTTTTTTTTTTCTGGTGCTGTTGCTCAACATTACACTTATAGATACAAGAAATGTCCGGGGGGATGGAGAAGGGCACGAGGAGGCCATAAGGAACTTTTCTTTTTTTTTATTTCTCCTTCCCCACGACAAGTTTCTGGGGAGAGGTGGAAGAGGTTCCTACTGCAATGATAATAAAAGAAGAGGTCTGCTGAAACCAATCCTGCTCAGGGAGCCATTCATGCAGAATGGCAAATAAATTCTGCCCAGGAGGGAGGGAACCCAAGGGCAGATACATGTCGACATCCCAAAAGGGGGGTCGTACAAATAATTGTTATTTGTTGTTGTGTCTGTCTTTACATATGGATTTGGGGACAAAGCTGGTAATGTCTGGTCAGGGGGGAGGGAGATGGGAGAGGAATTGGGAGGAGAAGGAGAGAGAGAACTATAGATGATGAGATTGGGCTCCATAAATGTACAGGGCCTAAACTCGCCCCACAAAAAGACCATTTTTTTGCAGTACTTAAATAAGAATCGTATTGATATATGTTGAGTACAGGAGTCGCATTGGAATAAAGGGGGGACGGATAGGATAAAATCAAATAAATACCCAATTTTGTTAGAGGCTTCCCTAGAACATAAAAAAAAGGGGGGTGGCGATTCTGGTTGCCAGAACAGTTGATTTAAAAATATATGGAAGAAGATAAGGAGGGTAGATTTCTGATTGTGGTAGGAGAATTTAATGGCAAGCTGCTAACTTTGGTAAATGTATATGCCCTAAATCTTTCTCCAGTAGCGTTCCTAGTAAAATTGTTGAATAAGGTACTGAAATATAAGCAGGGAGCATTGGTATGGATGGGCGATTTCAATTGTATACTAGATGCGGATTGGGACAGGAAGAGCCCTCTAGGGAGTACCAATAACAGAAATACAAGATCACAGGCAAGCAGATTCCAAACCCTCCTAAATAAGCATCCATTGTACGATATCTGGCGAGTTATGCATACGGATGAAAGGGATTACACATGTTTCTCTAAATCCAACGGTACATACTCACGTATTGATATGGTTATCGGGGATTTCTCCTTGCTGGATCAAGTTAAAAAAATAAGAATACAGGAAATAACATGGTCAGACCATGATATGGTAGTAACCGATCTAAAAGAAGAAAAAAATAAGAGCAGATTGGAGACTTAATAATAATTTGATGAAAAATAAAGAGGACTTAGATCACGTAAAATCAGTAACTGAACATTATTTCAAAGAGAATGACGTTGAGCAGGTCACATCAGCCACCTTATGGTGTACATATAAGGCCGTGATCCGTGGTACATTGATCCAAATTGGAGTGAAAGCGAAAAAGTCAGGAGAAAATAGGCTATCAGAAATGTAAATAGAGTTGTCCCAGCTTAGCCGGCAAAATAAACAAGCACCCTTGCAATCAACAACACAATCCATTTCAGATATAAAGGATAGGATAAATAAGGTACTAAACGAGAGGGCCTTGCAAACTCTAAACCACCTAAAAACTAGGTGGTATTACAAAGGTAATAGAGCCGATAAATTGTTATCAAACCAACTCAAGCAAAAAAGAATGGCTAATAAAATTGTAAAACTGGTGGATAAGGGTAAAATTGTAATGTCCCCTGCTGAAATAGGACAAGCATTTAACGACTCTTACCAGGCACTATACAATATCCAAGAGAAGAAGGGGAGTAATGTCCTAAAACAAGAGGAATATTTTGAAGCCCGGACGTTCCCTAGATTAAAACCAGAGGAATTGGAGACCATAAACAGGGCTATAACACTGGAGGAAGTAAGAAACAGAATAAACATTATAAAATCAGGCAAGGCCCCTGGCCCGGACGGTTTTGATGCTAGGTTCTACAAAATAATGGCCCCGATGTTAGCAGTAAGATTGACAAAGCTATTTAATGACTTCATGACAAAGGGAATAATACCAACTGAGATGTTGAGGGGCAATATTATTCCCTTGCTTAAAGAAGGGAAAAATCCGGAGGAGGTTACAAGCTACAGCCCCATCTCCCTGTTAAATATGGATATTAAGATCTATTCTGGTATAGTGGCTGACAGAGTGAAGGAGGTAATTTCGGGGCTGGTACACCCGAACCAGGTGGGGTTCGTACCAGGAAGATCGTCGGGATTTCATATTAGGGCACTGGCAGATCAGTTGGAGGAGGTGAATGCCAGGGGGGTTCCTCAGCTGACCCTGTCACTGGACGCAGAAAAAGCGTTCGACAGGGTCAGCTGGGGATTTATGGGCAGGGCATTGGAGGCCTTTGGACTGGTGGGGGAGATACAGCGGGCAATAATGGCTCTATATACAAGGCCAGAGGGTCGGGTGGTGGGCCCGGGAGTGAGATCAGACTGGTTTAGACTTTCAAACGGAACGCGCCAGGGATATCCCCTCTCCCCCCTTCTATACATCCTCACACTGGAGCCATTGGCGAGAGATATAAGAGAGGACAGGGGAATATGGGGGGGGAAGAGGGAGGGGCAAACAAGTTAAAATTATATGCCGACGATGTGCTGATAACGTTGGAAAAACAGGTTGAATCACTTGGGGCGACAATGAAATTGATAGAGGAATATAGCTCCCTTTCTAACTATAAGCTTAATATAATGAAATCAAAAATAATGGGCTCTAATTTAAGCAAAATAAGCAGAGAAAAGATAGCAAGGTACGGCTTTAGATGGGTTGAGCAGTACATTGTATATCTGGGGGTAAAAATCAATAGAAGACCCTCCAGTTGGTTAGAAATAAACTTGATGCCGTTGATCAGGGAAACGGGAGGGAGCCTCAAAAAATGGAGGCGGCTCTACGTCTCATGGTTAGGGAGAATAAACACTGTCTGTTCATATGTAATTCCCAAATTTACATATATACTGAGGTTGATTCCATATGCAGTACCTAAGCTATGGGTAGACCTGATCCAATCAATGCTAAATAAATTTATTTGGGCAGATAAAAAACCTAGGATAAGAATGCAAACATTGTATGGGAAGAGGAGTGAGGGAGGATTGGGAATTCCTAGCATTAGAATACACACAATAGCAGCAACTTTGTCCCAAGCCCTAGTGACAATGAAACCAAGTTCGGTACAACAAGAATGGTATAAACTGGAGGCAGGTAACTGGAAAGGGTTAAAAAACCTAGCATCACTCTTTTGGATAAAAGGGGAGCGATGGGGGAGTATTAGGGGGAATGTAAAAAGTTCTCCATTAAAGGACATTGTAGATAACTGGCAAATAGTAAAAAAGAAAATGGGCCTACAAGACAAAATTTTGCCTCCCTTACCACTGACGATAATTGAGACAATACCGATAATTTAGACCTGACAGGATGGATGAGGAGGGGAATAAGACAGGTGGAGGACCTGAGAGAAAATGCAAAGATGAAGTCATTTTCGAAGTTAAGGGAAGACTATGGAATTCCAGCCAAGGATTGCTTTAAATATCTAAGGGTAAAAAGTTTGGTTGATCAAATGATAATAAAGGGACCAACATCTAAGGCAATAGGGCTAGTTATAGACAGCCTCCAGAAAACACATCGACAGAAAATATTAATGACTGCAATTGAAATAGTGAGAGAAGTTCTTCCGAGACCCCCCCCCCCCCCCCAGAAGCAGTTAGTGCGCCAGACCCAGACAGATGATGTGAATAGATCCTCAAATCCATTGTATGTATAGGACAACTAGAACGAAGAAAGTTCATTAGTTTTGTTTTGGTTATTTATTTTGTATTCCCTTAATGTAAATATAAACATGAATAATAATTTAAAGACCTCCTTGCCTTGCCTCCATAATAAAAATGGGGTAGGCGGGCAGGTAGGGTAAAGAATAAAAGTGGTAAAAAGCACGAGGATGACCTGTAAGCACACAAAGATGATTTCTCTACAAAATATCCGAACTAAAGGCGTGAGGAAGAGTCTGAGTGCATTTATTGTAGAAAACTCTAATCTCCAAGTAGCTCTCACTATCCCTCCCCCCCCCCCCCCCCACGGGACCACCAACAGACTTAAACACAGACAAGACAATATATTACATAAATTTAAACAAATTTCTCTGCCCAAATGGAGAAACAAGTGTCCGCACTTTTGTTGCACCATAACATCTAACATCGAAAAAAATGGCCGAGCAGGAGCATTTCCGGCTGCCCAACCCAATGGATTAAAAAAAAAAAAAACAATAATTAATTATCTAATTATCTGATTATTCTCCCTTGTAGCAGTGTCACACCTCCTGTATACCGCTATAACCATGTTAGTGACGAGTGTTTATATTACTAAAAGTGACAGCATTTTTTAAGTCCCTATAGCTTAGAATAGAGGTATCCTATATTATACTGTGTGACCCATCAACACTTATATTGTGCCAATCACATACTTATTCTTTTATAAGTTTCTATGTTAAGTGTTTAGCCCATTTCCTGAGCCAGTGAAAAGTGAAAGTACACATTAAAAAAAAAACATACTATGTTTATATTGAGTGCCAACGGCACATTTCGGGGAACAAATCTCTGACAGTGAGACAAGGAAAGGAGAGGAAAGAGAAAAGAAAAAAAAAACTCAACAGCAACCCTCTCCTTTCTTCCTTTCCCTTGCAGGGGTATCATCCCTCCTGTATAGAACTAAGAACGTATCAAACTCTATACAAAACAGTGACAGTTCCCTTTTACAGAAAAACAGTGAGTTCCCATGAGCAAGTGAGAGTTACAAATAGACAAAAAGTGAGCGAATAACAGTATTTCTACTTCCCACTGTCCCCATAACTCCTTTTGGGGTTGATAATTTCATGTCTATTATGTCAACTATATTTATATTTTTTGAGATCAGAGATGACAGTGCTCTTTTACATATAAATTTAAATCCCTATAAATCAGTTTAAAATGATTATATTCTTCAATTGTGCCCACTCAACACTTAAGTTTGGCAGACGCCTAGCCATGCTCTATTCTTAGGAAGGTAGGGGGTATGAGTAGGAAAATGGATGGAATAAAAAATAAATCAATACTGGGTGCCTCAATTCCTGAAATAATGTCCCTCAAAAAATAAAAATAAATCTTTGACATTTAGCGCCCAATAAACAGATAGACTGCACCAATTCGGTGCTAAACCATGTTTAGCAATTTCCATATTGCTCTGCTAACCATTTCTTACATACCAAGAAGCAGAGGCGTTGCAAGGTTTCCAAAAGATCTGGGGTTATAGCCCATAAGACTTTTTTAGTTTTTTATATGGAACCATACAGGCACTTACCAATATATGCTAACCGCTCTAAGCTTCATGCCCGTTTTGTAATTTAGGAGCCTTCACAGGGCCGGCCCTTCAATGGGGCAGAGTGGGGAAGCCCTGGCAGGGGCGGCACTTTGATGCTCTATGCAGTGGTCTTTTTCTCTTTTTTTTTTTCCTGTGTCCAGGGGAGCTTGATTGAAGGAGGTCTCAGCCAATCAGGTGAGACTTCTCAACTCTCCTGATCGGCTGAGAGTTCAGAAGCCTCCCGTGATTGGCTGAGACCTCCTTCAGACTGAGCTTAAAGCAAAGAGATGCCTGCAGCAGGTAAGTTAAAAACTGACAGTGAGTGAGTGAGTGTGTGCATGTCAGTGTGAGTGTGTGCATGTCAGTGTGAGTGTGTGCATGTCAGTGTGAGTGTGTGCATGTCAGTGTGAGTAAGTGTGTATGTCAGTGTGAGTGTGTATGTCAGTGTGTGTGCATGTCAGTGTGAGTGTGTGCATGTCAGTGTGAGTATGTGCATGTCAGTGTGAGCGAGAGTGTGTGTATGACAGTGTGAGCGAGAGTGTGTGTATGTCAGTGTGAGCGAGAGTGTGTGTATGTCAGTGTGAGTGTGTTGTGTGTGTATGTAAGTAACTGGCTCTGTGTGTGTGTGTGTTTGTGTATATGTATGTAACTGGCTGTGAATGTGTTGTGTGTGTGTATGTATGTAACTGGTTGTGTATGTGTTGTGTATGTATCTATGTTTCTGGCTGTGCATGTGACATGTGGGACACATTAAGGAATTATTTTTTATTTAAAAAAACAAAACAAAAACTTGCTGACTGGTGTGTGTGTGTGTGTGTGTGTGTGTAACTGGCTGTGTATGTGACTGACTAGATGTCTGTGAGGTGTGTGACTTTCTGTGTATTTATGTGATTCTGTATGTGAGGTGCGTGCATGTGAATGTCTCTGTGTATGTATGCTTTTGTGATGTGCCATTGTCTGGCTCCTAAAATTTTCTGCTGGCTCCTAAAATTAAATAAAATTTGTCAAGCCCTGATATAAACATAAATCCTTCCTAAGCTGTTTAGCAGTCCTGTAATAAAACATGTCACACATACACATAACACACATATGTGTGACATTATTTATTAAAGGACTGCTAAACAGGATAGGAATGATTTATGATAGATATATATAGATAGAGCATAAATTATTATGCATATATAGCATAAATCACTTATTTACATCCACCTTTGTGTATTTAAGCTATATTTTGGTTTGAGGTTCCTTTTTACAGGACTGCCAAACAGCATAGGAATGATTTATGTTACATATGTGTGTGTGTGTGTGTGTATATATATATATATATATATATATATATACACACACACACACACACACACACACACACACACACACACACACACACACATATTTGTAACATAAATCATTCCTATGCTGTTTGGCAGTCCTGTAATAAGGAATCTCAAACCAACAATATATAGCTTAAATAAACAAAGGTGGATGTAAATAAGTGACCCCAACCCTCCCTTCTCTCCACCATATCCAGAGCTTACCTGAGTGGAAAAAGACCTGCTCGGCATCTCCCACAAGGTGACAGCCAGTAAGGATTTCTTCAGAGCTGCCTCACTGTCCCACGTGGAGCTTCCTTCACATCCCTGTGATGATGCTGTATAAAAGCCCTGCACTGATAGGATGCTGAATGATGTGTCAGCCAATCAGTGCAGGTCTTTCACACACAGTAATGATGCTGTGTAAAAGCCTTGCACTGATTGGCTGAAACATCACTCAGCATCCTATCAGTGTAGGGCTTTCACACAGTGTCTGCGTGATGTCAGGGGGCGGAGCTATCACGGAACTGCAAAGACCCGGGGCTTTGCTCAGCTTATTCGGGGCTTCAGCCCCCTTAGCCCACCCCTAGCGACGCCTCTGTAAAGTATAAATATTACATCTGACACTATATTGGTTAACAAATAGCAGACAGTTTATCTTGTCTATGTATACAATATATATATATCTATATCTATCTATCTATCTATATATATATATATATATAGTTTTATATAATATTTATATATGTATATTATATATACACCGATCAGCTATAACATTACGTACAGGTAAAATGAATTAAAATGATGCACGTGGGGAGTGTAAGCTGGTCCATGTGGTCCAATCCAACTAATCCAATGTAACTCAAGTTGCTGAGAAAGTTAATGCTGGTTCTGAAATAAAGGTGCAAAACACACAGTGCATTGCAGTTTGTTGCGTATGGGGCTACGTAGCCGCAGACCAGTCAAGGTGTCCATTCTGACCCCTGTCCATTGAGAAAAGTGACTACTATTGGCATGTGAGCATCAGAACTGGGCCACAGAGCAATGGAAGAAGGTGGCCTTTTCTGATGAATTATGTTTATTTTTACATCATGTATAAGAACCCTGGGAAATTATGCAAATTAATTGTACAGGACATGTATGGGCGAGGGGGAGGCAAGAGATGACTGACGGGGGCTGGGGGGAGGGGCTTCAGGGGGGAGTTGATAAAAGCCCTGGAGCCTCTCTCCCCAGCAGCCATTTTAATCTGTAAACGCACCTGGTAGCAATTTTTTGCAGCTCTGGTGTTTCATTCACGGCCCAGGCATGGAGATTGAGGCAATGCTCGCTGCCCTGAGGGCTGAGGCCCTTACAGATGGTGGCAGACGGTTGAGGCAGCAGTTTGCAGCGCTGCAGGCTGCTACACCCGCGGTGGCATCGCCTCCCGCGGGTCCTCGTGGCGGGGCGCGGCGGGTGTCCCGCCCGCCCGCTCGGCTGAGCCCGGATGCCGGCTCCATCCAGCCTCATCGGAGCAGGAGTGGAGCTGGGCGAAGAAGCGGCCTTCGCCCGTCGGCCGCGCGGCCCGCTGAGTCCGGCGGCGGGCCTGCTAGTGCAGCCACGCGACCGTCCCCGGTGGCTGGTGGGAGCGGGGATCGCAGGCCGCGCCCCTCCCCTCGGGGTTTGGAGCGCGACGTACGGAGGACATCCAGGGCTGTGACCAGGTCCGGTACAGCCCTGCTACCTTCCCCCCCGCGTCCGGATGCGGGGCCTAGCAGGAGGAGGAGCACGGATCGGCAGGCCAGGGTGGTGAGTAGGCTTCAGGGCCTAAAACGGGGGTCCCTTCGATTACCCTCCCGGGCGGGGGGCAGTGGGGAGGCTGTGGGCAGCTGCAGTGGGTCTTCTGGGGATGAGGATCCGGCCCTGGGTCTCTTACTGCCCCCTACCCCGTCCCCTACTCCTACCCCTGTAACTACTTACCAGGTTCCCTTGGCTGGGCTTCTCTCCCCTCCTGATCTGGCGTTGTATTCACCTGTCTCTCCTTCACAGGCTCCAGCTACTAGTGCTGTGCCACTCTACGTCCCCCATCCTGCTTCCCAGGTTGCGGGTGATTCTGCGGCCTCCCGGGCCTCCACGCCGGCTCTGGGCGCGGTACAGGGAGACACTGGTGAGTCCACGGGGCAACCTTTGGCGGGGTTTTCGGGGGTGGTTGGGGTGGGGTCTACCGTTACTCCTGCTAGTCAGCCATGGGTGGATTTGTTGCATTGCTTGCGGGGGGCGATCGAGCAAGTGAGCCGGGTGGCTGGGCCTTCTGGTAGTGCGGCCCTGCAGGGCATCGATAGTACGATGGGCGGCGTGTGGGGTTCCACGGGGGGTTCACCGGGGGTGGTTTCTGGTTTACCGGGCACGGCGGGGGTCCCACAGTCCCCCTTATTACCGCCCCCTTTGTTGCTGCCGGCGGCCACTGCTGCGGCGCTCCCTGCTGTTCCCTTGTCAATGCCTAGTACATCGGCGGCACCGAGTACGTCGGCGTCGCTGGTTGGGGCGGCTGATTTGACACACCCAGTTGCGCCGATGGCGCATGGGGCCGCGTATTTATGTTGGTCGGGCCCCTTAGGCCTTCACCTTAAACCGGAGGTGAGGGAGCGTATTTGGAAGGGCGAGTATGTGGAAATTTATTCGCTCCTTCCCATGGAGGACGTTCCTCCTCCTGAGAAGGAGTTGAAGGATGCCGAGAAAGAAAAGGAGAAGTACCGTTATCGCAAAATCCCAAAGAATTATGGGAATTGGATTCGGGCTTTCTCCATCTTGGCCAGCGTCATTGGGGAGAAATCCCCTGAAAAATGTTGCTCCTTGTTTTGTTACCAGGATCAAATCTGGAATGCGTGTAGGATTTATGGGGGTCTCAGCTGGTGGCGCTATGATGAGCAATTCCGGCAACGGATTGCTTTACGGCCTACTTTGGGTTGGGATCAAATGGACGTGGGGCTGTGGCTGGCCATTATGACTCGGCCAGCCTCGCATCAGGGGGGTTTGACGTCCTTTCTTGGGGGGGTCGGGGGACTGGGTTCGCCCTCTCCCTCGGCCACGACCCAACGACGACCGGGTGGGTGCTGGCAATTTAATGCGGGTCAGTGCAAGTTTGGCGCCGGTTGTCGCTTCAAACATGAGTGTTCCGGTTGCGGGGGTAGCCACCCCGCCACCCGGTGCTTTAAGCGTCAGAGAGGTGGGGACAAGTCTGACGTGGGCGGAAAGGGGGATGGCGCCGGTGGACGTCGGGGCAATGCGCCCATGGCTAAGCCGGTATAGGAATCGTAGGGCGGCGGACATTTTGTTGCACGGGTTTGAGTTTGGTTTCAGGATCCCCTTTCAGGAGCGGGAGGTTTGTTTGCGGTTGCGTAATTTGCGTTCGGTGGCTGAGCACCCTGAGGTGGTGCGGGATAAGTTGGCTAAGGAAGTGGCTCTGGGCCGTATGGCGGGTCCTTTTGATTCGCCCCCGTTGGCCGCTTTACGGGTTTCTCCCCTGGGGGTGGTTCCCAAAAAGGAACCGGGAAAGTTCCGGCTGATCCAGCATCTGTCTTACCCCTATGGGGAGTCGGTTAACGATGACATTGATGCAGAATTGTGCCGGGTGTCTTATGCGTCCTTTGATTCGGCGGTTAGGATGGTGAGGGCGGCAGGGGCTGGTGCTTTGATGGCAAAAACCGATGTGGAGTCGGCCTTCCGGCTTCTTCCGGTTCATCCAGACTGTCATCACCTCCTCGGGTGCCATTTTGAAGGGAAGTTTTACGTTGACTTGTGCCTTCCCATGGGTTGTTCTATTTCCTGTTTTTATTTTGAGTGCTTTAGCACATTTTTGGATTGGGTAATCAGGGAGGAGTCCGAGTGCAGCTCAGTGATGCATTACCTGGATGACTTCCTGCTGGTGGGTCCCTCGGGTTTGCAAGTCTGTGGCCATTTGTTGAGGACGGCCCAGGTGGTTCTGGCTTCGTTTGGGGTCCCATTGGCGGCAGACAAAACGGAGGGCCCGACTACCTGTATTTCCTTCCTGGGCATTGAGATTGACTCCCTGGCCGGCGAATGCCGGCTTCCTCAGGATAAATTGTTGGGCCTTAGGGCGGACATTTCCAAGGCTTGCGGCTTGAGAAAAATTCAGCTCAGGGCGTTGCAATCTTTATTGGGGAAGCTCAACTTTGCCTGTAAAATTATGCCAATGGGCAGGGTGTTTAACAGACGTCTGGCGGGGGCTACGGCGGGGGTGTGCCGGCCGCACCATTATGTCAGGCTCACTCGGCCCCTAAGGGATGATCTGGCGGTGTGGGATGATTTTTTGAGCAGGTACAATGGACGGTCGTTGTGGCAGGCTCCGGAGGTATCCAACGCAGATCTCCATCTGTACACAGATGCCTCAGGATCCGTGGGCTACGGGGCAATTTTGGGGTCCCAGTGGTCTGCCGAGACTTGGCCCCCGTTCTGGGGTTCGGGGGGCCTGACAAAGAATTTAGCTTTTTTGGAGCTATTTCCTATTCTGGTGTCAGTGGTCCTTTGGGGAACTACGTTACGTGATCGCAGGGTGGTCTTCCACTGTGACAACATGGGAGTGGTGTTAGCGGTGAATAACCTGACGGCTTCTTCCCCGCCGGTAGTTCGGCTGTTGCGGCTTCTGGTCCTTAACTGCCTTGATTTTAATGTGACCTTTCGTGCTGTTCATATCCCTGGGGTGCATAACGTAATTGCGGATGCACTTTCTCGTTCGCAGTGGGCAACGTTCCGGGCGGCAGCACCATGGGCGGACCCGGAGAGTATCCCGTGCCCGTCGACGCTGTGGGACCTTGGGTTGGGCGAATAGCACAGTGGGTTAGCCAGTCTGTCGCTGGATCCACATGGAAGCGTTACGGTAAAGTTTGGGGGGAATGGTTGGATCTGGAGTCGGCTCGTGGGGGTTTCAGGGATGATGGGGCTCGCTTGGAAGGTTTACTGTGGTTGTTGTGGCATTGGGACGCGGCTGGCTTGTCGCCCGCGGCGGTAACGGCACGGATGTCAGGCCTCAGTTTCTGGTTCAGAGCTTCTGGGCTACGGGACGTGACTAAGGAGTTTTTAGTGCGTCAGGCGTTGAAGGAGGGGTGTTCATTCCGTGGATTACTGTAAACCGGTGTCCGGGGCTTTGCTGCTGGGCCTGTGCCACATACTGCCGGTGGTTTGCCACTCGCCTTTTGAGGTGGATCTGTTTCGGTTAGCTTTTTCCATGGCATTTTTTGGGGCTTTGCGTATTGGGGAATTGGTTAGCCAGGCAAAAACGAAGCCAGGGGGTATACTGGCGGCTGATATGGTGCGGGAACCTGGTCTGGTGAGGTTTTTGATCAGGCGCTCCAAAACAGATGTACTTGGGGTCGGGAAGTGGGTCTCCCTGCGGGAAGTCCCCGGTTCTATGGTATGCCCGGTGGCTTGTTTTGACCGGTACGGTTTGGTCCGACCGGCCGGTTCCAATTCATTGCTGGTGCACGCTGATGCGACTCCTTTGTCTAGATTCCAGTTTATCAGGGTCTTCCGGATGGCAGTTGAGGCCCTGGGCCTTCCAAGCCGGGAGTTCGGGGGTCACTCGTTCAGGATTGGCGCGGCGTATGAGGCCGCAAGGCTGGGTTATGCTGAGCGGGCTATCAGGCAGATTGGGGGGTGGGAATCCCGCAGGTTTCTATCTTATGTCCGTCCGGCTGGTCTGATCTCAGTTTCCTCTGCTATAAATTCACAGATGTTGCGCCTAGGAGGGTGTGGCTTATAGGCCACTCGTACATATTCTGGGCACGGAGTCGGGCTGCCGTGCGACCTGGGGGAGAGTGCCTGGGCTTTCCGGCAGCCGTGGCGGACGTTCGGTGGTTCGGGTTTCGGGGTATGCGGTGGGTACGCTTGTTACCCGAGGTGGTTCAGCTGTCTCGGCTGATATTTTACTTATTCATCTGGGGGGCAATGATCTGGGTTCGGTCCCTGTGTGGACCCTGGGGGATACCATAAAAAGGGATCTGGCGAGGCTGCTGGTGCTCTTTCCTGGTGTGTCGCTGGTGTGGTCAGAGGTGGTACCACGTAATTATTGGAGGTGTGCGCTCAATCAGAGGGCGCTGGAACGGAGCCGGGTAAAATTGAATAAACGAGTGTCTCGTTTTGTGTTGAGTGTGGGGGGAGTGACTATACGCCATAGGGTTTTTGAGTCCGATGCGGCAAGGTATTTCAGGAGTGATGGAGTTCACTTAACTGAGGTGGGCCTTGATCTGTTTAACTTGGCGTTGCAGGATGGTTTGGAACAGGCCATGGCGGTGGTGGTGGGTGGTCCCCGCTGATTTAAGGAGTTAAACGAGTGGGTCTGTGGCGGGGGTTGGCTGTCCTTGCCAGTAGGGGATATGTTTTGGAAAATGGAGTTGGAGTTATTACAAGGAGAATGGTGCTCGGGTCCTCCCCTAACCTTAAAAGCAACATGGAAGTTGTTTGTAGTGGACGTGCCCACTGAGCTAAGTGAGTCGGCTAGTGGTAAGCATTGTGGGAGAGATGGGCCAGGTGGAGTTATGGCATCTCAAGGGACGAGGAGGGGAGGCGAGCTTCTGGATTCTGGATTTGGTTGGAAAAAGGTGGCCATATGTAAATATATGGGTGGAAGTTTAAAATGGTTTTACTGGCAAGGGCTTAGTCAATTTGTCAGGCTGTATTCTGTTTTATACATATAAGTATTAAAGGATGTGTGTTTAATAAAGAAGTGCTGTGGCCTTGTTGTACCATCACAAGTCTCGTGTCCATTTATTGGGGGGAACATGGGCTGGTATGGTTATGGGTGACTGTGGGGTTATGGTATGTCTCAGGAATCGGGCATCTATCCCCTCTGCATACATACATGGCCGGGTGCATGTGTGTTGCTTTCCTGGAGAACACATGGCACCCGTTTGCACTATGAGAATAAGGAAAGCCGGTGGCAGCAGTGTGATGTTTACCTACTGATGTCCTACCTAAGCATTGTTGCATACCATTTACACCCTTTCATGGAAAAGATTTCTCTTATGGCACTGACCTCTGTCAGCAAGATTATGCGCCCTGCCACAAGAAGCAAAAATGGTTCATTTATGGTTTGAGGAACACAAAAATGAGTTCAAGGTGTTGGCTATATATATATATATATATATATAGTAGAAATAGTACACTAGCTACCTTAACAGCAGGCATTATATCTTGAAAAACATTAATTTTGATGAAAATCAAAGGCAAAAAACATATTCCTTTAAATAAAATAAAAAAAGATATAAGAGGCTGACAATATTTCAAAAGTGGCACAATTTTCCTCAAGTGGCACTTAAGTGAACATTAGGGAGTACTAACTAGAAAGTACATGTATTTTATATTTTTGTTTCCCACAAACATTTACATTGTAAAACCACATTTATTTTTACATTGTAAACAATGAAACTGTTTCACATGGTAAACAATGAGCATGTAAACCTGTATGAAAAATAAAGGTTTGCAATGCTGGGTAATGGACCTAGGCTGTAGTGTCTGTAAGGAATCAAGAGCTCAGTGAGCTCACATTGGCTTTTGTGATGAGGATTCTAGAACTCTGCGGCCTTCACTTCACTTCATTTTGTTCTGGTCATTTTGGATTACCTATGAAGACAACTAATCTAACCTATCCCTATCATGGTTTCTTGCCTCCCTTACAAAAAAGCAGGCATACCAATGTATGCTGCCAGGTATTGAGACAAGCAGAATATAAGTCTTTTGTTTCACAAAGAGGACTGCAGCAGAACCATAAGGTGTGAACCATTAATGCAGATGGAAAGGAACTTGGACTATGATTGCATGTTTTGTAATAAGGAATTTACGCATGATGAAGATCTTTGGAAGCATATTACAGCTGAGCACAAACCAATTCAATGCGAGCCATTTGTAGTGCTTGTTGAAGCCAAGTATTTAAGTCCCGAAGATAAGGTGAGACAAAGTGCAGGTCATATTGACAAAAATGAACATGAAGAAGATGACAACAATAGTCTGCATTGTGGAGTGTGTGGTGAGGTTTTTAGTAACCTTGTAGATGTAGGTTCCCATGCCAAAAAACACCGTGGCTCATATCCTTTTGCCTGTGATTTTTGTTACAGAAGATACAAAGAGCCACGGTTCCTCAAGAACCATCTTAAATCTCATAATAAATCAGAAGGCAAAAATAATCTGCAGCCACCCAGTCTTGGAACCATAAATGGTGAAGTTAGAGAACAAAGCGATAGGAAAACGAGGTCACTTTATAAAATGTGCACGATATGTGGATGTTTTTTCCCTGACAAAGCCAGTTTATTAAAGCACAGCAACATCCATCTCAAGGATTCTAGCTTAACTTCAAAAAATAACGCAAGCGATGTTAACGTAAAGGCCAAAGAAATAACACAAGAAACCTTCTTGAACTTTTTAAACGTACAACCTAAGGCAGGGCTCGACAAACCCCGGGCGCCAGGTCGCCATGGCGACCTGGAAATTAAGCCTGGCGCCCGGGTGCCGTTCCCTACATGACCCCCTTGCTGCTGCCGTTCGTGTGTTAGTGGATTTTTGCAGCGCGAGGGGGAGAAGTCTGTGCGGATCGCGCAGACAGTAAGCTCCGCCCCCTCGCGCAACGTGTGTCTGAGTGCTGGGTGTCGTCACTTGACAACCCAGCACTCATCCGAAAGAGCAAGGAAGATCGGCTTCAGCACGAATGTTCCCCAGCCCTGCAATGAGGTAAGGCAGCAGGGAAGGAACATTCGTGCTGCAGCCGATCTTCACTGCTATTTCGGATGAGTGCTGGGTTGTCAAGTGACGACACCCAGCACTCACAACTTAAGACAGGGGGAGGTGGGGTCAACTTTTGTATGTGTGAGGTGTATATGTGTATGTGTGAGGTGTATATGTGAAGGGGGGGGGGGGTATAGGTGAGGTGTATATGTGAAGTGGGGGGGTGTATATGTGAGGTGTATATGTGAAGTGGGGGGGGGGTGTGTATGTGAAGTGGGGGGGGGTGTATATGTGAAGTGGGGGGGGGTGTATATGTGAAGTGGGTTGGTGTGTGTGTGTGTGTATATGTGAAGTGTGGTGTGTGTGTGTATATGTGAAGTGTGGTGTGTGAGTGTGTGTGTGTGTATGTATATGTGAAGTGGGTTGGTGTGTGTTTGGTGTATATGTGAAGTGGGTTGGTGTGTGTTTGGTGTATATGTGAAGTGGGTTGGTGTGTGTTTGGTGTATATGTGAAGTGGGTTGGTGTGTGTTTGGTGTATATGTGAAGTGGGTTGGTGTGTGTTTGGTGTATATGTGAAGTGGGTTGGTGTGTGTGTTTATGAATTGCGTGTATGTTTGCGTGATTGTCTGGCTCCTAAAAATTTTTGCTGGCTCCTAGAATCAAATTAAATTTGTCAAGCCCTGACCTAAGGCCTTAGGATCAAAGGTGTCTGAAACCTTGAGTAAGCAAATTACTGCTTTAGATCCAGTCACCACTTTTCAGGCCTGGCAACTGGCCACCACAGGCAAAGTTGTTCGTGCACATAGGCAACTGAAAAAACGTTCTTTGAGTGACTCTGAATTTATAAAAAAGGAAACTGATTCGAAAAAGGTTTCCGAAAATGCACTAGGTGACCCCATGCAACTTGATACAGGGAAACCAGGTAAAAAAAGGAAGAAAATGTAAGGCCTTCTCATGAGTGCTTGAACTGCAAACATGGTAAAAAGTATTACAAAATAAAGAAATAATGGTTAGTAATAAGAGTTGATTTTTTTTCTTTGTAATGAATAAATCTGAAAGTAAAAGGCCTTAGTCATTTCAGAATGTTTTGTGATATATATAAATACAAACATCTCAT